>OX387972.1:13738961-14938961 GCA_947578425.1 Eugnorisma glareosa | reverse complement strand
AAATACTAAAAGTATTCATGTCAAATAAATTAAATGTCACAGTGTATATGAGAAAGGAATCAATAATAAACAAGCGAAGTCCGAAATTTCGCATTCACAGAGTAAATTTAATTGGAGCAGCTTAATCCCAAGCCTTTTTATCTTCGAGATAGTGATTAATGTTATAGTAGGCTTTCAGACACAGCTTCCGTTTTATAAACGATTTGAATTTATTTAGGCTTAGTAATTGTATATGACTCGGAAGTTTATTGTAAAAACGTATACATTGGCATCTGAACGTACCCCCTATTTTTTTTAGCCTCGTTGCAGGTATAACAAATTTGTGTTTGTTCCTCGTATTTATGTTGTGGATATCACTGTATTTTTTAAACAAATTAATATTTTTATGTGCGTACAAAAGGTTTTCATAAATAAATTGAGAGGGGACAGTAAGTATATTAATCTCTTTAAATTTTTCTCTGAGGGTGTATCTAGGACTTAATTTATAAATTGAACGAATTGCCCTTTTTTGCAAAACAAATATTGTCTGAATATCGGCGGCATTGCCCCACAAGAGAATACCGTACGACATCACACTGTGGAAATAACTAAAGTAAACTAAACGGGCTGTCTCTAAATCAGTTAAATCACGAATTTTTCTAACGGCGTATGCTGCAGAGCTAAGTTTTTTTGACAATTTGTCTATATGGGGGCCCCACTGAAGCTTGGCATCCAAAGTTATGCCTAAGAACACTGTGTTATCTTCCGGTTTCAACTCTTCATCCTTGATTAGTACACTAGTTTCCACTTGTCTTACATGGGGTATCGTAAACTTAATACATTTAGTTTTTTTCTCATTTAGGAGTAGATTGTTAACATTAAACCAATTAACGACTTTTGCCAGGGCGCTATTAACATCTTCCGTAACTAGCTGCTGACGTTTGAGTTTAAATAAAAGAGAGGTATCGTCTGCAAACAATACTATGTCATGATTATCCTTTATGAGGTAAGGCAAGTCATTTATATAAATAAGAAACAAAAATGGGCCAAGAATTGAGCCCTGGGGTACCCCCATTCTTACTACGGATCCGGGGGATCTTTTCCCGTTAACATCAACTCTCTGTATCCTATCGCTCAAATATGACGCAAGAAGATCCAGAGAGGCGTTCCGGATTCCGTAGTGGTGTAGTTTCCTGATTAATGTTTCATGAAGAACGCAATCGAAAGCCTTAGACAAATAGCAAAAAAATGCTCAAAGCATCGCATTTATCTTCCCATGCATTATAAATGTGCCCTAAAAGTTCAACACCGGCATCAGTAGTTGAACGACCCCTTGTAAAACCGAACTGTTTCTGATGCAATAACTTATGTTTATTGAAAAAAATTTTACTGAAGTTGGGTAGTACAGAAATGGGTCTATAATTAGTGGGGTCTGATTTACTACCCGATTTAAACAATGGTATTATTTTACTATTTTTCATTAGATCAGGAAACTCACCACGGTCAATACAATCGTTAAATATTACAGCTAAAGAAGGAGCTACAATGATTATAATGGACTTAGCAACGTCCACAGAATGACCCCATAGATCGGCGGTCTTCTTAACATTTAACGTGTGAAAAGTTTTAATTATATCTTTACAGGTGACATATTGAAAATTAAATTCGGAATCACAGACTGAAACGTTTTCCCTTAATAAAGACTCGGCAGCAGCAGGTGACGAGTTTAACGATTTAGTAGTCGATACGGGAATATCCGCAAAGAAATTTTCAAATGCTGTGGCAACTTGAGTGTCTGAATTTAAAATATTATCGCCAATAGCAAGGCTGTAGTCACTATCTCGATTGCAAGACTTTCCCGTTTCGCTATTAATAATGTTCCATGTCGCTTTAATTACATTACTACTGTTTTTAATTTTTGAACTCAAATAACGTGACTTTGCTATAAAACAAACTTTTTTAAATACCTTAGAATAATTCTTAACATATAACTTAAATTCTACAGTGTTTATATACGTCCGCTCTTCATACAGCTCATAAAGTCGTTTTCGACTCTTATGAATACCAATGGTGGCCCAGTCGTTGAAGGAAGCGTTACTATTAACCGAGATTGTCTTAGGAACAAACGTGGTTTTAAATTGTGTGCAATACATACTGAAAAAATCGTTATATTGTTGGTTGGGATCACCGTTATTTGACAAAAGAGGTAATTTAGACAAAAGTTTAGTTTTAAAAGTGTCCAGGCGATTTTTAGTTTTTGGATTAACAATGATATCCTTCTTAGTGACTTTCTTGTTTACATTTGGAATTTTGATCAATTGCCCACAATGATCTGAATCTAATAAGTTAATAATTACTGTGTGGTTAATCTGGGACATTCGGAAAAAACTACGTACCTAGTCTGTTTCAAATTTGGTTTCTTATGTGAACCGATTGCCGTCCCTCGTGATTAACTCGGTGATTCGATTGAGAGCAGATATTGATTGTTGGTTTTATTATTCTTGATCTAGAAAAGAACGATATGTTACTTTTTTTTAAATATCGATTTTCCTAAAAATATAACCTTTCTGTTAGTTGTATGAGATGTTTATTCCAATTATTTCGACATGTCCTAATAATTTAACGAGAAGTAAGTTAATAAATAATGTTTATTTTGCAAATATGGGTACAGTACATGGTGATACACAGATACAAGGTAGGTTCAACCATATTTTACCAATAGGCGTGCAAAATATATAATTTGACGCTAAAAAATAAAGACTAGAGATTAACAGTTTTAAATCACAACTTATATAGATCACTGCAACACAATTTATAAATATTATTATAAAGATAGAGAAAGATTCTTTTTTCTTCAAAATTCTTTCTCGGTAAGGAATTCGTTGACAGTCTAGTATGATTTAAGTGTTAAAAAGCTTCAGAGCCGGCTTTTAAATATAAACAAGTCAATAACAAATTATACATTTGTAAATAAAAAAAGTCAAGTAAATAAGTCTTAAAGTTAAATAAATAGACCAACATTCAACTACCTAAACAGGGTTCTTATGTACATAACTTAACAGCATATAGTAAACACATATATTATACGTACATGTATCTATTGACCTTGTTCAGAGATCAAACGTTTGTTGATATAAATTAAATTAAAAGAGGCTTTCAATCACATCAAAAGACTCAATCAGTGGGAGGCCACCGCATTCGAGCTACATACTATTAAATGTGTACATATGTACAGTAAATGGAGATGTTTCGTTATCGATGTTTATTTTATAGTATACTAGCTGTTCGCGCTTGCCCGCGGCTTCGCTCGCGTTTTTGCCGGAAATTATCCCACGGGCACATTGTAAATTTAGCCTATGGCACTCGGGGATAATGCAGCCTTCTATTAATGAAAGAATTTTCAAAATCGATTCAGTAAATCCAGAGATTACCCCCTACATACAAACATATAAACTATTTTTACTTCTTTATAATAGCATGGATTCTTACATATTAGGACCTGTTGAGTTTAGAAGAGTCAGCCAAAAAGAATGACAGAAGGGTTAGTCAATTAAAAAAATCGGTTAATTTGGTAACATACAAATTAATTAATAAAAATTTCGCTGGACATTACACACAGCGCCATCTAGGTGCCACACTAAGCAACGAGGCTTGTGTCGTAGACACCAGATAGTTGATAATACTACATAGATACTTTTTGTTCGTATTATACATATAAACATCCATGACTCGGAAACAAATGTCCATGCTCATCACACAAACATTTGCTCCTACCGGGATTCGAGTCCGGGACCCTAAGAATGTAAGGCAGCCTCACGTTGCGCCATTCGGGTCGTCAAAAAAAAAAGGATGACTAAGAGAAGGATGATATGGCAAGAAAGGAGATGTCTGAACAGAGAAGTATAAAAGAAGAAGACATGCTGCGCCGACCCCAAATAAATCGGGATAAGGGCCTGAGAATGATGGTGATGATAAATTACTGTTGGAATAATTGCTTATTGAACACCCACCAACATTATGATGATGATGAACACCCACTACCAGCAACATTTGATTGCATTTTATTAGCCCTGATCTATGACAATCACCCTGTCCGAACAATTCTGAAACATTCAAAGAGTTTAAGAATTTTCAAAAGCCAACTTGTTTACAGCGCAAACTTTATCGGCTTCAACTTTGTCGAGCTTCCAGAGAACACCTCTAATATTTTCCAATAGCTTCTATTCAACTAGATACTTTGCGGTCCACGGCTTTTATGTCAACTTATCGAACCCCACAAGCACAATACCGTACCTATATATACGTGTCCTGCTCATTACGACAAGATTTCTATACGAACGAAAGAGATAGATGTATTATTGAAGAGCCCAGAAAAGTGCCAGTGTAGGTATGATGGGTAATATCATTTTCGTATTTTGTACCTTTTTCATGATAAAATATTTGCTTCGGTAAGGTCTATTTTGCGTAAAGTAGATAAAAGTATGAGACCCACATTCTTTGGCAAATGAAAATCTCTCTCATCGAATTTACTAGTAATATACCCGAAAATCTAATTACCAATTGTGTGGAATGCCCAATACCTTAGTTGGCTTTAGTCCATTTAATGTCTAGAATGTGGGTACTTGGTAAAGGGCGTGGTGGTATGTAGACGCTTACGGCTGACTAAGCACTCACTCAGGCGTTTGGTCTCGCAGAGGACGGACGTCACGATCGATAGATAGCACGCTACTTGCATTAAATTGTACGCGATCAAAGGCAACAGATTGTAATTATAGATAATTATAGTAATTATAGATGCTTGGCAACAGATGGAATTGCGAGCACGTCTGGTTCCTGTTTGCTTGTATGCACAATAATTATTTCAAGACCTCAAGTTATTTGAATAAGAGGGAAAACATAAATTGAAAATCAAATCTAAGAAGGGGAGCATAAAGTTATAGGTTATGCCAATTCTTTTATGATGGCATCTTCAAAGTCCCCGTTATCCCCTATTGTCATGATGTCGTAAAATGATCCGAACATCAATAATTTATAACATAAATCAATGCTCCGTAATACATCTTCACTTTTCCGCTGCAGCCTCCAACAACATTAAAAAGCCGTATTTTTTCTATCAAAGGAGGCCATTTCCTTCGTTTTCCCGATGAATTGACATCCATCGATGTCAAAGCGAACAAAGAAAAATCACAGTACATTTGCCCGGCCCGAGAAACCAAGTCATTTTAAAGCTTAGGACTTCGCAATAGCGTCTGACGTGGAGGTACCCCCGCCATAGATAAATTAGATGGGATTGAGATTTATATCAACTCGTTTAACTATGGTAATTTGTTGAATATAATCTCGAACGGTACTCGATAGATTAAGTGAGGTTAGTTTATGTATCGGATTCAATGATGCTATCGGCGCAAGGTAGAATTGGCATGAAATAGGTAGCTATTGGGGAAATAACTTCGCAGATTGTGGCTACACCGCCAGACCCTTCGTATTTTCCAATGACCGATTAACATTTACAAACCCATTTTAAGTACTCGTTCATAACAATATCGTAGACTAGACTGGTACTTTTAAAATATCGTAGTTATAGATTTTATCACCAAATAACAAAATATACTAAATACGAGACCAAACATTTGATAACTTATATATCAAACGTTAATTCTGTTAATTTAATTGTAATTCTGGTAATTTTCAGTGAAAGCTAATTTTTCGGAGCGGTTGTGATTACTTATCATAAACATGTTTATAACATAATCACAAAAGCTCTTCATTTGTATACACAATTACCAAGAACAGCTCTTATCTTAAGCCAATAAAATGACGTAATAGCTGTTTACCTTCAGAGGGTAGAGGTATAGAGTTTGCATTTGACCTTACGGGGGCTGCCGCGGGGCGCTCGGGGCACACTCCCCGTAACAGACGAGCCTACATCGACGATACACACTATTCACTACTTTAACGACAAAGCAATGAAAGTCAATTTACATCGACACCCTTCCCTAACAGACGCGCAAAGTAAAAGCTACCTTCTGCTACTGTAATTAGGTACAAAATGAAACAATTTGTAATCTATCACGTTCGATACTTGTGAAGCTAATAAAAACTGAACTTCAGCGACACGTCGTTAGGGTTGTGTTTTGTTTAACACGTAAAAACAGAAGGTTACTCAGCTACTAGTTCAAGCGTAGCTGTTTCGAACATAAAGTTGATATTTGTTCGACCGATGTTTTTTTACAAGGTTGTATGTTAAAGTTTGTCCGCGAGGCGTGCTTTTTGTTATTTGCACATAAAATATGGCCGAAGTCAGTGTCGCAAGTACGTATGCTAATGTTTTTTATGGCATGTGCCTGGAATAGGCGGGCCTGATCGAATTTATATGACACTGTGACGCTTTTCAGAGGACAAACGATGTTTGGTACCCGGGTGTTTTAGAATATAAAGTTCTGGTAGCAATTTATCCATGAACTGAATGGCTTTAGGTCGTCGACTGAACTTTAGAGTGAATTGCCTAACTCAGAGCTAGACCAGAGTACATTTTGCTAACTTTGTGGAAAAGGTCAGCTTGAAATGTCAATTTATAGGTCTTGAGGTTTTGCTTAAGAGCTTAACACACTTCGCTATAATATGAACTGATGAACTTCAGTTTCGACATTAGACAAAAGTTTATTGTTACACTTTTAATTCAGTGTTTATGATAAAAAATTAGGCACTACAGAATATGACCATCTTAAACTACGTATAATCGTTTGTAAATGACAACAAAAAATATCTCCATACTAACTTTTAACTTAATAAAAACAAACTATGCAGAATACACACAACTCTGTGTACATTATTGCACAATTAATGTACACACTAAACACACACTTTGTACAACAAAGATATTGTGCATAGTGTGCACGTCACCGCAGCGGTTGTGCGGTCGGGCGCCGTATTAATATGTTATTGCACATTATTGGTAGTCGCTAGTGCACACAGACGGATGCTGACGGATACTGGATATTGCACACTATGCAGACGAAATTGAGCAGACATGCTACATTATGTATTACGCTGGAATGCTTTGTGTTAGAGTATATTAGAGCTTCTGAGAAAATGGTATTGTTTTAGTAGAGAGAAGTACTATGAAATACCACAATGAAGGTATATTAGGCACATAATGCTTTGCTGGATTTTCATTATTCGGCGCAGCGTCAAGAGTTGAAAACTACTATTATTACATTCTGGTGTTTCTTAATGTTTGCCAAAACGGGCATTAATGTCAATATTTTTTAGCATCGTTAATAAAATAAGGAATTAAACTTCATAATAGTCCATAGTAGGTAGTGAGGCTGCCTTAAATCCATGCCTGCATCCAATGCCTTGAATCCCGGTAGGAACAAATGTTTGTGTGATGAGCATGGACATTTGTTTCCGAGTCATGGATGTTTATATGTATAATAAGTATGTATTCTCAAATAAAAAAGTATCTATGTAGTATTATCAACTATCTGGTGTCCACGACACAAGCCTCGTAGCTTAGTGTGGCACCTAGATGGCGCTGTGTGTAATGTCCAGCGATATTTATTTATATTTATATTTACTCTACAATTTATTAACACTCCAGAATAGAGAGCTAATTCTAATCATTAGATTATATATAAAGAAACATACAGAAAGGAACATTATTAAATGAGAAATGAGAATGGGATGGTTTTGCTTACAGTCTCTAATGGAATACACAATTACACAAGCAACATACGTATGTTCCACATTCAAAATCATTTTCCAATTGATGCTATTTTAACTATTCACTTCCAATTTCAACTATATCTATCATTGAAATAGGTTTAAATTGTTGTTGTATTTTACTTGTCTAGGCTTACCCCTACGCTTTATCAGTAGGTACAATATTCTAAAAAATAAAAGAACAAATTATTCATACACTGAACAGGCTTCACAATCAGATTTCTTAAAAATTACCCCTCTTTGATGTGACAGAAATAGGACAAAGTGCAAAGAAACAAATAAATAAAATAAAGGAGAGTACCCAAAACGCGACGATCTCTTTACCATGGCTTACTAAAAGCCCCCCACCTCCTCCTTACGGCTTAGCCTGCCAAAGCTTATTTCACGCTTATTCTTTACGGTGGGTAAGCAGTTTGCGATTGTGAATGCAAGTTGTTTTAAAAGATTTTATTTTAGTTTCTGTTAGTAAAATAAATTCGTCGGTCTCTTTTCACTTTATTTGTCTTTTTAGCAGTCTCCTTAAAAGAAGTTAGATCCCTATAATACTATTTAGAAATTTACCAGTCCATTTATTTTTTCAATCGGTTCCTGCATTTCAATTATCTACTACAAATGAGGGCTTTATAGCGAATAAATCTTATACTTAGACCACGCAATGAAAATTCTTAGAAACCTTTATATTATTTAGAAACTCACTTGAATTATCAACGAAACCTCGTAACATACTTTCAGAATCACTAAAATAATTACCTCAAACCGTAACCCCGTCCAACTAAAAAGAAAATTCCAGCCTTTCCGTTTCAAATTCCATTACACGCAATAAACACGATAAATAGGCGATTTAAATTAACAAAGAATAATGCTTTCAGTACACTGCGAATGAAATCCGGGCTTATTAATGGCCCGTATAAAATGTAACTTCGTTTTCAAGAAAAAGTTACAATCTTAAGCCAGCAGAGCGGTTCCCGCCGGGCGTTCTGTCATAACAAAGGGAGAGGAAGGAGAGGGACGAAGGAGGGGAGCTAGGTATCAACTTCACAGGGAAAAATGAGTAAAAACACCTACGTAACACGACCTAGTCAAATATCCTGTGCAAACCCGCTCCCGGGTGGAGCTCGGAAATGATTTGCTAACTTGTAAGGTAAAAGTTTTTAGTTTCAAAGGTTTCGTTGAGACCGCTTTTTGTGGTGATTAAGGTACATGATGCTTCTAGAAAATCGAGATAATATTTTCTTCAACGGGTTACCGACAACACTATTCCTCGTTCAACTATTTCAATAAAAATCTGAAAGCTTAAAACTGGGAAAGGAATTGAGGATTAATTCGTTATTTATTTGATCGAACAAAGAACGTTGCAAAATAATTCAATTTTAATTAACAAAAAAAGAACCGAGACGAAGAATGCTTGCTACGAGCACTCCGCTACGAGTGCTACGGCGTAGCAGCTACTTAAAACATCGAAAAAAGCAAAAGCAAAATTCGCTCTAAAATTTAGTGCAAAACGAAATCCTCGCTACATATATTCATTCCGCTGGAAATTCGAAAGAGATTACGTAATCGCATGGTTTTTGGCTCCTAACGGCCAATTTAAAAAGCACCGGGTAATCTTTGGCTTCTCCACATGTTACGGTATCATCAGATGTCTTTGCAATTTGGCCGTATTATAAAGTCATTTGCGGGTCTTGAGTTCCACAAAGTAAAATGCTCTGTAACGGGATTCTCTGAATAGGAATAAGGTTTATATTAGCATTACTGTTGAGTGAAGATTGCTTATGTTGGTGACATATGAATATTTTTACATAAATTCAACAAGTTGGGACATCGTTTGTTTGGCGTTTTCTTGTGCTTTTGTTGGAGTCCACTTAGCTCAAAATTGCTGAATAAGGAACGAAGATCTCGCTTGCTGATAAAGATCAGCAAGCGAGATCTTCGTTTGAGTGGCTGAATTTCAAGAATACAGTGCTGTTGGAACTCTCAAGTCTCTTTATGTAAAACCTGGTGGCCTATTATGACCTTCATCTACTTGCGTGGGAAAGAGGTGGGGCTATACAGCACGTCTACCTCCATCCCTTTCACACAGTGAAGTCACATCAAAGTAATACTGCTATGTGGCCGTGGTACGGGCCCAGGTTCTTATTTAGGTACTCGAATATCTCTCAACACATAGGCTTTCTAATTCATTGTCCGCGTAAGGATCTCATCAAAAGAACAAGAAGAATCGTCGTCCCACTCGTTACAAACCTCGCTAGGTACAGATTAGAAATTTCCTTTCGCAGGTAAAACATGCTTCCCCCTTCAATAAGTCTTACTCCCGTCGCCTCTGGAAAGGCACTTAGCTCGTGAACACACGACTAAACTTTGAACCTCGTTTATCACACCGTAATTTATCAAGCTCAAGGTACCTACTGCTCTCAAAATGTGAATTTGAGTGAAAAATGTGTTACCGTGCTGTAAGATTATTTGGCGTGTCAAATCGATTGTGAACATAACATTTCGCCTGTAATCCTTTTAGGGTCAGACCAGTTATTTTTATGTCCCACGTCATAGCGGGCAAGCCTATTGCCATGAACCGGACATAAATACAGACTCCGTGACTGCTACTGAAAACCTAATGGAAAAACGCAAAATCACTTTGTTCGAGCCTGGACCCCATGCTCAGCTGTAGTGTTCCTGCCAGGGTTGCGGGACTGTTCGAAAGAGATACCGCGGCCCTGGAACACAAAGGGCAAAGGAAGGAACATGGATGGGTTTTAGTCCGTAAAAGTCTGACACTCCCTCCTGCTCAGCCCAGAGCGGGAGGGGTTATTTGATGATTTCCGATCGGTAAAAAAAAAAAAGCTGTAGCGTTGACTACCACGAAACAACCTAAAACGAATGAAATGTTGACACACGCAAAAAGATCCTTGTACAGCTATACATGACGGCTTTTATAATTCTGACAAATAGTGTCGACTAGGATGTGACGTCACGCGATATCCGGTCACGTTAGCGTGTATATGAGTTAAATTATCGATGGTTGTTCGTTGTAGCCAATTATGTAATTTGGAAAGTCCATGCATTATGTATGTTTCGCGAGTTATAGTAAAAGGAAATAAGGTTTAGGTTATGGTTGAGTAATGGGCTGTAACGGTATATTTCTAAATTTGATACGGGGCAATTAATATATAATAATATAGTATATATAGTGTTGTAATGTAACTCATATTGAAATAAGCCGTTTTTTTAACATTACATAAAATTGACAACCTCTGCAGGTGTGATCACTGATCTAGAACGATCCTAATACATAATGAAGTCTTTACTTAAGATATCTGTCTTTCCCATATATATCATATTGGTTTTACCTTAAATATTATTACCTTATATTATACTAGGTGTTGCCCGCGGCTGCGCTCGCGTTTTGGTCGGAAATTATCCCATGGGCACGTTGTAAATATAGCTATGGCACTCGGGGATAATGTAGCTTCCTATGAAAGAATTTTCAAAATCGGTTCAGTAGATCCAGAGATTACCCCCTACATACAAACTTACAATTTTTACTTATTTATGATATTAGTATAGACTGGTTAATTAACGTGAGAACAATCAGTTTAATAAAAAATCTGTAATAATATTATGTATGTGAATGTAAAGTACCAAAAGTAATAATGACATTAATTTCCATTGTTCCAGGTAAGGAGTTGCCGAACACAGAAGTTATCCAAGTATTCCTTTCTGTTTTAATTAAAGGAACGAAGTTGAAACAATCCGCTGACTGATCACAGGAATTCTTTTACGTCCACTTTACAAAGAAACACTTTCCTAGATTTGTTAAAAGTTCATCCTTTTGTCTGTTATTTATACAATTGCTATGTTGGGTTGATTCTACAATTGTCTTTGAATCGAACAAAGATATAAGGTGCTTTAGGATATACATAACATGAGTTGCATAGGGTTTGTCTGTTTTTATCTCAGGGTACTACAACACTTTGTCGGAACAGCACATTCGATTCAGCAGGATTTGTTTAGAAACAAAAGCCAATCAGAAGCTATCACTACACAAACTCTGCGCTCCTTCGGCTCAAGCCGATTGACAAACTCCGTTCGGCATATACCATCCAACGATAGATATATTATGGCAAGCACCAACAAAGAAATAACAATGTTCGTCATAATTATCGAATTTGTTTTTGTAGTAGCATTAATATATTTTTCTGTACAAATTTTTATAATACCAACAAATATTTCCAACATGACCATTACAGGTACAGGCTATAAATTATAATTGATCACGTACAGGGTTTCATAACAGTTTGTACATAAATTTTGCGAAAATTCCAGGCCCGGATTATAAATCTAAGGAAAGATTTAAGGCCTGAAATAACGGAAACTAGGGTTGCTCCAACATTGGTAAATGTTTCTGGTACATATTTTTTATTGTGACCATATTTTTTTAGTACCTATGTTGTTGGTAGTCTGCGTGCGTAGGGTAACAATGCTTTATAAATTTTCTATTGCCACTACGCTATTGCGTCGTGTCGTATCTAGGGTTACCATCAATCCGGATTTATTACGGTTGGCGCTTATTGAAACTCTTTTAGCTATTGGAAAACATGAAATAATTTGGATTTTTTCTTTGAATATCGTAGCTAGATTTCTACATCAATTTTTTCATATTCAAGCAGTATTCATTATATTTAAATCTGTTGACTACTCGTATTTTACAGCTCACATACGGACGTTTATGAGCAAATAATCTAAAAAAAGCAGACAAAAGGGACACTTAAAGCTCAGTCTTGTTTTCAACCACACATACCAGAAGACCAGGACAAAAGCAAAGGTCCATTTCTCCTAAGTGAGAAGTCATAAATGTGTAAACATATTCCGGTTTTTACGAGATACTATATGGGGCTCCTAGTGTCGGGACTGGTCCGCTGAAGATTACGCGTTTATATATCATAGTCACTATGTTCTGGGGAACATTGTTTGTGAAATGTAAAATGTGGGTAAGACGTGTAGTAGGTAAATGAGGTTTGTAATGGTTGGTCTCTTTCATTTTTACGGTTAAAAGTTGTGGTTTACTGAAAACGGTATTTAAGAAAGCGTTGTCTTACTACAGTTTTATTTACATTACAATCTCATCAGGCATATCCTTAAATCACAACAATTTTCTTCCAAACCGACACCCCCTCACATCCCGTTATCTCCCTTTCTCATTTAATTGCTTCAAAGGCCCGAGAATCAAGCAACAAATGCAATTCGACTGCCATTATCCACACTCGGCGCAGTTTGGTACGATTTCAAAGACTTTATTACAGAGCGTTGTGCATCCAAACTCCCCAATCTCCCCTAGCGAACGCCCTGGGGCGTCATCATACTATTACAATGAAATAGGAGCGCGTCTTATCTCCCCACTACACTCTACCGGGATGGAATAAGCAAAACAAATAACCCTGTTTAACTAGGTTTGAGCTAACAGGTTCATTTGAATCTGCCGAGTCGGTCTCTGGTTTTCGTGTGCCAGGTAAATTGTCGTGTTCTGGTTTCTTGGTTTAATTTCCGTATTCTGTTGTTATGCAAATATGATTTTTGTTACCTCATTGTGTATTTAATTGCACCTCAATTTGGCATTGTCGTGTCGTTGTTATTTGTCAAAAGCTTGTATTTAATAATGTTGTTTGTAGGCTATATTACGTTTAACCTCTTGTATGCCGAGTATATAGACACAATTAAAAAGTCATTGTGTCTCGCGAAGATCTACGTTCACGCACACGAAGGGTTAACGACGAAATATACGATATGAAATACTTTATAAGTGACAGATTTATTCGCCTAGTCTTCTAATTTAATTTGAACATAAATCTATCTGACAAAAACTTAATCTTACCCATCAGAAACAACGATGTCTAACCATTTTCCGATTCAAAGATAGAATAGTAAAATTTTTATGACCGGCAATAAAGTTGACGTACGCCTGGCTTGAGATTGAAACCGGATTTGGCTGCGTCAACGTCTCACGACATGTCTGTAGATGCTGAACTTTGAAACACTGATGAGCTTACTGATTCACGTACATTGTGAAACATACCAAGATGACTACCACCAGACATGGATAGCGCAGCTTTCGTAAAACTTGATGCTATATTTTTGTTAAGAAATCGCCACTGTCGTTATAAAAATCAAAAGTATTCAAATTAGACCTCAAATCAGCATATTTTCAGCATAAGTCAGTTCCCAAAAAGACTTCATGAGAATCACTGAGGTTGTGAAGAACAACCTCAGTGATTAAGTTTGGGCAAAGAACTGGTGCAATGACCTCCCAGTCCCGGCAACACATGTTGTGATTGATTGGTGGTCGATGCTGTTCGCTTGCTACTGAACTTCGCTCACTATTTCATGATACTTTTCTGCAAATTATTCATGCTAGAACTGGACAGGTAGAAAATTGTACTAAAACCTCTGAATCGAAAATGTTAGTTCAAATGAAAATTACTGTAAGTTTGGTTAGTTCGGAACAGAAGTTAGATAACAAGGAAACTTACATTAACAGAACTGGAAACGCGACCTAGTACGCAGTATCATGCAAGTATCATGTTCAGTGGCGTTTAAACAGAGCTTTTGTTACAAAATACTGAATATTTTCAACGTGCACTCAATATGTTGCTACTAATTAAAACTTGTATTCGTTTCGTGGGGAGTCAAACAAGAGTGAATTGTTTTATTCAGTAGTTACTTATTGAGATTATTTTAAGTACCTACAGAAATTAATGTATTTAAATTCACAATAGTGAAAATTGAAAATATATGAATACAGTATTAATCATTTCATGTAAATATTAATTGTTATACTTTTTATGAATCATATTTCAAACGGTAAAAATATGAATCCGCAGGCATACGTTTTTTTTTCAAAACAATGAGACATCATTTATTCTCCTGCCCTTATCTCAATTTATTTGAGGTCGACGCAGCTTGTCTTCTACTTCCATACTTCTCTGTTACTCAGCATCCCAGCAGTCTCCTCCTTTCTAGCCATATCATCCTTAACACAGTGCATCCATCGTTTCTTCGGTCTTCCTCTATTCTTATAGCCATCTATGCATACTCAATATATTCCTCACTACTTTTTTCCCATTTCTCCGCATCACATGCCATAAACAAAGAGACAAGAGAACTAATTTTCCAGAGAATTTCTGTTTACAAAAACGTTTGGCGAGTGGAATAAGGGGCCACTCAGGTTGAAACGACAGGTCCTCTCAAGGGACCGATTACAGGCAACCCCCGGTATCCAAGTACACATGGTAGTTCACCGGTAATATATTACGACCGTCCTCCAGATAAACACCTATACCTAATCTATTTTGTTGGGGGACATGACTTTTCATACGATGACGGTTCCCCCATAGGGCTACCGTTCCCCATTGGCTGAGTTATGGATGGATGTTACTGATAGGTAATATTTTACGTATGGGGGTAATGTAGTGGAATAAATTCTTATCTTTACACTTTGTTTATTTGTTGATGTGTCCAACCCTTTGATGAGACGTGTGGGGACTTTTTGTAAAGAAAAATGGTAAATTATCGTTAATGTTGTAACACATTTTATAGAATTTACAACTATAACATGTATTGGAAAATATGGAGGTTACCTTTTGTACGTGGTCTAGAACGGAGAACTTTATCATACAAATATAACCCGAAACTAGAAATACGAAATAGCAAAAATATATTCAAAAGGCACTACCATTCTATTTCCACAACAAAGCTAATGTATCTAACGGGAACCTAAATAAGCTTCATTTTGCTTTTCACCTGTGCCGTAAAATATCTTACATTACTGCAAATTGGGTACATTCGGCCCCACTCGCAACGTTTGGGGGTTACGTAACCTAATAAAATCGGAAAAAAACCTCGTACTAACGGATAATGCGGAAAAATGTTGCAAACGCCGTAAAGGAGTTCCCATTAGCTGGTAATGTAACTCATTAGAGTATTTGCTGTGGTGGTTTCGTATGGGGTATAAAAGACCCCATGAAATGTGGAAGATAATGAGCATTGTACGGCCTGGACATCGCTGTAGAGGGGCTTACGAAAAGGTCGGGTTAGTGGGTAAAAGGTAATGTGGTAGTAGGAATATCTGGTCAGTACTTACGGGGATCATTATTAGAAAATTGGGACAGGAAAATGGTTGCAGGAAATTGTTTTCGGTTCCACAAAGAGCTACGGCCTCCACTTGCTAAGTTACGTTTTGCGGAAACCCAAATTGCTAACCCTTTTTCTGCTCTGATTTGATTGGTGCATGAGTTTTTCTAAATCGGGTCTCTTAAAATCACGAAGAAATGTTTTTCCTCCTGGAAAATACGCATTCGTATTAGAAAAACCATTTCAAAAGATTATACCAAAAATATAGAACATAAACTCACTAATCGAATTAGTGATGAGCTAGATAATTAGTTTGTGGTTTATTACAATGGACTCCTTCGAGTTAGTGTATAAATATCATCATCAAACCGTTTATTTCGAGTATACACTTTTGTAAGGTAATCCTTTTATCGCCGGTCGTTTCACGTGGAATAAAAATACTTTCAAACCTTTATCCATGTATAAATTGTGCATTTAGGCAGAAAGTGAACGAGGCACCGCATCCAACATATATCGGCGTAGCGTAGGCACGTCGGATTGGCTTACGCAAATGTACTGCTGCTGTCGGATTGGCTAACTCGTCTGGCTGTCCAGGCTAACTGGTGCTTTATCTACCTCAGTTGATACAGCTTAATATCGGGTATTAATGTGTAGTGAATAGTTGAAGCAAATATCTCAGGTTAAATGAACTCTGACTGAGGAGTGATGATCAAAGTGTGCATAATTATAATTTTACCACTTTTACGACTGTGCCACTGGCAGGGCAATGACCTCTTCTTGTACAGAAGGCAATAGCATTGATCACCATCCTTGTCCAATGCGGGTACGGATATGGTACTCGTAGAAGGGACACCGACATTAAAACGGTTAAGTAATGGTAATTAAAAAAAAACTGTTATTCCATAAATTTTGACCGTGCAGGTAATTAGATATTGCCGTTTTGTAAGAATCAGCTGTTTTTTAGGGTTCCATAGCCGAATGGCAAAAAACGGAACCCTTATAGATTCACCAAGTCTGTCTGTCTGCCCGTGTGTCTGTCTGTGTGTCCGTGTATGTCACAGCCACTTTATTCCAAACTATTAGGACTACACAGTTGAAACTTAGTAGGTAGATGTATTCTGTGAACCGCTTTACGGTTTTTTATACAAAAATAAAAAAATATATAAGATTAAGGGGGGTCTCCCCATACATGGAAATGAAACAAAAAAAAAAAAATTCATCATACCTATACGTGCGTGTTTATAGGTAGGTCTTTAAAACTGATATTGAGTTTCCTAAAACCATTTTCTCTCAAATTCAATCGTTTGAAAGATAGATACTACCAAATTGGTAAAATGTGTGCCCCTTCCAATTTCTAAAGTAAGAGGAGGAAAATTTTGAAAAAAATATAGGATTAAAGAACGTAAAAAAAACTTTCAACCAAAATTGTTTTGAACAAGATTTGTTGTTTATTCTTTGAGATATGGGACTTTTTCATCAAACTGCAGCAACAACTTTATTATTCATTAAAAAATTATGAAAAAATAAAAAAACTTTTGTTGTTGAATGTAAAACAATACAACATATGAATGAGCCTTCAAAATATTTTTATTATATTGTTTGGTGCTACGGAACCCTGTGTGCGTGTGAGTACGACTCACACTTGGCCGGTTTTTTTTAATAACTGACGAAAAATTTATATGCCCCACATAGAAATTTGGTTCCGAATGATGTTCTGAAAACATGGTGACCATTTTAGCATCAGTGTCCCTTCTATCCTGTATATTCGGGCGGTTTCAGGTAATATTCGTTTTTTTTTACAAAGTCCAAAAGCCGTATCAAGCGAATAATATAAATTTACGCAGTCACCCAAACATATTTCACAGTCCGTTTCATCGTCTGTTGGTGCTGATTTCTTATTCTCTTTGAACGAGGTCTTCAAACTCCTAAGAGAGTCTTTAAGATATATATCTAAAAGTTTCAAGTTTTATGAATAAAGTTTTCAAGATTAGATGTTGGTTTTAGATAAACTTTTTCGGAGTGTCGGATTTTGTTTAAAGTCAAAGCGGAGTTTTGATAAAATTCTTGAAATAATCAAGTAATTCTTTTGATAAAATGGCTGAGATAAAGTTAGCTTGGTTTATTAGTATAGCGTATTTATGCAGAACCATGCTAATGGCTTTCTCCACACTCGCTAACGTGGGTGACCCTCAAAGGTTTCTAGGTCACCGAATAATAGCATGGGCTAATTGCCTGACTATTCAGAGCTGACCTATTAACATTTCTATCGACGAAGGTAGCCAGGAAAACGAACCTGTTCAGATTCATTGTGCGGAGTATTGTTCGCGCGATTCTTTTGTCTGCCTACCATGCCTCGTAGTGGTCGTGAGGCGTGTACAAAGCGGACCAGAATGCCTCCATTGATGTTAATGACACTATCTTTGTCGAACTTTGCCACGTTTTTGTGGCGTGTGTCGGAAGTGCCAGTAATGGAGCCTGTTTTTTTCCGACATTTAGTGTGTGTTTTCGCTTTGAGAGAAAAACGTTTCGTCTCTTCAAAGATGTGCGTAAACGACGCAGGATATTACTTGTATGCTCGTAGGATAGTTTACTTTGATAAATCTTTTGAAAGTAATTTGATATTTATCGTATGTGTAAGATGTTAAAGTAAAGAGCAATTTCCGAATAATTCAGCTTTTACATCATGAATATTAATTTCACGATATTTAGTTTCTAAGAAATGATTTACCAACCAGACTTTTCTTCTAACAAGATTTGATGTCATTAAATACCAAGATAATGCAAGCAATATTCGTAAAAGATCATTTAATCGAAACACGAATGTTTTTTCTATCAGTATAAAAACAAAACAAACCGAAATAAAATCCGTCATCTCATATACATAAGAGTGCGTGCATAATATCAACCCAGCTATTTCGACGGGGTAAATAGTCATACATAGTCAATGTGCCGTCCGCTGCCCCTTTTAGCTGATGAAACAGATAAGATTTCCAAAGGTAATATGTGCAAATTTTATTGTAATCATGTGTGTATTCATAGCTCTAGGCACCCAAAAAAAAAAAATTAATATAAAAAACCAAATTAATTTGAATTTTATACAGTTTCGAGGGTGTGGGCGGCTGATACGGATAATGGGTATATTTTTAGGATCTTGGTCCCTGTTAGGTATTTAATCTTGGTAAATGAATGTTTATAATTAACTTTTCAGTTACGTTTTGTAAAATACTGAAAGCATTTTTAATTAAGTAAATAATTTGCCGGTACGGTTCTCGGGTTCTGTACACAAAATAACCAACATTTTACTGATTATTTCCACGAACTTAAAACCTCCTTTCAAAAACACGATAGGTTCCCAAAAATATAGAAACCTACAATTTACAAGGAAAATAACAGAACATGTAAGAGACAATCTCAACCCGCAGTTGCATGTCTCTTCATTATGTCTCAACCCTTTCCCCGCCATTCCGCAAAGAAGAAAGGAAAGTGGAACGCGTATTTTCGTCGTATTTCTTTCTTTTTTTTCAACAAAGAAACGTGCAGCATTGGCTTTTCTGCTAATGAAACTCTTTTTGGTTGCATTCGACGAAGGCAATCCGATAATGAATGGCGAAAACTATTCGTTTCATCAGAAAATATAGCCATTCCGTTGTTCATTCCGATTGAATTAACTTTTGTTCGGAAAATATGCATTTTTTTATTTGATGAGTTCTGCAGTGGTCGTATTGTCATTGTTTGCTCTGTTTTGTATTTTGTAGGACTTCGATGAGGTTTCGATTTTGTAAATGTATTGGACACAATGCTGTTGTGGATTTAATTAAGCTGTTGAGTACGGTTTTAATGAGATTAACATATACTCGTACATCTATGACCCAATTACCTAAGAGACAACCTAAATACCCCTTTCACAGTAATTCCCTAGTAACACATATGTACATGAGCTTAATGTCAGCAATTAGTCGCGTCGCTTTAAAAGCATATTACTTGCTACACACCAGGAATAATGTACCTATTAGCTAGATAAATGGTGACGTCAGCAAACGTCTACGATTAAACGCCTACGCTTTCTCGTAGACCCGCGTAGACGGCGTAGCAACAAGTCTGCTACGAGAGCAAGATCTATTTTAAATTATGACTGACAAGTCGACGCCCCGGCTTAGTCTGAATAAAAATGATCTGAAAAATCCTGAAATGTAAAGTGCAATTTCTCTGTAGGACGTCGAAAATCTGAAAACGCGACAAAATTAAAAAGTCGCAACATTTCTCGTTGGAGAAGTCTACATCGCAGTTGTTAATTAGTTTTACATTATTTAAGTATTCGTAGTGACATCACTAGCAGAACCTCTTGTGCCGCAAGGGCTAGTATGTTAATTGCGATCAAAATGAGCTTTTGAGTGTGTTGAGAGCAGGTTCAAGGCTGTAAACTGACATATAAACGGCACCACAAAGTTATTAAGCCGACTATATGCCTCGTTTAATAAAGCATTCTTGTGTACATTCAGTTAATTTGACTTGGGCAATTGCACTCGATGTGTTTGAACGCTCGGAGCCATTGTATGATTGTTACATGCTAGGGTTGGTATGTGGACTAGTAATACGAATTAAACGGATAAGGAATTCGTTTTTAAGCGACCTGTATTTAGTTTTGCTGTCGTGTGGTTTGCGAATGGTTGTACGCCAGTTTTGTCTATATACTGGTTATTCAAATAGAATTTATTTATTTGCTTGTATTGTGAGACAAAGATAATATTTGATTTTGTGATTAGTTCTGATAGATTTTTATATGTTAAATAAACATCATAACACGACGTTTATTATTTTATTTTATTCTATTCGGGAAACTTACAGCTAATATAAACAATGTTCTTAAACAATACAAATTTGAAGGCCATTTACAAGTTTCCACAGATAAAAACCCAGATACCCTACCTAATTAACTGATAGTACTTTTATATTAAAATCGTACTTAGGTGTTTTTTTACACTTACTACTCGTACTTTATCGGATTAATAACCGGCTTATTAGTTTTTAACGAGTCAGCAGACACAATTATAATTTTATAAAGTTTTCACAACATATTAATTACTTATAATTGCTTTACCGTGATCGAGTCAGTGAACTGAAAAATTCATGTCAGTACACCTATTAAATTCTGCAAACATATTCATGATCCGACCAATATTACATATATTTGCTATATACTTTTGGTAAACTAGGCCACGTCCAAAATGAAGCTGTTTTCATGCATCATTTAACTCGAATATCACACTCGTAAATCCTAACAAAGCCGAGTATTGTCATGAAAATTAGTCGATTAACGATAGTGGTTATCGATTCGGGTACATCTCTATTATTTATTCGATTTAGACGATCGTGACGTGGCGGTTATGCGAGCTAAGTGATTACACTGCATTATGCGCCATGGTTGGTGGATGACGTGTTCCATTACGATGATGACATGTTATATTTGTTGTTGAGTAGATATATGAAGTTCCTGTTGTTTGTGTTGATGAAGTACGACCTAATGAGTTTTTTTTATAGCAAACTATTCATAAGAATAACTTATAGGCAATAATGGGTAAAACGGTACTCCTTGATTTCAACTGAAAAGTTGATTAATATTGGCAAAATATTATATATATTTATAAATTAATATTTATTAATATTTTTGAAATGCTGTGTTATTAAACTAGATAGGGATCTAGGGAATAGGGATCATTTAAGGATCATTCAAACCGATACAGATATACTGAGGACCGTATCAGGACACTAGACACTGACACTCACTTCAGCAGGTGCGTTAGCCATCAGACTCCCGTATCCGGAGCCGCGCACTTACAATTTGTTTTTACCGGCACGACCGAAACCTTTATTGTAGGTTTGTTTTGCTTACCTAAACCGTATTTGTACACCCGTATGCGATACCAACCCTGGTATCAGATACGGGCTAAGTCACAACAAAGGCTCCGTAGTGGTTTGTTCTATGTCATGTTTTGCGTTAATTTCGCTTCACGATGCAGCATTTAGAAGGATTAAAGTTGGCTCTCTCGTCTGCTGATTTTTTCTCGTATGCTGAGTTTTGGTAGCAACCATCAAACACTTTTCTTTGGTTTTAATTTTTGTTTTAACCTTATTATATATGAATATATTTATATATATTATACTTGCGTATTCTTCTTCTTCTTAGCGTGTTAAATGGTCACCATTTAAACTGAGACCAAAATTTGACGACGAGTTTGGCACTTTCAGTAGCGTCAATCAGTTCCTGTGATGTACAAGCAACAGGACAGGCAGGATACGATATCAAGTGTCCCATCGTTTGTGGGGCAACACCATTATTTACACTTGTGTATAATCACATTATTTTACACTTTTATTCCACACTGTTACTAAATTAAAATTGTTATAATAAACAATCGCGTATCGAATAACATGTTGTTGAATAAATGTTTTGTTTATTTATTTATTTTTTTGTACTATTCGGGAAACGTGCTGCTAATATAGACAATGTCCTTAAATAATACGAATTTGAAGGCAAGTTTTACAAGTTTCCACATATTCTATTAATGAATTTATAAATAATGTTAATGATTAATCTATTCTAAATAATTAATGTAACTATAATTAATGTTGAATGTTTATAATAGTAATGCGTGATAGAGACTGACATTTAAAGACAAACATATGTTTATCATACTAACATTAAAATATTGTTAAATTTTGCATGTCATCTAAATCTGACTATGTATTAGGAACCTCAACTGACTTTAAGACCAAAATGTACCAATACTTATTGCAAATAAATTATTATTATAACAAACTTTTGATCTAAATCAAGCCTAAGCAGTAAATTAAGCATTAGTTGAACGGTCTGTAGGTCGGTTGCTTACCTAAATAAGGTACCTATAAATAAGAATTGCCCAGGGGCGAGGGTCAGGTCTCTATGGAGGCTCTGTAGCGATCTGTAGGTGGCGTGTGCTCTCTACTATACTGTTTATATTGCGTTTAAACTGAACCTTGAATTTTAAGCCTGCATAGCCTGCTCTTTCGAAGGGTTTCCGTACTTGTACTGTAACTGCTAAAATGAAACAGTTTCCACTAGCTTAATGGACTTGCCAATTTATATTTTTAAAAGGTTTATTTGTTACCATACTGAACGCAGCACGTCTTCTTCAGACATGCTGCGCCGACCCCAAATAAAATGGGATAAGGGCAGGAGATTGATGATGTACAGGTTTATTTAACTTCAAAGAGATAAGAGTAATAAAGAGAGGCTATGCATAACACATAAGTATACATAATTGCCAAGTTTGACACGTTACACTTGTGCCAACAGCACCCAGTTGTCTCCTGCCAGTAGATCACAATTTTGTTCGCGTTTTCCCATCTGTCTTAAGGAAATTCAAATGTCTTTGTGCACTTCAAAGGGGTGAGGGTCAGGTCTCCACAGAAACCCTGTAGCGGTCTACAGGGGGCGTGGTCTGCCTACGTCGTTGTTATATTGCGTCTCATTCGGACCTTGTTGCGGTCTTTTAGTGTTCCAACTTCGCTTGTTTGCTTTTGTACGGGTTCTGTATAGAGTGTTGTTTGTTACCGTGCAAATGGGAAAGTAATGTAAGGTTTAATATTTTATTTTGTTGTAAAATGATTTTCCTAGCTAGCAGAATTATCTATATTATTTTGTCTGCGATTTAGTTAGATAGTTCAAAGGTAAAGGCAATTAAGGTAACAGGTCTGTTTGTCTCGAGTATCTTGTTAAAAAGTCTACAAGACGTATTCTTATTTTTCTTATTACGTTGTATCAGCTCTTGTAAAACTACAGATGGAGGCCTCTTGTCGTAGAAGTTTATTATTTTGTTCAAAAAGTACCTTTCTGTAACGTCGTTTGTAAAATGAGAGTAAAGTAACAATACCTGGGCCATCAATTACACTCTGTTCTCTTTTCTTGTTTCACACAATTTTGTTGTATTTATTCGTTCAAGTTTAAGAAGCTTCAGACTCTTGGGATTACTCAGCCGCTGTGTATATTTGTATATTTTACACAAAATATACAGCGTGTGTGAGTGTCCATCATCGGTTATTTTATTCTAAACTAGAATTTTCCGGCTCTGTGTAGACTAACTAATATTTATTTAAAGATATGTTTTTAAGAATTATGTAAATCGGATTAGTATTTTTGAGATTAAACTGACACGATTTTTTAGTGTCTCACAAAAAATCGAAACTTGGCGCGTACTCGTACATGCACATTGTATTTTCTTTTTAACCCTCGTCATTTCCATGTAGCCTCGCATCTTGCTGGCATCATAGAAAAATTGATTGTAAAATTATTCCTCGAACCAAAAAGTACGGTTGCTATAGCAACGCAACTGTCAGTCCCCGATTAATTGGTTTTGCTAATTGGCGCCCACTGGTAGCCAAGACACGGCATAACGATGCTTTGTTTTATTTCCATCCCTCGGCGGTCATGATTGTATAGACGGAAAAGTCCTAAACTTGGCTAAATAAAATGTTGCTCTTGTGCCAGTGTGTTTTTAACGGGCTTATATTAGCTTTAGATGTAATCAACTTATAACCAACTATATAAAAAAAATAAAAGTCAAATTTGACCCATTTCTCGGTTTCCGATTGAGCTGACATTTTGCGTACATGTTTAGTTTTGACGACAATACATGGTTAGCTAAGTGGCTTCATACTAAATTTAATATGGCGGACTCCCGAAGATGATGGACTAGTTATTTTTTATATATTCCCGAAATAAGGTTTTGCTGAAAAGAATATGAGAAACCGTGTTTTTTTTTAACTAGAATTATTGTTAAAGAAATCTGAAGAGTCTTGATTTTTCCTCTTGTCTTGCTTATGAAAATAGATTTCGTGTAGGTCTAAGTTTCCATGCTGTAAGTTTTCAAACTGTAAAAAGTTTACCTCAAAATTTTATTCATTATTCAATTTTGACGACATATTTAAATTTTTTCTTATTTTTAAATCCTTATTTTTGTTGACTGAACGGTACTTACAATAGTTTTATTTTCAATGACATTGTAATTTAATTGTGAAATTAACTGTGTCACATTCTTGTTTTATGTTAGCACAACTCATATAGTTATTAACAGTGTACCTTTTGTAACATCCTCTGAACCTGTTCAATGCAAATAAATGATTTGTATTTATTTGACGGTGAAAGTTCAAATATTATACCCATCGCTAAAAGTTACTTTCACCAAAAAATCATAACGTGGCCTAGCTATTCACTAAACATAATTCTAGTTCTTATCCTGAACAAAAAATAGCGAAGTTTCAAAAGAGTATCTATCCTATCTTAATTAACGATGTCCCGATAGAAAGAAGAAACGGGGATATTTAATAGAAAGCCGGCCATTGTTCGTAGCCACCTATTGTTTTGCAATGACAGAGTATTTTCTAGTCTGCCGACGACGATCGGGTTCCGATTGTTTGGAAGAATTACAGCAGTTTTCTGATGAACATCGTTTTGAAGAAAAGAGCAAGGGTTTTTAATCGAGGGATTAGTCTGGGCGAATGAAACCGCTTTATTTAGGTATTCGGAGGAGTTATTTCAAAAATTAATATTGATGTTAATTAGGGAGTTTGTTATACAGAAAGTGAGAGTTTAGGAAGTGTTGAAGTGTTCTTAGTTTTTGAAGTATTGGTTTTTTCTGTCGTGTGCACGTGAAACGTACTAATAATAATAAATTATTTGCTGTGGTAAAATTATCCTGCCTGTTAGGCACATGAATACCAACCATATATTTATCCAAAGATTGATTTCTCGCTCTATTAATAATTCTTGCTTAGATAACATCATAACATCACGCCTGTAGTCCCTGAAGGGTAAGGCAGAGGTGTACCTAATAGTACACCCACATATCGCCAGTTATGTTTAAGTCCCATGTAATAGGGGGCGAGCTTATTACCATCAAGCGGGCACAAAACCAGACTCCGTAGCTGTAACTGAGAAACTGCTGATGGAAAAACCCAATAAAATTTTGACCAACCAAGAAATCGAACCCAGGACCTCATGCTCAGCAGTCGCGCTTGAGATCACTTGACCAACGAGGCAGATATTCTTGTTTCTATCTCCTACATATTCAAATAAACTCTCCGTAGGTTTTTCTAAGCAGATCCACGAAACTTTTTGTTGAACATAAAACCTTCACGCCTCCCTAGGCACTCAAAACCTCTTTAGTACTTTTTTTGCTTATATTTTGCGCACTATTAACGAGGTAGATACTTACGTGTGACCCAAAGACTTCATAATACTTCTTTTTACGTGTTTGAAAAGGTAACTAAGTTTTATCGTTAGACTGAAACCTGAAATATGGCAGTTTCAGGTCTGGGGGTTTCCAAGTTGATGAGTTAGTGGTAGTAATACCACTCGTTCCTCATGAGTAATCTATACTAATATTATAAAGAGGTAAAGTTTGTGAGTTTGTAAGGTTGTAGGCGGTAATCTCTGGATCTACTGAACCGATTTTGAAAATTCTTTTACTAATATAAAGCTACATCATCCCCGAGTGCCACAGGCTATATTTACAACGTGCCCGTGGGAACATTTCCGACCAAAATGCGAGCGAAGCCGCGGGCAAGGCTTCGCTCGCGTTTAGTAAATAATAACGTTTGACTACTTTGATTGAGGATGCGGATAACCTACTAAAATTAAAAGCTTAAGTTATGCGATTATCAAATTTGATTCATGATCATTTTAATGGTGTATCGTATTATCTTATCGTGTTATCTATCGTAATATTTTTAAGCCCTGGATTAAATTAACGTCACACCAAGGCTTTTATCTTTGTACTTACATAATGTAGCTTTCTTGTGGTAGTGTCAAATAAATAATGCTCGAAAAAAACTTGCTACAAAATAGACTCCAATAACTTTGAAAATTACTTTTCTATCACCAAAAATTTTACCGAACTGAATAAAATAAAGTAATTTTGGTCCCCAACTCCCCACCCTCCAGCCACACATATATATTAAAGCAAGTGCGAGTAAGACCAACAAAACAAAAACAGTTTGGTTGGAAGACAAACAGTTGGCAACAATGTGTGGCTCAACAAATTCACTAGAAGTTGGAGGAGGTCGGAGTTCGCACCAACCTCCTCGGAGAATACGCTTGTGATAAAACTTTGCACGGCCTGGATTCACATCCAGCTTGAGTTGGACGATTCTTTTGAGTATCCTTTAGGTGACAGGATTTCACACTTTGTGTGTAACGGTTTTGTGCTTATTTTTCCTTGTTAGTAACTCTGAATATATCGAAGTAAGTTTAAAATCATAAATATTGAAGTATCGTTGAGTTTATTTTGTTTTGCGATATTACACAGGATATCGTATTATGAAATATATTCTGGCACATATTTTTTGCAGTAAATGAATATCCCCTATTAAAACATATTTTATTCAAGGTAGTGTTTTTAATTTCCATTGTACATAAATGCTCATATCATAAAATTGCGAGAGATTTTCGCTTAAACTTTTTACTAAAAATAAAAGCGCAGGTACATTATCATACACCATTTGCCCATTTTCAGAGCCCAGCAGATATTACAGAATGCATTTTCCTGCAGAACACAAAATTCGAATTTACAAAAATGGCGGAGCATGTACAATACAGAACTCCGTTTGAGCATATTGTAGTCTAAAATACCTGAAACAAAGGAAGCTTTTGAGGTGGATTTTTGCACGGTGCAAGGGCGCTTATTTTCATACAAAAATACCTTTTTTCTTTCAAAAACTATGGTACATGGAAATACGGTTTTTATTTGTGTGAAATAATAAAGAACATCGTGAATATCAGACAATGAAAACAATGTGCGATAGAATTTTGAAGAAGTTTCTCGTATTTATTTCAATTGTTTGCAGTTATTGTGTTGGAGTATCATAATTACTTGTGTCTAGACAGAGCCATGCCAATTACTGCTTTATTGTATACTTGTGTTAGTCCATAATACCAGACAAAGCAGTAATATAGGAATTCCGACTGTAATGTATAGACGCCAGCACATCAAGCTACTACAATCTGTCAAACTTTATTGGATTTCCAACTTTATCACTTAATGTATTAGGTTTAAGGTTGGTTGGGAAAATTTGACAGTTTCGGGTAGCTTCGTGTGCTAGCGTCGGTATTTTAATCATAACCTGCTTCCATTCTCTCTAGCACGATATTAAATAGTATTATCTCCTCTTATTACGCATTGAAGGTCGAACGTTATAACCGTGTTTCGATTTTCAAAGAAAAATATTCTTGTACGTAAACTTATGATCTTCGAAGGACAATTGCTCGTTAGGTTTAAACGATAGGTAGGTTCGGTTTGGTTCGGGTTCGGTTCGGTTCGGTTCTCGGTTATCGTTGGGTTAGGTTTAGGGGCTCCTTTGCCCCGTCAGTTCTCAGTCCACGGGGAGGTTTGTGTCACTGTCTAATTAACACTATTTGAACTTGAAGGAGAAACTTGTTTATTTTTAGTGTGGATTTTACGTTAATGTTTTTCTTTGATGAAAAACTTATCATATTTTCTATTATAACTAAGAGTGGCGGTGCTAAACTGTCATCTGGTGCACCCGAGCCCTTGGTCTTAATTAAATAACTGCGAGGGCTTAGACAAAAATCGCTTTCTATTTTACTACGAGTATATGTATACAACGACTTCCAGTATAACATCTATCTATTGACATAAGCTTTTTGGCAGCTTTTGTTTATGTAAAATATGACCACTTTAAGTGTGCAGTTCAAGGTGGTGCTGCTTGTCAAGAAGATTTGCACCGATGTGTCAAACTTGGTACATTTATTTTAGTTCTGTGTTTTCCCGTCTGCACCGATAAGTTGGTTGAAGTGTCATTTTTGAGGATTCTATCATCGTTACCACTAATAGAATCACATTTCCTCTGAGATCATTGTTAACATTTTCAACATTCTTCTCAATTTGGTGAGCTGCAAAGCGTTAATTAATATCCTTTGCATTTTACCACAACTTGACAAGCATACGTTTAATTAGTACCGAAGTAAGCACACCTGAATTTACGCTAGTTAACAAAGTTATTGTTTTATCTTCTTTTTATTTTGGCGCCTCACGTCCTTATTTTAACGAATACAACTGGTTTTCTACCAAAATAAGTAATTCTTTACAGCTGCGTCCGCGTCTTAACAAATTACCTTTAAATAGTGTAGCAGCAGATTCTAATATTCTATAAAGGGTAGGTAGGTTTTGTGAGACAAAATATAAGAGCTGAATCTGAAAAAAAATAGTAAAGAAAAACAAAAATATCATAATAGGAAACCTCCTCAATCGAGGTCACAGTTAAGTAAACCTTTTTCATCGATCTTCATTATAAACACAGACACACCCCATAACCTGGTAATCTACTAACAACCTACTCTACTCAACCTATGTGATTAGGTAGGAACTTATACCTACTTCCCTTACACAGTACTTGAGTAGGTCAGTTCCATAGAACAGTTCTAATTCTAATAAATATCTCCTATTGTTTTCGTAACCCATTCCGCTGGAAAGCTATCCAGATTACAGTATCGTAAATAGAGATTATCTTGCCGAAGGTTCGAGCGGATCATTTGTTTCCTTATTTACGAATCACTTTGTAGTTTCTACAGGTATTTTTCTACGTTTCTTTTTTGGAAAGGTTGTACTTTCTGGTAATCTGGCGATATGAAACGCTTATAAATTTTCATAAAAGCGTTTATTCTTCCGTACCTTTGTTTGAGTAGCAGCTAAGTATATGCTCACACAGTAACTAAACGATTAAGAGCATTGGGGACTTTAACATAAATGGCGAAATTAGGGTGTACTACTAGGTAGATCTCTGCATAACCCATCAGGGATTCCAGGCGTAATGTGGGTGCCCTTAGCGAGTGGTCGCTTAGTTTTTAAGTATTTTAAGCCACTTTTTTTTTTCTGTTGTGAAATCATCAAATAACTCCTCCCGCTCTGGGCTGAGCAGGAGGGAGTGTCAGACTTTTACTGACTAAAACCCATCCATGTTCCTTCTCTTGCCCTTTGTGTTCCAGGGCCGCGGTATCTCTTTCGAACAGTCCCGCAACCCTGGCAGGCATCGGTCCTTCCGGACCCCTTCCTGTTTGCTGACATCTCTTTGAGGCGCGCGTGGAATACGAACGCGCCGTCAAGTATTTTAAGCCCCTGGCTGCAGGCTTTAGATTCTAAAGCATCTACAGGATTAGCCAGCCTCAGAGGCTGAACTACGAGATGCCATATCCAAAAATAAAAATAATATATAAATAAAAAAACAGGCGTAGTGTTATGTTGTGTTTAGGAACATGAAGTTTCTCACAAAACTTTTTCATAGGCTTTTTTCTTTTGATTTTGACTTAAAATTAAATTTCCTCAAAGAATAAAGGCGACATACGACGGCCCAACAAACTGTCGAACAAATATTCAACGATCCTTTATTGAGACTTACGAGCAAAGGGCTCAAAGCGTTGTCCTCGTAAATAATGTACTCCAAAGGATCGCCAGTTTACATAATAGCTTTGGAAGTGGCCTTATTTATCAGATAGGCATCTTAGGCAAGTAATATAGTCGTAGTTTGACCTGTGACGTCAGATGTATTGGCTTGTAATACGCCTGTTTTGGGAAGATTAGTTAGGTTAGATATTTCGTGATCAGATTAGGGTTGTACGTGATTTGGTTGAAACGTCTCGGTTATCGAATGGGTTGGTTAGGATGTTTGTGTGATGGACTGGTTGTGGGCGTGTTTTCTTTGCAACATATAGATAGATGGGTTTCGTACAGTTACATTTTTGTAATGATAATTATAAACTTTCCGATATTATGTTTGCTATTTTATGGGCACTGCCGTCTTGTCAAGTCGAACGACATCTAATGTTACCAATATAAATAAATACTACGCAGAATCTTAACAAAACCAAATGATTCGTAAAATCGAGTTAACTAAAGATTTTACTAAAACTCAAAAACTTTGATAACACCTCAACTGAAGCACTTTTTATACGGATCTACTTACCTCAAGAATAATATTTTACGAACTATAAAATAGAATCGTTTCACCGAAGAGGGTAACATTTCTCAAAGAAAATTCCTCTCAAAGCTGCGTTTCCTACGATTTATGATTACTCGTAAAACGGTTTCTGGTTGAATTAGTTGAAAAGTTGTGAGGAACGAGTAAACTTGGTAGAACTTCACTCAAACATTATTCTTTAAACTATGGTATTTTTTTATGAAAGTTTGCGTTAAGGCTACCTACCCTTACTTTAGCTTTAAAGGTAAAATATACTTTGTATTCATGATCACCGAACTAATACTGATACTAATACTGTTAGCCTGCGTCATCCCACTGCTGGGCAAAGGCCTCTCCCCATGACTTCCAGTTGTTTCGATCCAGGGCTAATGTGGGCCATCACTGGTCGTTAGTTTTATCCAGCTGCTCCCGCCATCTTCTACGAGGTCTGCCGCGACGCCTTCTGGCTGTGTCAGGGCTCCAGAAAGTGGTTATTTTGGCCCACAGCTCATTGGGACTGCGACAGACGTGGCCAGTCCAGTCCCACTTCAGTTTAGCGGCTTTTTGAGTAATTTCACGTCAGTAATTTTTGTTTCGGAGCGCAGTGTCGCGTTCATCACCGAACTACTTAACACAAAAGCATTCATGTAACAACAGCTCTTAATAGCTCAATCAGAGGGTTAATCAACCAATCAAGTTGTATTACCTACTGCTGGCTCTTAGCCTCAGTATTTGAGTAACAAGGACATAAACATACATAATCATTAAAATGGCATTAATCTGATAACTTTGGATTAAATAGAATCATCATCATCCTGCCTTTATCCCAATCCATTGGGGTCCTTCGGCGCAGCATGTCTCCTTCTTCCATACTTCTCTATTACTTGCCATCTCAGCAGTCAAGTACCTAATTTAATTTAATTGTGTTGCCTACTGTAAATGTAACCATATTTTTTATGTTTTATCCTGTGCGGGCTAATAAATACTTTTTCTTTCTTTTCTTTTTTTTTTCTTAATTTCTTGCCATGATAAATATTCGGTTACTAAAAAGTAATCAGTTCAAATGTTGGCAATTCTTTATAAATTGTAGTCGATTATTTTGGTGATTTGTTAGGAGATTAATTACTAATTCAATTGGGTTTTTTAATACTAATTTCACTAATCACTAAACGACTGTCCAATCAAACAAAACCTTCATAAATTCCTAGTTAAATAATTACCCAAATACCAACGCTGATCAGCGATCACAAGTTACGTAATTAAGTTGAAACCTTCATTACGGCGGGCATTTTCTGCGGCGGCCATTTTGTCCAGAATAGTGTTATTACGATATAATCCGGACACGTAACGGACAGGCACGGGTAAGCTAGTATGATGCCGACACTATTTCTGCCATTTTGCTAGCAGGAACTGAAATTAAGTCTTTGAACGTGTCAACTTTTGATTTTTAGTAGTAATTAAGGTTTTATTTTTGATGTTAACAAGATCTAGTCATATCGAGATTAAGTCCTATAGCGAACTAGTCATATCTGCTATTCAGTCTTAACGAGAGGTAGTCATAATGCTTCTAACCCTTTTATGTTGATTCTCTAAAATAATATAATAGAAAAAGAAGTATGGGAGAAAAAGACATGCTGCACCGTCCCCAAATGAATTGGGAGAATGGTGATGATGAAGATGGAGATGATGTTGGTTCTCAAAAATAAAATGGAATACTATTGTCAGGGAATAAAATTATAACATTTGGATCTTTCCTAAAAATTAACAAACTGCGATCAACAAAAACTATCTCGTAGTTTTTTTTTTGTTAATCTTTGGCGATCCCCATTCCATTGAATAAGAACGGTGTCAATGCAATGCAATGACCCTTAAAACCCACTCTTTAAACCTTTTCTTATTTTTAAGTCTTGATCAGTCAAACCTGGAAATAGGCTCGCCCCCTAATACATCGAACTTAAACATACATAACTGACGAAATGTGGGAATACTACAGGACATTTATCGAACCCTTTAGTGATAACTAGCGTGATGACTTTCAGGACTAGCGGTGTTTTAAAAAAAACAAAGTAAATCTAAAATATGAATGAACTTTCTGAACTATTAAATCCACCACATTTCATTCTAAAACAAAGAAATAATTAGGCTAATAGTGCAGCATAGAAAATGACTGTTCATGCAGGTCGGTAATAACTTCCACGTCATGCGACTGAGCACATTGTTTTTTTTTTTAAAGGTTTTAGGCACGAACAACCCTTATTCAACATGTTTATAGAACTACATGGGGTGTAGTACATTGGATATTCTTAATTATTTGTTAGAAAAAGGATGTTGAAAATAAAAGCGTACCATGTTAACTAAATCTATACAAATAGAAAATAAAATTGGAGGGTCTGTTTGTAATTTGTTTTTTTTTACTGAATTCATATGAATAGCTAATGTATTTATGATCCTATATATATTTGTGATCTGTGTGGTTCTTTCTTCAAGAGACCATCTCAGACACTAATCTGCATAGTCCTCATGTAAGTTAACCAAGATTATGTCTGGACTTTAAAAGAGACTATGACCTCTGTGTTTGTTTCGGCTATTTCTTCTCAGAGTAGTCAGGTACGAAACACCGGCCCCATCTAGTTTAAAAAAAGAAACGTGTAAAAGTGTTTTTAAAAAACCTATTTGCAAATTAAACATCATTTATCATTTATCCTTGTATCAAAAATATTTTATTTTTTTAATTTTATCTTTCTGTTTGTTCCGACTAATCTCTGAAACGGCTGCATTTAGCTGATGTTATGAGTAACTTAGGCTACTTTTATTTTTAGAAAAATTCTTATTTCGAGCAGACACTTCAATTGTATTAATTTGTATAAATTGTAATAAGACAACAATACAAGCACATTCCAGCCTCTTTCTGTAAGAGCTTTTTGTCTTAACAAAGGAGCTACAGCTAATGCTAATAATAACTCCACTCAACTAATACTACTGTTACAACAATGTTTCACAAACTAAGTACGTACTTAGTTCATTAATTACGACTGTGAGATACGCAGCGTTTTGGAGTTATAATTAAAATATTGTGGTGTGACTGCTGAAGCTAAAGTTAGGTTCCAAAGTAAAACAGAAGTTCTTTACATTAAAATTACTGTATTACTGTAAATAGGTCGCGACAATAGTTTTTATACTATTTATGATCTTGAGCAGTGTATAAAAGGATATATACCTAAAAGTTTCAAGTAGATTAAAAAAAACACCGAACGATGATTTTTCTCTCTTTGCCCGCAACTTCGACCGCGTGGATTTCATATTTCATACAGCCCCGCCCTCTTTCAACTATAGTTAAAAAACCATCCAGGTGACACCATAAGTACACAGTAGTATTTTTTATCCGAACTCGTACCGACATACACATTACATAAATTAACTAGATATCTATTTATTGTAATCATTTATTTATATATAATGTTTGAAACTATTTTCTGTCTGTCACTTACCTCCTTAAGGTTCATTGGTAGACCAGCGTCAGACAGCCTCGCCTGTCTGGCATGAATGCTGAAATGGACCGTTTGGGCGCAGCCGTGAGGCCTACAGTACAGACTACGTATACGTCATACTATGTATTTTCTCTTTTTTGTGACTTTTTAAATATTATTGTGTGTGTGCTTAATGTACTGACGCCAAATAAACATTTTTCTTTTTTTTATACAAAAAAAAAAACAGAATCGGTTAAGTCATTTAAGAGGAGAAGAATTACGAACATGCACACTGTAATTTTATATTAGTAGATATAATAAAGATAATGTCTCTACATCTGATCTACATAATATCCTTGCTCACATAATAATATGAAGACCCAAAAAGTCAATAGAGCAGGGTAAATCCTTCATGTGTCGGCCAGTGGTCGAAAGCATAGTTATAAATAGCCGTCAGCGCGCACATTTTTCACGGCAGCCTCTCGAAAGCCTCACGCTGTATACATATGTATATTCGGCGCTAACGTGAAAACGGACATAATAAATAGTATTCTATCGACTCCAGTTGTAAATTCACAGGATTTTCACCACTGCACTTCCTATTTGACTTTTAACAAATCATTGCCATAAATCACTTTGTTTTAGGAACAGAAGTTTTAATAGGCTGTGGAATAGTTGAGTGGTGAATAAGTATCTGGGAATTTACTAACATGAATTTCGCGTGACCAGTGAAGGGTTAGGGTGCGTTTCATGGTCAAAGCGCGTGTATCGTCAAGCCACACCCGTGCCGTGAGTTCGTTAAAGCGGGCTTCAGGCTTATTTTTATTACTCAGCTAAAGAACAGGCGTCTTATCTCTTGTGTTTTTATGGATACTCGTTTTGTTTTTATGTTTGCTGCCAGTTAGAAAGTTAATTAAGTGTGAGTTTGTTAAAGCTTTTAAAGTTACTTCGATGAAAATAATTTCGCAATCTCCAAAACCTAGTATCAAGTTTTTCTAACCAGTATATATTTCACGCACATCACATTTACATAGAAATAGAAGAGCCGGAGCGATCGTACAAAAAATATCAAATCACTATACGCTACGTGACACGACGTCTAAAAACATGCAAATCAATGGCTGCCTTGAGAAATATGTTGTAGGTATATTTCGTTGAGCACATCAACATAAAAATGTAAACTCGATAAATTGCTCAGACATACGACGCATGCCCCTTGTTCCAGGTGAGCGAGTCAATCGGGCTGGCACGCAACTGGGGCGCTCACCCTATTGAGCGGCTTGTGTAGTAACAAACAACCACAATGGTAGTGCAGTTGACAATGAAAATCGATATGTTGCAGAACATTGTCATAGAATATAAACCGTATTTTGTGCTAGATTGAGTTTCCTTTGTAGTTTTTGGGACCATAGAAAAGGGAAATAAGGTTTTAAAAATGCTCCGTACATAATATTAATTGGATTCACCTTTTGAGTAAAATGACATGAAATAGCATCTATAATTCGAGTTTAGAGACAGAAAAGATTAGATTTATACTGTACTTTAAAAAACTGTAATTTAAAATACTGTGATTGCTGATAATATTCTCAAAAAAAAAACTTATCAATCACGTCATAATTTATTTGAACAGCACAATTTATTACTACTATTAATTGCTTTCAAAGTTAGGGCGGTGCAGTCCCTCCATCCAGCCTACATACATCCAAACAAGTAGTTAGGTAGGTATACGTATCAGTAAAGTGTACAACTTGACGGAAAACCAATTAAACTTGATGTTGACAGGAAATACGCGACGTCGCCGACATAGGTCACTTCCGGCGGTGAAAATTACATCCCTCATAGTTTCCAGGCTGCTCCGGGCAATGGCTACCGGAAAAATAATCGTTAATTTTATATTTTCGGTAGGTTCTTTTGCGTTTGAGGGATGAGTTTCTGAGGTTTTTAGTACATGCATATTTTCATCATCATATGACAACGACAAATGGGAGATCAGTTATTTATTCAGTAGATTTATTGAACCCAAAACGTAAATTCGTAACTTGAACAAAGTTAGTAATGACATAGTAATCATGTTTGACGTTAATTGAGCGAGCTTCTTATGTAAACAGTAACAAATGCATAAAGATGATTTTCTCATAGGTGTTAGTCAGAAATTACAGACTTGATGGGATCGTCACTTCTCTTATGTCACCTCACTTATGCATTTTATTGTTGAAATTCTTTTAAAAGTTCTAGAAAATATATTTCCTCACTACTACCTTATTCTCATAGCAACAGTATATTATTAGCTCATATTCCAGCCATTCATGTGAACAGATTCGCAATACAAGTACGTTGCTTTAGGTACCATCTATTTAGACTATACAATAAAATATACTCGTACATGAACTTGAATACCTATATTGTAAATTCCTCTCAGTAGAGATAGATCCTATGATTTTCCGTGCCAGTGCATTTCTACCTGTGTACAATATACCTACTGGAACATTCTGTAGCAATCCGCGGTCAAGTAGAAGACATGCCTATTCCGAAACACTGACTTGTGGACTACTCAAAGCAGTTGTAATAATAGATATTGTGTGATGGGCCTGAGAATCCAGTAATGGTCTTTCCACCAACACTGAATAAAACCAGTAGGTAAGTGTAGATTCTATCAATTTAAGAGGGTTCATAGAGATTCTTGCCCATTCTTCTCCATAGAGATCTAGGTTTTGAAATGGGCGACAACAGTACCTTCACTGTTATATTCTCTTGTAGCCGGACTGAAGCTTCGTCTTCTTGTGTTTGCCTATTCAAAAGTGCTTGTAACTGGACTATTTAAATACAATCAGCACACCTAAACGACGTTCAGTTTTGCTGTCAGTGGCAATATTCTATAGAAATTATGGCACTGACAGTTCTTGAACGTGGTTAAGATCTAATCGCGTTCTGTATCATTATTGAAATCCACCCTAAGTAGCAGTAAGTACCTATTACTAAGGAGTCACATTTGTAGAAATCCTAAAAATATTCCATTGCTGAACTGAAATTTCTCTCGATTCGCACTATAAGTGGGCGTAAGGTCTATTTTTTTATTACGGCCTTTAATAGATATAGGTCTTCGAAGAACAGGTGCAAATGCAGGTATTTCTATATCATTCACTCTTCCATGAAACACTTCAATACATGACAGGAAGAAAGCTTTGCAATAAAAATATAATTAACCCCGCTTCTGTCCGATGGGCCGCCGCCGCCCACTCGACGAAGCACCTTCCGATTTACATACCTAGCGTGAATGCAATGTACGGTTAGCAAGAAAAATGGGTTCACACTTAAGTTTTTTAAATTATGATTGAACACAATAACGTCACATAATAATGTTCCTGATAAATTGATAATAATAGAAACAATTGACTGAACACTAAATACTAAAAAGCAGTGTAGCCATCGAATTTCTTCCTGCAATCGCGTCAATAAAAACCTTAAGTGCCAATGCCCGTCTGAACACCTTTCGTTGCTGTCAGTACCACCTAGTATACTTTTTTAGAAGCCTGTACCAGCTATAGTAATCGCAACCCTTGATGGTAATGGTTAGTGAAGATGAAAGGATAATGGACTGAGTCACGGAGGCTTTTCAGGAAACAGTTCTAAACGTAAAGGGGTTTTTGCCTTGTTAACGGTGAAATTTAAAGAAAAATAAACACGAAGGCGAAGTTCAAAGACAGGAAGCAGAGTTGGTGATTTTCTAATAATTTTGAATTTAGAAAGTAAACAAAAAATACTTTTCAAGGAAATGAAGTAGGATTTCCTTAACTTGAAAAGCATTTTAACCAGCCCCGCAGACGATCTAGTCTCCTTCTTAGCGTGTCGATGGCAAAAAGTTCAAATGAGTTTAGCCCAAAACTCAGCCATGCGAACCCCGCTCACTGCTGCAGTAAGTAGATCATCAGGCGCGCTGGTGACAAGGCAGGCGGTGCGAGAGGATCTAGTTATCAGTGATTTAGCTAAATCAATACTTGATACATAGGTACCTAGATTTCCTAATATTGGAATTTCTCAGCAGCAGCCCAAAGGTTGCATTTGCTCAATCTAGGTATCCATCGTTGTATTGTATCGTTGTTTTGTATTGTATTCATAGTAAAAGTATTATTAAAAACAAAAGAAAGTCCATAACTCGTTAATTTTTCACCAAAAAATACAACACCATAACCGCATCCAACCAGATTTAATTAGAAAATCCTTCCACTTGACTTCATCCGCTATTAAAAAATCCTAAACCCATCTGCGCTCGACAGTTACACGGCTTTTTCCGATAACCCTGCAATTTCGGGGAGCATGCAATCAATACTACAGCCGTTCGTAGGTGATTGCTGTTTTCGATCAGCCGGGTTATATGGCTGCAGGAATATCTACGACATTTTTCTGCGGTCGTATGGAATTGCATGTGGTTGGAGGAACGAGTATATTTGAGCAGAGTGAAATGAAATTCAACGTTTAAGGAAAATAGTTTTGTGTATTTGTATGTAAAATTGTTGTTGAAATGTTCTTGTGAAATTCTTCGATGAATTTCTTAAGTGCCGATTGATGTAATTTTAAAATCAAAAGCTTTATATATAAGGTCTATCTATTCATACACGACATCTTTTAAGGGGTCATTGTACTCATCATTATGAACAACTTTTATTATGGGACAAACGTCGAAATCGAGAAAAAAAATCAGCTGTTCCATAAAATATGTTCGCATTAACTCGTCAAAATGTAGAATAGAATAGAATAATTTTTATTTGTGTAAAAACATGGTACATTATGGTCTTATAAATAGGGTTGTGAACTTACATGTTTCGCCATAGAATGGCATACAAATATTAGTACATCTTAGACGTAGAATTTTAATAAGAAACTGAACAGCTGATTTTTTTTTCGCGATTTCGGGGTTGGTCCCATAGTAAAAGTTGTTCATAATGATGAGTACAATGACCCTTTAAGAGATTTCGTGTATGAACAGATAGACCTTATTATAGCCTTGTAGAGTGTTACAAAGGTCTTTAGGCGGTCGTAAAAGGGGTTATTTGGGTTGTTATTTAAAAGTTAAAACAGTCAACTCGTATTGAGAAATATATTGATAAAACAAGATGGCGGCTTTAGTTCCGATTTCAGCCACGCGCCAAAACATACTTGTACCGCTTTAAGTACCTATATTGGATAGATAAAATGCTACGGAAAATCCATTGGATTTTCCGTAGCAGTTTAATAAAGACTGCACATTGGATTTAATCCAATGTGCAGTCTTTATTAAACTGTATGCTTTATTAGTGGCCTCCCATCTGTAGTGACTTTGTTACTAAACATCTTTTTAAACCGATACTGGTAGTGGCTTTAATATTGAACTTATCCAAGAAGAGGCAAAAGCTTTCTTTTGACGACAGCAACAAGTATACAATTTTATAAAACTACCCACATCTTCATAAAATAATACATACCCGCAACGCGCTGTTCATTTAGTTTGTCGACAAGGAATCGGCTTGGACCGATCAGAAAAAGCTTTATATTCATGCAATAAAAGAGAAAAAGGTGTCATTCGTTTCGTTTCGATTCAGACGACAAGACTTGACACCACGCCGAACTAAAAACCATAATATTTGATCGGGTCAAGCCGATTCCTCGTCGATAATGCAGTCACTCCCTTGCCGAAGTGTCTTGTTGAAAGCAGACGCATTCACGTAATGCCGAGTAAGTGAACAATGCACCTATTGAAATAAACTATCTGCCGCCATTTTGAACGGTAAATAATGCAGAATATTAAATTTTATCACGCAACGTAATGGCGGAGTATTTATTTCAATCATATTGTCTACGTGTAACTGAAACACGAAACAATTTTGTCGTAAAATTACTACTTATTGGTTTTTCTTCCTTGTATTTTTAGTACGTCTAATATAATGTACCTATCTTAAGTACTATGTAACTGAAAGTGGCAGTATTTACCTACCTTTGATTATATTCTTGCATGTTTATTTGCCGCTGCTTGTTTCCTAGCAAAGAGGTTGGATTACTGCCCGGGAGTTATCGATTTCTTGAACAGACAGGCTGAAAATAACGCCAAATCCCGGACTAAACTCTTAAAAACTTAACCGTGTTCCCGACAGAATCTTCAAAAGTTCAAACTGGAAATCTCGTAAACTTTGCAAGTGTTCTTATTTGTAATTCCGTCCGAATTTTTTCCGTTGGTTTTCCGCGCATCGTCAATAACACTAGTGCGGCGCCGACATCATATTGCGATACACGAGCTGAGCGAGCCGAGCGTTCGTTCGGAAATTGCATCGTGATGTTTTGCTCGATTTTCCCCTCACTCGATGGCACCGAAACGCGCTAATTGCTCGCAATCTATTGCTTTTTAATGTGTTTGCAGCAATCGGGAGCTTTATTTTCGATTATTTTTGTACGCCGAGTAAACGGTGACAATAATTTGAATTGCAAAGGTTTTTTTGTTCGACCAATTCCAGTTGGGATTTTGTAATTTATGTGCTGTTTTTACTGTTTTATAACGATAGTTTCAGAGTTTGTCAATGTTGTTTCATTGTATACAACGTGTTGGAGAAATGCGTAGTCTTTAGATAAATAAATAAATAAATATCGCTGGATATTACACACAGCGCCATCTAGGTGCCACACTAAGCTACGAGGCTTGTGTCGTGGACACCAGATAGTTGATAATACTACATAGATACTTTTTTGTTTGTAAATACATACATATTATACATATAAACATCCATGACTCGGAAACAAATGTCCATGCTCATCACACAAACATTTGCTCCTACCGGGACTCGAACCCGGGACCCTAAGAACGTAAAGCAGCCTCACTACCGCTGCGCCATTCGGGTCGTCCCGATAGATGAGCCCATCGAACTCAACAACTTTCACGTTTGGGACTATTGTTTTTGTTTCGATTACTATGTTGGTCCCTGATGACTGAAGATCATCAAACTGGTACACTGATCATACTCTATAAGACCACGGATTTCTGTTACACGTTGTACTCATATCATTCATATGCGCTATTCTCCTTATAGTCGGAACTCCAATAAATCGTGCAGTGCGCTTCATATTTCGTGCCTCGTCTCAAGGGGCTGCCCGTCTCGGCCAAGTATGTCTGTAATCTATGGTCGATGCAATCTGCCGTAAGTGGTATGCACGGCATGTGTTCAGCATTGATTGGTGCTATTCAGAGATCTACTCTCTCTGTATGAAGAGCAAGACGTCTGCGTTAAAATAAAACTTAACGGCTGTAACGCATTCCAGTTTCCTTCCTAAAGAACAAATGCTTATTAAATACTTAGGAATAACTTACCTCGAATATTAGTTATCCAGTTGTAGTCAAGGGTACCTACGGTGTTGTGTAATCCAGTTGCTTAGCTTGCCCAGGCAGCCGCTTCATGTGAAATGCTGATATTTATCTGCATCAGGGCAGACTGGAAGTTGAGCCCAAGTTCCCAACTTGGTTCGAGAAAAGGCTAGGCAGATAATGATGATGGCACAGCATGGTCTCCTTAAATAGAGATAAGTTTAGCAAAGCAGTAAGTACATTACAGATATTAAGCTATTAACTACATACAGTGTTCAAATACGAGTCGCTTGGAAGACGCGATGCTCGTCGCTTAACGAGCGAACGTTGCCGAGAATGGAGCGATTACGCGTCGAGTAAACGTCGGCTTTATAAGCGTATTTGCTTTTGTTGTGTGCTTTAAAATGATACGAATATTACATATACTTATATGGTAGTTGCGAATACGTATACTTTGGTAAATGAAGCTAAATAAATAAAGTAATTGCTTTTTATTACGAAAAGTTCAATTAATTCGAAAATAATTAAGATCTAACTGAAATAATAATACTCAGCTTTCGCTGACTTTAAGCAATCACTGTCTAACACGTCAACATAATTAAAGCAATTAAAACGATTTCAATTTTTACATTTTTTATCCAAAAAATATTGAAATCTCTGTGCAAAGTAAATTACTTATTGATTTTCTTGAATTTACGTACCCGCTTTCAAAACCAAAGGCGCGATACCAATCCACGACACTATCAGCCATTTCTAATTACCCATCACGACACCATTACACAACCCCGTACCCATTGCATTACTTATAACTTCCCCCCACAAGTACTTGGCACAATGAATCATACCCCCAGTCTAGACAACTGGTAGTCTGGTATTGATCACTGCCGGTGACACTACCGCAATGAATCACCGATAAACAGATTATGGGTAAATACCCCGTCGTTTAATTGCACCCGCAGTTGTAAATTTTATTTTAATGGGGTTTTGAGTCGAAGCTCTAGTTGGGGTTGGAAAGTTTTATGTACTTTTTGTCGTATGATTCAGAATACTTCTATTTTAAATACATTCTAAGTAAGATACTTGGAATAAGAAGTAGTTTGCCCAGGTTCACCGTGTTTGTGTGTGAAATACGTGATCAGAAAGACGTGCTCTTCATTTAGAAGTTCTGAAAACATGGTTATACAATGTTGATTTTGTATGACTTCATCCAACTTCGAAACAATAGTATTACATAAAATAACATCACGCCTCTAATCCTCGAAGGGTTAGGCAGACCTAATAGTACACCCACATATTGCCAGTTATGTTTAAGTTACATGTAATGGGAAAATAAAATTCCTCATGTAAAAACACTTTGCTCGACCCGGGAATCGAACCCAGAACCTCATGCTCAGCAGTCGCGCTTGCGACCACTAACCCATCAAGGCATTAACCATAGAACATCACAGACGAACCCACAAAAGTGTGTCTGGCACTAAAGGCAATGTGTCTAAGCGTTTGTATTGGACAAATTAACTATCTTATAAACACCCAAACTCACATGGTCACTGCAACCTACAAATATAAATATCGAACAGCAACTCAGCTGCTTGCAAACCTACTGGAACTCGCATTTGATATATGCTGTTGCCATCCATCTTGCTGACATACTCCCTTCCTCACATGACTTCACCCACAAAACGTCACGCTATGACAAATATCGTCTAGACGGGTGAACGGTCTATTTGTCGAGGGGACTTATACCTAGGTCTACGTACAATCCGTCAGAATTACGGTTATTAGCTCTGGCAAATATGAGTCGAGCTATTAGGTAGCTATACTGAACAAAGCTTGCAAATATGTATGGCTTGGTGTGTTGCTGGGGAGTTTTCCTGAAATATGAGGTTGATTTTACATTGCATTGAATGTTTAGGGAGGTTTTTTCTACTGCTGAGCAAAGGGCTCCTTCATGTCTTTCCAAGTCTTGCTTCTTTCTTAATCTTTTGACACCAAGGTTTTTTATAATTCTAATTTCAAAACGCTTAGTTGACACTTCCCTTGACCCAAGGGCTGGCTTTTAGCTTGGCCTTGGCCAAAGGCTTAGCGTTGCCATACAACGTGGCAACGCCGCTTGTTTCTTGGGGACGTTACCAGTTGACAGCGTTGAGGAGGACTTTTTGGGGCCATTTTTTTGTTTATTGATAAGTTAGTTACTTTAGATAATTTTAATTTATAAATGTAAATAATACAGTTTTGTAATTATGTGGTGCTTACTGCAATAAAGACGTATTCTGGTAGTTGTACAGCCGTTGTAAATCCGTGCCCAAATAGCTGGCAAAAAAGCTTCGTTGACTAGCAATTCTAAAGAATGAGCCACTCCTGAATTCAGTTCAATTAACCTTTTCATCATGGCATCTTTCACTTATGGCCACTATAAAGGAACGCCGTCGCTTCACCCACCTACACCAAGATACTTAAGTGCAATGAACCCCGACAGTAATGTACAACACCGCTCATAGTATTACACACGCCCATCCGCGCGGCCATAATGTAATCTGACTGCAGACATAATAAGATAAAAGCACTCATCACTCGCTTGCCTCATTTACTTGTGCTGAAGGCACCATCCCTTTTCTTGAGAGATTCAGAGGGACCTGGAGTAGCTGTTTAGTGGTTATTAGCTGCAGTTAAATGTAGTATACAGTTGGTTGGATTGAGAAAGACAGTATCTATAGTATATGTTGTATTTATTGTCAAATTTCCTCTTTCTTACATTTGATGGAAAAAATATTTGTGTGGCCTACCGCCTACAGATAGTTGTTCCGGGTCTGGCTGTTTGTGTATGTGAGCATAAATTTTTGTAAACGCACCCACGGTACACGAGAAATTCATAGAGTGGGGCAAATTAAAAAAAAAAAGAATAAGAAGGTTGTTGACGATAGGAATGGACTGTATGGGATTATATATGAGGTGTGGTGCAATAAAACCAAGTAATGGCAATATAAATCTAATAAGCAAGTAGGAATATTCTATACAATGTGTTGAAGGGAAGACAAACTGACAAAATCAAAAATAGACAACTAAGATAACATACCAAGAAGGTTGTCAACATTCCACCCCCTTGTGCATGATAGTGCACAAAATAATGCAATGGGTCTCCTATGTGGAAATCTTGACAATCCTCTTGGTGGGCCGACGAAGTATGCCACCTGAGGTAGCTACGTCCACCACTCTAATTACTCCATCTTTGCCGGGAAAAGTTCCAGAAACACGGCCTCGTGGCCAAGTTCCTCTCGGCATGTTCTCATCCACGATGAATACAATGTCACCAATTTTCAAAGCTGGTTCTCTGCTGTCCCCGACCTGCCGTGGTTGCATAGTGGGCAGAATCTCTCTGACCCAGCGATGCCAAAAATGATCAGCCAATCTTAAAGCTTTTCGCCAGTCCGCTCTTCTTAATAAATCCCGGTCGTCTAGAGTCGAAGGTAGAACTTGATTAGATGACGTGCCGAGCAAAAAATGAAATGGAGTTAATGTTTCTTGGTCCTCGTGACAAACCGAAACGTGACTCAGAGGTCTAGAGTTGACAATCGCTTCGGCTTCTAACAAGAGAGTTATAAGGACCTCTTCCTTGGGGGCTTGTTCTTCCAAAGTGGCATTTAGAGCCACCTTCACGCTGCGTACCAACCTCTCCCAACATCCACCAAAGAATGGTGCGGCGGGAGGAATAAACTTCCATTTTATTCCTCTATTGGCAGCAAAGTTTTCGACTTCAGGTTGGTAAAAATCACGAAGAATTCGGTTTGCACCAACAAAACACGTGCCATTGTCCGAATATATTGTGTCAGGAGTTCCTCTTCTTGCAACAAAGCGACGCAAAGTCATAATTGCAGAATCAGCAGAGAGGGAATGCACCAGCTCCAAATGAATGGCTCTGGAAGTCATACAGGTGAAAAGGGCAACGTAACGTTTTTCTCTTCTTCGGCCAATTGCAGTAGAGATGGGGCCAAAATAATCCAAGCCCGTAAATGTAAAAGGACGGCGATGGTGAGCAAGCCTTTGTGCCGGGAGATCTCCTGTCTTTGGATTCATTGGCTTTGTTTTCCTTATCTTGCAGAACAAACATTGGCTGGCTACACTCCGGACGATGCTGCGAATTCGAAGAATCCAATATTTTTGTCTCAACTCATTAATTACCATCTCATTATTGGCATGACCAGCTCTGCGGTGGAAATATTGCACCAACAAACGGACGACATGGTGGCGACCATCTAACAGTATCGGGCGCTTCACATCGGAGCTGACATTTTCGACGGCTCTAATTCTTCCGACCAATCTTAACAAACCGTCTTCTCCCATCATTGGTGAAAGCTTTGACAAGCGGCTAGACTTGGGTATCGTTTCGTCTCGATCGATGCACTGAATTTCTTCGGCAAACGCTTCTGCCTGTAGGCGTTGCAGGATATGCCTTTCTGCGGCTTCCATTAACTCAGCTGACAAAGGCAATAATAGAGTGGTGGACGCAGGTAAACTTGCACAATGGCGGTCTCTAACATCGGTGTTAGGGACAGTGAGTCTAGTACGGTCCAAAAATGAACGGAGTTTGGCCGCAGCCTGCAAAACGCGAGCAGTAGCGCGGAGCAAACGAAGCCAGTAACTGAAACGACTGAAATCTACTGTCGCAACCAGATGAGCAATCAAAAGCGTAGGAGAACGTTTACATTCCTCCCGAGCGATAGGTTGGCCAGCTGGTTCTATAGGCCAATCTTCTGGGGCCTCTAAAAGAAATGTAGGACCCGAAAACCATCGATGGTTGGGATTCAGGTGCAGAGGCTTTATACGAGTGGCATCGTCAGCAACATTCAAGTCGGTTGGGACCCATCGCCAATCTTGAACGCATGAATTTTCAGTTATTTCCCCGACTCTATGAGCCACAAATGGCTTGAATGTTCGTGCATCGCTCCTCAGCCAACCAAGAACGGTTCTCGAATCCGTCCACAGATATGTGCGCATGGGCTTCTTTTTGTGACAATCTTTGATTGCGACAGCAAGGCGAGAAGCAATCAAAGCAGCTTGCAGCTCTAAGCGTGGAATTGATGTTGGTTTTAATGGCGAAACTCTCGCCTTACTGGCAATAAGGGCGAGTTTGACGATGCCGTTAGCATACGTAAAACGCCAAAAAGCAACACAGGCATAGGCAAGCTCGCTCGCATCAGCAAACACATGCAATTCCCTGTATAAAGGTTCACCATTTTCATTAGCGTACCAGCGTGGAATACTAAAAAATGATACTTCAACGAGCTCTTCTAACCATTCACTCCACCTCATAACCTCTGAGGGTGGAAATGGTGTGTCCCAGTCAATATTTTTTCTCCAGGCCTCCTGGAGTAGGATTCGGCCCTTAACAACGATTGGCCCAAGTAATCCCAACGGGTCATAGATTTTCATAAGATGAGACAACGCTTTTCGCTTATTTAAAAAGCCTTGAAACCCACAACTTTCTAAACCGGTCCTAAAACCTATAGTATCTGATAAAGGATCCCATGAAACGCCTAAGACATTATTTATAATAGTGGAATTATTACCAAGTTTCACTTCAGTCGGTTGTGCGGCATGAAATTCTTTTGGAATAAGACGTAACGCTTCCTGATTATTAAAGATCCAGCCACGCATTTCGAAACAGGCGTTTCGATGGATAGTGACTATATCAGATGACAGCTGCGCAGCCTTGGTGACGTCGTCCACACTATCAAGATAATCGTCCATATAACAACTATAAACACTAGCGTTGGCTGCTTCTGGATACAAATCTTGATGAGACCTGGCGTTTTTGTTTTTAATGTACAGAGCAGTAAATGGACTGGACGACGCTCCAAAGATAACAGCAGTCATACGATACTCTTTTATAGGCTTTGTATTTTTGTATTGAACATCACGCCAAAGAAACCGTAATGCGTCCCTTTCCTGCTCTCGAATTCGTATTTGAGGAAACATTTCCTTAATGTCAGCAGACATTGCGACACGGCCCTCTCTGAATCTAAAAAGAATACCTAATAAGTTCTCTAATAGATCAGGCCCCTGGAGAAGCAAGGAATTCAAAGACACTCCTTGATTCGTAGCAGCCGCATCGTGAACAACCCGAAGCTTACGCTTTTGTGGGTGATACACGCCAAAATGTGGCAAGTACCACCTAATCCTCGTACTAGAATTAGAACTAGAAACTGCTCCAGGACGATTTGTTGTCGAAAAGGGCGCATTCTGTTTAGAACACCCTGAATTGAGACTGATTATATTATTAAGATTTTCTTGACCAGTAAAATTACGATAGTAAGTGGTAGGATCACACTCCTCCGCATATCCCTTAGTAAGCATATTATCAATAAACTGTTTATAAGGACCAGCAAACTCTGGTTCTCGGAGCATGCGTTTCTCTAGACTCAAGAAACGTGAGAGAGCTTGAGGATAGCTGTCGGGAATAGACTGAATGTCATCTCGCCATGGGAGTCCTACTTCGTACCTACCAGTTGTCAAACGTGTAGTAGTCGCGTCTAAAATCTCAATAGCACGCAAATCCTGCTTACTATGAAGAGTCTCACGCTTGGAAATACCAAGTGAATCAAGTTTGTACTGCTCTTTTATGAGAAGTTCTAAACGTTCGTATTCCGATAGTTCGGCTTGGTCTAACTGACAGTGGTTAATAAATACGACTGGTTTAGTTTTACTAGAAGCTACTCCATACAATGTCCAACCCAACAAAGTGTGACAAGCGACAGGCTCATTGCGGCGTCCAGTGCGGACCTCGTGAGTTATCGATAGATGCCAGTGCTCAGCGCCGATAAGCACGGTCGGTACAGCGTCACTATAAATTAGAAAATGAGCTAAGTCTTTTAAATGGTTGTATGATTCAACCATTTGGTTGGACAGTGTTTGTGTGCTTAAATTTAGTGCTTCCATAGCCCTAGCACGACTAACTAAGTATTTGTTATTTTCATGTTTACCCTGTATGTAAAAATTAACATATGAAATGTTTGTACTTTTCTGTAAACCACCGACACCGTTGATAGTTATAAGTTCTTGCGGTCCTGATAACCCTATACGAGCAGCCACGTTTGAGTCAATCAATGTCGCTGTACTGCCGTCGTCAAGAAGAGCGTATGTTTCATAGTCGCCGGCTGGACCAGACACAACAACTGGTACTATTTTTAAAAACGCATTGGTTTGTGATGACATCTTGAAATGTTCATGGATACCTGTATTAGAAACCGTTACCTTTTCTTCCATTGGCTGGAGCGCGAGCGGGGCGGCTGATGAGGGTGACGTGCACGGAACGTCACTAAGAGACGCAGCTGCACACACAGTGTTGTTAAACGACTGCTTTTCGGATGCAGGCGATGACGTTAACGTATCCTGCCTACCATGTAAAAGAGGATGGTGGCGAAAAGAACAACCGTCGACCCCACAAGGATTTACTTTGCAAGATTTCCATTGATGGGAAACACGCCTAAGACATTTGTAACAAATCTTGTTCTCACGTAACCAACGCCATCTTTCGTCAACTGCCAAGGATTTTACTTCGTCGCAGTTTTTAACGTTGTGTTTTTTTTTACAATAAACACATTCTGTTTTATCGTTACTTTTTATTTTATTGTGTGACACAGAATGAATGTTCTCGCGTTTTAATGGTTTATTGACAGACTGAATCACGTGCGATTGATGTGTAGCTTGCGAAAGACTTAAGTCAGGAGACAAAGCAAACTTAATATAACGCTCATGTTCACGAATTAAAAATTCGGACAAAACCTCTAATTTTGATACCAGAGGGTTTGATACCTCTAACGCATAGTCAGACCATCTCATTTTCATCATAGGGTTTAATTTACCTAGTATAATGTGAAAAAGTTCTGGTGAGTGTAAATAGTCACGATGGTTGAGTAATTTTATCGTAGAAAGACTATTTCTGACTCTATTCGCAATGGTACCTATTTCTTTGAGGTCATTACCGAGCCGTGGCAGTTGTTTCAACACCTGTACCTCACCGAAGACAATCATCTCAGGGCACGCAAAGCTTCGCTCGAGGGCGCGCATGATCTCCTCCGGGTCCTCTGCAGAGATGAGCAGCGACGCGACGGACTCGCGTGCGGCCCCACGGAGCGCGCTTTGTAAGCGCGCAACATTATCTGCGGGGGTGTATGAGAGTTTAGTAGTGTCAAAAAGTTTTCTAAATTGAAGCCACTGAGACGCATTTCCAGTAAATGCGAAAAGCTCTATTTTTGTTTTTTGTGTTTTATTCTGTGCGACAGCCAAAGACTTCGCTGCAGCGGCAGTGTCTGCGACTGCTTGTAAAAGCAAGGGAGAAAACTCATTATTACATACAGGTATATTGTGGCGCTGTTCCTCCAAGCCCGTATAAGAGGGTGGCAACACCGTGGCGGCCAGCCCGGGTACTTGGGGAACGAAACCTGCCTGATTATCGAGGTATGCTGCTAATAATGGAGCAGCAGCCTGAGGGTTCATTGATAAATGAGCAGGCTGTGAGACCTCTTTTGGTTTATTTCCTTCGTTTACTTGAATTGTAGAAATACTTCTTACCCATTCTTGCGTTCGTTTTTGACTCGTAGTACTTCGCCTACTTTTACCTTCAACCTCCGCTTCAATTTGTTCAATCTCCGCGCGGTACTCGGCCTCCTCCACTTCCGCGAGCTGCTGCTGTAGCACCTTCATGTTTTCGAACTGGCGGCGCTTGTACGCGGCTTCCGCGGCGGCCTTGCGTGCTTTCAGCGTGGTGGATGAAGCGCTAGAATTAGTCTGCGCAGAGTGCATGCTGTTCGCATCGTCACCGGCACTAACTCTAGACGCTACGGGCTCGTGAGTGGTTGTTGAAGGTTCTACAGGTGAATGACGGGCGATACTATGAGATGACATTGCCAAGGCTTTGGTTTTACTACGCGTGTTCATGTCGTAATGCTAAAAATGGTACTTACCGATGTGAAAATGACAAAATGTATATGAAATAAAACCGTCGAAGGACCAAAAATGTTGACGATAGGAATGGACTGTATGGGATTATATATGAGGTGTGGTGCAATAAAACCAAGTAATGGCAATATAAATCTAATAAGCAAGTAGGAATATTCTATACAATGTGTTGAAGGGAAGACAAACTGACAAAATCACTTGAAACAAAATCAAAAATAGACAACTAAGATAACATACCAAGAAGGTTGTCAACAAAGGTGGTTCTGCTTGAAATTTTCAATTTAAGGTGTGTTTCGTCCTCCGCTACCGTTAAATATCTTTACAAAACATTATGTCAGGAAATTATACTAAACAAAATCATTTAGCAAATGAAAATCCAAATAGTGTGAGCTTCTGAGCTGATCCAAATAAAGATCAGAACTAACCACTTACAAAATGAGGCAATCCCCAAACAACGCCATAAGAGAACCTCTAGAAATATAATACAAGTATCGACATCTAAATTATCTACAAGTATATATGATCAAAAGCGATACGCTCAAAGGCTCAAAGGCGTATCCGAACGCAGCGTATTGTCAGATACGCCGATACGTTTCAAATACGTGTGGCGATGACACTTTGACAAGCACCTGATGTTGGTCGAATATTTATTTTGCGAATATAACGCCTGTTAAAATCCCCGATTCCGAGAGTGTTTGCTCCAAAAATAAGCCATGTGAAAACGTGAATATTTAAATAGCATGGAACTCTCCTATTTGTTGTTTGGATGAATCACGTAATTGTTTTCGCAAATTAACTGATTTAATTTGATGGATTGTGTTGATAAAGATGGCAGTTTTTGACTTGAAATTTTTGGTTTTGCTCGTGGGATATTTTTTAAACTACAGTACGCATCGAATAAAATGTGAAGCCAACTTCTTAGTTAGTCAAGATACATAGTCTTAAGATGAAACTATATTTTTAGAGTAAAAAACCTATGTGACCCTAAATTCGAAACAAAATAATCAGTTTGCATTTCGACCAATACTACAATATGTCTTCTACGGTATCTATACTACACAAAATCCCTGCAAGAGATTACACAACGCCCAATTAAGCTCACAGAATAGAAACAAAAGCAGTCCCAAAACATTATTTAAACAAAAGCCTCCCTTTGTTAAAACGCACGTATAGATAGATACTCGGAAATTCTGCACAAATTGTTCTCGGAAACTCGGCAAATCCGGGTTTAGTTTCTAATTTCGTTACAGTGAATGTAATCGATCCGGTATTCCACGTATCTTCAGTTTATATGCGAAATCCAGCTACCGTTGCCGTTGGCTTGTTAAATCCCTATTCTGCACTGAATGAACTGAATCTAACATTAGTTTGCTGGTGTTGCCAGTTCACGCCGCGCCGAGCCGAATGTTGCCAGTATTATCGGCGTTTAGTTTTCTCATCACGTACTGCGTTAGTGCAGCACTAGTTTGAAAGCTACTTCTGTGACCTCATACCATGCTGTATTATTCAGTGCTAATGTCGCAATAATCGTTGCGTTCAATGGACGGTACATATTTTATACGGTAATATATTGGGTGCACGCGTTGGTGATATAATATATTGTCGGATTTTCCTTCACAAATTGTCGTATTATTAATTTATACAGCAAACATACCATAGTTCTCAATGTAAATGTCAACGCAGAACCATTTACGGAATATCACCAAGCTCCAGCCTCATAGATCATTGTCAAGTCTTTTAGCAAGTAGGTTTAATGTTCTAGTTCAACACTTTCCACTACACAGTCACAAGTAAAACATACTCTCATTTGTCTTTAGCGTACCTGCAATAAAAGCAAACGATACTACGGCCGCGCCGCCGCGTTCCCTCCCGTCTTTAATCTAATAAGTAAAACAAGACGGAGCTATTGCCTAGATGAGTTTCACATTCGCTAAACAGTAGCTCTGTACCAGTCTGGCTTCACCGCAATGCAGCCAAAAACGGTGACCTGAAGTCGCGACCTATATACTCGGATATTCGGGTATCCGGATACGCGGATACGCGGATATAATAGACGATGATCCGAATTGTGAATGCGTCCCACGCTCCACTTGATAGTGCTTCATAGAGTGCGTGGGATAGGTTTTTTCTCGTTACAGAGAATTTTTTTCGGTGGAAATGTGAAATAAAAGTTTTTGTCGTTCTGCATAAATATCAAAGCAATATTCACTGGAATTGGAAAGGTCATTACATGTCGATTGTGGGATTTGTGGGTACGTTTTCAATCGTAATGTTTAGCTATTTGAATTTATAATATGCTACTAATATTACAATAACACTACTTAACGAGATTTGACACGACATATGCGCCATTCCAGTCTTATCCGTGAGGCCAAAGAAATAAAACGTACCCCGACACAATAATATAAATAAAGAAACAAGATAATAAAAACAAATAACAATAACACTAAAACATTTACGTCACTAACGGCGTCCACACGACTGACCCATATAAAAGGATTATGATTTGGACATATAACGTTGATGATCCGCATTGTGCATGAGACTCACGTCCAACCTGCGGATACGGCGGATACTGGGGCTCATAGTCACTGCACTATGCATGAGGTACTGCGCAAAAAGTTTCACGATATTCTTATAATAGAATATTCCACGGTATGATACAAAAAAAGCTGTTCTCGTTCTTGTCTTGCGTAAAATCTCAGCTGAATATAGCTGTATAATACAGTGGTTTATTAATATCTTACTTACAATACGAGATATTTCTTCTTTATTGTCTTTGGTTATGCATAGTTAATCAGACACATTTCTTCTGTCTTTTCATATTATAATAACTTATTACGGTGGATATTTTCTTCATTCTGTTACCAATCATACTTGAACTCAACCATCGAGATTCATAAAGTCGAGTTCATGAACCCGATATATGCACATATGTACATTTATCATGTACACAAAGAGACGTGACGTAATGTAAATAATAAACCGCTAATGATGCTCTCGTATTGCGAGTCTGATCACGTGCCAATTATGTGGGACTCGCGAGTCTAACTTCATATAGAAACGATATGTGAGGACTACTGAATTTTACTGAATAATATGTTTGGGAAATTCAACAGTACCAGCAGAGGAAGGTGTTGAAACGTTTCCTGTTTTTTTTATAAATGTCTTCATGTTTACTTGATTTTTGTTATTTCGAAGGCCCCATTTTCATTCTTCCTGTACACTTGCTTGAGTCCTGAAAGTATAAGTAGGTATGTATATAAGTCCTGAAGGTATATTGACGTTAAAACGTGCTGATTGTCAGCCTAGTTTAATTAAATTTTATATTCATATGAATATCTTTATTTGCATTCCATTATGTATGAAGATCTTACAATGGGCTTAAAGCTAAGGTACAATTACGGACTCTGTAAGGCACAGCAAAAAAGTATAAATAAAATTAATGCGTGAATCAAAATTAATACTGAATCAATTTACCTTTACATTTTTCATCACCATACAACCTAACACTGACCTGCAAATTGCAAAAAACGTCGGAAAATTTGAATTTCGCGGGCTACCTTGGCGCTTCTGACCTTAATATTAATTAACTAAATCTCTTTTGTTCTTATGGTATCCTTTCCAACATCCATCCCTCATATCGTTTCATATTGTAAATCCTGTATCTATTCTGTTATAAGATCAATAATGCCACTCCATCCGTATTGACTTAGGTAGTATTGGCACTCCTCAAACATTCTTTTTCCCGAACAAAAAAGTGATACATATTTTCCGTTGCGATACCTAATATGAAGAACCTCGAGTGTTCTTCGATGAAAGGTGAACGTAAAGAGGGATGTGGACTTATTTTTAGATCGAGTGACGTCATTAATGTAGGTACCTATATTTACAACAATTACAAACAACATTTACAAGGTTGGTACTTCTAATACTTACTGACGCAATCAGCTCCCATGCCTACAGTATCAAAGGTCTTTCAGAAGCTCTCGATTTTTAAAATTAATGTTTTAATGTTGGAATTAAACAAGGCGAAAATAAGAGAATGATGTGTGGATAGGTTTTTACCAAGATGAGAATTAAGAATCAGCCTATACTACTGGGTCACACATTTACTTTTGTGAGGAGTGGGCAATAATTACACCACGCTGGCCCAGTGCGACAATCTTCTAAAATAGCCTCTATTTTCAAAAAACGTACTCCGCTTTGCTTCGTAAAAAGAATCGTCAAACTACAGGAAAGTAGTTAACTAAACAACAACAAAAAAACAGTAAACGAGCCTCCGTTTTGAGCCTCCCAGGCACCACTTCCACAGCGAATTAATTTAAAGCACCTTTCTAACAATTTTGTAACAGCAATTAACCGTTATACTTTGAACTATAAATATTCACAATATCCCGTCCAGCCTCATCGCTGGCACTTCGCAGAGAAATTGCCAATTTCCTGGCACTACGGTGCCAGTCCATATAACTGTGTATACATAAATAATTTGTTTTCATACCAATTTGCACGTAGTTTTGGTTGATTTATAAACCTTTACAGTTTTTAGTTTATGATTGGTTTCAGTTTATTGAGTTGGAAATATGAGCTTTGTTTTGTGCTGTCAGTTAGTCAGTATTTATTGTTACTGCATATTTTATAGGGTTTTTTTTTGATCATTTTTTTTGTCTGTGTAAGTAAAGCTAAAGCTTTGTCGTTTAGTTTTTTTTTTATTGTTTACTGGGGGTCTAAAATAGCCGCTTTAGCAGAATCATAAGACGAATTACGTTACAATTCGTAAAATGGTAACAAAGCAACAATTCATAACTGCATTTGTGATCATTTCAAGAATTTTAATGTGATTCATGTTATTAACCTACTATGATTCTGCTGAAGCGGCCATTTTAGACCCCTGAGTACAATCAGCCCATAACGTGCTCACTGCTGGGACTCAGGTCTCTCTGTAAGAGGAGAGGAGAGGATTTTTTTTTGTTTCTATCAGTAGTGTAAATTCCATACTTTATTTATTAATCATTCTTCTTTCTTTCGACAAGGCGCAAGCCGCACTACGATTAAAAGTTCTATTACAACATAATGTAATAAAGAAACTCATGAGTGTGATTTTAATTTAACCCTGCAGCTAATTGTTTTAAATTAACAACGTCAAAACATCGTAATGAAGAAAATACCTTTTTAGGTGTCTAGGCAATTTGTAAAAAGTATAATAAAGTTACGAATAGGTTCTTTACTTAACTGCCAGACATTTTTACGACATTACTTAAAGTATCAAGCACTATCTTATAATTGTATCTTTCGTAAGACCTTTCAATAACAAACTTAGTTAATTATAAAAATAGAAGAAGTTTGGAAAAGATTATTTCGGTAGTAGTCTGTGCCAACAAAGCGAATTAAAAAGATTTCCAGGTAAAGTTATGTAAGTGGCCCTTTATAGAAAAACTTTGTTATTTTGTAGGCGCTTGAACTACTTTCCTATGAAAAATAATATGAATCTGAAGGTACCGAAACATCCAACAAATTGGTATAATATCAAGAATCATTTTATAGTTATCAAGTAAGGATTTTTGCAGTTACACGCGGAAAATGAAAGATAAAATTAAATAGAAAAGGAAAGTGGTTGTGCCCAAACATAGATAACTTAATACGGAATATTTTGTCAAAGTTTCAAATAAAACATGCTTTTAATAGTGCATATTTATTTAGAAGTATCAATTCAACATTACACACACACAATTCGTCACTGCGGAATTGATCTAGCGTTTATTATATGAATTGAACATCACTAAAACAAACTTTATTTAAATTAATATCAACAGCACTGTAAACAAAAACATAATTAATAACACATAACTAGTTTTGCTGTCACTACATTTATAATATTTCACGAGTAATATTGACTCTCGTTATCGGAACGCAATTTTCCGCGACCATATTGAATTACACGTACACACGCGGCCGGTGTAATTACGTCTAAATTGAATTGTGTTTTTGGATAAATATTTCGCTGGGTTAATTTTTTTGGTCTGTACTGTAAAAAAAGGAGATCGTGGTTAAATATAACAGCCGCTCGGTTAAGCCGCGCTTTCTTATGTTGGAGCGTGGATGGGTGTCCAACCGGGTTTTCTCCATGCTTCGGAAAGCATATTAAAGGACACATCAAATAGGAAAGGGATCGGCACCGTATCACCTTTCGCCGCGCCATCAAGCAGGCGTCAACCTAACGTAAGCAAGAGGATTAGCAGCTCCGATACGTCAACTCGGCTACGGCTACGCGACACCGTGCTTACGGCTAGGGGACGCCGCGCTTACGACTCGCCGACGCCGCGCACGACTCGAAGTTGCCCTGTGAATGACAACTGTCAACAGTAGTGTGCTTAGGGGTGGCCGAAGAGGCGTTATCTCGGATACGGATAGACGGTAAGTGCGGCTATGTTTAGACGTAAGCGCGGGGACGACGAGCCGTAAGCGAGTTGACCACGCACCGCACCGTGCTTCGTGAGATTGTCCCGAGGCGAGGCGATTACGTTACGATTCCGATAAGTGTGCGTTGCAGTAGGGAGTTTCATACAAATAATACTGAACGGTTCGTGTTGATACGGTGCCGATCCCTTTCCGATTTGATAAGTGTGCTGTGTACTTAAGCCGTTGGTCCCGGCTGTCATTCGTAGATCTTTGACAGGCGTTGCAGTTGCAGGTAGTCAGTCGGATAAGCAGTCGCTCCATGTAAAGCATTCAGTTGGACATTTTCAAAATTTACTAGACTGGAAGCGGACCCCAACATAGTTGCTAAAAGCTAGGCAGATGGTGACTGTAAAAAGATGACGTAAGCAATTAAAAAAAAATCTTCACAAAATAATGGTGTTCGTGGAACAATACTTAACTACATAGGCAAGCAAATATGGTGTAGTATACTTAACACCGCTGTTTCTTCATGGTCATACCATTATGACTACGAGAATATTCATGTCCTCGTAATCATAATATAACTTCATCCCATTAGTAAAATGGTTACACGTAGACAGATTAGATTTCGATTCTACTTTGTCTCGAAAACCCTGTTTTTCACAAAGCCCTGGTGACAGTAAAAGTTAGGCGTGTGCTTGTGAACAGGACGACCCAATTTTAGAAAATTAGGTTCGCTATCCAATCTGTGCCAGACTCCGAGTGTTCATACAATCTGTTGTATGATTTGTATGTCTGGGTTTTCCAGCTATTTACGCTTCAAATTAGACCTTCGGTCGATTGGTCGCCCTAAAATTTTACTAGATTAAAACAGGCCAGATTCTATTGCTATAAAATCTGAAAAGTAATGTAACTATTAAAGGCAGACCTAATTTCACAGAGAGCGGGTATCCGCTAGGGGAACACAAAGTGATTGCAATAGCTATAAGCGCGACGTTCTAATAGAGACAATGTCTAGACTTTAATGAAGTTAGGGTGGCGTTACACTTGCGTCTTAGATACAAAAGGCAGGAAATACACGACGTAAAGCGCTTATTTCACGTAAATCACCCACACACTGACCCACACCGTACAGATACTCACACGCACACAGGCACACACTACAAATTTTAGTGTCAATTAATTTGAGCCACTCTCGGCCAATGTATTGTTTTTTTTTTGTGTACGTCGTAATTGGCGTAATGTTAGTTTTTTTTTGTATGTTAATGTACTGTCAGCTGTGAAGCTACCTTTCATAAAATAAATAAATTATTATATTACATCTTTCTTCATATGCTTACAACAGCCTTCGCTGGATGGGTCGTGCGATACTAAACTTTAATCTTGTTAATTATTTTGCCATGATTTAATAGACGCCGCGTCTCGGGTCGTTTCCTGAGGGTTATGAAAAAAAATACTACAGCTAAGGTTATTTTTTATAGAATATATATAGGTATGAATACAGATAAAAATTAATTGCGTTCTACCGAATGCACCATCTCGACTCAGTGATTTTAGAGATTCAAACTTCAAATATCTGAGCGTGATAAGTCTTTTCAAGACTTTTTTAGTATTGAAGGTTGTCTATTGGTGATAAAAACCTAATCAAAGCCTGCAAGCTGGTTTTTACTACACGGAACAAGAGAATCGCTATAACCCGACCACAACAAAAAGGGAGAAAAACTAAAAAACAACGGAAGAAAATCAATTTAAATCCCAGCGGGCAGCTATTCAATTACTGGCGCCACCGATATATCGCTCAGGCATCCAATCACTCGTACTTTACTCGATAAATTTAGGTTTTACACTCAAAGCCTACGCTCTGATTGGCCAACAGTGGCTAGTGCCAGCGATATTAACTGGTACTACCGTGATATACTGCTGCTAGTGCCAATTGACTGTTTTTGGTTGATTTTGTTTTGAATAAAATGGGTAAAACTGATGACCAATGTTTTAATAATTTAACTAAATACTTGTAAGGTTGCCCTAAAAACACAAATATTGGCATCAATCAATATTTAGCTCAGGTATGGTTAGGTTTTATAATAGAACGGCCAACATCAATACTTGTCTATCTTTTCATACACGAAATATTTTAAAAGTAACATCTGTGACTCGTTAAGTCGCCAAACCTTTTTTTTTTTTTTTTACCGATGTGAAATCATCAAATAACCCCTTCCGCTCTGGGCTGAGCAGGAGGGAGTGTCAGACTTTCATTTTCTTTTTACTGACTAAAACCCATCCATGTTCCTTCCTTTGCCCTTTGTGTTCCAGGGCCGCGGTATCTCTTTCGAACAGTCCCGCAACCCTGGCAGGCATCGGTCCTTACGGACCCCTTCCTGTTTGCTGACTCTCATTGAGGCGAGCGTGGAACACGAACGCGCCGCGCGCCGCCGCGCGCCGTCGACACGGCCTGTCGTCATAAGACGGACGGACGAACCAAACCTACCTACCTACCTACCTACTTACGAAAACAAATTTTTATTTAAGTGTTTTTGTTTTTACGAAATTATTATGATTCTACATTTTCTTGAGACATTTTGCATAGAACCTTTACTCCCAATTCTATGAATGAGACGCGCCCGTAGTAAACTAGCGTAATGGATGTTGAAAAATAAAGAGCCGGTATTTATTCTATGGGTCAAGTAATTTTAAATAATTTATTTTTATGAAAAAAATACTTAGATAAAAAAAGCCTTTGAAATGGCTTCGTTATAACTTATAACCGTTAGATGATTCTCTAAAAATATTTCATGTATGAATAGCTAGACCTTATACAGGGTGTAACAGGACCCTTCACGAAGCCGTCAACCAAGCATTATGTACATCAAACTAAGTAAGTTTACGCAAAAAAAATATCTGGGAAATGAGGACTTTTTTTTTGGGTGAAAAATCACTTTTTACGGTAGGACTCAATGTAACGCACTCAAAACATAGTGCTGATGGATGGATTGAATAATATGGCGGTCGTGGAGGTGTTTAAAGTAAAATCTTACATTAAAACCATGTATTTAAAAACAAAAAAACTTGTGAAAAAGTTGAAACTTTGACCCCCAATATCTCCGTAACTAGAAGGTTCCCAGGTATGGTATAGAACAAAAAAATGATCGCAATGACGAGGAGAATAAGTGCCTTCCAGCTTCGTTAAGGTTCTTGTTACACCGTTTATATGATCTTCAGCATTAATTGACGACCCGAATGGCGCAGCAGTAGTGAGGCTGCCTTACGTTCTTTGGGTCCCGGGTTCGAATCCCGGTAGGAGCAAATGTTTGTGTGATGAGCATGGACATTTGTTTCCGAGTCATGGATGTTTATACGTATGATAAGTATGTATTTACAAACAAAAAGTATCTATGAAATATTATCAACTATCTGGTGTCCACGACACAAGCCTCGTTGCTTAGTGTGGCACCTAGATGTGTGTAATGTCCAGCGATATTTATTTATTTAATTCTTTCAGCTTAATCAACTAGGATTCTTTTCGTCTTTATAATATGTAAACAACCATATTCGGAACTGTGGACCCGTTGTTTTACTACGTTTCTCAAAAATTGTTTTCCAAAATTAATAACTACAAGACTTGTCTTTCGCCGGTTGTTTTTGTTTTATGAGGCGTCATAAAAACAAAAACAAAACTTAGCTAATTATCTTCCGCAAAATCTAAGTTCATATTAAATATTCCATGAAAGAATCTCCCGTTGAAGTTTTAAAACTTAAGCAGCTCTATTCATGAAAGTGATCTGGCCGTTATTGGCGTGGACGATATTGCCGTTCAAAATTAATATGCAGCATCATAACGCTTGTGTTCTCTTGTGGTTTGAGCAGAACTTTCAACTTTATTAGCTTTAAGAGTACAGTCGCTATAAACGTTCCAAGGCGGTTTGTTGGTTGGCTCGCTGGTCTAGTGATCACAAGATTCACAAGCGCGATGAGGTCCTGGGTGCCATTACCAGGTTGGACAAAGTGTTTTTGGGTTTTTCCATCAGGAATTGCTCAGTTGCAGCCAAGGAGTCCGAATTTGTGCCCAGTCTATGCTAATAGGCTCGCCCACTGTTACATAGGCTAAACATACTGGCGAAATATGGGTGTTGGTACAATTAGCCTCACCCTAATTCCTCAGTGATTGCAGGCGTAATTTTTTTCTGTTAAAGTTATTTTTTTATACTGAAAAGCTTTTGTATAGTTTTAATGCCTCGCTGATGGTGGCGCGTGTGTCGGATCATTTAGTACCCTTCAAAATGGTTGAGCTGAATGGTGCTGATCTATGCGTCATGCTCGTGAACGGGCGCTGTCAGTGTGACTCATCTCTTAGTTGCCACGGCTTATTTTAATTAATTATTTTTAGTTTTTGAATTGTCTTTTTTGTCTTTACTGTGGACACTTCTAATGTGTACATCTTGCTACATCGTTCTCACATAGTGTAACATCTCAACATGAATGATGTAACCAAGGTTTTGTGAAAATATACTGATTTAAAAGAGTGTCCATGGAGTTTCTTGCCCGTTCTTCTCCATAGAGATCTACGCTAGGGAATGGGCAACTACAGTACTATTACAGTTTTTATGCCTTGTGACTGGGACTGTAGCTACATTTAATTGTTATCTTTGTTTCGACAATTCAAAAGTGCCTGTAACTGGCCTACTTGAAATAAATGCTTTGATTTTGAATGACACCAAACCCTACATAAATGACGTTTAAAGAACGATAAAAGCCAAAACAAAATACTGAAAACAATTTATACTCTGCACACGCCAGAATGACAAATAATAAATTGTAGTAACTTATTCGAAAGTCACAAAATCTTTTAAACTCTTGATTAAATCATAACTTGAACACTTTTCACCCCAAGTTAAGGTCACCTTTAATTGAACCAGAATTTAAAGGGCATTTTCATTAAATTTTAAATCTCTCACAGGTTAAATTATGGAGTTGATAATCCAGGGTTGGTCGTATTTAAATTATTTAGGTATGAAGGTTGCTTTGATCGTGTCGTGAGTCGTGTCGACAGCCTTACTGATGGTATGAAGATTAAATTAATATCTGATAGTTATTTTAGGAATTCTGGGGGCTTTTGACGCGTCGTCATGATCAAAGACTTGACGCTAATGAGGGAGCTACGGTATTGTGTAATAATAAACAGCGATGGTTACGGTGTTGTGTTCAACTTGAAGGTCAAGAAGGATTCTTTCTTATCGGCGTAAATTACGTAACAATATAGTTAATGTTGCTGTGAATGATTCAGCAGGTCATTTAGGTGTTAGTGAGCTGCCTAAGGTGCGCCAAATCTACATTTAGTTACATAAGTATCGGCACGAGGGTATATTTTGTCTACGACAGGGGAAAAAACATAACTAAGTTTATAGACTCTTTTTTCGTTTCCCTTTTTCTAAATTATTTCTAAGCATGAGAGCTTTCCAATGAATACAGGTCCTTACAACTTACTACGATGGCCCTTACTACGATGTCGGAAATGTGTTAAAATTTGTTAATAGAACTCTGACTGGTTTGCTCAAATCTCACATATTATGACTAGGACACTGTCTAATGATTTTCTGGCTCTTTTGAGTTCCGAACTTCAAAACCTTTCAGACGATACTTTGATTTAATCCTTTTTCAAATTAAGAACTGGCGTATTCACACATACACCAGTTGTTAATTTGAAAGAGAATTCTTGGGCCTATCACACAACGCTTCTCAAATGGTGGTTGGATTGATCTCTTTGGTGATATGAGTTTGTAACACGTTACTTTATAGTAGCATCGTGGACATTGTGTCTTAAGGTTAGTGACCTCACATTTACTGACTGCCAAAATCATCCCCATACTAGTAATAAACGATCAAACTTTCAGAATCGTCTAACCAATTTAAAAGTTAACCCCTCTAAAGGCTAAGAAAAAATAACTAACTTATAAGTTTAGTGTCATCCACGTCGCATACTTTCTCTTCTTTATTTCTCATGAATATGTATCCCAGACTTACGGAGTATAAGAAACAATAGTTTACTAGTTCAACGAAGTTTAAGACAGGAATATTATGGAGAATAAACGCGAGGTACTGAAGCGATAAAACAAAAGAGAACGGGGAACCTCTGATGACGAGAATGAAGGGTTGAATGAAGAAGTAAGTTGTGTTATTATTAACACAAGCATCTCACTTATGTGAGATGCTTGTTTTGAGTAAAATAAGGAATAATTTGAGAATGCAGATGAATTTTTGTACCTTGGTAAATAATTTCTTAGTTGTGACACTTTCACGAATATAAGACTAACTAAAGACTGTGCATTAGACGGCTTTATTGTATCTCAACACAAAATATTAGGTTGAAATATTTATCAAAAATAATATTTAATTTAATTTAAAATATTTTAGTAACAACCAACGGCTATCATACTCTTATAAAATTTCAGAAGCTAAGTACAGAGTTCCAATCGGCTATTTGTTATGTAGAATAATCGGCAGAAAATACAACGGTTAAATAAATGATTTTAAAACATATTCACCTTTTACAATGCTGATGTCATATTACAGTGATAATTTATAACTAGGTATGAGAGGACAGGGCCTGACAAATAAGTATTGTGGTATACTCAGGGGAGGGCTCTTTTACATGATATAATGGATAAAAAGCCCGTCCGAAAGTCAATGAACCCACATAAAAAAAAACAAATATTGAAAATAAATTACATGAAGTAATACAAAAACGTACCTAAACAAACCTTAAAATTATTTATTAGGAGAGCTCCAACAAAAAATAACCAAATTGGCCCTATGTTTGCAATGTTTAATATTCTAATAGCGTTTCCTCTAATATTTCACATCGCCTGCTGAAACCTGTTCCATTTCATGTCATAAAAATACGTTTTATTTCTTAAATAGAGGTTGTAAGTTTTCTAGGAAATGTTCCTTGAATGATGGGATCTGAACTTGCTTTTTTTACACAATATAATTTATGTTACGGAAAAATAACCATAATGTGTTTTGAAGTAGCGTTTTCAAGGAAATTTTCTGTTCGTTGAAAAGCTTAAGAAGTTAATGGAGCTGTCCTGATGAGTAAACTAATGGATATAAAGCTTGACCCAAAATCATATAAGTTTTGGTCTCCTGCATTTAGTTTTCAATTCAAAAGTTTATATAAGAAATGGTTTACTCTAAAGATTTTTATTGTTCTAATCCAATTTAAGTCCACGTAGCAATAAAGCTTTTCAATAACAATAACTACAAAGTAACCATAACAAAAGATTCCCTCAGGAAACCCAATAGCTTCAACAATACTCATATATTGGCTGGCTTACACTATAATTCAGATTGCATTACCAATTGTCGCAATGCAATATTGTAAAATAACTCTCCTATTCCTTTAGGAACGTATGTAATGTTTACTGCTATCGGCCATTTGAAACTGGCGTTACTAAATTGTACTTTTGAGCAGTCGTAACCGTATAGTGAGATATTTTAATTGCTTAAAGCCAGCATTTTTTTTCCCAAGCCGTGAAAAGCCCCGCGATAAACCGTACATAAGTACGTACTGTGATTAATAACAATTAGCTGACCAACCTTTGCATAAATGGTTCAGATTTTATATTTTATTTATTTGAGCAAAGTAAATAAAATATAAAATTCTATCGATTCGTATTATAAAAACTCTCAACCATATATGCAAAGGTGGGTCAGGTAATTGCCATCACTCACTGTACTATTTGTGCCTTTTTAACTTACCTCAATTTCGTTGCCATTACCATGGCACGCGCGGTATCAACCGAGGTAGGGGGCATAAAGGTACCATATTTTTATAGGATTACGAAAACTCTCGCACGTGTTTTATATTTTTTTGTCGTAAATTAAAAAGTTTGCTCAAACATCCTCGGTGGCTGACACATCGGTGTGTTAACCTTAGGGATTGTAGCGCCCTCATAAAAATGTTCGATTCAAATCGTGGCGTCTCCCTTGTTCCCTTTCGCCCCATCCCCTTGGGGTGGGTGCGGTGCGCGCGCACACAAAATCAATACGGTCCGTGTTACGCACAAAATATACGGTGGCAACGAATAGAGATGTCATGGTCAGCTTATCGATATTAATTAGTTTCGACACTTTTACAGTGGCCGTTAAAATAGCCGAGGGTATACTTGGCTTCATATTTATTTGTGCAGCCATTTTCAGTTCAGTGGCCCGCAATAACAGCCTAATAGATTTTTGTTCTGACGTTCAAATTACTTTTCTCATAGAAATTAGTATTCTTTAACTGTTCTTTACTAATTGAATTAGCTACGCGTATTACTATTGCTAGTAATTTTCGCGTAATTTAAGACTATTCCAAAGAAAATGGTGTTGGTTTATGTTCTTATTAAATCGTGTTAATTAGATACGAGGCATTTTTTTTCTTAGCAGATGTTTTTTTTTTCCAAAATACGGGTAAGGAAACAAAATATGCAAATAGTGTAGAGCGAACCCTATTACTTACAAACTAACCAACAACACGGGTCCATGTGTTCATTAGGAGTTAATGAAAACAGGCCTCCTATCAATAACGCTTGTCGCCCGAACACTTAGCGCCGAACAAACGTAGTATAAACTAATAGACTTATAATAGGCACGTGGCCGATTGAATTATCGATGTCACAGCGACCCCATCCTTATTGACATCTCTCTTCTCAACACACCATGATTAATGACTTCGAAATTCCGAATTCTCACGTTCTACCACGACAATTCCTATTTTGAATTAGTAATCCAATAATTTAATTGGTGTTTGCAAATTAAAACGTTTTTGTTTAATTCAATAGAAGGGTAAACTTAAACTTGATCGGATCGCCATCTATTGGGCGTTGTGAACAAAGCATTTATATTGGAAGTCTGTTTGTGACGTGACCGCTTTGGTGTTATTAGCCTGTCGGGGCTTTTATCATATTTAGTGCTCGCATGCGCCCGGGTCGCATGCCCTCGGATTATAAATTGACAATTAAAAGTACTCTGTATTTGAATTGATACAGGCGTTACATGAAATCGTTCGGCAATACCATTATAGGCTGATAATTGCAGGACAATACAAAAAGGTTTCAATTACTACTTAAATTGCCTATTATGTATTTTAATGGCCTCGGTCATTATTGTCACTGAGGCTTTTCAGAGCAAATTGAGAGTTTCAAATAAACTTTTAAGCAGTAAACATTTCATTTACAAAATGTCTAATTAAAAATATTTCGCTGTTAATTCAGTCGGATGACTTTTGAAAACAAACGATAACAGGAATGGCGAGAGATCCCATAAAATCCAATTAATTTAACGGGAGTGTCGCTTCCCCGAGACGTGATTAAAATAACAAAAAAGATCCATTACCCGCTATCTTCGGGAGTGGAGTTGACTGTTGGCTTCAAGAGCGAATATTGAACTGAATTATACGTAGATACGTATATATATATGTGTAGATATTGCTTCCGTGCCTCGAGCACGTTAAGCTGTCGGTCCCGGTTGTCAGACGAATACGTAGGAAAGTCGGGTAGGAAGCCCAAAAGTTAGGGTACCGACATTGGGGTATCGGTATCAAATTCATATCTAACCAAAATCATTTAAACATATTTACGAAAGACAGCACAAAGCTTACAGCTTTGTAATCGAGCTTCACAAATATTGTGCAATAATCCCGCAGGCTAGTGTAAAAATCGTCAATTATTTAATCCTTTCGGCTTATAGTTTTTTTTTCTTGACATTGACTGAAAGCCTCGCTATAGTTTTTTAAACCTCTTTGTATTAACAGATATATGTGGGTAGTGAGATAGTAGCCCCTTCCCATGAAAATATGGATATATAGCTATATATTCAACCTAAAAATCAACCCTAGTTAATAAAAAGTTAGACTGATAATAAAACATAATAGTCTGACATTTCATTACAAGCAAGAAATTGCCTTCATAATTCCTTTTGACAAAATGTAATATCATTTCATAAAAGTTGTAATAGTGTACGGAGAAAAAGGACGTTGCAATAACGTCTTGAAATTAAAGTCGGAGTTTTAAAACCGTCGTTTCAAGTACACCAAGAACACGTAATACATTTTTCAAGTACACGAAGTACAGCGAGAACACGTAGTACATTTTCAATTGTGACTTTATAAGAATGCGTTCTTACTGTATTTTGCCTGTAAGGGCGCGTTCCCACTATGTCGTGACGATTTATTTATCGTTGGATAATATTATGGAAAAGTCATGGGCGACAGTTAATCGTGTCGTCCTATATGTGAACACCTCCATTTAAATAAACAAGCCACGACGCTTTAAACGACACGGTAATCTGTCGTCACGACATAGTGGGAACGCGCCCTAACGGTTCTGATATGCATTGTATGATGTAGGGTACAAGTGTACGTTCATTTTGTGACGAAAAAGATGTGACATTTTTGTAATGGAACCATCAGTGTCTTTTATGTGGCATAAGGAAAGTTTATGCGATATTGTTTACGACTAACAAATCCAATGATTGGTACCTATGTCATAAGTGTAAGTAACCAAGATACAAAACTTTGGATTTAAGACACATCGTGCCTGAAAAGACTAGTGTACCTATCTATCTGATTTACGTTATATTATTGCACGTGTACTAACAACAATATTTAATCCTGACCCGCCTATGTTTAATTTTTACTGACATTCTGAATACCATTTCGTCAATTTGCAATATTTGTATATTCACAATAATTATAATGCAGGTAAATTTCCACGGTTAATACCAGTACTAGTCTCTATCCTTTTTATATTACCAGCACCGTATTATCAGCTTATCTACCTTTCTTTGAAGACAAGCTAAAAATAAACGACCTCGTATCCGCCACAAAAAGGTAAAATAATCTTCCGCCCGTTCCCGAATGGCGGCACTTAGTTTAAAATAAGTAAAAGTTGAGTTATTTCGCGAGTACAATCTAGAGTGTTAATCTGGGTGACAATTGGATTTCCTCCGACTGGCACGCCGGTAGGCCCGTGTTGTGTAACAGGGAATTCAGAAGGCTTGGCTTTGATTCTCTTCTACGGATAAACTACTCACAACAAAGAAAGGAAAACGCTTATTTGGCACCGCATGCAAGAACAACGTAGCAATCAACAAACAATTACAAAAAAATGGGATTATGTGCCTCACGGCCGCTTGATTTCAGCAATAAACAGATGCTGTCGCTGATTTTTAAATAAACCTTTACGGATCAGACAAAAAAGTGACACATGGAACATAGTGATCACAAGGTCTGCTATGCAGAAGTGAGTGCTATGAAGAAGATAGAACCATTGAATCTACAAAGTTAGTTGTAGACTAGTTTCAATAATTATGAATCGGTTTTCAGTTAGTCTCCATATTAGTTACGACTCAAAATAAAATGAAGTTAAATACAGGGTGCGTATTTCATCCGGGGCTACTCGTGTGATAACGATAAACACCGTAAAAGGAAGAACAGTTTTGCGTCATTCAGCTGCGGTTTAGTTTAATTTCCGCTGAATCCAGTAGCTCTTCTGCATTCACCTGTTCGGTGAACCCAGCCGAGCTCCGGTACTACAGGGGCGCGTGTTAAACCTGCTGCCTTCCGCCTCGGGTGATATGGTTACGTTAAACACTTTTGAAGGGCTGTTATTCAATCAGTGATTGCAATATTGTTGAGGACTGTAAGGGGTTTATTTTGTTTGGATTTTGGTCGACGGGGATGAGTGCTTTTGTTTAAATTGATTACGGTTTTGGATACTCTGTTTGTTTCGGTGACAATCCTCGTTTTGTTTTATTGAGAGCCAGCGATCCGTCGATACTTCGCACTGTTTTTATGACGTGGAAAAAGTCGACGTTAACTGCAACCATTCATAATGAACGTATTATCATTAGGTACATAAACTTTCTGTAATTAATTCTCTGACTAATGGTCAAAATTCGTTGTGCTATTAAATTCTTATAACACTTATTTCTTTCTGGCTGTTGCCCGCGGCATCGCTCGCGTTTTGGTCGGAAATTATTCCACGGGTACGTTGTAGCCTATAGCACTCGGGGATAATGTAGCTTCCTATTAGTGAGAGAATTTTCAAAATTGGTTCAGTAGATACAAATATTACCCCTGCATACAAACTATTAAAAACATTATACCTCTTCATAATATTAGTATAAACTAAGAGGTCACTGCAGCCATGAAAAGCGTTTATGTTTCAATACTGTGAATTGATTGATGGAATGTTTTGTCTTCTACCGATCTTCTCGTCTTATAATTTCCGATCACTTTTCTCTGTCACACTTGAAGCTTTAATTTCCAAGGGTTTTAAACTTTTGACTTCCAGAGCATAAACGCACGTGCATGCCCTCCACGCCAAGGCACAATTTCACCTACCATTTGGTCACATATTTGTGTCGTTTGGTGTACAGGTCACGCGCTTGCTTGTCACGTATATGTTACTATGGCGGCCAAAAGGTTAACTAAATAATAACCACGTTGTTATTCGTTGAAAGACAGTTATTAGTAATTCAGAGTCAAAAAAAAAAAACTCACCCAAAACATTACCTAATGTCAGTATCATCCACCCCTTCATCCACTTCCATCCATCTATCATACACGTCGCACCACAACATAACCTAACCCTGATGAGCTGAATGATGTATTATCATTAATCACAGGCGAACTGTCTCGGTTCTATGATATAACGTACGTAGCTGATAGACTACTATGTTAGTCATGTTAGTCTATTCATTTGTATTAAATGTTGAGCTATTAAATGTTATTTGCTAGTTAGTCTAGTTGTCGCAACCGCGACTGCTGATTATGAGGTCCTGGGACCCAGGTCGCGCAAAATGTTATTAGATTTTTCCGTCAGAAAAATCTCAGTAGCAGCCACGGAGTCTGGATTTATGCCCGATTGATAGCAATAGGCTCGCCCCCTATTACATGGGGCTCAAACATAACTAGCTAAGTGTGGGTGAGCTGTAAGGTCACACCTCAGCCTTTCCCTTCTGGGATTACAGGCGTAATGTGATGTCACGAATATCCTTGAATATCATGATTTTACCTTGTTCATATATTATGGGGTTAAAGTATGAAATTGCCGATTTGTATGGACGATTTCGTGAAAAGTGATATTTCCATACAATTTTTTTTTTTCTTGGTAATGTCTGAACCGATTATGTATGATGCAATTGCAAACTTTAGAGTGAAAAAAGCTGCGCTGCATTGAGTATCTTAAATTCTCAAAACACAGTCCTTGACAAAAATATACCTAACTGAAGTAGCGAAACCGACGGCACATTGAAACCGGTGTTTTGACACACTAACCCTACGAGGTAGTATGCAACTACTAATACGGTTTTAAAACACTAAAAGGTACGTTATTTAACAATTAATCCAATAAAAAAGAAATTAGGAAAAAATATATCTGTAAGTCAAAGTTACAAACAGAACAAAATGTGAGAAAGAAACTGCAATATCACAGTTAAAGACCTATATTACGTGTAAGTAATCATTATCGATTGCAAAAGTGGAAAGATATTGTAAATGTATAAGCATCGTAACATTTTTCGATATCATTATTAAACAAGATTCACGTTTTAACAAATTAAAACGTTAAAATAATTATAAAATCTAACGTAACCCAGCCATTAATAGGTTTAGTTACATCGTAGGAAAGTTATCTAATATAGGTACAGCTGAAGCAACTATAATATCTGAACTTTACTCTAACAATCTGATAACTAAACCACTTAAACAATATTAATTGCTTAATTCATCATACTGCATTTCTAGACGCAAAATGATCGTTCGTTGGTTGAGAGATAAAATAAAATCAAAAAAGAATGAACACAAAATAAACCATCATTTGTTTTTAACCCGACTGCGGCGAAGCCCAAAAGGAGGGTTATGTGTTTGATCTGTTTGTGTGTATGTATGTCCGTTTCTTTGATCCCTCGTAACTTCTAAAAGGATGAACGGATTTGGATAAATTATGCGTCGTAAGTAATCTAAGCCATTGACAGTCGCACCATCAAAGATAATTCCTTGGTGGCGCGACTGTCAATGGCTACATTCACATCGGCCCCGGCTGCTTTCAACTTTAAAATTTTGTTTAATTTAAAATGTGCTTGTTTTTGGCTTTTCAATTCCTTTTTCTCCGAAGGGTTAGGAAGAGATATACTACCTTCTGATTCAAAATCCAAGAATATTTTACCTGCCCTTAGAATCGAACCCTAGACCTCTAAGCTACTGCTGAGCATGACCAATAGCGAAAAAACCTCAGGTTGAAAAAACCAATTATGCAGTAATTTAAAGAAGTAAATTCACTTTCTACTCTGTTTACGACTAAATCTTGGTTGTCTTACAATCTCAACAAGTTCTTAAGCTAGGCTTGTTCCCGACTGCGACACATGTAAGACAGCCGAGTTCTAAGACCTGTTCAACCTAGTCAGCCACTCGAGAGACTTCCACAAAGTTTTAATACTGTCTGGAAAGTCGACTATGGAAAATATACGACAATGGCGATGGTAACCGTGAAACTAATGCCGCTAGCTTAGCTAGTCCTAAGCATCGTCATTGGTTGAAAATCTGTCAATGTTTCAAAATAGCTTGAGCTCATTGGTCGGATTAGAGATCTTAGCTATAGGCACGCCACGTCTACAATAAGCTTTGACAAGACCCCTTTTTTTTGCCAAATGTCATTGCATATGAATTTTAAGTGTTAGACATTTGGCTCTCCTATAATTCATACATACGCTTGAAACTTCATCGTCATGACCAAAACTAACGCTTGGGCTCGCCAAGTTTCTGTAAATCAATTGGGACAAACTGTTTCACAGTTGAGCACCTATATATCTACATATATACAAGTAAGACAGATAGGTACATAATACCGAAGTTTCAACAACTTCGTCGACGCCCGGGGAAAGTGGTGAATGGCGGTGTCTCCACTACTTGTCACTCCAAAATTGATAGGCACAGAAGGCCCACTTCGTACAAAAAGGAAAAATAACGTACGCACACATAGACGCATACGTACGGCGATCTTAGACTATGAAAGAAAAGTCAATCGCTAGTGCACTTGAACTCGCTGTTAGTGAGATACTACGCTAATGTGGCACTGATATAAGTCAACACGTGGGCATCCGTCAGCATTTGCCTGGGTTGTACATCAGTAGCATTCGGCGATATGAATCAAACAAGATGGACGCCATAGATTCTGCACATATCGCCAAAAGAGTCTCAGCTCCTAGGGCCACTCAAACGATGCTAATCGCACGTGGCTCGTGATGACCAATGCGAGTGTGAGCATGATTAGGGTGTGCAAGTGTGTCTTCGCTCATTGTATGAACTTGACTTTTTATATCTATCTACCTTGTGCTACAAATTGTCCCTGCGAAATACCGAGAGATGTAAAGCCTCCATACTTGCGCCTATATACAGCGTGGTAGATACGCAAATATAACGTAACGAAGTGGAAGTTTAGTTGATAAGTTTTATGACTGTAAGCTACCGTTAAAGGGAATTTGGGATGCTTCAAGTGCGTCTCTCAGGCGTAAATGAAGATATGTTTGGGAAATGTTAAGGTATTTACCGTTGTATGAATTTAAAATCAGGCGTAGATAAGCGTTAAGAATTTTTACAAAGATATAGCTTTTCGTTAGCTTCTATGAATCTGACACATTTTTGACTGTTTAAGATTTGTGATTTGTGAGTGAAATTTTTTCCATAAATAATTTCCCAATCCTGCCGTCGGATTCCTGTCTGATTGGTCCAAAATAGGCTCACCGCCTATTACATGAGAATTAAACAACTGGAAAGGACGTACACCTCTGTCTAATCCTTGGGAGAGTACAAGCGTGATATAATGTTATGATTACCATATTACACTGTCACTGCTGCTAGAAAAAGAACCAGGACAATGAAGCCTTGCAAGTTTCTGGAAAATTACTCAGCTATCCTGAAACCCACACGGAAATTAATCGAAATACGTCGAGTAGGGAAGAAAATTAGCCCTCACTCCCCTTTGTATCGAGAATTGATGTATTTCTGAATATTCTGATTGCCTTCTTGAACGCAAATAGAATGATGGCCGTTGAAGCCATACGAGTGTTGGTACTTAAAAGGAATTCGGGTCGATGAAGCATCAAGTACCTTTTTGGATGCGTGTAGACTTGATTGAACACTTTCTTCAGAAAGACAATCCTAACACTAACTTCCTAACTAATATTAAATGCGAAAGTAAGTTTGTTTGCTTGTTACCTTTTCACGCCTAAACCACTGAACCGATCATACTGAAATTTAGCATTCTTTCATCCCAAGAAAAAGTACTGATCTCGAGGAAGACAACAACAACGTTCTTATGATAATAGATGGCGCCACATGACTTTCGAATAATGATTGACTTAAATTATTATAAAAACTTTAGTAGTGCTAATTGATTGTCAAATTCTAAATTAATGCGAGCGAAGCCACAGGCAAAAGCTAGTCACTTCTTTCTTTATCGTGTGGTTAGTGCCTAACTTGGTGTCAGAGTTTTCAGGCCGCCCATGAGCCTCTGGTTTGGCTTTACATGCCGTCAAGAAATATCTCTCGGGCATGCTGGTTTCCTCACGATGTTTCTCTTCATCGGAGCAAGTGATAATTAGACAGTACGCACATGAATCCGAAAAGTCAGAGGTGCGTGCCTTGGGTTGGAACTCGAGACCTATGACTTGGCAGTCCGACAGTCACACCACTAGTAGACCATCACTACTTACATGAAAATAATTAATACACGAATACGCAATACAAAAATAACCTACTGCCTTTCCTGGACTTTAAGAATTTAAAGCCTTCAAGCCATACGACATGAAACTACTTTCAAAACTGGCATGTTGTCACAACACATTAACTTACTTAGATTTCTCAACTTTATCATTATTACAGCTTGAAAACGTCGTTGCTATAATCACAGAAAGTCATCAAGTCGCTAGTAACTTTAGTCCCGAAGCAAAACCTCAAGTAAAGCCTGAATATATACCTATACATACATAAGTAAATCCTATATATTCTTCCTTTAGTTCGAGGGAACTTAGTTGGAGTTTGGAGCACATATTGGGGCAAACTTGTCAACTTTGTTCGACGCTTAGAAACTTTGCCGTGACAAATACACCATACTCTGTTCTGATGGGAAATCAATAGTTTTAACGCTTTAACATGTTCTTTTTTTGTTTTCTATTGGCACGTCACGTACAGGGGTGTCAGGAAGTTTTTGTAATAGTGTTTTGTTTCGTTTTTTTTTTTTCTTTTCAAATAATATAATACCGGAGTAGACGCCGTTGATAATGTATTAATTAAACAAATAATGAAGGGCAATAGCTTTGAATACTTACCACAATTTATCTTACACCCATGGCCATGTTCAAGTTGCCATAAATGTTTGCGACAAGTCATGTATGTATGTCATGTGTTTTTGAAACAGAGTTGTCAAAAACACGTTCCATACACGCGTTGACGTTGCTTCAGACATATTGTTTTGTTAAACACTTGGGTACAATGTATCTTCCCACACAAACTGTGCGCAGACCATTTTCTCGTAAAGCATTTTACTTCAACCTTCTATCAATTTCCCTAGCTCAATTTCCGTACGCACTTAGTATCGATTTTTTCAATGCCCTCGTAAAATTATAATGAAGTTGGTTCGCCCCATAAAATTTATGTGGCGATCAAATTAATTTATAGTTGATAGGACCCGAGTGATATACCGGTACTCATCATGAGTTATATCGATGTTTACATAACAAATTGTTACCGGTAACTGTTACTTTTATACCTCGACGTTTTGCCTACTAATTTAAAGTGTTTGAGAATGTGTTATGGCTTCAAAGGAAGTTTGTATTTGTTTTGTAAGTAATCAGCATGCTTGTGTAACATGTTTACTTGTTTATAAGAAAATACACCGCTAAGGCCCACTTGCATGAAAAACTTAACTCAGAGTTAGTTGCTAATACGAGGTTAAATCGATAGTTTATCATACAATAATGTCAATTTAACCTTGTGTTAGCATTTAACTCTGAATTAAGTTTTTCGTGCAAGTAGTACAAGTGTGAAATTATCCGATAAAAAATGGTGTAATTGATTCTTTCGTTTCACGTAAACTTTATGTAGATATTAAAATCATTGTTTAATTAAAGTTTCAACTAACAATAAATTAACAGTAACCAAGCCTACCTCATAAAATTAATTAAAGTTCTAAAATATGTTGTAAGCTCTCTACCACATTTCTCAAGTCTGTTTTGCTTTAAGTACCTAAGAATCGTGTGTTTGAGAACAACCTAGGTATACCTAGAGCAAATAAAACTTACATAGAAGATATTTCTTAAGATTTATTGAGAAAAATTATAGCTAATAATGCGGACTATAAATTAAACAGTTTTGGGAAAGCACAAAGCACTTTAAATACTCGGAATGTTTGTACGTTTCTAATTATTTCAGAAAACAATTAAGCTGGATGAATTGCTGGAAAAACCACGCACCTAACAAAACCGATATCCGATGAAATAGCTGCCCAAATTAGTTAGAAGCAGCTTCGCTATGATATTTAATCTACTATACTTCACAATTTACACGTATGCCTTCGCAACGTTAGTTTTACGGTATCCTAACTATAATATTATAAATGCGAAAGTAAGTTTGTTTGTTACCTTTTCACGCCTAAACCACTGAATCGATCATCCTGAAATTTTGCATATACCTTTTCAGGTGTACAGGAACGGATATATACCTTTCATCCCGAAAAATAGTGCTATTCCTGAGGAAAACAACAATAAACTTCTTATGGTAATAGATGGCGCCACATGTATTTCGAATCATGATTGAATTATATTATTATAAGCAGAGTACAACCCGAATTGATTGCCAAATTCTAAATTAACGCGAACGAAGCCGCGGGCAAATGCTATTTCAAGAATAAAACATAGGTTCTCCAGAGAGAAATTCTGCCGTACAACCTCCTTATATCCCAGGGAAATTTAAAAGTTATGAGAAAGAAATTTAGCTCTTAGAATAACCGCAGGCTAGGCGATCGGGTGGTACATAAAGGAATTTGTTTTAAAAATTAAAACCTCTTCACAAAGGCTTCCTAAGTTAGGCTAGGAGAAACTTGCGAAGCTATATGGTGGGTGAATATTTAACTTTAGCATGGATAGATAGGCAGTTTGGCCAGAACTTTAAGAATAGAAAAACATGGCGTGGGAAATTATTCATGTTCTATGTAATCAATGAGTTAAAGCATCATTTCTTTGTAGATTGCATCAAAACTTTGTCTTAACATACAAATTGTCTCTTTCCCAGAAAATTGTAAGCGTAAAATTCAACGTTTTTTACGGAATTCAAAGCAACCTATTTAGAACTTTGTGCTTGTCGCTATCCTATTAAGTTAAATGTTGCGTGCTGAAAAAAAATGAAATATCTCTCCCGAGAAACGAGACATTAGAGCTACCACAGCGCCTGAACGCTTTATAAAAATTCTAAAAGCTATCTACGAAAAATTCTGGAGGCAAATATCGAATATCGCCTAAAGTCCTGGTTTGTCTGGCAACATTAGGGTGGGATATGTAAATATGGAAGTTTTTCGTCGCCCTCAGTGTTCAGGCTGTTAGACAAATGGTTCTCGCGTCGAGACACTCAGAGGGTGCCATTTATCATGGCTGTGAGGAATCTATAGGTGAGAGGAGTCAGGCGCGAAGGCCACACGTACCGAATAGATATTTTTAGGGAGATTTATGTACGGAATGATGGGAATTTACCTTTTGGGCTTATAACAATGGAGATATTATGGCAGTTACAAGTGAAGAGGTTAGAGGCCCTAGCCACGTAGCGCAATTTTTTTTCTTACACATACCCATCAAAATTTCCACGCGAACGAAGTTGTGGGCAGCAGCTATAGTGTTTTCAGAATTCATTCATATCTATGGATGATACTGATTGTGCTTGTTGCAAACAATTTAGCTAAAATGCTACAATGATCAATTATCCTTTAGCATTTAACGTAATATGAATATCGATTTTTGAGTCCAAAATATAATTATTTTCGACTCAAAAAATCTACGTATTAATATTACGTTTACAAAGCGCGCTTATGCTAGGGCCTTAGCGTCTAAGTTCTTGTAGTTAAATCTTATAAGGAAATTCTGTTTGCGTTTGTGCACTGCATAGAAAATCTTATCACCAAATATATCGTTATATCATGTAATGAATATATTTTCGTGCAGATTCTAACGTTTAACGACTGCAATCCTTTAAATACACGCAAAAACATCTCCCATAGTCTTTTTATTTCCAATATTATTTAACTGAATCACACGTTAAACAAGAACGTGACTTGTCGTCGATTTAAACCAAATTAAAAAGACATTCGTTCAGTCTGTGCATGAGTTTCTTTTTTAATTTCCACGTCGAGTTGCGCTGAAGGAGCGTATACGTAAAAAACGCGGGACTTCGGTAGCGAGTGCTGAAGACGTTCAAGTACGGGACTTGCCAAGCCCGGGACGTGTCAGGGCTGTCTACTTGACAGCTCAAATTGTGATATATTATGCTTGAGCATCAACAAGGGTCAAGTGTATTTTTGTGAAGGATATTTGTATAATTTTTATTTGTGTAAACTGGGCGTGATCTCTCTTTTGAAATGTAATTTAGACGTGGTTTGAATTTATATTATTATCACACCAAATATAGGTATTATTTCATATTTAAGTGTACAGACCTAGGTACATTGATAAATCATGATTATTTTGCAAATAGGTTTTTACAAATATTTTTACATGTATTTTTTTTAAATCAGTTGATCCCGTTGTTTCGTATTTGACTACTTTGAGAAGAAACAGCCGAAACAAACTCAGAGATCTTGGCCTCTTTTAAGGTCCAGACATAATCTTGGTCAAGTCACATGAGGACTATGCAGATTAGTGTCTGAGTTGGTCTTTTAAAGAAAGAACCACATAGACTTGACGCAATTTCAAATGCAATATTAGTTTTAAATCAAATAATTAGTATTACATACCGCAGATAATATTAAGAATTCTGAATATATTTTCTCTTTTGTTTTCTACGAGTTTTAAATACAGTGTTAAAAACTCAATTGTAAAACACTGTCCACATAAAACAAAAAGTAAAGAACAAGACCTACTTTTTCTTCGTCTCATCTATCTAATTAACTAACTGGCAGCGAACACCGACTCACCGAGGCAACTAATTAGTAGTGACAGCCCTATTTTTCCTGATCCTTTACTGGCGTAGTAACAAGTGTCCGCGGGATCTGCATGCATTTGCACAAAGTGCCAAGTTTCCGGGACTTGTGGAGGAGCTAGGTGCCCGTCACTAGTGGTTGGTTTTATTTGTCTAGCGATTGCGTTTTCCGAGGCGGCGGTCTACCTGACTTTAATTTTCTTTTTACTTTCAAAGTTCTTGACGAATCTCTTGGGATGGCATTCGTCTTTGGTTGAAATATTTCAGTCTTAATTTGATTTTGTATTTGTGTTAAATGACATAGTATTTTAAAGACTTTATTAAAGTCAGCATTATTATTTTCGATGTAATATTATGCACACATTTTCAAATACCTGCCTATAATTAATAAGTAACTTATTATTTTTTAACTTGAATAACTAACTTCATACTATTTTGCGCTTAAATACATAAATTTTTCATCTTGTAAATCTTTGTTGGATAAAATTCATAACATATGCTTCAGTACTTATTTAAGTTTAAATACATACACGTATTTGAGATATTATTAGAATTACTAAGAGAACCAAGAATAATATCAAATTTCTTGGGAAAAGTATCTCAGGTATGTTATTAGCTCTTTTCTTAAAATACCCAGCTTACAAGAATTTCTTCAATAATTTAATATTTTAAGCATAACATAGTACTTTATTATTACAAAATTAACTTAATTTGTTCGTATGACTTGCGTAATAAGTAAAGGATGTCTGGGACGACTGTGTCATTTAGCACTTGTGAATTGACATGCAATTTATTATATTGAGGCATATAAGAAATATTCATATACTAGTTATATAAGTACAGCATTGGATAGGGGTAAGTCGAAAGAGGGAAAGGCCTTTGCCCTGCAGTGACATACAATTGGCACTTTTTTTCCATTGCGTAGATTGTGTCCCACTGCTGGGCAAATTTCCCTTTCTCCCTCCAAACCTCTCAGTAATATTTATTATAATAAAGTAATATTCATAACACAAGTTAAAGCTTAACTTTTCGACTCCAAGGACCAATTTGAGGGCAAAGGGAACATTGGTACTTGAAGTACCAAAAAATTGGCTCCTTGTTAAGTTGCAAAAAGTAACGATGAACCCTTAGGAAGCTTTAATACCTGCGGAAAAAAACGATTTACTATTATTTAGTTCTAATTTACTAGGTACATAGATTCATCAGAAATTTACCACAACAAAGAAATATACAGTTAAACGAACACAACTGTAGAAGCCATACACTTCAGTCTAATGACCGTTTCTTTTGCCAAGTCCCCTCTCCAACCACGCTGACCCCATCTATCTAGAATTAAACGCTACCTGACCAGATAAGAGGCTCATAACCCGACTACGAAGCTGGGCTATTCTATAAAAATAAATACTTGTGTTGGCGACTATTCGCCAGTACTTAGGGCCGGGCGGCACTTTTGGTGCCAACTGGCAGCAGTTCAGCATTGCCTACCCAACAATGCACGATTGTGTTTACAGCATTTGTTTATTTTATTTTCTTTATGTAATAGTGGAAAGACACTTTGGTGGTATCACGTTTATTTTGTGTGGTTGGTTACAGTGGGAATGAAATGATAATGAGGTTTTGGTACGAAACTCAATAGATAGAAATGTGTCTTCTTGTGTTTCACTTTCCCTGCTATGTGCCGAATTGTACAGAGGGCGTAGACAAAGAGACATTCAATCAGCAATACAATAGTAAAGTCAACTAGCGTATATGATTGACATTAGCTATCGAAAAACTAACGTCAATCCTGCTATGTCGTCGTAGAAACATGAATCGCTTTAATAATCATTGCAACTTGTATGGCCCTGGTTTTGAAAACATATTCCAATTTGATATGACCCTAATGCTCGGATAAAATAGGTAAACAAAATATCATGAAAATTGGTTGACAAGGGTTATTGTTTTCCTTAATAAACATAATTGTACTTTAATTTTCTGAGCTTGTTTGCTAATTTCCCTCCAAATATTTACTGCTCACGTCGGGATGGTTGCCACGTGTTACAATATTAAGATGTTGTATGTCCAAAGTTCGTTTCGGGTAATAAATGTTGGGTCGTAAAGCATGAGCCGTGGGGGCCATAAGATAGGGCTTGTAACTTTAAGATTACGACCTCTCTTATCATTTGATTAAGTAGAAACTTAATGGACGTAACATAGTTAGTACCTAACCTTCACTAATAGTTACATAGAATTCTCGTGGCAAGTTTACCAAACAAATTACAGACACGAAAGCATAAAGAAAACATTTTACACAGGATGACACAATCGGCGGTCTTATCACTCGATTATTTGGTACCAGAAGCGCCTAAATGATAAGGGCAATGAAAAATGTTATGGACAAAACTATCAAATACAGGAATCACTTACCCTATTTTTTTCAACCCTAACTTTAATCCAAAACAGATCGAAAAGCTTTTAAAGCACAAAAAACAACCGCAACACACCCTCTGATAGGAAATTCAATCAAAGCAACAAAGGAAACGCTCTCAAATCGAAATAGTTTTCTAAATAAGCCGGAACAATTTTGTAAAGGCACAACTTTAGCAATATCGGGCAGTGTCGACACTCAGACACTCGTGACACTCCCCGACACCGCCGACACCGGTCTCCGGTGTACGTTCGATACGATATTAAATACACTTGAGGGCGATGTAAGTTCTATCTCGCTCAGTTTATAAGTCGACGACTTATAAATCGGTTCGGAAAGCTATTTTGAAACTGAATCTGATAAGTTTGTGTCTGTCTTGTGACTTCAAAGTGGAGAATTTGAATTAAGATGATGCTTAATTGCTTGATTTTTTAAACGTTATTGATTGGTAGCTGAGAGACAGAATTCGCAATACGCTCAAAAACTGGAATCGCTGATGTGGGCAATAAGACTGCTGGATTGAAGTGGGATTTGGCGGACCATGTATGTAGAATGAATCAGGACCGATGTGCAGAGTCGTCACGCAGTGGGTGCCAGGAGACAGGCGACGCCGAAAGAGGTCTAGAAAACTCTGGCGTGATGACTTGAGAGGCGTTTGTGAGAGATTGGCCGGAGACAAAAGCATCGGAGAGAAAAGTGGAGGGCTATCGGGTAGGCTTTGGCCCAGCAGTGGGACAACATAGGACAAGGGAAAAAAATGTTTGGTGTTTTCGGTTCCCTTCTAAGGTACTGTATTTCGTCCCACGACTGGGTAAAGATATTGTTAGGTACAGTCAAATAGGCAGTAGTTCCATGTAAAATATTGGTATTGTGGTTACCTCAGCACAGTTGGGAAAAGGCTAGGCAGATGATGACTGGGCCAAAGATATTCAGCACATAATCTTTTGGTGACATCTGTACATCTGCTCCAAAAAACTTTCTCAACTAGTAAATGTCTGGCATGTAGGTTAATTCGAAAACTTCCAACGTTTTTAATCATTTTGGGGGAAAAAGGTTCAGTAGAATTAATTTTACGCTTATAAAAGCAACAGGGGGGCCGCTAGTGAAGTAATTAGGTGGATAGATGTAATTTTCACGCCTGTATACCTCTGAAGGGATGTCCTTAATAGGTGGACAGAGACAAGTGACAGTAGCAACATACTCGTAGAAAAGGAAAAAAGTAGTTCATGTGTTATAGTTAGTTCTAGTAAATAGGTTTATTTATGCTTTTGCAAATGAGCGAGTTGAAGTTCTACAGTCTTTTTTTTTATGCTAAGCGTGTAGCTGTGTTCTAGATTTCCAGTCTAAAGAAAAGATGTCAGTATAATTATAGGCATAGCAGATATTTCAGTATTTTTCTGGGATGGTAACGCACAGGTAGTCTATATATGGCAGGGATCGATATGTACTTTAATGGGCCGCCATTTTGTTTTAAAAAAAGTTAAACACATTCTAAATGTGCTTAAACGGTGGTGACTACTGAGATGACGAGTACCTAATAGTAGATAGAAAGAAGAAGAGAGATAGAGAAGTATGGAAGAAGAATACATGCTGCATCAACCGCAAATATATTGGGATAGGGGCAGAACAATGATGATGATATTCATAGTCGGTGGTGACTGCTCAACTTCGCCACCCAAAAAAGTTACTTACAACGCCATTAAAACAGTACAAGTTTCAAATAAAAGAGCTGTTAAAAGCTAAAGTCATATAAATATTACCTTTACCCATAAAACCCTCTTCAAAACGCAGGTGATGAAGTGTACCCCAACATTAGCGATCGTTAATTACGAAATGATTTAATTTAATACGTCACGACGCGCTCTTAATTAAGCTTTTAACATATTAACGATTTGTAAGGGCACCTTGTTTCTAGAAACAATGTTCGAGACTCTTTGTGTTAGTGTGTGTGTGTGTGTGTGTGTGGGTACTTATTCTACTATTCATTACTGTCACGGTGATTAATTTAATTTGTTTGGAGGAGCTCATGGGCTAAAGTAATAACACCCGCTCGTATTAGGTTAAGCCGTGCTTGCCTAGGTTGGTGCGTGGATGGGTGACCATCCATTACATACCGTTGGTCCCAGCTATTATTTGTAGATCTTTGGCAGTCGCTATAGGTAGTCAGTGGCCCGAAAGTCTGAAAACCAGACTTATCATATTACCCAGTACCAATTGAGTTGTGGAGGTCAGATAGGCAGTCGCTCCATGTAAAATACTGGTATTCCGCTGCATCCGGTTAGACTGGAAGCCGACCATAACATTAGTTGGGAGAAGGCTAGGCAGATGTTGATTGATTAATTTGTAATAAGTACTCTATGTGTTGAGCAGATTAGCTTATTGAGTAGATCAGCAAACCTTTAAAATGTAAGTATTTATTCTTTACACTAGCACCCAGATGATATCCAGAATACGTAAATCAATAGTCGTGATCTCCCTTGATAGTGGCAATAGTTCAATCACCTATTAGGAACGTTCGGCTCTTGTGTCAAAGTAACTGATGAAACGGAACGGATAGACTACTCCTCTCAAATGAAATACGGGCCTACCCATCGGCCTATATTTTTATTGAATGCAGGTGTAATGATACATGCAATATCTAATCTACTACTTAAGGGTACACTAGTCAGTCGTACTTTCATACAAAACAAACAAACGTAGTCAGGCAATTACTCCACTGTTTGATGGTGTACGTTCAAAATAAAACATTACATCGATTTGTCTCATCATTATCTAGTTCTATATGGAAACAAAAAAGTAAAAAAAACATATATTTGAAAGTCCATTCAGTGCTAGATAATGATGAGACAAATCTACGTTTGTATGGAAGTATGACCGACTAGTGTATCCCTAAGTGATCACTTCTGAAAACGTACAAAATATCACATTCAATTCAACCCGAAGTCTACACGAGTCATGACATTTTAGGGTTCCCCTCAGCCTTAATATTTAACTCGTGAAAATAAGTGCTAACATCATAAATCAGGCGGGCACTTAATTCAGAACATAATCTCGCATAGTATGACGGGTAAAGTATCCCACTATATTTTACTAGCTTTTATTACATACAGGGTGCTGTGGAAAGCGTAAAGTCTTGAACCTGATACACGCAGTTGTTTAAAACTTTCTAGGGTTACCATGTATGACTCATAGTTTTTTTTTATAGTTTTATTACGAGGTATCAATTACCTTACATTTACCTTACTTTACATTTTTCACGGGCTAATTATTTTCAATACTAAAGTAACTAATTAATCAATTATTTTTTGACAATAAGTATTTATAGTTAGGGGAACGAATTACTTTGGCATTCTACAATGGTACCTAAATTCAACAAGAGAATATAAATCTGGAATTGAATTCAACAACGATTTTAAGACCAAAATAATAGTTACAGAAGGACATTAATTAATTGACCCCAATAGCTCCACGAAACCGAGCTAGAAGTTAACTCAACCGAACCAGACTCAATTTATTAAAATTATTCCTAAATCCTTACCAAGATGTTTTTGCGAAATATCGGGAATTAAACGGACTTGTAACAACCCTATTCCGTACGGACGTAATTCCTAAGAACTTTCCGTTTTACAATACTAGAGTTTGCACTTAGCGTTCCTCCGTCTCCCCCTCCCCCGTACCCTTTCGGCTTTTCTGCTGTCGACTCGAGCTATCGTGTACTGACTCGTAGTCGACAAGTCCGGCTTAAATGAGAGCAGCCTGTATTTATTCAATGTGTATTGTTCTGTTTTCAAATGGCAGCTTTATTCCTAAGAAAACAGGAACGTCAAGTTGTTCAAGAGTTTTCTCATGGTTCGGGAAATGGAATTGATCGCTTTTTGTTCTTCTTTTGTGTTTGCGTCGAGGTAAAATGCTGGGCAATCATTATCATTACACAACATGATCAGTCTAAATTGCGGCTCTGGACAAGTATCTGTCATTGTCCGGTGAACACAGCTGATCCACAATTTGTCGGTACCAGTTTGACTGAATCTTCACGGTTTCTTTAAAAAACCCTCAGTATTTAATGAAAAGTCATCGAATTTCATCGTAAATTTTCAGTAAATTCACAGGTATCAATTTAGATCAGACTATAAACTCCAAATTTGTTCCATCAAAACCTAACAACGAAGACATAAAAGCAGCTCAAGTATAATATTAGCAGGACAAATTCGCAGTACCTACCTACCTAGTACCTACAGTCCAAACTTTACATTGAATAGCTCTTGTCACTCAGAGTACTAACGAGCCAAGTTCTAAATTCTCGAGACGTGCCCAAACTAATGCCTAAGAACTATTCAAGAAACAAGCTATCATTTGTGCTAAGTACAAGTTTGTACAATTGAAACTGAAATGCTAAAAGTTTAGCTGTTATTTACTTGGCTGTGTTGTGTCTTGTTTTGAGGTGTGGGCCTGGGTATTTGGGAAATGTAATAGAAATGAGATTTAGACGAAATTTAGGCTGATATTACTATAGTTGTACCAGTATTGTTTCTATACTGTCATCAGCAATATCATTCATCCTCCTACCATTATACTAAACTTGCTTTTTCTGGCGGCTTCGCTCCCGTTTTGTACGGAAATTAACCCACGGGAACGTAGCTAAGCCTCCAGGATAATGAAGCTTCCCGTTAGTGAAAGAATTTTCGGAATCGGATCAGTAGTTTCGAAGATTACCCCTACATACAAACTTACTAATATAATACCTAGGTAATATCGTGGCCAGATAATAACAACCGCTCGGATCAGTCTTCAGGATAATCCGCGCTTAGGTTGATCTGTCGATGGGTGACCCATAACATACCGAGTTTCCTCTGTGCCTCGAAAAGCACGTTAAGCCGTTGGTCCCGGCTGTCATTTGCACATCTTTGACAGGCGTTACAGGTAGTCAGTGGTCCGTAAGTCTGACACCAGTCTTACAAAGGGCTATCGAATTACCCAGTACTAAGTGGGTTGCTGGGTTGTGGAGGTCAGATAGGCAGTCGCTCCATGTAAAATACTGGTATTCAGCTACAGTTGGGAAAAGGCTAGGCATGATGATGATAATACCTAAGGTACTACGTTAGTACTGGTTAACACCAAATTAATTGGCGCTGTATACCTATTCAAAATCAAAATCAAAGCATTTATTTCAAGTAGGCCAGTTACAGGCACTTTTGAACTGTCGAAACAAAGATAACAATGAAATGTAGCTACAGTCCCAGTCACAAGGCATAAAAACTGTGAAAGTACTCTAGTTGCCCATTCCCTAGCGTAGATCTCTATGGAGAAGAACGGGCAAGAAACTCCATGAACACTCTTTTAAATCAGCATATTGTTACAAAACCTTGGTTACATCATTCATATTGAGATGGTACATTATGTGAGAACGATGTAGCAAGATGTGCACGTTAAAAGTGTCCATAGTAAAAAACAAAAAGAAAATAAAAAAAAAAAAAAAAAACAAATAAGCCGTGGCAACTAAGAGATGACCAGTCACAACTGAGAGCGCCCGTTCACGAACATGACGCATGGATCAGCAGCATTCAAATCAACCATTTTGAAGGGAACTAAATGATCCGACACACGCGCCACCATCAGCGAGACATTGAGTGAGCAAGACATTATTACATTGACTATATTTTGATTACATAAAGCTATCAGCTTCCATCTCATTTCCTAAGTTAAGCTGGCCGTCAATTTAAAATACATTTTACCTAAAAAGCTACAAAATACATTTTGATGGAACCTTAAATGTTTTATTCTTATTGTTTTGCTGGTACCCAAAACAAAACCAACAGTTTCTCTCTGATTTCATACATAACAGTAATTTTAACTGAAATGTTGGATTGCTTTAATTAACTAACCGAGAGACGGCGAAGTGAAAAGTTTGTAATTAACTGAAACAAGTCAAGTGGAAGTCTCGTCGTCGAACGTCGAACGTCTTGAAAACTGGTGAAAAAAATTTGGTGGAAAATGGTGACGATGGAAATGATGGGTTTCATTTGTATTGTTGTGTAAATTAATAAAACATAATATATTTTGAAAAAAAAAATAACTAGCAATAGCAATAATTCAAAGACTAAAGTATACGATCAGTTACGAAACTGCGGTTTCGTAGACGGCCGAAGGGGTTTTACGAAGTGAGTAGATCTCTATTTTTACTTTTAAAAAGTGGATTTCTTCTATTCATGAAATAAATCGTACATTTTGGGTAAAAACCCACCGTATCTTTGCGGAATTCAATTCCGGAATAAGAAATTGCTGCCGTAAAATGTACAAAGTTTTTCAAGAAAGCAATATTTCTTCATCGATAAAAATCACAAGTCTTTTCAGAATAATATTTCACTGTTTCAGGATCTGATAAAGACAAATCTTTCTTCGTTTATGAAAAATCGATTCCAGTTTTGCATAAAAACTGTAAAAACGTGAATATTTCGTCTTTACGACGAGATTTAACGATCCATTTCTCGTTAAACAGACAGAGAATATATATTTTTATTATTACGGCTTTCATGAAAAGCAGAAGCTATATTAAGTTAAACGAAAATTAATCCATTTATAATATTGTTTTTGTAAATTGACTTTGCCGAACGGGTAAACGTACCTTTTGGCTGAACTAACAAGAATCTTAGACTTATTTTAGGGTTAATAGAAACATATTTTTAAAACAACTTATTTCTGAAACAATTTCCATACTGAATGTGAAAGAACTTACCTTTCGTTTGCTTTGACTTGCTTTCATTGTTTAGATTTCAAGAATAGCTTGGCTTTAAATATCTTTTTGTTATTTCGACGCCAACGCTTGGTCCTGGTATCGAGGTACATTGCCCTCTTTGTTTACGAAGGATCGATTAACAATAGGTTTCGAAGTGCAATGTATAGCAAAGTTAGTGGGAAACCGCTGGTAGGGCTGACGTGTATTAAGGTTACGAGTTTCTTGCCCTTTGCTTGTTCTGTTTCGTGCAGACGATGCGATGTTGTTTCATTTTTAAAGCATTTGAATTTTAAATGTTGTCCAGTGTATTGTAGTTTAGGTTGGTTATTTGTTTTGTTTTCTTTTAGCGAAAAAGAATATTAAAAATACACTTTCCATAATTAGGCAATTGACTAAAAACTTTTATAAACCGCGATAAATTTTTCATTAATTTCTAAAAAAAACTTTGCTCACTTTTCATAGAGCTCTAAATTCCTAAGTAATTATATAAAAAAGGTTTTATATAAAAGTCTTAAACCTCATTACTTGGCGTTATCTTTTTTATGCTGCGGCTAATATCTGAAAGCCCATTCTAATGTACCCCAGAGATAATAATAATCACTTGGCGAACAACGACCCGGTCTGTTTTCTTTAATAACCAGTCTAGGGGGCCAAAGGGGGAGTCTAGGCCATTCCACCTCTTCACCCCTTTGGTCTGTCTAGACTAATCTGACAGGTAGACATTTGACTGTGTCTGAGTGTTAGGACAACTTGGAGAATTGATTGGTGGCATTAGTATTTGACTTTTTTCTTGCTTTAGTTTTGTGCTTAACAAGTAATTATTTTTTAATATTATCTGCCAGTTTGTTGGTCTGAATTTAAGTATTTTTTGTTGTAATTGTTACTTTAAGAGTTGAATTGACGAATTGCTGAGGCTCTGTTAACAACGATTTGACAGAATTTCTAATCTATCTAGCTGTATCACCTTCTTCTCCTAATTGTGTTGGGATTGGGACACTTGGGCAATCAGTTTCACTTTAAAAACATTGTTTGTTTTATAATGAATACAACAGGTAATTATTTAGCTCAATACGTGATAGAAACAAGAGTCTTCCGACACGGTATTGGAATTTAAAGCAACATGGGCGTTTGGTAGAACGATGTCAGTATGTGACAGTACTGACAGCGTGTGTGCGTTCAGCATTTATATGACTTTCAAGTATTTTATTTTATGGATGCTAGAGGAGCATCAACGACCTTATAATTATCATACTTCGTTACTTTCTGTTCTTATCTTAAGCATTCCTACTTAACATAGTTTAACGTTGATGCTTATCTATTTATTTTCCCTTGTTCTAGGCTAGCAGCGGGGCTGAGCCCCAGGTAGCAGTCCTCTGCGAGGCAGGCGGTACCTACCACCCGCAGTACATGTCAGCCGCCGGCCGATGGACGCCCGACCTTACCACCAAGCCCCACAACTGCCTCAAGGACAAGATGGAAATACTCGATTACTGCAAGAAGGTACTTAATTTTATAATAATTGATATCGCAGTATGAACAGAATTATGGCTCGTGGCTAAATAAAAGCCAGGGTAAGCAGCGCTCGCTGAGGTCGTTAAGTGGATGGTTGACCGGCTCTTACATACCCAGAGTCTTCATGTCTCCAAAAGCGTGTTAAGCTGTTGGCGATGGTCCCATCTGGCATTTGTAGATGCTGGCAGTTCGAGAGCTAGAGTTTAATACCAAGAGTTATCGAGTTAACTTGTGGAGGTTAGATAGCAGTTCCATACAACTCGATTCCGATCCTAAGGGGGCTTCCCTTTTAAAAATGGCGCAGTCAGTATTTTATAGACAAATAATAAAATAACATTAAAGATATGTACTCCGGCTTATCTCTAACAAAAATTGACCCTTCGCTACTGATAGATAGGCTGACTTCCCATGGTAATTACTGGAATTCAGCATGAATCCAGTTAGAGTGTTAGCCGATCTGAACTTAGGTGAGAAAAGATCAGGCCTTTATGTTTTAGTTTAGTCCTTAGATGAGCTCTAGTAAGATTGTCTATGATGAGGCCAAGACTCGGCTCTTGTTCAAAATAAGGTAAAAATTTAACAAAAGGCATAAAAAAAAAATGCCAAAAGGGCCTCAGCTCAGCATAGTGCCACACAAGGTGTACCATCTGATGCTGATTTTTAGCTGCAGCCCATGAGTGCCATACGCTCGAAAACATGAACAAACACAATTAATATTGTGTGACTAAAAAAAATATTTTACACAAAAACTAACAAAAAACAAGTTGCGAATCTTAATATAAAGCAACAACAAAGATTTACGCCCATTACTAAAAAGAACAAAAAGACAAAAATAAAAAGCAAAAATGACGAAATCGAAAAATGTAAAAAATTGATAACAATAATAAAATTGATGAAAATTGATAAATTAGGAAACAATAATAAAAGGTAAAAAATTTAGAATGTATACAATTAATAACATTGGTAAAATTGAATTATGTATAAAATATAAATAATTTAAAAATGTATAAAATTGATATAATTTTAAAATATGCAAAATATCAAAATAACCTAACTGCATGAATCCTACGTAAATGATACACGAGTAGCCAGTGACAACCTCGTGCTGGCCCCCGTGACCACGACTTAGCGATGATACCGTCTAATCCCATTACCCTGCCGCTTAACAAACAGTATACCTACCTACTAACAACTAATTCGCCAAAACTAATTGCTAACTTAACCATTTATACCCACGGCTATTTTCCATGAGTTACGTAAACGGTACCTTATGTAATTGATCCCTATATATACCTACGGTTTGGTTCACAAAATATTCACAGAGTACCGACCTGACAGAGTAACAATAAAGTTTACTTTATCCCACTAATAGGCAAAGGCATCTTCTCATGCTTCCAGAACGATTACCATGACGTCTTAAAGCAGGAGTAATTCCAATGTGGGAAAGGGACAGAGCTATACAGGTCGCCTAGCGCCATCTCTTTCCCAAACTGGTATTATTGGTATTACTCCTGCTCTAAGACGTCATGGTAGCCCCACCTGTTATTTTAATCGAAGGCTGATGTGGACCAATGATCCCTGGTTTTGTACAGTTAGTCTTGGCATCTTCTGCGAGATGATACAATTCTTCAAAATACTTATTTCAGTATCCAATTTCACTATCGTAGAGTGATTGTATCATGGAACCCATCCATAAAAAAATATATAAATCTAAAAAAAGAAAATGTGGGCCAGCAACAAGTCAAATAATTAGAATGACAGGAATAAAACCTACGCACAAAGGTATGTCCGCAGGCCCCTTTTAAATTGCCAAATTCCTTTCTTTAATGGTATGCCTGATTTGGGATGGAATGTGTCTAGGCAAAGGTTATAAAGGGACGATGTTACTGCTCCCAGCTGCCATCAGACAATTTCAATTTTACCCTAATTAAATTGAGTAATGTCTGTAAAATTGGCCACCCCTGCGTTGTTAGTCAGCCCTGTTAAATATTAACATTGGTTGAGTATCGCTGATTTTGCTTTTACCAAGTCCGTAACTCAAACATTCTAATCCATGTGGGTTTTGGTTTCTAGATGCTCTTCATCCCAAGCCTTATTGTTCCTCATTATAGTGTCATTATAGGGACATACTCAAAGTCTTTCTGTTAGTCAACACCTAACAAGTTTTATTTTCATCCGCTGTCATGGCACTGTAATGATTTCATCAATTTCCTGCCCCTATCCTTAGCTATTTGTGGTGGTTAAGCTCAAAGGATCTTCCATAAGTAGCATATGAGTATAGGTGGATATTTCTTCTAAATCCTTTGTATCCTTCCAGGTATACCCGAGCCACGACATCACCAACATCGTGGAAGCTTCCCACTACGTGAAGGTCAGCAACTGGTGCAAGCTGGGTACTGGCAACGCGGCCAAGTGCAAGGTCACTCGATGGGTGAAGCCTTTCCGTTGTCTTGGTACGTATCTATTACTGATATATGATTACTTCGTCATTTGATAGGGTTGTCGGCTTATAAGGTCACTTGTTCAAAAGGAAGAACAATATTAAATACTCTGCAAGGCGACTAAGGTTGGGATATGGAAATGAGCTGCGCGGTTAGTTTCGATAATGAAAGTCATAATACTCATCTTGTTCTCTTACTAAATGAGGATTTAGGCTTAGCAACTTTGGGCGTACCACGCCGTCTTACAAAAATATCCTTCCTATTTCATTTTCGGACATTTGATATGAACCTTCAGCAGCACCGCGCTTCTTTATATTGGAATACCACGCGCCGCACCTTAACTTTATTCAACACTCTTTCCCAACCTTTATCATCTAATAAACGAGTAATCGCACCAAAATCCAACCACTCTGGCACACTCATTGCTTGAACCCCTCTTCCTCCAATTGTCATGCTCTCAAACCACTTACGCCTACCTACAATGCATAACTACAAAGAGTGTTTGGCGGCAGAAGGTCCATTCCAGTCGGACGCGCTCCTGGTGCCGGAAAGCTGTCTCTTCGACCACATCCACAACCAATCCCGGTGCTGGCAATTCGCGAGGTGGAACGCTACAGCTGGACGTGCTTGTGCCCAACGGGGATTGAAGCTGAGGACCTTTGCAATGCTGCTGCCTTGTGGAATTAGCCTGTTCTCTGGCGTTGAGTTTGTCTGCTGCCCAAAGCATTTTAAGGGTAAGTTGGCATGCAATATTTAAACTTTATATCAAGAAAATTGGTCCCATTAGGACTCAGTTGTGGCCCAATTATATTTGCTTGATCACCCAATATCGGATACGAAATAGCCAGCCAATGATATGCCAAATTCGAATAAATTAATTTAAATATTAGCTAGCAACACACAAACAGCACAATAAACAGTAATAATGTGTAATTTAGGTTTTAACTATAAAATACTCATTAGTTTTGCTATCTTTCAGAAAACGTAAAGATGCACAAGCCCATGGATGTCGGTGTGCCCGTCAACCCCGGAGGTGAAGAGATGCTTGCGGCTTCAGCGGCCATGGATGAGCGTGATGATGATCTCCTGGACGATGATGATGCTTTGGATGACGATGATGATGACGACACCCTGAACCTCAGCGATGATGACGACGACGATGATGCGGATGACGGTAAAAGATATTTTTGTTTATTTTGAAAGTATAGTGTACAGTTACTAGCACTAATGTAATAAATAAGTAAATGAACTTTATAATTGAAAATTTTATGAATTTTGGTAAAAGTGTGTACTATTGTTCGTCACTGTACAGGTTGTGATCTGATAGATTCTACATTAATTGACACAGATTCTTAATCACCTGCTTATGATAAAACCGCAGATATAAACCCAGAATACAAATATAAAGCTCCGCAATTTCCAGACATGGATGAAGACGAAGACGCCGACCTGTCTCGTGATGACGATGCTGAAGATGACGATTATACCGATGGGGATGACAACTCTTGGCCTCGTCCCGAGACCTCATCCCAACCATCAACGACTACTACCACTACCACCACCACGACTACCACTACGGTAAGTTGTATTATACCAATAACAGTGTTGTTAATAATATTAGAACAACATGTAGAAAAAACTACAACATGTAGAAAAAGTAGTGCGGTCTGTTCTGAAGGACTAAATTATAAAGGACATTTGCAGAAAACTTAACTTTGTTCGACTTATAATTTGAGGAACACTTTAAAGACTGTCGATATAATTTCATACACAATTTTCTCATACACCTTTCTTTCCTTAATGCTGAGGTTCGTGGCCACGTCACAGAGGCAACAACTTTTTCTTGATTATGTTCTTCCGGCACCTTGCTAATACTTTCAGCAATATATTCGGCTCCTTACTTAGTTTTGCTCTTTTGCCCTCGACTATACCAGTGACAAAAGTTAATTGAAAAAGCATTACGTCATTCTCAATGCTAAAGTAAAAACTTCATAACAACCACCACGAAACACATCTGTCTCACAACTTGGGACCCGTTAGCGTGGTAACGTTAATGTTAAGACTGATTGTTATATTGTTTGCAGGCTTCTTCCGCTACCTCTGACCCTTACTTCTCACACTTCGACCCTCGCACTGAACATCAGAGCTACAAGGATGCCCAGCAGAGGCTGGAGGAGACTCATCGCGAGAAGGTGAGAACAACTTCACTTCAGAAACAAACATTTTATATAACAGTGTCTGACCAGCTGCTTCTGAAGACCTGACAATATTCGCGATCATTTGGTATAATTAGTCAGAATGGTCCTACCAAAAATCTACGTTATTTCGATAAGTATGTGCAAATGGAAAGGTAGGCCGAAATATTGGAATGGTGTGAAGTTGGCAGGACCAATTTCAACGAATCTTTTCAATACTTCAGTAAGTGATCAGTAAATCTACTGGAGGCTGTTTGATAGCATAACAAAACAAATAAGAGTTTGACAAATAACAAGATATAGCCTTAGATTTAGCCTATAGACCATCAATCGGTTAACCAAAATGGTAGTGAAATTACAAATACCACTTAGAAACAGACGAAATAAGAGGGTAACAATATATTTGTGTTCGGCAGATTACCAAGGTGATGAAGGAATGGTCGGAGCTCGAGGACCGGTACCAGCAGATGATGAACAACGACCCCGCCGCCGCGCAGACCTTCCGCCAACGCATGACCGCCAAGTTCCAGTCTAACATTCAGGTAATTTCACAAAATTCAATGTTTCTCTTTAAATTCCAAAGACGTTGATGAAATATTTAGATGTTCAGATGTCCGTCTGACGAATTTTAGAACCTAGTCAAATATTAAAAAAAACAGTCTTTCTCCATATATAAACCTATAATAACACTTGTTCTGATATCAAACAACTGCGTCCAAGAACACGCATAAGTTTTACAAATTTTACATGTAATTATGTCCCATGATACTTGGCCTTTTACCATCTTTATCGTCACTAAACATAAAAATACGTTCTTCAGACTCTGGAAGAAGAAGGCGTGGCTGAACGTCGCCGCCTGGCCGCCTTGCATCAACAACGTGTGCTGGCTCACCTCGCTCAACGTCGCCGCACCGCACTGGCTTGCTACACTCGCTCCCTGCGGGACACTCCACCCAATGTAAGTAGTAGGACCATTTAGTTTTCTTTTATAATGTGATTTTAAGATATCTTGTTTCGACCTTGTCGTATGATCATCGGATTTTATTTGAATAGCTATAATTTATTTCATGGTTCGCTTCAGATCAAAGACATTTAAATATATTTATACGATAGGCGGTAAAATGCGAAGGAAATCGTCAAGCCAACTAGCCACTGCTCGCTCGTCTAATTCTAGTTTACATGTCGGAATTTGGTTCAAGGCGTCACTGAAATAACATTTATTCTATTACATTTCCACTGATAGGTCCTCTACTTAGTATAGTATTTCCAATCTCATTGCTACAGACAAAATTTGACACTCATGTCAGAAATTCTTTGACCATTTTATACTTGAGTCCTTATGCACCACTTCTCAATCGTTAGCACTACTCATCTACATGTTTTACTGAACTCCCTTGTACGTCCGCAGGCCCACCGCGTGCAGAAGTGCCTGCAGCGCCTGGTGCGCGCGCTGGCGGCGGAGCGCAGCGGCGCGCTGGCCGCGTGGCGCCGCGCCGCCGCCAACGGGCGCGAGGCCGCCGCTGCCGAGCGCTCCAGCGCTGCTGACCGACTGCAGGTATACTACTGAGACTATTAAGATGCTCATTTGCCGTTGAACTTGAGTTTCCAGGTCAGGCATTGCTTGGATGTCAAGAATGGGCATTGGTCTTTTAACTTGGGTTTTTAAATACAACCGTGGCTCCCACATATTCAAAGACAGCAGGGCCATCTTGAGAATGATAGTAATGGTGGCGTCACAAAAAAAAAAATCTGAACCGTTGTGATCGCGTTGACATGTGACGGCACCACTTCTCGATCTCGATAAACGACTCAAATAATACTTAACCTTCGTTACTTAATTATTAATAATTAACTTATTCATTACTCTCTTCTCGCGCAGGATGCCGACCGTGCTCTCCAGCGCGCCCTCTCCGCCCTCCGCCGCCGCCCTCATCTGTATGCCAATATCGGAACTGCTATCGAAGACTACGTTCAGGTAATAAATGTAGGTTGAAAATTGTGTTATAATGCACGGTATAATTGACGCACTGTTGACTGTTACCTTACCATACCAACCTGAATTCAACGCATGATTCTAAGCTTAATATTGGTAACACTTTCAGCGGCGATGTTCCCTTGTATAGCAAACAAGTGAATAAGACCTTACGTCAAGATAGGACACTGATACTTCACTGAGCAAGATTATATTAAAGATTATAAGTACCTTGGTTGGGATCATTCTTTAGCACTTAAACCAACGGAAACAAAATTTCCATTTTCCCTTCCTCATTGAGGTTACTAAAAAATAAAATAAATCATGTTAAAAATCCTGTAAACACTTAAACTCTTGGTGACACAAGATAAATTCTAACATTCTAGTCGATGCAATCCAAGGACGACATGGCGGTGTCCCTGATGTCGATGACACCTGAAGCTGAGGAGCTGTTACTGGACCGCATTGAGGCTGAGGTTCAGCGTGAACAGGCTGCCCGCGACCAGCTCAACGCTAAGCGAGACCAGCGCACCCGACAGCGGCAGGACATTCAGAATGAACGGGCTAAGGTAAGCAAGGCATTTATAGCCCCGTACTACTGGCCAAGACAACTCCAAAAATCTCCTACCTAAAGATTTAGTCAAACCGGTATGGACCAGATAATTATTTGATGTATATGATTTTGCCACAGTCCGGTGTCCACAGCCGAGCCGGTCCGTTATCTGTCGCAGTTTGGCTGAACCTTAAAACTAACTAAGAATGCTCTGACATATTTATGTTGTAAAAAATACTACTTAACCATGTAATTTTTCAAGACTCGCAAAATAACCTCGCCACTACCACCTTCCAGACCTCCAACGGCGTGAAGGAAAGCCTGGAAGCCGACGACGAAGCAAGCGAGGCCTCTGAGATTGAGGAGCCGTCGTCCAGCAGCACCCGCGGCCCCGCCCCTTCCGCGTCGGCGGCCCCCTCCGCGCCCCCCAGCGCCTCGTCCGCGCCCTCAGCCGCGTCCGTCACGCCACATGAAGTCACCACCCGTGCTGCTTTCTCACAGGATACCACCACTACCGTAAGTAGAAAACAAACCAACCTGCTCTGAGTCCACTCGGTAGATATTGGCCAGTTCCTTTAAGAGACAGGAGGCTTACATCCCAGCAGTAGTAACATTGTGTGCTGATTTTTCTAAATTCCTTTCAATTCAAGTCCAATCATTTCCTTTGTATCATCATCTTCGGCTTCCGCATCGTTTGATTATTCAACATGGTGTAAAATCTGATGGCTACCTTTGTCTTTACTCATTATGTTGACCTCCTCATCCCAATTTTTGTGGAATTCACATGATTTGTTTTTTACACATTTCTGTATCAGCCATCGATGATCAGGAAGCAATTTTTATGATAATTATATGATAAACAAATTGTGCAGCCATACGTTTAAATTACTTTTAAGGCAAAACTAACAGACATTGTTTGTTGTAGGAAATTATCACCAGCACTGTGACTGATGTACCAGAGAGCGAGACCGCCGAGACCGGCGAGGTCAGCGAGACTTCCAGCCGACGATCCACTAGCGAGGTGGGCACTTAACTTTAACTTTAATGGTGAAACAAGTACCAACACATGGTCAAAAAAATAACCCAGCAAAATATGACAAACGTGATGATTATCGATGTATAAACTGAAAGATAATAAAAATATTTAATGTTTTTGTGGGTCAATGATAAGGGGGTCTAAATTATCATAACGATACAATTCTTAAAATGGCCACAGACGCAGTTAATATAATGAATTCTCACTTACTTTTTTTTGTTTTTTTTTTTCTCTCGAATGGAGTGGACCTGGAGGCCTAAAATGGCAAAATCATATAGGAGGACCTATATGATTTTGCCATTTTAGGCCCCCAGGTCTGTGGAGTTTCGCTAGGTAATTTAATTTGACCTTGTATAGCATAAGTTGAATTTATTTTGGTATAAAGGGTGTAACAAGACTCTTAACGAAGCCGAAAGGCAGTTGTTCTCCCCGTCATTGCGATCATTTGGTTTGTTCTAGACCATACCGGAACCTTCTAGTTACGGAGATATTTGGGGTCAAAGTTCCAACTTTTTCACAAGTTTTTATTTTAAATACATGTTTTGAATGTAAAATTTATAAACACCTCCACGAGCCCCGTACTATTCAATCCATCCATCAGCACAATGTTTTGAGTTCGTTATTTTGAGTCCTACCGTAAAACGTGATTTACACCCAAAAAAAAAGTCGTTTCCCAGCAATAATTTTTGCCTAAAGTTACTTAGTTTGATGACATAATGCTTGGTTGACGGCTTCGTTAAGGTTCTTGTTACACCCTGTATCTACTCGACTTTTTGATTGAACGAATGTGTGTGTTTGTCTCCCCCTGACAGACGGAAGGCGAAGGTCTCCGCGCGGCTCTAGAGCACGCAGAGGAACGCGCGCCGCCACCGCCCGCGCACGCGCTCAAACATGAGTTGCAGCACTCGCAGCCTGTGAGTATTTCATAAATAAGAGTATTGTTTTTCGAAGTTCATGTATAGTTATGGAATTTGAACAGTCATTTTCAATAAAAATATCTTTATAACAAGGGTACAATTCGAAACTTTAAACTTAACTTACTTTTAACTTGTAAATTGACTACCTATCAACAATAAAATAAATTGTCTGTAAATTCAAATCAAAATTGCAAATTCTGTGTCATTCGTTTGAAATATCTACAGGGCCAATTGACCCCGCGTGTGACGCAACAAGGTTCCAGACTGTTATTTTGTTTTGACACTGAACATTACTTTGCCGCGCACAACAATCTTGCTTTTAGAAACTTATAAAATTCCTTCCAACTCATTTAGATCCTTTTGCCTCGGCGAAATAAGTGCCCTAAGAACCCTAAGTCGTTCTTCATTTACGGAGACGCGGCGCGTGTGACGCCGCGTGCCAAGTCGCGTCGCGGGTATAGCTACGTATCACACGCCGCGCGTACGTGAACGGACCATTAAATGAACTGGTTGGCCGCAACGCCCCATCCCCGTAAATGAGTCCTTAGGACCATAGGCTCACACTCACGTGGTGACTGTGTCAGGGCTACACGGTGCGCGGCGCGGGGCTGGCCAACGGGCCGGGCTCGGCCAGCGCGCTGTACCCCGCGCTGTGCGTGGGCGGCGCCGCGCTGGCGGCCGCGGCTTGCGTGGCGCTCGCCGTCGCGCGCCGCCGGGACCGCGCGCCGCCGGCGCAGGGCTTCGTGCAGGTCAGTGTTTGAGTACAAGGTCTTATGGAAACAACTCGATCCGGCAAATACTACCATCATCTTTAGGTACGAAACAACGCCGCCATCTTGTTTTTACAATAACACTGGAAGAACACGTACAATTTTTTTATCAACAGTGGGTTTCTGTCAATTTCGTTCAAGCACCAAAAGAACTGCATTTTACAATTTTTTGCAGCCAAGCAGCGTTGCTACTGTAATTAAAGGCAAATTTAACTTTTCAACTTTAGGTCCAAGGTGGAAGGGAACCTTGCCCACCAGATGGGGGCCTGACCAGTTTGTATGGCCGCCATAATAATATTAGATGAAGCTATACCCAAACATGGCAGTAACACTCACAAACATTAGGTGATTCAGTCAAAAACTACCTTTGAAAAGGCTGTATTTCAAAATGTTTCCTGTTTCAGCTTTCTGTTGTTAATCATACATTTCTTTTGGGGCAATTGTGCAATAATGAACTGAGCAAGAATTATTTACGAATAATAATTATCTTGCTTTCCCAGGTGGAACAGACCGGCGCCGTCGCCCCCACTCCTGAAGAGCGACACGTAGCCAACATGCAGATCAACGGCTACGAGAACCCGACCTACAAGTACTTCGAGGTCAAAGAGTAGATTCCCACCTCTTACCGTTCCCCCCCTCCTTTCCCTCCTCCTACACCCCCGCTAGGAGTGCGAGGCTCGTCAAGTCCAGCCAGGTGACCAGACTTGTATGTATTGTCAGGTCTACTTTGGACAGGAGTGTTATAGGTTGTTGTGGTGTCCTTTCGGCCAATTCTTCTGTCTATTTCCTTTGGAATTTAGTCTTCGGCATCCTGGACTTTGAATCTCAGGAAAAGAATCTCCGAGCAATATCAATATAGCCAGGAATACTCACAGATGCCGTTGATGATATCTCAAAGGAAATAGACAGACCTCCAAATTCTTGTGACGTGTGCTAGATGCCCCTAGAGACAGGGTGTTTTTCTACCCTACACCTTTATCTATTGTCCTCAGCGTAATTCTTTATGGAATGAATGTGTGTGTTACTTATATATTGTTCGGCGAGGCCGCACTCCGGGAGGGGGGCACCCTTTGTTATAAACATTCTTTTACTAAAGCTTGTGTGATTAGTGGGAATATTCGTTTGCGGTAACGCGTCAGTCATACTGTTAAGGTTAGAAGTGATAACGGTTTATTTTTTGTTATTTTATTTTGCACCAAAATATTTATTATTATTTTAAGGACTTAGATCTAAGTTTTTTTGTCTAGTGTCCTAGAATTCATAAGTGTCACTGTAGTCGAGTTTTTTAAATTAAGTTTTTGATGCCGCTCCCGCAGTGGTGACGTCTGACGGACTCCTCAGTCCTTTGGTGCGTTTTGTTAGTCGTTACTCGAATGATCTCAGTTTTAGTCTGTCTATCGTTTAGCTATAGTTTCCCTGTATGGTTCGTTGAATGTTACCACTGGGGCGAGTGGAACAAACGTCCATGGTACGCTGTGTATATAGGCTCCGCGTACAAATTTGAACCTAAATTACTTACACTTAATGCCCGCTTTCATTTACTTTTCTAACGTAGGTAGAACATAACGTGAATTTTATGTAATAAATGCGAAAATATATTTTAATAATTAATGTGTACTTAGCGATGGGACGGGCGGCATAGCCGGCGCGGGTGAACGATCTTCTTCAGTCTTTGATTACTCTGAAACATTCCTTCATAATAATTTAGTAACGATAAGTTGCCGATGAATCTGTATCTTTCTCTCTCATGGTCGCAATGTATCCTTCCCGTTCGCCCGCGGGACAATACTCAAGTTCCCGACGTGAAAGTCCGCCGTGTACTCAACGTGCGTTTTGTATTAGAGTACTCGACCACGCGGGACCACTGCGCACTCCTGCAGCAGTCGCGTCGTGCTGACATCTGTTTATCTAGTCAAGGCAACAGGGGCATCTACTTTTGGCAGTTTTTCGGCAAACGGTTGTGTACGCACCTTGGGTACGCGGTCGCGAGGCAAATAAGCTTAGTGGGTGTATGTACGGTTAATATATAAGTAGATGTACAAAAAGTAATACATTATATAGATGTTTTAGCGTCAGATACATAGATATAAAGCAAAATATAATTATATATCGCATTCGTCCGTATAAAGTAAGGGCTTGCGCTCGTGTCTAATCCCACGTACCACACTTAATGTTACGTCGTAGTTAAGATGTAATTCTGCCTCAGTATTATATACATTTAAGCTTATTTGTTACATAAGCTAATTTATATACACTATTTCTATTTGTTTACGGGTGTTGTGGCGTTACTACAAATGAAGTCATATCAGATGCGCCACGGCGCTCTGTTGTGCCTATTTCGCTGCGCAAGGCAGTTCGCGTGCGATGAGGGTAGATGGCGTTGTCATCAACGTAGTACGGGGTTCGAATAACAGATGGTGCTGTTGCACTTTCGTCTCGTAGCGAAAGAGGTGCGAGTAGGCGCCCGCCCGTGCTTATCGTACGGCATTTACGTAAGTTACTCACTGTGTATAACGTAAGTTTAATCCCGCATCAAGTAACCGCTATGTATTTTTAATAATGATGGTAACGAGCCAACCACTTATTTTTTTAACAAAACTTTTTGCTCAAAATCAGCTGTTTCTCGTCGGTATAGGATGTCTACTTTCAATCGATCTAAATTTATTGTCGTTCGTCAACAATATTCGATGTTAGTAGGTAGTACCTAAGACCTGGTTTCTGTACCTTTTTCCAATCACTGTTTCACGTATTTTAATAAGTATTCTACATAATAATAAATGGTTTGATGATTTTTGTGTTTACTGTGCTGCATTTTATTGTGAGTTCGAAGTTCAAATTGAATCAATAAATAGAAATTTAAATATTGGTGTTGTTATTGGTGCACTGCACTATCATTACCTGTCCCCGCAAAAATATTGTTCTAGAAGATAATTATAGATAAAAAAATACAATGCAAGAAATACAGATAGCTACAAATGAGTAATCTAAATAAACATCACGCCTGTGATTCTCGAAGTACTAGCTCACCAGAAGGAAATGTCGCCATTATGTTTAGGTCCTATGCATTTGGAGGCGAGCCTATTACTATCAACAAACACAAATTAGACTCCGTGGCTCCTACTAGATAATAAAATTAATGTGAACTACCCATTCTCCTAAAGGACCAAACGAAGGCGGCAGTCGATACGCGTTTATCTGCTGCGAAGCTATAGGTAAATAAATAAATACTTAACTTAACTTGAATTATACACAAAACTTGAATTATACACAACTTGTGTCAATATAAATACGACATCGTAATCGTCATTTCAGCCGCCCCTGGCTGGAGGCCAGGAAATTCAAGGCATCCACAGGATTAGTCCGGTTAAGCAGTAGCCAGCCTCATAGGCTAAACTGCTTGATGCCATTAACAAAAAAAAACATTTCAACATTAATTTCCCAACCCATTTGTACCTCTTGCCGAAAATCTTACACGGCATGGTTGGCCGAAGCAAGGAAAATCTTTTCAGGTGGGATATTGATGACTGCCTTGGAGAGTAAAACGATGAGACACTTGATAATGTGTGCTGTCTGTTCTTCTATTTGCACATTACAGAAGCTGACAAACAAATTGTGGCGGAGTCAATTTAGATTGCCATCGCGAACAAGTCTAAAAACCAAGGAGCAACGACTTGATACATTTTTTATAAAAACTAAAAGCAGCATGAGCAAAGTAGGTCTGGTGACTAAAAAAATATTCCTTCGGTTGATAGAGTTGATACCATAATTATTGCTGTAACGATAGCATCTCGAAATATGCAAAGTGGTAGTAAAAAAATGAAACACCCTTACCCTCCTATTAATAAACACAGAATAAAGTTATTCCAAGTTTAAACCTTTGAAAATGTATGGTTATTCCTTTGTTATTCCTGGTATAATTTTATTCCGTGTTTATTAATAAGAGGGTTAGTGTTTAATTTTTTTGCCCTTAACCCAATTCATTTGAGGTCGGCGCAGCATGTCTTCTTCTTCCATACTTATTAATTAAAATAGTAAATATGTATATCAAAGACGAGCTTTCAAGAAATCAATCAATATCGTGGGATTTGTCATTAAATTCAATTACTAGATATTCTGGTAAAACACCTAGATTTAAGCACTAAAGAAACTGATCTTGGTTTGCTGCAGCGCCAGCGCGCGATAACTGGGAGTGAAGACAACATGGATTTTATGAAAAAATATAAGTATGGTTAAGAAGAAAATCTTGTGAATACAAAAGTGACGGCAAATATAGGTGTATAAAATGACGTAGGTCATTTTATGCTGTCTTACATCGACATTTGCAGTTGCACCAACCCCCAATACATACTTAGTAACTTGTTCTGCCGAAATATACACGACTTCAAAAATCTCATAATATGACTCTAAAACAATGCACAAAAGTGAATGAATGCAAAGGCTAACGTTGTCCTCAGTAAGTTAACCTTAAAAATAAAAAACGACTCCCAATGCCTGCTCTCCATAATAATTATGCATTCACCAGATCATTCGATTTAACAAATTCTTAAATATTTAAAAAAATATTAAAGGTAAGTAAATCTACGCAATGGATTCTATACAGGCGCAGCTCTATAATGTTTATCTGAGGTGTTTACACCCAGTAGTGACTTTTTGCTTATAGAAATCCTATACATGGTGTAAAAGGAACCTTCACGAAGGCGTCTACCAAGCATTATATACATCAAACTTAGTAACTTTACGCCACGAATTACGTAGAAGATTTCCCTCCCACGAATGGTCTAGAACAAAAAAATGATCGCCATGACGAGGAGAATAAGTGCCTTTCGGCTTCGTTAAGGGTCTTGTTACACCCTTTATATTATCAGTACATAATTATAAGTTCCGTATCTGTGCTTTATACAAATTTCTCCTGCCAAATGAAAAGGAACCGCATAAAAACAATTTAGAGCCACAGGAGCCACCTAATGGAGTACGTACGAACTTTGTAGCAAGCTGCTACGGAGTTGATGCTACGTCGTGTTGTAGCAAACACTTGAAAATTGTGAACTTCTATGTTACACGGTTTTACGCTGCATTGACTGAAACTCACAGGACAGGGGGCATTACAAGCGAATGCTACTATGTGAGAGTAACATGTATCTGAAAACATCAGTTAAAAAAATCTCAAATCTGAATAATACAGCGAACAATCTAGATGATCTAACTTGATTGATCACTGAATTATTCGGCTGTAAGGACCATGAAAAATGAAATATGAGATAAAAAGACAATATGCTCAACGATTTTTTCGTAACGTCTCCTGAAACCGATAATTTTGTAAAAAAAATATGGACAATTTATGCAAGAAGCTGAAGAAGCGCCATCTATTAATCACGCCCTATACTTAAACGTCAACGTCCTTCAAAGCATGGTCTTGTAATTCAAAACCATGTTCCATTGACACCGTAATCTACTATAGAACATGCCCCCAAAGTTCCATAGATGGCGTTACCAGTCCTATATAAACATTGACTGAGTAATTAACTTATTATTGCCTACGCTAGCTTTTACGATCGTTTCATATTCATGCGTCTACTATGATAGGATCTTTTTACAAACAGTGTGTTTTTGAATTCTTTAACAAACTGTTGATATTGTAACATGCACTCAGCGGCTGCTTACTTTGTAATATAATATGAAATAACGATGCTTAACAGTTTAAATTCTTGTCTGTTTTGTTGTTGCACTTTCGCTTCTTGGTTTCGATTCGAATGTTGACATATTCAGGTTATCATTTGTTTTTTTAGCGTGTGTTTAGAGCCGCTTAAGTGTAGTCTATGTACTTTACTAAAATATTGAAAGCCGTAAATAATACTTTATTACGCGATTTCAAATATCCTACATTTGAAATAGCTTTTAAAATATTACCGATATTCATTAGAGATTCGTATAAAACGATTTGAGATCCTATTTAGAGCAGTGATGGACTAGCTAGAGCTATACAAGAGCTTTTAAAGGGTGTAACAAGACCCTTTAACGAAGCTGAAAGGTACTTGTTCCCCCCCGTCATCGTCATTGCGATAGTTTTTTGTTCTAGGCCATTCTTAGGAACCTGCTAGTTGCGGAGATATTGGGGGTCAAAGTTAAACGTTTTACATACATGTTTTTAACGTAATTTACTGTTCTGCAAACACCGCCACGACCCCAGTACTATACAATCCATCCACAATGTTTGCGTTGCATTGAGTCCTACCGTAAAACGTGATTTTTCACCCCAAAAAAAAGTCGTTTCCCGGTAATCATTTTTGTTCAATAATCAGTTACTTATTTTGATGTACAGAATGCTTGGTGGACGGCTTCGTTAAGGTTCTTGTTACACCCTGTATTAAGATAACGTCACGGTATTCTCGAAAGCGATAAACTACATAATATTTCCCTGCTCCATCGTATCTACCGAGAATTAATGACTACTCAAATAAATGTAGGTACCCACCTACCTACCTAAAGTATGACAAACTACGTACCTACATTTAAACATAACTCAACATACCTAATGTGATGGGAATGTTCAAGTAAATTAGTGCAATTAGTGACGATTAAGCGAATAAACTTAATTACTGCCGAACTACTCGATATTCAATCCGTATCGAAATAATATTTTCAGAATAAGTAGGTACTACATATTTGAAATGAATTACCTGGATACAGATAGTGACAGCTTTTTGATCACAACAATATTGGTTTAAGGTAACAGAGATGCGAAAGGGGCGGGTTTCTTTGGGGATGATCATTATACTGGGTAAAAAAACTAGGGCAAGTAGAAATAATTAAATTAAAATAATCATATTACTATAGTACGGGAACAAAGACATCCACCGATTATAAAATAAGGATTTAGATTTTTTAATTTTTAAAAGGAGATATTTAATTTATTTCTTTCTTCTATTACTTAGGTATACTACTTAGGTATTAATTGAAAAATGGTTTTAATAAATTACAATAGTAATTCGAGTTATTTCGTTATAATATGTATTTATACGGTCTTATCCTTACTTCCTTCATAACTAATAATATTATAAATGTGTAAGTTGTTACCTTTGTTTGTTACCTTTTCACGCCTAAACCACTGAACCGATCATCCTGAAATTTTGCATATACCTTGTCAGGTGTACAGGAACGGATAAAGGGTACCTTTCATCCCGAAAAAAAGTACTGTTCCCGAGGAAAACAACAATAACGTTCTTATGATAATAGATGGCGCCACGTGTCTTTCGAATCATGATTGAATTATATTATTACAATCAGAGTAGAGTACACGCCGAATTGATTGTCAAATTCTAAATTAACGCGAGTGAAGCCGCGTGCAAAACCTAGTCAACCATATATTTACTTTACGATCGCTGCAACTAATTGGGATATATCACACGGCACAAATAACTGTGGAACTGACCACTTGTAAAGAGAAAGAATCGCTACTATTTATAACTTTTTAATCTTCTACATTTTAATATAACTTTACACTCAACTTGTGGTTATTTCTGTGTACTCCATTAACTAAACCAACAAACAAAGTGATAATGAGCGGTGCCTACAACTATTGGCTCCTACAATATTTCACTTTAAAACGTGTTAAAAAGAGTAGAGCCATCATGATCTACCTAGCTTACCTACATTTTCCCAACTACATATAATATGTTGGGGTCGGCTTCCAGCCTCACCAGGTGCTGAGTGATCGTCGTCATCATCATTCTCCTGCTCTTATCCCAATACATTTGTGGTCGGCGCAGCATGTCTTCTTCTTCCATACTTCTCTAGAACTCGTCATCTCATCAAACACCTCCTTTCTTGCCTGACCATCCTTTACACAATCCATCCATGCATGCAGCTGAGTACCAGTATTTTACATGGAGCGACTGCCTATCTGACCTCTATAACCCAGTTGGTTGGTTATCAAAGAGTAGAATAATTTAAAAGGAAAACCTACTGTAAAAACAAATTACATTTCAAATATAATTTCAGCGAATTCTAAAAGGCAACCGCACGCTTCATAATTCAATTAAATTTGACAAAATGTTTGAATCGTTGACCTGTTACACCGATCGTGTAGTTTCAAAATAATAACCAACTAGGTATTACATATTTAATACGGATATACCTACTTTGTTTTATTTATTGAAATAGTACCTATGGTTTCACAGAAAATACAAGTTGCTATAGGTAAACACAATTGCCTATCCGAGTACTTATTGATATTCTTTTGAATACGTAAGTGAACAGACATAATTGTACTCATCTAAGACTTTTGAGAAAAAAAAAATGTTATAATAGACCAAGTACTTTAGTAATCCAGACTAATACAGGGTGGAAGAGAAAACAGTTAGCACGTATTCAGTAGGAAAGTTCAGTTATTAAAAAAAAAACGGCTTTTCCATACTTTTTGACCGTGTGAAAAGCCGTTTTTTTTTTAATAACTGATTAAAACATTATTTGAGGCTCAGGATGATGTACTGAATACGTGGTAACATTTTCCGGGTCGGTTATAATATCTGTGGCGTCGGTGTCCCTTCTATCCTGTATAATATTTTCCAACGTCAACTACTACTACAAATACGGCTACGGCTACTACAAATAATTCATTTATGTTCTCAAACCAAAACAGGTGTACCACAAGGAAGCATACTGGGCCCATTACTTTTCCTTATTTATATCAATGATTTGCCCACTGCTTTACAACAACAGTGCATACTTTTTGCTGACGATATTTCTGTAATTGTTACTAATGATGATAAATCAGACATAAATCACGAAAAAAATCTTAATACAATAGTTAATCAAGTTTTAAAATGGCTAGAAAATAATTATCTCTGTGCAAACCTAAGTAAAACCAAATACATAAATTTTCAAAATTACAGCTCAAAACCAAAAAAATATGAAGTTAAATGTCAAGGACAAAAAATGAACGAAGTTAATGATTATAAATTTCTTGGGCTCATTCTTGACCAGCGTTGTAACTGGAAATTACATATAGAACACGTTTGCAAAAAACTCAACCAATGTGTGTTTGCTCTTAAACGTATTAGACGTATCGCTAGTGAAGCAGTCGCCCTTACTGCTTACCACGGGTATGTATCCTCTTTACTCAGGTATGGACTCCTACTCTGGGGGAACTCCACAAATGTAAGTGAAGCATTCATTGTTCAAAAAAAATGCCTAAGAGCAATTTTCGGTATCAGCCCATTAACATCCTGTAGACCACTGTTTAAAAATTAAAACTATTAACCCTAACTGGTATTTTTGTGAAGGAACACTCTAAATTTTTTATAGCATGTGACCTGCATTCGAAATACACTCGTCGAGATCCCACAAGATTAAGAATGAATACCTTCACATCAAAGCAAATTATGCCAAAAAAAATAGCTTAATTACTGCAATAAAAATTTTCAACAACATACCAAAAGAATTGAGAGAACTCCCCTTAAAATATTTTAAATCCAAATTACATAAATGGCTTATTGATAATTGTTTCTATAGCGTAAAAGAATTTTTTGAAAAAAAGGAACCGATATGGCTGCTGAGTTTTACAGTGTTTTAAAATGTTTTATTTTTTAATGTTTTCTTTAAATTTAAGCATCTGTTAATATTTCGAATAGATACGAATCCTAAATTGTAAAGTGGTGTTCTTATTACCAAGACATATTATTGTATTAATATTTAAACAAATTGATGTTTTCTTATTAAAATTCTACGTCTAAGATGTACTAATATTTGTATGCCATTCTATGGCGAAAGATGTAAGTTCACAACCCTATTTATAAGACCATAATGTACCATGTTTTTACACAAATAAAAATTATTCTATTCTATTCTCCGTATATGTCACCAGGCAGCGCGAGTTCATTTACAGTACAAATTAAAGCAATCGAATAAGAATAAAACTTGTACTAAGCCGTCAGTTCCCAACTCACTTTTATGGTTGAGTGTACCGCAGGAACTATCAACCTACCTGCGGCCTCAGGTGCGTGGGTTTGGGCCCGACTGTCCGACTCCAAACTTGTTCGACCTAACTCTAATCCAACTAACAGTAACGGAGCAGTTTGTTTATTTATTCCCGATTATCTTATCAAAAGTTAGAGGCAATATTGAGGCAGAAATGTATGAGTTTTGTTAAAACGAGAATTTAATTTGCATAACTACAAGGTACCTAGTTATAACAACAGTATGGCGAGTATAATGATGACCACGACGACCCTTTAATTCAAAATAAGAACAAAATATTCCAACACAATAGTACAGGATTTAATGAGGGCGTGCCAAATCTATACTAATATTATAAAGCTGAAGAGTTTGTTTGTTTGTTTGTTTGTTTGTTTGAACGCGGTAATCTCAGGAACTACTGGTTCGAATTGAAAAATTCTTTTTGTGTTGGTTAGCCTATTTATCGAGGAAGGCTATAGGCTATATATCATCACGCTACAACCAATAGGAGCGGAGCATCAATGACAAATGTTGCAAAAACGGGGAAAAATTATTCTCTTTGATAGCTTCCGTTGCGTGCGCTGCGTAAACGGTTAAAGTTGCACAAATATAATGTAGCAGGGAATTATTCCTCTTAAAAAGGTCTCAAAAAAAGTCCGCGACGGCACATGCTTATCTTTTAAGGTTGACTCACAATAACCATTTTTATGATTTTAAAATTTGGTCAAAATTAATGTTTTATTTGCGAAGGTGTTTTTACCGACATAGTATTAATCCTTATCAAAATAAATATGTTAGTCATCTGTAGCATTCAATTGTGACCAAAATTGCCCTTTACACTATTCAATTTAGATGAATATCTTAGGAGATATCACAGTTTTAAAATAACTCCGCATCAAAATAATGACCCGCGCGCGCTGCGAGGCGGGTGTTCATGTTGTTGGGAAAACCAATGTGATTAGATTCAATGCACAAATATTGTGGGGAACTTAGAGAAGGTTTTAGTTTTTGTTTCATGCTGTAATCAGTGCTCTCTATCAAAAGATTTATAAATTTAAAGTGTTCAAGAAGAACTTACCATCATTGTGTAAGATACATGTAACGACATCTATTGCACCAAAATGGTACTAATTTATAAAAATGTGCTCACAAGATAACTTTTAAATCGGGTCTGAGAGCAAAAAGTACTCTAGATTAGTCTACATGACGCTATAACCCTGTAGAGTGTGTGTTCGATCGCTTTACATGCATTATATTTTAACGGTTAAATTTCGTGCTCGATAGATGGCGCTATTAATTTCACTCCATTTTCTGAGTCGCGGTGTTAAGTTTTCCGTGAAAGAATGACCCTCGCCCGTTTCTAATGTCTGAAGCTTGGTTAATTAACCAACGAAACAAAAAGAGGAGGTTCTCAATTCGACGCGTCTATTTTTTTTAATTTTATGTATGACCTGACCACGCATAACTTTTTACAGAGAAGTCCGATATACATGATCTTTTGTTTTTTAAATTGAGAAATCATGTTTGGGCTCATTTCCTGCACCTTGATGAGAACTTTAGATCTAGCTGGAGTATGACGTCATCGAAGGTCTGACGATGGAGACGGAAGGCACTTGCAAGAGGTCCTCAAGAGTTTGCAGCAACAATAACGTGTTTGGGCTCAATTCATGCACCTTGATGAGAACTTTAGGCCTTGCTGAAGTATGACTGTCATCGACGGTCAAACGATAGAGACAAATGGCAGTTGCAAGCGGTCCTAAACAGTTTGCAGCAGGTATAATGTTATTGGGCTCATTTCATTCACTTTGATGAAAACTTTAAACCATACTGAGTTGTCAGTATGACTTTCATCGAATGTCTGACGATGGAGAAGGAAAGCAGTTGCAAGTGGTCCTCAAGAGTTTACAGCATCTATATCGTGTCTGGGCTCATTTCATGCACCTTGATGAGAACTTTAGACCTGCCTGCAGTATGTCTATCATCAAAGGTCTGACGATGGAGACGGAAGGCAGTTGCAAGAGGTCCGCAACAGTTTACAGCAGTTTTATCGTGTCTCGGCCCATTTCAAGAACTTTGATGAGAACTTTCGTTCTAGCTGGTGTATGATTGTCATCGAGTGTCTAAAGATGAAGACATAAGGCTGTCGAGGGTCGCGGGCCTGTGGACAGTGAGTAATGGGCTAGCTCGCCATCCGTCCGTCTTATGACGACAGGCCGTGGTGACGGCGTGTTCGTGTTCCACACGCGCCTCAAAGAGATGTCAGCAAACGGGAAGGGATCCGAGAGGAGCGAGGCCTGCCAGGGTTGCGGGACTGTTCGAAAGAGATACCGCGGCCCTGGAACGCAAAGGGCAACAGAAGAAACGTGGGTGGATTTTAGTCAGTACAAGTCTGACAATCCCTTCCGCTCCGTCCAGAGTGGGAGGGGTCATTTGATGATTATCCATCGGTAATAGTATATAATAGGGATTTACTCCTTTTGAGAGCTTCCGTTGTGCGTGAACGGTTAAAGTTACGCAATTATCATGTATGTCGGAATTGTCCCTCTTAAAAAGCTCTAAAAAAATATCCGCAATGGCCATATGTCTAAATTTTAAGGTTGACGCACACTCTCTCTAACCTCTCTTTCTTTTATGTACGCACGCACGCAGACGAAGTTGCGCGGGTCAGCTAGTTACATAATAAAAAAAAACATTTAAAAAGAGGTTTGACTCAAAAACCTATACTGTTCTCTTTACAAATAGTAACACGGCATTAATTTAAAAAGCAATAGTAATATTTTAAGCCTTGTAGCAATAAGTAAGATCATCGTTAAGAAAAATGTTGATACTAGCTTCTGAAAATCCTTTTTCAATGTGTTGTTATCAAACTGTAACTTTTCGTCTTAAAACTGACAAACAAGCACGGAATTCAACTGGTGTCCAACACGATCGGATGGCGAAGTCACTACGTCACAACAGACTACGTAACGCGGCTTGAACGATATTCCTCTAACGGTAGTGATGTGTGGTCTGATTTGAAGTTATACACCGCAAGATCGACGGCAGGCATCATTACACACCGATCAAAGATACGTGAGTACGTGATATCCCGTTTCTAGTATTACATTTTACTAAATGCATGAAGGTTTCATGATCAGTCCATCTTTTGGAACACCCAGCTAGGAAGTTCTAAGGCTAGAAGGCAAATATTCAGATTACCATTAGGTTTATAAGTTTGCTTTTTCTGTAGTCCAAGAAACACGGATTCGCAGAATAGTCAACCGGCCAAGAAAGTGTAACTTAAACTTATACCCCTATCTATTTATAAACAAGTCAAAGTAATTACTTCAGTAAAAGTCATTATAAATATATTACGATTTTTACTTTGTAGTTAAGTAATTACTTGAAGTTAGAACTGTCAAAAGCTAGAATTCATAGCGTTGCTTTCTTTGAAGGTTCTTACTTCGTTTAAATTCTTGACTGCATAAAAATGTTTGCCTAATTACTTAAACTCAAGTAATTACTTTAACTTGACTCTAGATACGGGTGTAAAAGTTTACCTTTAAAAATACATTTAAATTGTTTGCATTACTAGGAGTTTTAATTATTTGGCCTGCTTACATCCGCCATTTTTTTTTTCAAGATTTCCCTACTTGGCTCACCTTACGCATAAAACCCGTATAGATCAAAAGCTAGCATCAATACAAACAAGTTTTAAAACAAAATCTTCTAAAGCATCACAATAAGTATTCACAATCAATACAACTTTGATTACAGCTACGCATAAAACCAATCCAAACCAAACCAATTATTACACTACGACTAGTACGAGTAGTTTGAATGAAGTCGGACCATGAAAAATTGTTCGAAGACGGGCGTAGTCGACCGTCCATTAGCTTAGCACTTGGTCGTTTGCTCAAATTTCATAGGCAATCGAATTCGGGCTAACGACCAAGTGGCAACGCGCCTTCAGAATGTTCCTAAGCTGATACACTGTAGCTTATTTTTTATTATACGAGTACCTTCGGAATGAAACGGGAAACCCGAATTGTTGTAGGTAAAAGCAATGTATTGTATAGGTTGAAGTTTTCAAGTGGGCGTGGATGGCCAAATCCGAAACTATGAGGAATACCGAAAAATACTCAAAGGAGTCTCGAGCCCGATTATGACGTAAACTATAACTGCATCATTAGATTTTTTTTAAATCAATTTTAGTAGCCAGGAATCGAACCCATTGATTTTGAATAGTTTGAAGTTTTCAAGTGGGCGTGGATGGCCAAATCCGTAACTACGAGGAATACCGAAAAATACTCAAAAATCGTACTCTGCATCAAGATTTTTGAAAAATCAATATTCCTAGCCAGGAATCGAAACCATTGATTTCGGAAAAAATACACAAAGTATTATTACACCATTCGATAGTGTCGCTAATAAGGATCAAATTCAGGGAAATAATGACATACGGCAAACTAAAGGAATCGCCCATCTGGAAAATCCACGCTCTATAATATCAGCACGCTCTAGTAAAGGCCGATCACAGTGAATTATTTATTCATAAACCTATGCGGTGCACATATCCAATTATTTATTGAAGTTGGGTATAAAAATAAAAATGGCGTATTGCAACTATATTACATTATCATAAATGAAAATCCGATATCTCTTCGCTTCTCATTGTAACAGAGAACCTATATTATTGTTGAAAATGAACCACGTGTATTTTAATTATTGGGATTCCGAAACCTAACGTGAACACTGGTAGCCCAGTGGTGACAGCTCCGACCGACTTATGGGTCGTGGATTCGAGTCCAGGCATGCAACTCGCGTCCGGCCTTGGTTCAATCCATGGTCCGGAGCGAGACGGAATGGGAAGCCGTCGCCTCCTTCTGCGAAGCAGTCATGCTAGCGAAGCAGCGAAGGAGGCGGCGGAACGTGAGAGGCAGAGAACCTCACGTCCCAGCCGCCGCGGGAGACGCACCGGGCGTCGGGCCACCGTAGGCGCGGCCCGTGGACGGTAAGCTATGGGCTAGCTCGCCGTCCGTCCGTCTTATGACGACAGGCCGTGTCAACGGCGCGTTCGTGTTCCACGCGCGCCTCAATGAGATGGCAGTAATAGGAAGGGATCCGCAAGTGCCGATGTCTGCCGGGGCTGCGGGACTGTCCGAAAGAGATACCGAGGCCCCGGAACACAAAAGGCGATGAAGGAACATGGATGGGTTTTAGTCAGTAAAAGTCTGACACTCCCTCCTACTCCACCCAGAGCGGGAGGAGTTATTTGATGATTTCCGGAAAAAAGGCATGCAATTTGTATTATTTTCAGAAGTTCATTTTAAAATTACATTCAAGATTTCAAGTCTCTCTCAAAGAGAAGAGGCATGGGTCCAAGCATTGGGAACATTATTAAGCTGCTTATGAGCGAAAGGGGGCACTATTTAGCCTACTGCACCGTCTGTCTATGTTCTTGTCCATCTGTTCATCCACCCGTGTGTCACAAGACTGTATACCTTATAGTGGAAACTTTCAAGGAATACGTGTTACTTATTCCATGATAATAGAATAGTTTTGATGGACTGCCTTGGACGAGTAGTCGCCAGCGCAACTGGTCCTGGGTTCGACTCTCGGGTCCGGCAAAGTGTTATTGGGTTTTTCTATCACGAATTTTCAGTAGCAGCCACATGGTCCGGATTTGTGCCCAGTTGATGGCAATAGGCTCGCCCCTATTCCATGGGACTTTAGAACTTAACTGGCGAAATGTGGGTATACTATTAGTATTAGGTACACCTCTGCTTAATCCTTTCCAGACGTGGTGTTATGGTATGTAGTTTGGATGGCACGGAACCTTTGATGCGCGAGTACAACTCGGATTTGAACAAAATTATTAATGTGTAAGTTAGTACAGTAAAGCCCGGTTTCCACCGCGAGCGGAACGGACCCATTAATGACTTCGTTAAACTCGCAAGCGCAAACTGCATACTTGTATTTCCACCAACAAATAGTCTGACGGAAAGAGCCGAGCATGTAGAAAGAGTAGAAATGAGCTCGCTCAGTTCTAGGGAGCCGAGCGGAGTACTTACGGACTCCGCTCAACTCGCAATTACAATTTACATAGTAGCGTTTCCACACAGAAAGTGGTGAGCGGGGCGGATTGAACGAGTAAAAAGAAGTTGAAAAGAGTCCGCTGCGGCAGGCCTGCACCGACTAGTTCAGAACTGACTCGCTCGCTGTCTGCCCCCCCCACTCGCTTCACTCGCATCGCCGCCGCGCATTGTTGTATGTTTTGGTTTGAAACGTCCTTGAATATGCTGGCACAGCCAAAATCTTTGTTTAGCGCGTTTTTTTCTTTGTTTAAGATACAACAATATGTGTTTCTTTTTTCTGTATACATAATCACTGTCATCACTCGATTCCGTGTCACTCGATAACATCGCAACAACACGACCACACGTAACCAGCTCAAAACTTCAACTGAACTCGTTCTCTGTGGAAATTCACTATTCGTTTTTCATTTCTCATTTTCCGTTCAGCTCACTCCGCACATTTCTCTATCTCATTTTCATTTTGCAGTGGAAATCAAATGACCAACTCTTTGTTGTTGGAAATATAAACCTATTTACTATAAAAAAATGCGTTCCGCTTAAGCATTTCCCGCTCATTACCCTTTCGCGGTGGAAACTGCGCTCAAGCCCGTACATCCGTGGTAACAATCTAGTTTAAGTTGGTCTCTTATTCTATTGAAACTCTATACTAGCCTAGGCGAGCTCAAGCTGGATCACTGTACGTGCGCTTAGAAGAGTTATTTCATTTGATATTAATATTTTTGAATTCTATAAAATTGGTTATCCTGAATTCCTGAAATAGCAAACGCAATATTTTGCAGGAATCTTCGAGAATTTATATACACGTTACTGCATTCCCTTTTATACATTTGTGTATAAGGGAATGCAGTAACGTGTATATAAATTCTTCACCTGTATTTACAGGTGAATATACTTTTATTTAGTGGAGTGAATGCGTACACCTATTAAAACTGTCCTGTAACAAATACTTTTGGTAAATCAAGAACTATTACTATTGGGTGATTGTTTATTAATGAATGATCAAGACAAAAACATGGTTGCTATAGTACCATCATCAGTATTATTCTCCTGCCATTATCCCAATTAATTTGAGGTCGACTAAGCATGACTTCTTCCATACTTCTCCTGTTAGTCATCAACTTATTAGCCTAGCTTTGTCCCAACTATGTTGTGGTCGGCTTCCAGTCTAACCGGAGATGAATACCAGTATTTTACATGGAGCGACGGCCTATCTGACCTCCACAACCCAGTTAGTACTTGTTAATACGATACCCCTTGGTAAGACTGGTTGACTTTCGAGACTACACTTAATTTCCAATTTAACGTCAATAATTATAGAGCTCATGAAAAAATCGTAAAGATTATCAGCTGCTACTCAATCGTAAATAAAAAAATCGAAGACATGTGACATCTACCAACCCGCACCGGGCCCGCGTGGTGGATTATAGCCCATTCCCTCTCACTCTCACAGAGAGGAGGCCGTGTATCCCATCTGTGGGAACATTATAGGCTGATTGAGTGAAGTGTTACTAACATAGTTTTAAGGTTCTATTTACTAATACAATTTCTATTTTATCATATGTATGTTAGTCTATAAGGTATATATCTATGGGCCAAAGAAGCCTGAAAATAAATGGATGTTGTTGTTGATTATGCGTAATAATCATAAAGTTCAAAATATGATGTAGTGAAGTGACTAAAGCCCTGCCGTATATTTAATAATTTCAAGCTCTTTTGTCTGATCTCTGGGCTGAATGAAACAGCTGTCTGCGCCGTAATTGTATAGTGACACATTACTGGATGCGTCACTGTTCGCAATCGTTACCGAGGTGGTGATTCAGGGCACTTTAAAATGTAGTAATAGGAAACAAGTAATATTTTTTACTTTAGGTCAAGGATTTCAGACTGATTAAATAAAGGTAGATTTGAAAGAATCCCTTAGCAATAAATCACTTCTTGTGACAAAGTGGTGGGATAGTAACACAACATGACGCCATAGGAGGCGAATCGGCGAGCCTATTGCCATCAACCGGGCACACATCCAGACTCCGTGGCTGCTACTTACTGAGAAATTCGTGATGTGACCCAATAACAATGTGGCCGACCCGGGAATTGAATCCGGTACCTCTATTTATACCAACGAGGAAGTCAGTATGTCATGTTTTATTTTTGATTGGCAGTTGTCTACCTCTAGATCTATTTAGACTTTCGATTACAAACTTAACCAGCGTTCCTCATTCCCACCAGCATGAAATGACAGGTTTTTAATGCACTGTTCTTGAACTACCACAGCGTATGGAAATGTCCTACTTTAATTTGCAACACGCCACATCGTTTGGTTCAGTGGTTGTCATCTACAGAGTACCCTGTGTTTCCATTCAGTTAGTAAGAATTCCGTGCATTTCGCTAACAAGCTTGCATAGTTATTTCTTGGAATTAATTCTCGGTAGATACGATGAGGCAGGGAAATATTATGTAGTTTATCGCTTTTGAGAAAAGCGTGACGTTATCTTTCTATGATAGGTATTTTAGCGTTGAATTATGCAAAATGAATAAAAATGTTGTAGCTAAGAACCGTTTTTAAAAGTAGAGTAGTAGATGAAATTCTTCGACCTCCACAACCCAGTTAATAATACGATACCCCTTGGTAAGACTGGTTGTGAGACTATCAGGCCACTGACTACCTGTAACGACTACCAAAATTCTACAAATGACAGCCGTGACCAACAGCTTAAAGTGCTTTACGAGGCACGCAGAAAACTCGGTATATAAATGGGTGGTCACCTATCCAGTGATCATCTTAGGCAAGCACGGCTTAACCAAATAATTAAAGATCGACCTGAACGGTTATTATTATTTAGCCATGAGTTTAAAGCTACCTTCCATTTTGTCATAGTCTTCTTCTTCGTGCCGTGTTGATGATTCCCATCATGATGCAAGTAAAATAAACTTCGACCAGAAAGTTACCTAGTCAGCGTTTGTAGTGGCTTCAGACAGGTCCGTCAGGACAGGAGATGGGAAGAAAAATTTGCTGGCTATGTAGCTTGAAGGAGTTTAAGGTTCCAATCAGTGTTCCATAGAGAAGAACACTCTAATTATTCATCCTAATTCATACTCTTGGATTTTGTTAGTCCACTACAGGACAAAGACCTTTGCTGTACCTACCAAGTTTCGCCCCATTCATAACCTCCTTTAGGTCGTCGTCCCACTAACTAGGGGGCTTTCAACGCAAAGTTTACCGATTCGCGGTCTTCACTCAAGGGCGAACGCTATCGGTACATATAGCTTTCGTTCGTAATGATTAGGAAATATTACCGTGGAAAATGAAAGCAATATCTTAGTAAGAAAACAATGTTAGCAACAAAACATCATCATAACTTCGCGCTTGTTTCCCCGAAATGTTAGGCAGAATTTGAGCCTATAGTAAACCCATATATTGCCAGTTATGTTTAAGTCCCATGTAATTTGGTCGGACCTATTGTTATCAACCAGGCACATAGTCCTAACTTCAGGCTGATACTGAGGAATTCCTGATGGAAAAATCCAATAACACTGCACGACCTAGGGATCGAACTCAGGGCTATGGAATAGTAATAATGCGAACATTTGACCAACGAGGCAAAAAAGTTCCTAGCCTTTAGAAAATAATGACGTGGACAATGAGAAGAAATATCTGAGTAACACTCCTAGATATTTTGTTTCTAGAATTTTTTGTTGACCTAATTCTGCATAGCAATAGCATTATTTAAACCTCAGCCTTACAAATCCCCGTTTTGCGGAAAAGAGATTGCAAAATATGAAACCCGTGAAGCGTTGAGCGCATTTTTAGAGTTCCATAGTCGAATGGCAAAAAACGGAACCCTTACTGATTCGCCATGTCTGTCTGTCTGTCCGTGTATGTCACAGCCACTTTATTCCGAAACTATGAGGACTAAACAGTTGAAACTTAGTAGGTAGATGTATTCTGCGAACCGAAAAAAGATTAAGAGCCCTTCCCGGTCCGTTTGTCGTCAACGCGAGCATGGTCGAAAGCTTGTTGTTTCATCCAGAGCCACAGTAGCGATTTTCTTTCAGCTCCCCCGTCTCAACCCGCCCCGACCCCGCACGATTAGTCTCCCGCGCACCTCATACCGCCTAACGCGATAACATTGAACGGAAAATAGTGTTCGATTCTTGAACTTGTTTCAGGATATACGAGTTTTTGAATAAGTCTTACAAGTTTGTGAAATAAAAATTTGTCATTTAGAATCTCCATTACATGTGCAAGGTTTCTATCATGATGTTTTCTTTACTTTTACAATTTATGAGTACACTATGAACGGTCAAAGTTCAGGTAAAATTTGTGCAAAACAGCAATTTTTGGATGCTTATACTGAATTTGTTTCTACAAATTTTTATTTTCTGCTTCCATAGAAAACTAGATATAGTGCACAAGATACCTATTAGTTCAAAACATTCAAAGATAGATCAGAATCACGTACGAGCGTTTGTATGAAAAGTATGACGGATTGGCCGCTCTTAAGGGGTGCTCCCCATTTTCTTCATCAAAACCTATACGTGAGGGTTTTTCAAATTTAGTTTTGCTGTTGAATGTAAAACAATACAAAATGTGAATGAGCCTTCAAAATATTTTTATTAAATTGTTTGGTGCTACGGAACCCTGTGTGCGTATATGTGAGTACGACTCGCACTAGGCCAGTTTTTATAACTGATTTGATAATATTTACCTACTTTTTTCTGTGTTTTCCCTATCACCGGAAAATGAATGTCTGTGATTTTATTTAATGCAGAAAATAAAGAAACGGGTTTTATTTTGGGATTTAATTATATTGGACATTGATTTTGATTCTGGATCTATGTTCGTTTAACGGCAACAGGTTCGCCTCAATTGCACCTGGTGAAAACTGGAAACCAGTACCACCCAGCACCTATACACATCTGAACATGTGATGACCAAAAACCACATTGTATTTTATATCTAGCTGGTGTCCGCTACTCCAGGTCTAAAGCGGGTATTTTGCGTACACGTAAATCCACATTTTGAACTACTTACTCATACTATGTGAACTATGTTATCCGAGTAGAGAAGAGGTACTTGATAGTTGGCTAGTTCAATAGGTATTAATTATATATGCGTCATCCGAGCCTTTTCCCAATTAAGCCAGGAACTAGAATATTCTGACTGTATTACAACATGTCTACCAATTTTGACCACCAACATTGGCTATGTTGGTAATAAGTTTGATAAATGACCAACGTTTTGGTCGAAAAATGTTCGGCCAACAATTTTGGCGAAAAATGTTTGAGGAAGCGAATATGGAGTGAAGTTAAAACGGTTGATATGAAAATGTTTTAGTGCTTCCCTGTTTGTTTTTTGTCAATACTTTGTGGGATGCAGTTAATTAGTTTGAAACGTTTAGTGTTATTTACGAAGCTTTATCAAGCTTGGTGCTTAGTTTTTTTTGCAGAACCGCTTTTTGTAGATAAATGCTTCTGTAATTTATTTATAAAAGATCACGCCAATAGCCCCCGAAGGGTTAGGTAGAGGTGTATCTAATAGTACACCCAGCGACCTAGGGGGCGAGCCTATTGCCATCAACCTGCTCCTGCGGCTGCTACTGAGAAATCCCTGATTGAAAACCCCAATACCACTTTGCCCGACCCAGGAATCGAACCCAGAACTTCAAGTTCAGCAGTCGCGCTTGCGACCACTAGGTGATTAGACCAGCGAGACTGACAGTATAATTTTCTAATTTAGTTATTTATTTATTTTTAGAAAATAATTTATTAACTTTCATAACTGTTGCAGGTTCCTTATTATTCCTATTCGATGACCATTGAAAGGTCAGCAGGTAAGCTGAAACTGATGGAGTTTAGCTGCATAAATAACCTGTACATCTACCAATTCTCCAAATCTCGACGCCTGATAATGGAGAGTACCTATATTTCTAAATACCGACTAACTTAAAACCTATTTATTTCCCCGCTGTTCACAAGTGTACTTCCATAGACTGATAACACCGTTCCTATCGCCTGTACCGACTGTAGCTCGAAATCTAGGTCATCCTTGAAACCAGAATGAACGCCCAGAAATAGAGAAAATACATTATTACTCATATCAAACCTATTTCGCGTACAATAAAAAGATTGTTTTCGCTTTAATCAACGCGGCTACGAGTGGTCCGCACTTCGCACTCTGTATGTATTTATGTAGGTGGGTACAGTCGACAAATGAATGTGTACATATGCGTACGTAGTACGTAGTACGTTTAACTATATTATGTTACATAACATCATGCCTGTATTTTTTTGAAGGGTTAGGCCGAGGTGTACGATTAGTACACCCACATTTCGTCAGTTACGTTTAAATGGGACTTGAACAGAACTAACTAATACGGGGCCGAGCCTATTGCCGTCAACCGGATACAAATCCAGACTCCGGGGCTGCTGCAGAGAAAATTTTGTTGGAAAAACCCAATAACACTTAGCCCGACCCGGGAGTCGTGCCTCATGCTCAGTAACCGCGACCAGTAGACCAACGAGCAAGTTAACCGATGACCCCTTGTTGTAACTTTACATTTACCTCATGTTGGAAAAAATGCAAAATAAATTCTGTAGGTTCCTCTACCGCAAACAGTATGGAGTTTATCCCTTTTATCCCCTGATGTACCCAAGTCTGTTCGTCCTGGGCATGGTTGGGTACACCGGGCTGGCAGTAAGAAGGGACGTGGCGCTAGTCAAGTACGTGGCGAGCGTATTGCTAGGGCTGCTGCACCACCCCGAGGTGCTGGCGGCGCTGCGGTTGCGCGCGCCGGATGGGTGCGTGGGAGCGCGCCGCTGCCCCGCATTATTAGAAGTGCCAGCGGCTAGGACTAACTTACTCAAGTTTGCCCCTATGTCGCGAGCTGCACGTATTATTAATATTATAACGGTATCGGAAGATATATTTGGGCGAAACCTGCCGAGATTTGTCCAGAGAGCGCAAGTCATTATTGAAAGAGGTGTGCAACTGTAAACATTGTCATGCTCAATTAAATAAGTTATTTTTTTTTTTTTTTCTGTGTGTAATCTCACATGTCTATCTATATTTTATGTTTTTCTATTTTAACTGTTTATATATATTTTTTTAATATTGTATGTCTTATAGCATCGTATTGGACAAGTCTGTAAAGATGTTATAATTGTTGGTAAATAAATAAATAATAAATAAATTTAATACTTCCCTGACCCCTGTACTATTCAATGCATCCATCAGCATAATGTTTTGAGTGTGTTACTTAACGTAAACTGTAATTTTTCATCGCAAAGAAAAGTGGTTTCCCAGCAATAATTTTTGGGTAGAGTTACTAAGTTTGATGTACAGAATGCTTGGTTGAGGGCTTCGTGAGTCAACTGTTTACACCTTGTATGAACCACTACCTGTGTTAGCCATAAGTTACTGCTGCTTGCTGTACTATTCTGTTCTCCACGGGTGATTAAACATTATATTTTCCGAGATTTCCGTTATTTAATATTGGACACTTCCATTATAAAATAACGGAAATCTAGGAAAATATTTTGTTGAAAACTCACATAGAAGCTCTTTATATCCAGTCAGCATACCAACATTACCAACCTGCTTTGCCGACTATACTGCGGTAGTTCAGCAAAATATTGTGCTCTACTGAAATAAGACTGTACTTATCCCCTGTATGCCGCAAGAAACTAGTTTTATAATCAAAATATTTCTTTCTCCAGTCTACAGAACATTAAAACCTTTCACGTGGATTTGCATTTTTATTTCATGCTTAGAATAAGAGAAAATTAATATTTTGTTTCAGACACAGAATTTAAACGGTTTTTTTGGTTTTTAAACACTTCTATGTTTACCTACGAATTACGCGGTGGAAATGGCGAAATTCTAGGCTAACAAAATATAAAAACTTTCGTGTCAGCGACACTAAGAAAAAGAAGAAAACCTACGAATTGTGTATATCAACATTATTGTAAACCCCTAGTTTTCAATAATATTGCAAACTAGGGTTGTGAAAATCTTCATGAATGTCCTCCACCCTGAGGCGGACGAGTTCACCAGACTCTTACTAACCAAAACCATTGTAATATTACTACAATTATAACTGCGAAAGTGCGGATGGCTGTTTGTTACTCAAATACGCCAGAACGGCTTGACGTTTCTGGATGTAATTTGGCACAGATATAGATTATAGTAAGACTACTTTTTATCCCAGTACTGCGATCCCGTGGGGCGATTGCTAAACTACACGCGGGCGAAACTGGATGGGATCACTCGCGTGTCTGACAGTTTGTCTGCCCGTCTGTCACAACCAATTTACTCCGAAACTACTGGACCGATTGAGTTGAAATTTGGTACACATATTATATAAGTCGGTGACTCAAAGACGGACGTGTACGTAAATTAATAATTTTTAATCATTGGAGCCAATTTTGGCAGGTAAATTGAAAAAAAAAAGGTTTGGCAAACTATATTATAGGGTCTATCTATTCATACATGAAATCTCTTAAGAATTTCGAATGTGTAGTGATCTGTATTGTGATGACCCAACTCACAGCTCAGTTATTGTCAAAATGTACTCCGACATCGTGCTTGCGTTATCACAGGCGTCGGTTCAAGCGTGTGCAGAGTAAACGTCCACCTAAAAATATTGTTGGATGGAGTAAAATTGTCAGCGACAGTCACGGGGCGGCCAGGGCGAGTTTTCGGGAATGGCTATTGTGTGGTAGTCCTACTACTGGTGTTATGTTTACTAAAATGTGTGAGACCAGAAAAATATTTAAGTCGCGTTTAAAATGGTGCCAGAACCATCAAAACCAGTTAAAAATGGACGTTCTGGCAGCTAAACATAGCACGAAGGATTTCAAGGAGTTCTGGAAATGTACTAACCGTTTGAGGATACGCCCTGGTCTTCCCGTGAGTGTTGACGGGACGAATGATTTGAAGGGTATAGCTGATAAATTTAAAAACAACTTTATTGTAAGGTCACCGCTGGGATCGTCCTCGTCTCTGGGGGGGGCAGGGATGGGTGGGGAATATGTTGGTACCAGAATTTCAGCCAGGGATGTGTCTATGGCGGTAAATTCGATTTTCCATGGGAAATCTCCTGGTCATGACGGGTTAGGTGTGGAACATATACAGCATGCTGGCCCTCATATGTGCAGGGTGTTGGCTATGTTCTACCACTTTTGTATTTCACACTCATACCTGCCGGCCGACATGTTGAGGACGATCGTAGTACCTGTAGTAAAAAACGAAGAAGAAGAAGGGGATTTGTCGGATATATCTAACTACAGACCTATTTCTCTAGCTACAATAGTTGCAAAAGTAATTAACGGCATTCTTAATACACAATTAAACAAATACATAAACTTACACGAAAATCAGTTCGGGTTTCGGCCGGGACTGTCTACAGAAGCTGCAGTATTGTGTCGTTAGATACTATATCGAGAGAAAAACGCCTGTGTACGCTTGCTTCCTCGACCAAACCAGACCAAAGCCTTTGACCTGGTCTCATATGATATCTTGTGGAATAAGATGAGATCATCCCAGATACCGTATGAACTTATTAACATCTTTAAGTATTGATACGGGAACCAGGTGAACAACGTGAACTGGGCAGGCACGTTGTTGGACCCGTATAGGTTGGAATGTGGGGTGAGGCAGGGGGGGGGTTGAGCTCTCCCTCCATTTTCAACCTGTATGTGAATGGGCTGATCGCGCGAGGCGCTCAGCGAGCAACATATCAGTTGTCACATAGATGACGTCTGTTTTAATAACATCAGCTACGCGGTCGATATGGTGCTGCTGAACGCCTCGGTCTGTGGTCTGAGGAGACTGATGAGTATATGTGAGGACTATGCAGCTGGTCACGGGCTGCGTTATAATGTAAAGAAGAGTCAGTATATGGTTTTTCAAGGTGGGTCTAGGGAAGTGCGAGAAAGCTGAATGGTTCAACCTTGGAAAGGGTGGACATTTTTAAGTACTTAGGACATTTCGTGACTCCGACCTTGAAAGATGATGCGGACATTGAGCGCGAGAGAAGGGCGCTGTCCGTCAGAGCGAACATGATTATCCGCAGGTTTGCACAGTGCTCTAAAGATGCTAAAGTTACTCTTTTTAGAGCATACTGCGCTACACTGTACACGTGCAGCTTGTGGACTGACTATACGCAAAAGTCGTACAGCGCCCTTCGTGTCCAGTTCAACAACGCGTTCAGGATGATGTTTGCGCTCCCCCGCTTTTGCAGAGCTTCGACTATGTTTGCGGAACCGCGCGTGGATTGCTTCCACGCCACTATGCGCAAGAGAGGCACGTCGCTGGTGCGGCGAGGCGAGTGCGGGGGAGCGCTAGCAGCATGCTGGCCGCGCTGACGGTAAGACTTGATTGCTCCATCATCTCCCACTGTTGTAAGCGACATGTGGCAGGCTGATGCGACTCGACTAACTAACCTCACATAATGTATGTAAATTGTAAATTTAATTATGATTAATTTTTTATTATTATTAATTTTTATTACTGTTTTATTTTTATGACTCACTGTAACTGAATTTATTTATTTGAATGCATGAATGAATTGAATTAAGGTAATTAAATTGTTATGAATTGAATTGATAATGTTATGTATGTAATGTGACTGTATGAGTGTATTATTTCTATTATGAGTCAGTGATACTCGAATTAAAATGATTTTATTTTATTTAAGGGGTCATTGTACTCATCATTATGAACAATTTTACTATAGGACCAACGTCGAAATCGCGAAAAAAAAATCAGCTGATCCCTAGAATATGATCGCATTAACTCGTCAAAATGTACTGAACAGCTGATTTTTTTTTCGCGATTTCGGGGTTGGTCCCATAGTAAAAGTTGTTCATAATGATGAGTACAATGATCCCTTATGAGATTTCGTGTATGAATAGATAGACCTTTTTGGTAAGTGTTACATATCAAATGCCTAGACCTAGGCTCATTAATATAATTTTAACATAAATGGTTTTGTAGTTATTTAAGAAAATAGGCGAAAAGGCCGCAAATTAAAAAAAAATACAATAAATAGTTCTTTACCTATAGATTACAGAAAAACCTTGTTGTTGTTGTTGTAATGTGGTTATTGTCTATCTCTTCAAATATTAAAATGTAGGTCACTTTGTCTTGATTTATTCTGTGATTCTAATCAGATGGGTATTGAATGGCCTAGTGTGTCCATTAGTAGATAATTCGATAGACATTATAAAATAATATATAACCCGACATCAACAATTCAGTACCTAAAGGCGCGATTATGTTACAATACTTACCTAAAGGTAACAATACTTTAATGACTTTACGATTATCTTCACACAATGATAGTCAGAGGTCATCTGGGGGGAGGGGGGAGTGGGGGTGTGGTGGTGTGTGGGTGTGTGTGTGTGTGGTATGTGTGTGTGTGTGTGTTTAGTGTGTAGTGTGTGTGTTATTTGTCTAATAGAATACTGACTGTGCGATTTTTCTAAGGGAAGGAATCGAGTTGTATGGAACCTTCGCCACTGGTATGTCCACATGTTGCCAGTTATGTTTAGGTTAGTCCTATGTGACAAACCCAGACTCCAGCTTTCAATGACAAATTCCTGACACTTTGCCCGACCTGGGAATCGCACCCAGGGCCTTAGCAGCAGAAAGGCGGCAGCTCAGCAGAAAGAGTAACCATGGAGTTTCTTGCCGGTTCTTCTCCATAGGAAATGACCAACCCGAACCGTGCACCTTTTTGTCGACGTTTTATAAGTGCCCATCTAGGCCTATGGGAAATAAAAATATTTTGATTGATTGATTGATTGAGAAGCGCTTGTGACCAGATTACCAGCGTGGCAGTCACTCGAGAAAAAACTTTTATACAGCGTGTAACAGAAAGGGTATAATCATATGGAATACTGTGGTACGGACTATCAAACTGAACAACTTTCTCTATGGGACCACCATCAAAATAGTAAAAAATAATCAGCTGCCCTATACAAAATTTCAATACATATCAACCCAAATGTATAGGACAGCTGATTATTTTTTTACGCTTTCGATGGTGGTCCTATAGAGAAAGTTGTTCAGTTTGATGGTCCGTACCACAGTGTTCCATATGATTATACCCTTTCTGTTACACGCTGTATATACAAGAGATCTTGCCCCTTTATCCACAGTAAAATAACATCAAAAGCAGGAGGGGATTTCCGCGTTATTATAAATTGGCACTTGATTAAACTCGTTATGTTTCGAGGGATTCAGACCTTTACTAAACTGAATAGTTTTTAACGTCACGAACGTGCAAGTTATCAACTTTTTTTGTTGTAATTTTGTTATGCGTTGTACTGATGTTCATTGTTTACTTTTTTGACATTTTGTATGCACGTCATATCATGTCATGTGTCTTCTTCTCTGTGGCGTCACATCTTTCTTTTATAACGTAGGTACTTCAAAATGTATGGGTCATCGGATTTATTTTTATAATAACCGATGAAAAATTTCAATGAAAAATTTACCTAAATCAGTACCTACTTCAAAATGTATGGGACAGTGGATTTGTTTTTTTAATAACCGATGAAAAATTTAAATGTGGAAGGAGGTTCGGAATGATGTAGGTACTGATTACGTCGTAATCGTATGTGCGTCGTTGTCTCTTAGTTTCCTAAGCAGCACGTCGAAAAAGAATTTCTAAGTAATATCGGATTCGGTTGTCGGAATTTGAACTTTCCTGTCTGACCCGAGCGATAAAATTCCGATGATGTCGCCTAGTATAGGTGAAAACGGACACAAAACGAGTATACGCTAGTTTTATTTCGTACCTGATACAACCAAACCAACATAAGACAAAAAGTCCTTCTGGAGGCCTTAGCACGAGCGCGCGGTGTAAACATTATGTACCTAAAAAGGTACACACGGCTACACATCGAGCTATACACTTCCAGTATAAGCTGACCTCAAATTGTACGGAAATCCTATACAATGCAAGATCAGCATAAACTGGGAATGTATAGCTTGATGTGTAGCCGTGTGTACGTCCATTTTAGAATAATAATACTCGTTTCACATAGGTAAATAATCTGTAGGTACTTAATATTATCAAGAGGTAAAATTTGTGAGTTTTGTGAGGTTGTACGGGGTAATTTCTGGATCTACTGAACCGATTTTGAAAAAACTTTTGCCAGTAGAAAGCCACGTTATTTGTGAGTGTCATAGCTATTGCTTGTCATGCTATTTAAAGCGTTCCTATGAGATAATTTACGACAACAACGCCAGCGAAGCCGCGGGCAGAAGCTATTATAATATCTCATAATTTTAAGGATTTACCTATTCGTATTAAGGATGCAATATGGAATATGTTAATAATTTTATTGTACTTCTTGCAAATAATTTAACTAAAATGCTATAGATAATTGTATTTTCGATTCCAAAATGGATGTTTACTCCGTGTGCTCATAATAGTATCTCAGTACCTATAGCAAACATCAGTAAGTTACAGGAATCGGATATAAGGTAAAAGATTAAGGTTACTATATTACGTGAAGCTCATGAGTCACACAGGGTCATGACCGATCACCTAGCAACCGTATGCACATCGCACGTTTAACATAAATTAAATGTTACGTGATCATTTAATACGTAGGTGCATAAATCATATCGTATTCTTCAAACGATGACGTGCAAGATTATCGATGATTTTTCAAAGATGTAGCCAATAGAAAATACGTAAACAATTTTTTCTACACTATAACATTCATACATCTAGCAGCTAGCAAGTAGATCAACCGGTAGGTCCTAGGTACACACGGCTACACATCAAGCTATACATTTCCAGTTTATGCTGATCTCGCATTGTATAGGATTTCCGTATAATGCGAGGTCAGCTTATACTGGAAGTGTATAGCTCGATGTGTAGCCGTGTGTACCTTTTTAGGTACATAATGTTTACACCGCGCGCTCGTGCTAAGGCCTCCAGAAGGACTTTTTGTCTTCTGTTGGTTTGGTTGTATCAGGTACGAAATAAAACTAGCGTATAGTCGTTTTGTGAGGTTATAAGGCCGTGGGTCGATTTCCAGGTCCGGCAACATGTTATTTGGTTTTTGCAGTAGGAGTTTCCAGGTTATAATTATCAGATAATTTAAGTATCCATGCTAATTCATAACTTGTACTCTTAATTTTTTTACTCAAATTGGTTTTTTATTTTGACGCGCTCGAATTCAGTCCAAAACAGGATGTTTATTTTTGGCATTTTTGTAACTATCGACGCACCTACCTCATAAGTATTCTGTGCTAATACTGTGGTCCTAAATAGTGAAGTAGTAATGAGCACAAAACTAAAAAAAAAAACAGTTTTTTAATTCAAAACATTATAATGATAAATTATCGAGATAATGGTCAATGATAGTTATCTATCACTTTGAACCCTGGGAATTTCTCAGTAGCAACCTTGAGACAAAATTTGTTATGCCCAGGTGATGGCAATAGGAACCCATTGCATCGCATCTAAACATAACTGTCGAAATGTGTACGTAGGTATATCCCTGCCTAGTTCTTCTGAGAAAGCAGGCGAGATGAATTAATGCCAGCGAGCTAACTAACATAGAAACATCATTTCGAATCGCGTTAGCAACAAGAAATATTCCCCGTTTCAGGCAGCCACTGAATAATTCAAGCCCTTTGTAGCTACCCGTACCTACAGCTTATAAATACTCTACGTTAATTAGTCACATCTATCTCAAACACTACATTCCACACATTTGCGAAATCAATTTATTAACCGTTCCATTAAATCTCGAATCGCTTCAATACTTATCCTTGACCAGTTTTAAAAGAACCCAACCATCCCTCGCTTCGTCATTGTTTGAGGCAGTACGGAGGGTATTTCCATGCTATGTCGCATGTCTAGGTAAATTGGCCGACAATAAAAGTTACCCCATGATAAGTACAATGCATGGTGCAGGGGCTGCTACCCTTGATGGAGATTACGGGGGTCTGTCATACGAGGAAATAGTGTTTGGAATCACTTGTGCGATGTATTTGTTGATGCCATGTGATGGGATCGAAGTAATGGTACGTGGGGCAAGGCGGCTACATAATGTAAGTGTGCATCTTTTGGTACAAGCATGATTTAGCAGTAGTTCCTACGTAGTTATAGATCGGATTGAAGCGAACAAAATGGCTCTTAACTTCCAATCACCTGCTTAACTGCTTAAAAGTGTAACGAGCCAAACTTGACAATTAATATACGAGTATGTCATTTGGCTATAAAGCCTCACTAACACCCGTATCTTTAAACAAGTCAAAGTGATTACTGAAGTAATAACTAAAAGTAATTACATATTATACGATTTTTATTCTGTAGTTTATTAATTCCTTGAAGTTAGAACTGTCAAAAATTAGAATTCTTGCTTTGCTTTCTTTGACGGTTCTTACTTCGTACAAATTCTTGTAAAAAATTGTTGCTTAAATAGTTACTCCGAATCAAGCAATTACTTTAACTTGACTTTAAGGGTGTGCTTGGTATCACAGTTTTTCCATAACATATTATCTTCTGATAGGCTGCCGTCCTTATTATTTTAAATATTTTTGTTACTAAGCATGATTAATTTGTGCATTGGAAGTTGAAAATAATTTCATGAACCATATCTTGTGTACAAGGCTCTTATCTATTTCTTCTCCAAAGTGACGGGACCCTGCAGAATTTCTTTATTAAAATACTATTAGTATATATAGGAATACTAGTATATTTATATCTATCTATAGCAGGACTTCTTAAAGTACGGTCGCGCGTCCCTTAGACAAATCAATAAACACCGTATTTGTCAAATCGTTTTTGCGTAGCTTTACATTCGTAGACATAGATAGTAAGTACATAGTAGTAAGTAGGTACCTATGTATATATACACGGCTATACAACTTGGCTGGAAGAGGCGATGACTATTGCGTTGCGTTCCTGAATTTTCATGTGGTTTAAATAAAACAGAAATTGGTTTTTAGAATTAGTTTTGGTAAGAATCCATTTTACGATTCGATTCGATTCTTAAGTAAGGAGAAACGGGATTTCTTTACCATTTTGATATAACCACGAGACTAGTGATTCTATGAATTACATTATATTAATCGTTATACCTTAGTCAGATCTTGACAAATAGTAAAAGAACAAATTACAGAAAAGAGTTCTTTTAAAAGTATTCCATATTCAAACCCTTGTTAATAAAGTCTATTTCAGAATAACTAGTACAATTTAAAAAGTCATAAAATAGCGTAGTAACGAAAACTGAAATTGATGAACTACAGAAACACGTAAATTAGCTAAAAAAAAATTCTTCGTTTTAATTGAGGAGACCCATGAGGTTGATTAGGTTTAATTAAGTCAAAGCGCTAATTCAAACTACCTATCTGCCCAAATTATATGAAGCGTCATGTCATGAACCAGCAATGTAATGTAGCTAAAGCGAATAATCAAATGCAAATATGCAGTGTAAACTCTGTTTATTTATTTATCATCATTTGGTGATGAGTGTACATATTGTATTACTGGCGTACATTTCATTGGATTTTATAAATTAAAATAACCTAAAGTAGATAACTAACTTAACAACAAACTTAAAAAATGGCGTCAAAAAACTCCTACTCAACGCTGTGTTAATGTACCCAAGAGACTGGCGGCGTTGCCACGTTGTATGGCAACGCTAAGCCTTTGGCCAAGGTAAAAGCCAGCCCTTGGGTCAATGGTTGGTTGGTTGTTTTGGTTAATGCGATCCAAAAGATAAAAAAACTCACAATAGGTCGTCTGTTCTAATAATTAGGTAGGTAGCTTTACCTACTTAAAAGTAGTCTTAGTGACTACTTAGATTCAATAAAACAATTTAGATTCAAGGACTATACTACCCTATACACATTTGCATATCCCTTAATGTCCTTTGTTAACAATTTTAGGGAGATATCACTCGTAATCGCCACCCTTATTGCGAGGGTTAGCGAGCGACTCCGTTACTTTCTTAGTTTCAGCGTGGTACTTTCCACTAGCGCTCGATAGATGGCGCTACGAGCGCCGTGTACGGGCTCAAGTTATAAAAGATGTTGTACCTACTCATAATGCGTTTTGGTTGTAGCTCGTGTTTATTATTGTGTAGTATAGAGCTCCATGTGTAAGCTTGCGTCTTTCTATATTTTACTTTGAAGCGTAGGTAGGTAGCGGGGTTAGGTAGGTACCTATTAAGTGCAGGGTTTTGCTCTGACGAAACAGAATTTAGAAAACCTGTAAATACAAAAAAAAACAATAATCGCCATTGTTTTGGATACTGGAATTCGGAGTAGGTAATGATCTGTTTCATTGGTAGGTTACCTCGTTTCCTAAGTATACCTACTTTAAGCGATTCAGTAGAGGTACTTCCGATTTCACTGACGGTCGACAATTTTCAACCTTATTTGTTAGGGCTTATGGGTGAAAAGTGACAGACAGTCAATGAACTCGGTACCTACTTACATATTACAGTGTTACAAGGACCTCTTGTCGGTTGAATGACGTTGACAATGGGCGCTATTGGTAATCATTAAATTTTGTGAAATTTAAGTAAGCAGGGATTATAAAGCAAGAAAAGCCTTTAGTTCCCATTTTGGGCATGCTCCAAAGCATCCTTGCAGATATACTGTTATAATAAAGGTTCTACTAATTTAAAATGAAAGATGAGAAAGCAATATTTCATAGAAGTAACTTAATTATTGGTACAATATTATAATAATACATATTATCAACCTTTAAGTCGCATATTTAAATTATTTTCTAACATTTAAATTAAACTGGGCACCTTAAAGGACAAGTTAAATGTCCATAAAGTTTTTCAAACAGTGTTGGTCACTTTGACATTTCATTTGAAAAGAGAACTGCGAATAAAAGTTAAAATCTGCATTCGATTGTTCGATATTTAGAATTAGTTTGGCTAACCCTAATTTGAAGTTCGTAAGCTACAACAATACTTGAATACCAAAAGTACAGTTCAAACATTTTCACACAGGTACAGGTACCTACTGAAATTCAGGGAAAAACTATTTGTTTCAGTTTTTTGTCCTAGCATTTGTACTCAATTCTATTATTTTATGACATTTGTGTAAATATAAACACGCAAATATGTTATATACCTAAACAAATAAGTATTTAAAATAGCAGTAAAATGGTGGTTTACACAGTCTGGTTCGCTAGATAGAGTCACGACCACAATTTAATCAATACAGATAAGGGTATAGGGACAGGTAACAAGAGAAAATCAATTTTAAAAGTTGCAGTGTGTTAACATAATGGGTGTAAACACACTTGTTCGGCACTTGTTCTCCCCGTCATTGCGATATTTTTTTTTGTTCTAGACCATACCTGGGAACCTTACTAGTTAAGGAGATATTGGGGTTCCAATTATTATACTTACAAGTTTTTTTTTTTAACTTTACTTTAAACATCTCCACGACCCCCGACTATTTAATGTATCCATCAGTACAATCTTTTGAGTGCGTTACACAGTTCTACCGTAAAACGTGATTTTTCACCACAAAAAAAGTCGTTTCCCAGCAATAATTTCTGCGTAGACTTACTTAGTTTGATGTACAGAATGCTAGGTTGAAGGCTTCGTGAAGGGTCCTTTGTATTAAGTGCTAATATCTGAACACTACTACTAACGACCAACATCTCCAAAGACCAGATACATGTAAATTACCGATTCTTTTCCATTCAGTTCCTTTAATAGATAGCAAGCCTCCAAGCCTTCGGTTGCAATATAACCTCCCCAACTCTTAGGAATACCATATTTCGCGCGATCTCATTCACCATATAAATCCAGGTAACCCCCAGTCGTCCCAAACGACTCCATTGGGACAGGGTTATTTGTACCGTTGTACCATAGAGGTCCCATAACAAAACTACGTGAACTTGTAGTAAGGAATAATGTTTCAATAAACGTAAAGCTATAGAAAAATAGCCTTGACCTCATTGGTTAGCCTCGATAATCAAAGGTTCTTAGGTTAATCAAATTCAGCCAGTGTTTATGTAGTTTTGCCTTTTGCGTATAGTTTTTGATGAAGGGGTCTCCGTAGAATTGAATAAAAAAATACCCCTTGTAGGTACTTGTACCTTGGGTGTAGGGATACGATTTTCATCGCAGTATGCCTCTGTTGGTCAAGTTCCCGTTTGCAGTAATTCTGAGTCTGAATATTTCCCCACCGAAGCTTTTCTTTGTCCGTCACTTGTACTGCTATTCATTTAATCTTATTTATTTTTTTAAACATCACAGTGTCATTAAAAGAGAGTGAGCAACACATACAGGGTTAGTTTCCAAAGACCAGCCAAATTCTCAGATTTAATGCAGTAAATCATTCTGAGTCCCCCCCCACATAGAATTTTATCTTTGGTTATTAAAAAAAAAAAACAGCTTTTTCCTACAAAAGTGCAATACCTACATGGTCAAAATGTATGGAACAGCTGTTTTCTTTTTTAATAACCGATGAAATTTTCTATGTGGGGGGGCTCAGAATGTCGTACTGCATCATATCTGAGAATTTGGCTGGTCTTTGGAAACTAACCCTGTATACATACATAAATTCACACCATAGATACTTCTGTTGCTCCGTCCACGTTCACGCACTCCGGTAGTGAGTACTACGCACCTGACCTATCTGAAGAACATTACCAATAAGGTCATTGTATGTCCTTCTAGGACATCCCCTCGCGGCGTTTCTATTGACATCTGCCTTGTACCAGGAAAATTGAGGAAATAGGGTGCCCCATATTCCCCATAAAACAATTACGTGTTGCTCAGATGACTTTTTATCCTATCAAGGGTCAAGCTGCGCCTATGCCCTGATCGTTTCCCGCCCTATCGCGGATAGGGTTGCCACCGACAAAGGGGACTGGTCATGCGCTAATTAGTGAACGACTGTTGGCTTCACGCAGCGCGGCCCGTTTAACCCCTTAGGAAAAATAGGGTTGGACGGCGTGGGATAATTTTGGGGTTTTATGTAGCTATTTAAATTCAGATTGGACGCAAGCATTATCTGTGGCTGTTACTATGCTTGATTCTGTGTATCCTTTACCTCTAGATATAAAGTTGGTATCCTGAGGTTTGTGCTGCCACATAAGGTTTGAATGATTCATGTGCAGAATATAGTCAAGCAACTAATTGCTAGCGGTAAATAAATGTAGATGACTGACAAACAAACGACAAGATTCCGGCCTGTTGTCGAATGTTGGTAGCAGGACGCTTCTATTTGAATTTATTTTTTACTAGCTGTTGCCCGCGGCTTCGCTCGCGTTTTGGTCGGAAATTATCCCACGGGCACGTTTTATAGGCACGTTGTATAACTATAGGCCTATGGCACTCGGGGACAATGTAGCTTCCTATTTGTGAATGAATTTTCAAAATCGGTTCAGTGGATCCAGAGATTATCGCCTACAACCTCATAAACTCACAAACTTTACCTCTTTATAGTAATATAGTATAGATATACTCTAGATAAAGGATCGATGGACGATATATTGATAAAACATGCAATCGTTCACTGAAAAAATATTCCTACAGTATTTAGTGTTTGCTATCCCTGGATTGCAGTTCAACAAGTTTACCTGTATGATTTTTTACTCTTAAACGCTAGCGAAGCTTGGAATTGCTGACCAATTATTCCTATTGAAAAAGTACATTCACAAAAAACACCAGATCAAAACATGAGCGTATACCTAGTTGTTATTGGATTTTAACTTGTTATTTTATTGTGTGTCGGATGTTTTGACCAGACGATATTTTCTTGAGTTATGACCTCGTTACCTAGATTTTCGAATTAAGTTTTTTTTTGTAAATAAAGGAGTTGTGAAGATGGAGCTACCGTCGCCGTCATAGTGTTACTCGGTAGGTGTGGTGGCTATGCGACATATTTACATCATTGACGTAGCTATGCCATTACAACCAATGCGGTCGCATGGGGCCCATGGTTCAAGAACCACAAACGATTGTTTTTCTTTTTTGTGAGGAAGGCCGTCATAGAAATTTAAAAAAACACTGCAAGAACTGTCCTAAATTTCTGCACCCGATTTAAACTATACCTTTTATTTATTTGTTAATAGGCAAAGGGAGTCACTTCGTTTTTTTTTGCATTAGGACCCAAAAAGTCTAGTTACGCCACTGATTTACATTCCTTCTTTTACCTATATCCAGCAGTAGCTGGCCATATTGATTGTATACTTTTTTTGAAGCCACGATCTCCTTCAAATGGATGAAGACGGTCCAGTAATTTTGATTCATGAAAAAAATATTCATATCACAGTAATATGCAGGGTTAAGTTAAATTAGCTAGAGAAACTCCGCTGACATCGATATCTCAATAACTAGCTTTTTCTCAACAAATAAGTTAGTGTCGGCTGCCAGTGGCGGGAGCGCGTGTAGACTGTCAGCTCCGCACCACCAGTTTTTTTGGGTGGATCGATTGCTTGTAATTAAAATTCGGTTTCCACTTCACACACTTTATTGGAGCTGTCACTTTCACAACTATTGTACTTGTTAATAATTATAATTCGTGACCGCCACGTACAAGGAACAGGAGCAAAGATAAATAGGAAACGGATATATAAAACAATGTTGCCATTTAACTAACGCAATCTTATTTCGATGTTGCAAATTAATTTTTAAACTAAAAATATTTTATATTGCTTCCAACAGCCAGTCTAACCGGATCAAGCTGATTTTACATGGACCCCACTGCCTATCTGACCTCCACAACCCAGTCCGTGACCCGTGTGGTGGGTTATTTAACCACGAGCTAGTCTCTCGGGTGTCGACATCTAATGACGATTAAACAAACAAATAATGTCATCATCATCATCATCATTTAAGCCGAAAGACGTCCACTGCTGGACAAACGCCTCCCCCAAGTGTCGCCACATTGACCGGTCCCGTGCGACTCGCATCCAGCGGATCCCCGAAACCTTCACCAGGTCATCGGTCCACCTAGTGGGAGGCCTTCCAACGCAACGTCTTTCGTTTCGCGGTCGCCACTCCAGAACTTTTCGGCCCCATCGGCCATCCGTTCTGCGAGCAATGTGCCCTGCCCACTGCCACTCCAGTTTGACTATTCTTCGGGCTACGTCGGTAACCATGGTTCTCTTGCGGATATCTTCATTTCTGATTCGATCGCGCAAGGAAACTCTGAGCATAGCCCTCTCCATTGCCCTTTGGGTGACTTTAAGCTTTCGAATGAGGCCCATTGTGAGCGACCACGTTTCGGTCCCGTATGTAATCACTGGCAGCACACACTGGTCATAGACTTTCGTCTTGAGACACCGCAGTAAGTTAGGCAAATAATGCGGCAAATAATGTAACCAATCTTAATTAATCTTAATTTCTCATCATTAATTGCTTGTTTGAATTTTTTATTTATTTATTTAACAATTTATGTACACACTAAATACAGAAAAGAAAAAAGGAACAGAAAATAGTACAAAGGTGATGCTTATTTCTAAAGAAATCTCTTCCAGCATACCTGCGAAAGGAGAATTTAAAAAAGAGATGTAGACACAGTGTGTAAAAGAAGAAAAGAAAATGGAATACAAGACATAAAGCAGACCTATTTAAATATAATACCTCCTCATACCATATAAGAATATACTAACATACTTATAAATACAAACATATAAAAATACTATAAATACTATAAAATAACTAACAATACATTCTAATTTATGCAACTATGACGAAATGGAAAGATAATGTTCTTTCACTCTTCTCTTGAAAACTGTAACAGCTTGGCAGTCCCTAATATCAGGCGGAAGTGAATTCCACAACCGCACGGCATGCACAGTGAAGGAATAAGAGTAGAAGTCGGTAGAGTGTGGAGGGTATTTAAGGAGGTTCTTAAGATGCGACCTGCAAGGTGCATCAGAAGGACGGGAGTAGGAAAAGCGTGTTTTAGGGTTATGAAGGATGTTAAATAGCAAACACAATATCCGAAAGTTCCTGTGAAGTCGAATTGGGAGACACTTGAGTATTTTGCGAAGTTAGAAACATGATCATACTTTTTAAGGTTAAATACAAAACGAATACAGATGTTTTGCAAGCGCTCAAGTTTATTTAAGAGCTCCTCATTTAATGGATGTAATAGACCTTCAAATGACACATATGCCTAAACAGGTATCCTATTTATACATATTACATACCCTTCGCCACTGCTAGTTTACAAAGTCCTCCAGCACTCGATCACCCGATTATCTTTAAGTCGATTAATCTCAGAAACCACTTAACTATTTTAAATACTAGGTAATAATAGTTTTCACCGATACATCGCGTGATGGAGAATGATTGGACAATTTGGACACTCTATCTTAATGATTACTTCAAATATGGCGATTACTATTATCAATATTTATTATGTAAATTGTCAGAGTGATATATTGTACAAGCTGTGTGCGCCATGTAGGATTTGCTTTCGGTAGAAATGAGGAACTGCCATACAAACTTGTATCCACTATTTACGGATTAAATTTACAAAAATCCGTCCTTAATGGCCTTTGTTACATAAGAACTTACCGATGCTTTTTAAGTGGAACCGCAAGGATAGCCCGCAAAATTTAAATTTTCGTACGATTACTGCAAATTGCAGGTCAGTGTCAGGTTTTATGTTGATGAAAATATGAATCGCGCCAGTAACACGTATGGAGTGACAAAATTATAATCATTCAAATCATCAATAGTTACAACCCTCCAAGTTAATTGAATCCCATTCAATAACTATTTCATGAAAAAGTCACTGAATGGGGTTAAATGAACTTGAGAGTCGTATTGATGATTTAAATGATTATAATTTTGTAACTCCATACGTGTTACTGGCGCGATTCATATTTTCATCAACATAAAACCTAACACTGACCTGCAAATTGCAATAAACGTAAGAAAATTTAAATTTCGCGGGCTACCCTTGCGCATCCACCTTAATGCTTCTAAACCCAGTGACGACTACTTAAGCGTTGCACGTCAGTGAATAAATGAATTGAAGACTTATTGAGTAGAACATAATGTAGACCTTTCTTGCAGGCTGCAACGTATTTTTTTTCTGTTTTGTTATGTAGTCTGGCTTTCAATCCAGGGTTGTTAAGGGCACACGGTACTTACTGTATACCTATGTATCTTATTTATCTATCCTTTGAACGACTTTCATCTTTCATATCTTTTAATTCTTAGAACAGATCTTATTTCTACTAGTACTCTTGATTTATGGCCTTTGACATAACGGTAGCTAGCATACAGTGGACTAATAAATAAACTATGTAAGTAACTGGTTATTATGTAATGCCTGAATCGTCGCCAAATTATTTTCACCAAGTTTCATATATCGCTTTATACATTGATGTAGGATTAAATTAAGACAAGTACTCGTAATAGGCTGTATAGCTGAACATTTCTAAACGTAAAGAAAGCATGTTTGTAAACGAATGATCGGATGAGTGGTTGAACGAGTGAAAGGTGAAGGAAAAAAGCAAGATGGCGAGAAATAAGAAATGAGAAAGACGTGTATTGTAAGGTGTTCATTATTATATCTAAAATAAACCATTGAAAAGTAGTTTGAAGTTTTCCTGGAGAACCCCACACACTACAAATTTGGGGGCTCGTCCGGGATTCCCAGGAAAAACCTAAGAAGATTGGTGCGTTTCGCGGTAAGGTGAACCGCGACGCGACCCACGCGGCCATTACCGGCACAACGAAGAAAGAAGTTGGGTAATTAAGATGAGTGACGATAAGAATCCGTCATCGTCATTTAATTTTGCTGACATCATACCGAAATTCAATGGTACTGATCGAACATATTCATCAGCAAAGTGGACGCAGGACGTGGAAGACAACGCCGAAATATTCGGTTGGTCGGCGCAACAGAAACTTATTTTGGCGCGTCGATCACTAACCGGCACAGCAGAATTATGGCTAAAGTCAGAAAAAGCGTTCAAGTCATACGAGGAGCTACGGACGGCGCTGTTGAAAGAGTTTCCAGAGTCCATCAACAGCAAAGAAATGCACGAACTCATGGCGGCTCGTAAAAAAAGGAGTAACGAAACATATTACGAGTACATGTTAACGATGAAGGAGCTAGGTAAACGTGCTAAATTTCCGGACTACGTGGCCATACAATACATCATTGACGGCATACACGATTACGAATCGAACAAGATGATCCTGTACGGCGCGACTACGTACCCTGTGCTGAAAGAAAAAATTACGTTTTACGAGACGATGAAGAATAAAAGTAAGAAGCGCCACGATGATGGTAATTCAACGAAACAGTCCGAGCTGAAAACAAAAAGTCATTCCGAGAAATCATCACGTCGGTGCTATAAGTGTGGTGAAACCGACCATATCGCTAGCACATGTACGAAAGGTGTAAAATGCTTTCGGTGCAACTCATTCGGCCACATCGGAACGGAGTGTAAGGCGCCAGTTTCAAAGTCAAACTCAAAGCCGCATGATGGCGGCGAAAGTTCTGGAAAATCGATGTGCACGAAGATTTCGCCGGGAGAGGGCGCCTCTGATCCTGAGCGACGCGATGAAGATGAACGACAACGGGGCGAACGAACGACCGGAATCGATGAGCAACGATCAACGTCAAACTCGTGTACGTCAATGTCAACGACAGACTCCTGTCAATCGTGTCAAAATCAAAAGTGTCAAGTGGAAAAGGTGTTAAACGTAAACAAAGACATTGTGTGCAACAAATCAATTAAGAACATTAAGATTGGTGAAAAAGAAGTTGATTGTTTAATAGATTCCGGTAGTGACTTAAATTTAATCTCTTCGAATTTGTTTTTCGAGTTAGATGTAACGACTCACGAAAAGGTAAAGGTGATATTATCTGGAATAGGTGCGACAAGCGTCTGCTCGTTTGGAAAGTTTAATAAAACGATTAAGATCGATGGGTATTGTTTCGATGTGTGCTTTTACATTGTCCCAAAAGACGTAATGCCATATAATATCATCTTAGGACAACCATTTTTAGCAAATGTTACAGCTGTAATTAATAAGGGGTCAGTCAGTATTGTGCCACATTATAATGACATTTTGCCACAGTGTATGCTTGTCGAGGTTCCAGAACCCGTATGTTTTGTTTCTAATCCACAGATACGAGAAGCAGCTCAGAGGTTGGTAGACAATTATCAACCCAGACAAATAAAGGAAGCACCGATAAATATGAAAATCATATTAAAGGATGACATCCCCGTGGCACAGCGGCCAAGAAGGTTGTCCCTTGTGGAGCAGAAGGAAGTGGAGAGGCAGGTGGGTGAGTGGCTAAGAGATGGTATTATTAGAACTAGTTTCTCAGAGTATGCAAGTCCACTGGTGCTGGTTAAAAAGAAGGATGGTTCAACAAGGCTATGCGTGGATTACAGATTAATAAACCGCAAGATGGTCAAAGATGAATTCCCACTGCCGGTTATTGAAGATCATATTGACAAGTTGTCAGAGGCCAAGGTTTTCAGCAAATTGGATCTGAAAGATGCATTCTTTCACTTGAGAATAGATGAAGATTCAATTAAATATACCTCCTTCGTAACACATCATGGTCAGTTTGAGTTTCTTAGAGCACCGTTTGGATTGTCAATTTGTCCGAAATACTTCACAAGATTTATAACAATTATCTTTAGAGACCTCATTGCCAAAGGTCACATTCTTATATTTATTGATGATGCAATAATTCCAGCAAAAGACTACCAAGAAGCAGTCAACAGGTTACGGGAAGCATTAGAAGTAGCATCTGACTATGGACTCGAGATTAACTGGAAGAAGAGTGAAATATTGACAGCAAAAGTTGAGTACTTGGGTCACATAGTGCAAGGTGGTGAAGTGAGACCTGCTACAGCAAAAACAGAAGCAGTTATGAAGTTCCCGGAGCCCAAAACGGTGAAACAATTGCAAAGCTTCATGGGGCTAGCATCATATTTCAGGAAGTACATACCAAATTTTGCCCGAATAGCAAGTCCATTGACGGACCTACTGAAGAAAGATCAAAGTTTTACATTCGAAGATAAACAGAGGTATGCCTTTAATATTCTAAAACAGAAATTAGGAAGTGGTCCAGTCCTAATTATTTTCAATTCAAAACGACCGACGGAACTACACACAGATGCATCCAGCTTGGCCTATGCAGCAGTTTTAATGCAGCGTTACGAAGACAATGGATTGCATCCGGTCTATTATATGAGCCGGAAGACGAGTGAGGCTGAAAGGAAATATTCTAGCTATGAGCTCGAAGCTCTTGCCATCATAGAAGGAGTAAAGAAGTTTCGTCATTACTTGTATGGTATTCCATTTAAAATCGTAACAGACTGCCAAGCATTCCAGATGACATTACAAAAAAGGGATTTGTCAACCAGAGTAGCCAGATGGGCATTGTTATTACAAGAGTTTGATTTTCAGATAGAACACAGATCTGGCACGAGAATGAAACATGTTGATGCGTTGAGCCGCAATCCTTACGTAGGAGTGACCACTGATAGCTTGCATGATCAAATAAAGAAGGCACAGGAGCAAGATGAAGGATCGAAGGCTATTATGGAAGTACTCAATGACAAACCTTACCTCGATTACTATTTGGAAGGTGGTTTGTTGTATAAGGGATTGGAGAGAAGACTAGTAGTACCTAAGGGCATGGAAATGGAGGTTATAAAAAGAGTACACTCAAATGGACATTTTGGTAAGAAGAAGATGACAGAACTTATCAGTAAAGATTATTACATTAAAGATTTATCAAAGAAGCTGGAAGATTTTATACTAACATGCATTCCATGTTTACTGGGTAGCCGTAAAGAAGGTAAGCAGGAAGGATTTCTGCACTTATTAGAGAAAGAGGATACACCCCTGCATACTATACACATTGACCACCTAGGGCCAATGACGGAGACGAAGAAACTGTACAATCATCTGCTTACGATGGTTGATGCATTCACGAAGTTCGTGTGGATATTTCCCACCAAGAGTACCACTAGCAAAGAGACTATTGAGAAGATAAGAATCCATCAGCAACATTTTGGAAATCCTACTAGAATAATAAGTGATAGAGGGACAGCATTTACCAGTCAAGAATTTCAACAATATTGTCAAGAAGAAGGAATTAAACATGCTAAAATCACTACAGGTGTGCCTAGGGGAAATGGGCAAGTAGAAAGAATACACAGGACCATAATTTCAGTACTTACAAAGTTGTGTATAGAGGACCCTACACAGTGGTACAAACACATAAGTCGTGTACAGAGAGCTTTAAATAGTACCTGGCAAAGGAGTATCAATTGTACACCATGTGAACTCTTGATTGGAACAAAAATGAAAACTAAAGAAGAAATTGAAATCTATGACTTACTCATGCAGGAAGGAAGAGATACGTTCATAGGAGATAGAGAAGAAAGACGACAGAAGGCAAAGGAGCATATTTTAAAAATACAAAAGGAGAATTTACAAACATTTAACAAGAAGCGCAAGCAAAGTTCAAAGTACCAGGAAGGGGACCTAGTTGCCATTAAGCGTACCCAGTTTGGTTCAGGCATGAAGCTTAAACCTAAATATCTTGGGCCATACACCATTACAAAGGTCAAAGGAAATGACCGGTATGATGTTCAGAAGGTGGACCTCACTGCGGAAGGACCAGGTAAGACATCCACTGTAGCAGATTTTATGAAGAGGTGGCCCAGTGATGACTGAACCTTTATTGTTTTTTTTCTGTATGATTATTGTTTACTTGTATGATTATTGTTTATTGTCTAAGTTTTTGTAAGTTTATCTAAAAGTTAACTTTATTTCTGAGGCCAGAAATGTGTAGAATGGCCGAGCATGTAGGATTAAATTAAGACAAGTACTCGTAATAGGCTGTATAGCTGAACATTTCTAAACGTAAAGAAAGCATGTTTGTAAACGAATGATCGGATGAGTGGTTGAACGAGTGAAAGGTGAAGGAAAAAAGCAAGATGGCGAGAAATAAGAAATGAGAAAGACGTGTATTGTAAGGTGTTCATTATTATATCTAAAATAAACCATTGAAAAGTAGTTTGAAGTTTTCCTGGAGAACCCCACACACTACATTGATATAGGTGGGTATCTCCATCCATACTACCTAGGTATTTGCCAAATAATCTGAACTCGATCAGCACATCTAAACTGAGTTCAAGAGCAGTCAGCGACAATATTCCACAACAATGACAATTATTTATTCAATATATTCAGTAAAGCGAGCACAGCAGTCTAAAAACTAGTCTTACCAAGGGGTATCGTATTTCAAAGTACTAACTGGGTTGTGGAGGTCAGATAGGCAGTCGCTCCATGTAAAATAATGGTATTCAGCTGCATCCGGTGAGACTGGTAAAGGCTAAGCAGATAGTGATGACATTTAGTAGATTCTGTCTTCCAGAACCACAAACATTCTAACAAAATCGACTTCAATTCATCAGCAAAAAAGTTCAAACCAAGGTTGGTCTCCACGAACGCGTTGAGCATTGACAATTGGTAGCTCTTGAACTTGGTGTAGAAAAAGTAAAATTTGTCCTAAAGCTAACTAAAACTGAGAGAGCAGCGGTGACATAGTGTTGGCGGGCCCGACTTCCGATTTGAAACCAGGCAAGCGCATTACTTTGTGTAAATTATTTCATCACCACTGCTTTCAAAACGGTGAATGAAAACATCGTGAGGAAACCGCGATGTCCTAGAACCAGAATTCGAAGACATGTGACATCTCCAACCCGCACTGGGCCCGCGTGGTGGATTATAGCCTATTCCCTCCCATAGAGAAGAGGCCGTGTGTCCCAGCAGTGGGCATTATAGGCTGATTATCATATGCTGCTAACTAAAACAAGTTACTTCTAGTAACATCAGATGGTAATAACTGTCCTATTTGCAAGAGTCCACTTCATACAGAATAGGAACGGGCATTGATTATCGCGCTTGCTCTGTGTTGGAAGGTTTCATAATGTGGATCGAAACATATTTCAGACTATTAAGTTCAGGTTTCCTCGCACTATTTGTATGCCCATAACTGATACTTAGTAGTGTCTGAAATTAACTGGGAAAGTGGGAAGGTACTCTCATAAAGGAGAAAGAAGTTAAACATTCGTATATAGATTCAAATTAAATAACCTAATGAAACTTTGCAGAAAGGATCGGCACCTACCGATATCTAAATATACAAAACAAAAAAAATGGAGATTATTTTTAGACCCTAAAAAGCATCTCTATTTTTTTTTCGTTTGGTCGCAGGAAGAGTATTAACTTGAAAGGTTAATTATTTTCGTTTTGTTTAGATATAAATAGGTACACGACCGCGAAATTTCTCTAGCTAATTTAATTTGGTTTTCTATATTCTTAGTTTTGGGACATAAATGCAAAAAATAAAAAAAACCAACCAACACCAATTCCTCGACATACAAAAAGTTTAATATCCCCGACTAGTTCCGCCACTATAACCGATTACATGTAGAAGTAGACAGTATAAAAGTATTATAAATAATGTGTAGTCATATATTTGATTGTGCCACTTTGTTACGGAACTCCACTTTCACGCACGAGCCGCCACTGCACGGAGCAGGTCAACTTAGACCATCTGTCACTTATGTTTTTGCTAAAAACAAAATGGCGGATTTTTGTTAATGTACCAGTGCAATGCTACAAAGATGTTTTGGTACTCGAATGACGTTCACAGAGGGGCGATGTTGGTGAACATCGTGCAATTTGATTAAACATGGTAAATATTCCATTTCTAGTGTTATGATAATAATAGTGACCATGACAGTTTAAAAACTTAATCGTGCAATTTGTTTGTTAAAAAAAGATGGCGACGACGGTCGTTTTAATTTTGACCACACTCCAGAAGATCTTTATACAGCTTTAAGAAAGTGACGATTGTTTATTTGGTAAACCGTATTTCTATATTTGGATTTGATCGTAGTCTCTATCGAATGTGTTGTTATTCTTGCAACCTTATTACTATTACGTAATGTTACTTCCGTTTTCGATATCTTTCTGTTATTTAAAATTTAAATTATTGACGCAAATTGTAGGTATTTCTCCGATAATATGATCAGTCAGAGTTACTACCCATGTCAAATGTCCATTTAAGCCATAACCAAAATGACAGGAATAGTTCCTTTGACAAACATCTATCATTCAATGTTCTGTTTCACTCAATGCACACTCCTCAGGTGTTAAATAGACATAATATCCTAAGTACCAAGTCACGTGACAAAACAACAACACAATTAAAACATCCCATCTTGAAATTGGTTTACAAAGGGATTAAAAACCGGCCAAGTGCGAGTCGGTCTCGCGCACGAAGGGTTCCGTACTATTATCTAAAAAAAAACACGTTTGTTGTATCGGAGCCCCCCTTAAATATTTATTTTATTCTGTTTTTAGTATTTGTTGTTATAGCGGCAACAGAAATACATCATCTGTGAAAATTTCAACTGTCTAGCTATCACGGTTCATGAGACATATACAGCCCGGTGACAGACAGCCAGACAGACGGACAGTTAGTATCTCATGAACCGTGCTAGCTAGACAGTTGAAATTTTCACAGATGTTATATTTCTGTTGCCGATATAACAACAAAAAACTAAAAACAGAATAAAATAAATATTTAAGGGGGGTTCCCATCGCGGGCCTGTGGACGGTGAGCTATGGGCTAGCTCGCCGTCCGTCCGTCTTATGACGACAGGCCGTGTCGACGGTGCGTTCGTGTTCCACGCGCGCCTCAAAGAGAGTCAGCAAACAGGAAGGGGTGCCAGGGTTGCGGGACTGTTCGTAAGAGATACCGCGGCCCTGGAACACAAAGGGCAAAGGAAGGAACATGGATCCCATCCATGTTCCTTCCTTTCAATCAACCTAGGCAAGCGCGGATTATCCTGAAGATTGATCCGAGCGGCTACGATTATCTGGCTACGATATTGCCTTAGGTATTATATTGCGAAGCAGTCAAGTTAGCGAAGGAGGCGGCGGAACGTGAGAACGGCACGTGGTGGGCCCCGGCCACCGTAGGCGCGGGCTTGTGGACGGCGAGCTATGGGCTAGCTCGCCGTCCGTCCGTCTTTTGACGACAGGCCGTGTCGACGGCGCGTTCGTGTTCCACGCGCGCCTCAAAGAGATGTCAGCAATAGGAAGTGGTCTGCAAGGGCCGATGCCTGCTGGGGCTGCGGGACTGTTCGAAAGAGATACCGTGGCCCCGGAACACAAAGGGCGATGAAGGAACATGGACGGGTTTTAGTCAGTAAAAGTCTGACACTCCCTCCTGCTCAACCCAGAGCGGGATATTTGATTATTTGATGATTTCCCATACGAAAAAAGAAAAAAAAGGGGGTTCCCATACAACAAACGTGTTTTTTTTAGATAATGTTACGGAACCCTTCGTGAGCGAGTCCGACTCGCACTTGGCCGGTTTTTTTTTAAATTGTCACCACACTAGTTAACCTACTTCGGATAAACCTAACAATAAATGCTATAACTGTAATCAACATACTTGCCAAAATAATTGGAGATCGCATTGTTTTGGTTCCTCTTCTTCTCGAATTTTCCAAAGAAAAAAAACAATATCATGAAAAAGCTTAGTTTCAAATTAACGAATAGCCGAAATACCTAACAGGTAGGTACTGAGTTTCATGCACTTCAAATCTCCGTTTTTGGTACGGTATTCAGCAAACACAGCTCAAATATTCAACGTCCAAATTCGCAGAAGCTCAATTAAACCAGTATAGAAGAGGGAAGCGAAAATTTTGATAAAATCCAGAGAATTTTAGAGCACAAAACGTAACACAACGAAACGGATCCAGGAATTCCACTCACACGAAATAATTCAACGGAGATGGTTTTTTTGAGAACTGTATGCAGGTCTGAAACTATATATACTAATATAATATATATTAGAAATGCGAAAGTAGCTCTGTATGTCTGTCTGTACCCTTATCAGACATCCGTTAATGCGTATACCCCGACTGACTGCCCCGTTGGTCTCCTGGTCGCAAGCGCGACTGCTGAGCGTGGGGTCCTGGGTTGGATTCCCGGGTCGGGCAAAAAGACCCAATAGCAATTGGGTATTTCATTCAAAATTTCTCAGTAGTAGCCCGGAGTTTTGAAGTTGGCGGTATGATACCCCCGTCCCTCGGAAAGCACGTTAAGCCGTTGGTGCTGCGCTTGATCTCTCTCCGGTCGTGTCGAATTGCCGTCCCATCGGACTATGAGAGTAAAGGAACAGAGAGTGCACCTTTGTCCGCGCACACACTTGTGCACTATAATATCTCCTGCGCCGATGGCTTATCTGGGTTGAGATTGGCCCCCGTAGCCTAAAACGGTCAGGAGGACTATCATTAATGTGTGTATAGTTTAAAGCATTAACGGGTGAACAGATTTCAATGATTTTTGGCACACAGGTAGGTGTGACCCGGACTAGGAACCAACCCAACCCAACGTCCACGCGAGTGAAGTCACAGGCAAAGCTAATAGCACTTTACAATAGCAATGATTCGTTATTAGTTTTTACATTGGATAACTTTTGTTTAATCAATTTAAAATTACAAAAGTTCGTATTTGCTTCGTAATTTTCCTTGTTTTATCGTGTGCCATTATTACTATGGCTGTCATAATATATGAACGTCATCGGATTAATGATGACATATAGATAATGTTTTAATCATGTTTTAATACATACCATCGTAAGTGGTGCATGGCTCCCGAAAAAGAACTTCCTTCCTAATACATGGACTACCGATAATACTTACGTCAACGCTTAATGTTCTTAGTTCATGGTGTTATTAGGTCTTTTTTTAACACTAATTTGGTTTTTCAGATGTTTGTGCGTCACAATCGAGTTTAGCGACTTGCATGGCAGGTAAAATCTAACTCACCCACCTACAGGTAATGTAACAGACTATTCTGCAAGCGCGACTGACTGCTGAGCTGCATAAGGTCTTGAGTTCGAGTCCCGGGTCGGGGTTGGGTTTGTCCATCAGAAATTTCTCAGTAATCACGGAGTCTGGATTCGTGCCCGGTTGATGGCAATAGGCTCGCTCCCTATTCCATGGGACTAAAAACATAACTGGTGAAATTGTAGGTGTACTATTAGTAACACCTCTGCCTAAACCGTCGGGGATTACAGCCGTCATAATATGTTATGTTATATTTCATGTCTTCGAATGTCAATAAACTGCAAGGTGTGCTTCCAGGTGTGTGAAATTTCCTTTTGATGAACTACCATCAAAAGGAAATCGGAAATCTACAAATGACGGCCGAGACCAGCGGCTTAACGTCCCAGAGACCTAGTGGTTTCTGGGACGTTAAGCCGATGGTTCCGGCCGTCATTTGTACATCTTTGACAGTCGTTACGGGTAGGGAGGAGCTCGTAAATCTGACAACCAGTCTTACCAAGGGGTATCGTATTACCCAGTAACTAAGTTTTGCAGGTCAGATAGGCAGTCACTCTGTGTTAAATACTGGTATTCAGCTGAATCCGGTCAGACTGAAAGCCGACCCTAACATAGTTGGGAAAAGGCTAAGCAGATGATGATTGCAGTGGTCTCTGGGATTCACTTTCTTGGCTCCTCGGTAGTTCAGCAGTCGACGTTTACGGTTATGTCTGTAATGTGTGATGATGATAATTATATAACTATCAAACATACCAACGGACGTACACATGGGTACAAATCAAGCTATACATTTCCAGTTTATGCTGATCTCGCGTTGTGTAAGATACAACGCGAGGTCAGCTTATGCTGGAAATGTATGGCTTGATGTGTAGCCGTGTGTACCTAAGCACAGTTGCAATAATGGCTCGTACTTTGGCACAGGCTAAGAAACCCGTTACAAATGTAAAGTCTGTTGAAATCCTCGTTTCCGAATGCTGTAATTTGCTTTTACACGAAAATCAAGTGAAATAAATACAAAAAATTTAGTTGATTTCCGAATAGCTACTAAAAGTATCACACGAACTGAACTCTATAAAGGGTGTAACAAGACCCTTAACGAAACCGCTTGTTCTCCCCGTCATTGCGATCATGTTTTTCTTTTAGACCATACCTGGGAACCTTCTAGTTACGGAGATATTGGGGGTCAAAGTTCCAACTTTTCCACAAGTTTTTTTAAATACAAGTTTTTAATGTAAGATTTTTACTTAAAACACCTCCATGACCCCCGTACTATTCAATGTATCCATCAGCACAGTGATTTAAGTGCGTAACATAGAGATTTACAGAAAAAAGTGATGTGACCCCAAAAAAAAAAAAGTCGTCTCCCAGAAATAATTTTTGCATAAAAGTTACTTAGTTTAATGTACATAATGCTTGGTTGACGGCTTCGTGAAGGGTCCTGTTACACCCTGTATACGGGTACTAAAGTGTATTTTTCCAATGACACATTGGTTTAAATGTTTGGAAACTAAATCGTGAATGTAGTATAGGAGCCACATATTTTTAAGACTTCCTCCTTATTTTCTTTTTAACTTGCACAAGATTAGCAATCATTATCTATCGACTTACTTTATTTTTTACTTCTCTCCTAGATTGAACAAGAAATTAAATTAAACAAACTTAATTACACTTACAAAACAGTTCCGATGTTGTTTTGTTTATTTTTTGGGCCGTTTTAATCAATATTCTTAAATAAGCGGCATTCAATCATTGGTTTAATCTAAAGGTGCGTTTACTCTAAGCTATCAGAATAAAAAAATATTTAGCTTTCTAGACATTCCCTAACGCGACGTGAATCAGAATCAGAATCATTTATTCATAAATATAGGCATAGGAATAACAAGATTTTAAAAACTTGGTTGTTTACTATGTTTTGCCAATTGACATAGTAATAATTATTTTAAAAAAAAAACGATTAAGTATACAAGTGGGTACGTAGAATAATTATTAACTTGACATTTGTTTTTTTTTTAATGCTTTGACGAAATGAATATAAGTATTTCAACATTTTCTTCTACTCAATAAAGGACAGTCAATTTTAGAAACTAACTTGTAGGAAGAAACTATTTAGAGTATGAGTTCGGAACACATATCCGCGAACGTATAACATTACGCCTGTAATCTCCAAAGGGTTAGGTAAAGGCGTACCTCTACACAGACATTACACTGTTATGTTTAAATCCCATGTAATAGGGGGCGAACGTATTGATGAACTGGGAACATAATCAGATTCCGGGTTGCAACCGAGAAATTCTTAAACTTTAGTTAGACTAAAGATTGCTATAAAATTACTTAAGAAAATTTTAAATCTAAACAATAAATAATATATTTTTATAATTTTAATGTAATTTTTACCTATCTGTTGATTTTATAATTAAGGTTATTTATAATTTTAATTTGATTAGTTTTTCCTTTATTCATTTACATACATATAAATTACATTTTTAAATATATCAATCTCAACACAAAAAAAAAGACATTTAAAAATATAAAAAAAAAAATTGATTATTTTTAATATGTTTAGATAATATTTGATTGTGATTTGATTATTATTGATTGTGGAATTAATAAAGTTTTATAAATGAATAAAGAATGATTACGACCTTTTTAATTCGAATTTACATCCATAACATTTTACCAAGAATCAGATTGAGGAACTAACTACGAACGAATCATTTCGGTTTTTTATACGGGGGCGTTAAACACGTGTAAGTAACACGTGGATTACACCTCCGTGTAACTTCCATAGAGCTTAGGTAAACAAACTCGACCTATTCAGATCTCCGACCTCGAAGGAGCTCGTAGCTAAATAGCTCGGGTCGATCTTCAGATTCGCGCTTGCCTAGGTTGGTCCGTGGATGGTGGACCACCCATTACATACCGAGGTTCCTGCGAACCTCGGAAAGCTCGTTAAGCCGCTGGACACGGCTGTCATTTGTAAATCTTTGACAGTCGGTACTGGTAGTCAGTGGCCCGAAAGTCTGACAACCAGTCTTAACAAGGGGTATCGTATTACCCAGTGCTAACTGGGTTGTGGAAGTCAGATAGGCAGTCGCTCCATGTAAAATACTGGTATTCAGCTGCATCTGGTTAGACTGGAAGCCGACCCCATCACAGTTGGGAAAAGGCTAGGCAGATGAAGATATTCCGATCTCTGTTATAATAAAACTAAAGAGACAAAAATGGAAAAAAAGAATCCATATTCCTCATAAGTGTACTGTCTAGTCTAGACACAACCTTAGGCGAAAGAAATAAGAAATAAAAACTCAGGTCATTAGAATTTTAATAAAGTAGCGATCTCGATTCAGGTCTAGAACCGAACGGAACAGTTTTTTTGGTGTCAAAAAAGACACAAAAGAATAGACTATGTCTTACATTAAACTTGCTATCTAGTAGAGAGTATGTGTGCGTCTCTTGTAAGAAACAACAGTGTATTTACGGCTTCCTGAAATGGTCAGTAAATGTCAATATGGTGGTAGTGTGGTGTGGTGTGGTGGCGTGGTGTGGATGCAAATGTGGTAGTAATGGTCAACTAAATCTGAACGGCGACTGTATGGATCAAGTTATCCGAAATAAATGAATTTATTATTTATTATTACGAGTATTAATGGATAACGGGCCCAGGACTTCGTAATTCCTAACTTTATTTTAAAAAAGTGACCACAGTATTTGTGGTCTACGTTTTCGAACAGGCAATTAGCTTCAACTTTTGACTTACTGACCGACTCCTTGCCTATTCAAAAGTGCTGTAAATGGAGTTGAAATACATTCTTCGAGTTTGAGATGATTAGCCAGTCTAGGAGAGACGTAATATGAGGAAAAAACTACAACCTAGCTAGTATGTATGTATGTGACAATTGGACTCTTGTTGGCATTCTTTTTGTGAATGGCATCTCACAGTTCAACCTAGGAGGTTGTCACCAGGGCAAAAAACTTACAAACCAAGCGACTACACACTAAAGGCAATAAAATGTTGGCATCCCCAACATTTTATTTTTATATTTTTTTAGTCTTGTAACACTGCATGTATGTTGTCAATTTTATTTGTCAATATACTTCTCTTTGATTTACTCAAAAATGGAAAACACGTGTTTTATTCACCACGTGTCCTATCCCTCAATTCGCCAGCCCTACAGCTGTTTACAAAATCATACCGACTCTTTCATTGTCATTAGATACCGTACCTATCATCGTATTTAAGTTTGTCTTGGAGTTTTTACAGAAATAAAAAATAGGGAAACCAGTCTAAAATCGCCAGCACTCAGACCTAACTAGATAAGTATCATTTCTATCGTGAAATGACGAGCAATTCTCCATTGTAACAACAAGACTTGTCAGTTATTTTACGATGTAGTAATACAAGATTAATTGTTTCAAGAGAATTTTGAACTCTAGTAGTACTCTAGGTAAAAAGCAAACTTGAAAGTTAAGTATCGAACAGATATTGCTTTTCTTTTCTATTTTATCAAAGCCATTCCCATTATACAAAGAACAAGTTAAGGTCATATAGCAACCTAAGTAACACACCTAAAGTAGTTTTTTTTAAGGTTAAGCTCTCGAAGAAGGTAACATACCTAAAGTAGAATAGCCTCGGCTACCTGTAAACCGATACTCCAACAATTTGCAGCATGGCAACACACACTAAGCATAAAAATATATTCCTCGCCTACACATTATTCAGTAACTTGAAACTGCAACCTCATTAGAGATATGAATTTAATAACATGCCTTACAGAAATTATTGCCACATGTATATTATAAAACCTAACAGCGGAGTAAGCTATATTACTCATTTAGGTATTTATTAGACGGTTTAATTTAGATTGTTCCAATAGAAAACCAGCTGAATTGTTTCGATGTCCAAAATTCTACATAACATCAAGCTTGTTATCCCAGAAATGTTTGAGTAGAGGAGCTCGTGGCAAAATAATAACAGCCGGTTGGTTCGATCTTTAGGTTAAGCCGTGCTGGCCTAGGTTGGTCTGTGGATGGGTGACCGCCCATTACATACCGAGTTTCCGCCGTGCCTCGGAAAGCACGTTAAGCCGTTGGTCCCGGCTGTCAATTGTAGATCTTTTACAGTCGTTACAGGTAGTCAGTGGCCCGAAAAGTCTAGACAACCCAGTCTTACCAAGGGGTATCGTATTACCCAGTACGTACTACTCAGTTATGGAGGTCAGATAGGCAGTCGCTCCATGTAAAATACTGGTATTCAGCTGCATCCGGTTAGACTGAAAGCAAATGATGAAGGTTTGAGCAGAGGTGGTACCTGCCTATAGTGCACCAACATTTTCCCAGTTATGTGTTATGTTCGCCCATCTTACAAGGGACAAGCTTCAGAGTCTGGACTGCTAGTGACTATTTTCTGGTACAAGCTGAGATGTACCCAATAATATTTTACCAGCCCGAGCTAGGAGTCGAACTCGAGACCTTAGATCGAGACCAACGAGGCATTTGAATTTCAAATGTTTGAGTGGTTTCAATGTCCAAAATTATAATTGATGGAGCAATTAAGTGGCAAAGATTAAACAGGAAAAGCGAGCTTTGAAAATCCGGGATTAATAACACTTAGATTAAGAAGGAAATTAAAAAAAAAAGGCAATGACGAATTTGCATTTGGTAAACACTTCGGAAAAGATGTATTTGGAAAAAAAGAAAGATTGATAAAAGATTGTTATCATCATTGTCCTGCCCCTGGCCGACGCATCATGTCTTCTTCTTCCATACATCTCTATTAATCGTCACTTCACTTGACACCCCGATTCTGGTCTAAAAACTCCAATTAGGTCAAAAAAAAATGGCAAAACCAAGACATATTGGTCAAAAAATCACATTGCAAATAAGACTCAATTTACATTGCCGTAGAATGAAATGAAAGCGATTTTGACGAAATCTTACAAAGCATAATGAACCTTATGCAGGTACCTATTACGTAACGAACAGACTAGATACAGCAGATACGAGCCCAAAAAAACAAATTACGCGTCTTCCGGAGAATCCTCGCGCATTCTGGCGAATTTTAAAATGAAATTAGTGTAAATTACAACGTACATTATAAAATTGATTTGAAGTTGTTTTACTTTGTAGATTAGAAAAACTGGCTTCCAATGCAAATTGAGCCTTATCACTAGTTATCACTTACACACTCCAATGTTGTGAGCAACGATGATGTTCATTTACATTTGTTATTAGACCACAAAATGAAGCTATTCCGTTGACCCAAACTCGAGTACGATTAATGCAAGAAGAGCGAGATTATCTTCAACGAAGTGAAGCCGAGCTACGAATCGAGGCGATCTTACGCAACATACTGTGAAATCCACTGAGAAAGTTGGTCGTAGATAAAAATTACGGAAAATATAAGATTATTTTCGACGTCTTTTACACGTTATGGGAGATTTTTGAGCACAAAAGACGGGATTGGTTAATCGTTTTTTGGTTTTCTGCATTTCCCACGTCTTTACAATAATTTTGAGTCGGTTTTGGTTTTATTATGAAAGTCAGAAACACCTCATTCCTGTACTAGTGTTCCGTTTCGTTTTCATCGTGAGGAATGGTTGTGAAAATAATAATACCACGCAAAATTTGTGAAAGGAGATGTTTCATTTTTGTATGGGACTCCGGCCATAACACGTACTTTTTATAAAAGCTGGGAAACAAACCTCTGAATAGAATAAAGTAACATTTTTTACATAATATTAAATGGTTTTTATGCACGCAATAAAAATTAAAAATGTTTGACATTTGTCGTGAGTGTTATGACTTTATGACAGCTATGACAGGTTGTAGAGATGACGTTTGCATAATCTAAAAATCATTATTTGATAATAATTGTACAAAGCAAAAGTCGTAGGAACAAAACATAAATGTGAGAACGTAAAATAACACTGAAAGCCACGAAAGTCGAAACCAAGTCGAGATGAACGAGACTCGGCTGACAGACACATGGGTTTTGTCAAAACAAAATGTCATTTTGAATTTTTCGTTCAGAAATACCCGACAGAAAAGTAGTACTTATTATATTTTTTTTACAATTAAATCATCACTCTTGCTTAAATATTAGTCGAAAATGATGTATAGGAGTATAATAATAATTATTTATTACAAGAACACATACTTTTCATATAACATCGACGTGATATTATGTTTTTATGTGACATGATTTCAGAACGAAAGCAGACTAGGCAAACCAGTAAGTACTCACTGTTATATTCAACATGGCGTCATGTTGAATATAATATGGCAATAATTGAAAAACTGTTACTTTCCATGCACAACAAATCAGGCTTAAATTCTCAAGAGAATATTTTTCCTGAATTCGTGGTATTTTTTCCTCTTTTTCGATAACTGTACATCTTATGGCCGAAAATGAAACATGTCCTTTGTGTGTTTGTTATAATTCAATGTTAGATTTGATAAAAATCCGTCGTGCTCCGCAAACTTTAAAAAGAGTAGAGCAAATGATTTATTTCAATATAAATCAAGTAAATAAAAGTCATCATTGAATTTACAATAAAACCTGCAGAAATCCTCGTCCTCAACTCCGATTCTAGAAGCCTCTAGATCAAAACAAAATGAAAACGTCACGCTCCGAATTCTAGCGCACTATTGTTACTAACCTATCGCCACCGAGTTCTATTAAATAACCCGTTACTCCATTGACGTTAACTTACAAAGATAGCTGCATATTTTCTATAATGTAAACGCGTAGGTAGCAACAAGCGCTGAGATCCTTATTTCTGTAATAGGTTTTACTGCGGTACCAAGAACTCTGTACTTTCTACTTATGTATAACTAAAATAATCAAGAGACTGCGCTCATTACGGATTGGATATAATCTCTTCTTGAGCAACTGGCCGGTCCAGATAGCAGTTTCACTGGCGACCTTTGCATATATTTAAATCAGTCCTCTACATGAAAGCACTTAACATAAGTCACTGTAATGTCAGTGTGTACGATTACTCCATACTTCACTTAAACTTCACTTGGTTTTGTTGCCAGCATCTCTCGTTTTGAAATCAATTATGAGTCCCAGGAACCTGTTTTGATTTCAGATTAGAATGTGTTAAATGTCTGAGTTATGATTGCGATTCGTTTTATCGGATTCGATCCAGTCATATTTCAGAGATTGAGTAACTAATTTATCTGGTACCTTACTGCCTATTAAAGGGGCTAAGATATTGAGCTTCGAGAACGATCAACAAAGATCAGGGAACTAATAACGGAACGTCGCTCGTAAGTACTACCGCTCGCCGATGCCAAACGTGGTGACTGAAGATTACGCCAATGTATGCCCCGAGCGTTCGTTATGGCACTGTATGAGCAGAACCACTCGTATATTCAACAGTAAATGTTATGTTTTGTTTAACCATTTCTGCTGGCTGGCAGTAAAATCTTAAGAGGCAGAGTTTGATCTTTTGAAGGTCCAAAATTGGCTGGCTCTGTAGTGTGAGTCTGTGACCTAATTTTTGTAGAACACCGTTGGATTCTACTTTCAAAATGTTGCAGTCTTTTGAGACTCGGATGACATTTGCAGAGCACTTTTTGGGGGGATTTATTTAAGATGCCCTTGGCTAACGTATCGGTAGGTGGTACGATTGCAGATCGACTGTGGACACCAGACACTGTCCGTACTGGTTTAACCTAACCTTTAAACGTTTTCTTAAATATAGATCGTATTCTAGTTTCGGGTGTAGTTTGTAACGTGACCTCTTACAACCAACTACAACATTTTATTTCATAATTTTCTTAAAAAGGCGTCAAACAAAACACAATCCTTACTAACATTCGCACAGCACCTACTTTTTGTTGGATTAAGGATATCCTTTACAGTTCTGTTATTATTTTTTTCGGATGCAATTTGATGTGACCTGTTACAACTTAGTAACACCACATTACTACAAACGACGACATCAAAAAAACACAATCCTTATTCAGAGATATCACATACAAAGAAAATCATTTCTAGAGCCCTTAAAAAGACGCGTATAGCCGTATCCCAATAATTTTCTTCCGTTCCCTTTGACCTACCTGTACGAGATGTTTCAAAAACGGTTAACGCACGAAATAACTTTGTCCCTTCAAAATTACTCAACCGATCTGGTTGGAATTTACTCCGTATTTGTGTTATAGTTAGTGGATTCGCAAAATGTAGGTAATGTACGAAGTCGGTTAAGTAAGAGGTTGTGTTTCTTGAGGTTAACTGTTTGATGGTCGGTTTTAGTGTGATGTGAGTGAGATTTTATCGTAATTATGTATTGTTGTTCAAGATTTGTATTTTTGGAAGTAGCGAGCATTCGCTCTTTTTAAGCCATTTGATTGGTTGAATCTAGTGTTAAGTAAAGCTCGAGTATGACTGAGACTTTCTGGAATAGGGACCGTAGTGTGTCGATCGAAATCTAAATTATGTTGGTCCAGGATTTGGCCACGAATTTAGCATCTTTAGTAGCTTTCATCGGTTCCTGTAACGTGAAAACTACAGGATATCAAGCATTCAATTATTTTGATAAACATGCAGAGATACTTAGAATTCAAGAAGTATTATTAAATACAGGAAACATATTCAGTTCAGACATTCAGTTATTGCAATTGCAGCCAATAAACCTTTGTAGTCAAGGATAAAAGTTACATAAACAAATTGGCATGCAGCCCTTAAGAGCTTCCACGAGGAAACTAGAAAGCGTCCAAGGGCAGTTGTTTGCGTTTATGCTGGGCAAAAATCTCGTTTTTTTACTGCTTTCGACTCTAGATATACTTATTATTATTCTTACTTACCTAGGTAATCATACCTTCTTAACGTGTTGGGCCTTTCTGCCATTTCTGCCTCAATCGACGATACTGCCTGACGTCTATCCGTCCCTCTCGCTCCGTGGTAGTTTAAACTTTTTATTGGTTATTTTAGTTTCAACAGGCGATTTTCTACGTTCTGAATCTTATTTCATACTTTGACTGCATTGAATCGTATCTCCTCTCAGTTTGCGTACAAAACACATTCGTCAATCCGGCTCGAAGGATCATCAATGTTAGTCATACCACTGAATGACTTGAATGCTCGGCATCCGACGCATGCCGGTTACGACTGCGGTTCACGTCCATTTTATTACTAAGTACGGCCCCGTGGGTTTGTTCACCGCTCCGATGTGTTGCTCTGTTGCTAAATTGAATGGGAATGTTTCTACGGTGTTTTATGATAAGAGGTATTTTGTTATTGAAACCTCGCGGCGTTATTTCAGACTTCTTTTCACAGCTAGACTCAAATCGCCTAGTTCCTTTATAAACGGATTTACGTAATAATAATATTGATATTGATTTCATTCATTCATATCTATCAGTTGTGAATAATGAGAAGAATAAACAACCTGCAACGTTTGACAGAAGAATCTTCTAAGTTCTTGTTGGTTGTTTCCATTTGGAATTCATTACGGTCTATGAACCTGAAATGCGAACATCAGAATTAATTCATATTCATATCTTTATTTGCAAGATAATAGGTTCTTTTTGTGGTTGAGTGAACGTTGAAAATTCGTAGTAAGAAAAATTCTACTTCGGCTAATCTTCAATATCTACTCGACCGTAAACTGCTATTAGCTGATAACTGGTGGTGGTTCAGAATGCTGCAGGATATGCCCCACCTCCTATCTTGCCCATCCTGCACACTCTGCACAGCTACCTACATCTTCCAGGATTTTAACGAAGCCAACGAAAGAGCTGTGCTACACAGGGATACGATACCGTCAACCAAGCATTATGTAGTAAAATTATTACAAACTAGTGTTTCAAAAAATCTTCTGTATTTGGAACTTTGACCTCCAAATCCAATATCTCCGTTACTAGAAGGTTCCCAGGTACAAAAAAAAAAAATCCAGTATTCGAGTATAAAAAAATATATCGCAATGACGGAGTGAACTGCCTTTCGGCTTCGTTATGGATATTTTAACTTTATTTTTCTTATTTTTTTTTTTGCTTCTGTATTATTTGAGTCCATCGACACGTTAAGAAGAAGAAGGTGGTAACTCACAATTTTATGAGATTATGATGGACAATATGTCGGCCACAAGAAACTGGCAGAAGAGAGGAAACTTTATATTGTATAATCTCAACATGAATGATGTAACCAAGATCTTGTAACAATATTTTGATTGAAAAGAGTGTCCATGGAGTTTCTTGCCCATTCTTCTCCATAGAGATAGAGATGTGCGCTTTGGAATGAGCAACTACAGCACTTACACAAGTTATTATGCCTTGTGTCTGTGACTGTAGCTTCGCCTTGGTTTTTCTGACATTCAAAAGTGCCTGTTATGGTCTAATTGAAATAAATGCTTTGAGTTTTTAAATCTCAATTCAACATATGTTTATACCTATAACTGATGGCATCAGCAGTCATCTGTCTCTCCCATCAAAGATATAAAGGGAAATGTCGCAATACAATCAAAGTGTTAACGAAAACCTTAGCCTTTTATTTTCTCTAGTGCCGAATCAGCCTTGAACCGAGGCCTGATCAAAACATCTATATTCATAAATAAAATAGTAGTGCAATGCGCTTATGAGTTCTCCTTGTTTTCGTTCTCTCTTGTACGAGGAAATAACAGGGATATATTAAATGTGTACCTAATACATTCTGTAGGAGAATAGAAATGGATTATATTTTTGTTTGTATGCTGATAAAATGTTTTTCTCTTTTCTATGGCTATTGAAGATATCGGCTAGAACCCGTCTTCGGGCACTAAGTATTGACCAATTTCACTGCAGCATACGTCTATTCCATAAATCATTGCACTGTTAGACTTACGACTTTCAACGCTGAAGTAAGCGACGAAAATCCAACGGCAGACCTTTAATTAGGCATTAAAATAAAAAATTAAAATTAAATTCCTTTATTTCAGGTCATTAACCCAAATTAGCTACACAAAAATACACTTTACCAATTTTACAGGCGTCACTATTCATGCAATAATTTAATTAATTAAATGACGTAAAAACATGAAAAAAAAAATTACAGATCAAATCAAAATGTCAAATGTCAAAGGCACAAATTAATTAATTTAAGTGTCGTTTAATTTTAGTGAAAATGGATATTAAATTGTTTGTTATGGTTGGTGAGTCTATATTTATACAAAGTGTAACATAATTGTAGGCAAGAACTTTAAACACTGTTTTAAGTTTTCACGGTTTAAAACTAAACTTAGATCTGTCACATAAGTACAGTCACAAGCACCAATATGATTACACTTTCCTAAAAAAAGCAATTTTCGCGAGAAATAACGAACAAAAAAATATGAGTTCCAAAATACTATGTTCGTAACTACTTGAAATTTTAATAAGAACAGTAGGAGAGTGTTTAAATATTGGTGCTCGTGAGTGTACGGGATAGCTTCCGTGATTATTCATTATTTTGAGCTCCCGATATTTTGACGCTGTTGCAAGCGGGACGACAGAATTGTCTGCACCTAATAATTTATTTACCATCCATCCGCATTCTCCAGTCATCCCGCTTCGAAATAATGAATAATCACGGAAGATATCCCGTGAGTGACAATATAAGGTTGTTCTAAAAGTCCTTGAAGTTCGCAAAAAAAAGGACTTTCTATATGAATTGACCAACTAATCAACTGATCTTACTGAGTTGATCAACTGATCTACATGTAGGTATGGTAAAACTAAAAAAAGTTATGATTTTCCAAAATTCATAGAGCAAACGTTGTTTAGTATCATTGTCTGAGTCAGCACACGAGAGATCTTGTGTTTATTATGTTACACGGTTACACCTTGTATTAGACCCCAGTCTATACGAGGTGGAAAGGACACCGAAGCGAAAACGGTTACCACGTACTCAGTACATCAAATTCGTGTCTATAAATACGGGATAGAATTACACACACACGCGGAAAAGCCGGGGACATAGAAATTTTTCACCGGTTATTTAAAAAAAACAGCTATTTTCTACAAAAGTACAATGCCAACACGGTCAAAATGTAGGTATGGAAGAGCAGATTAAAAAAATAATTAAATACCTATTTAAAATTTCTATGTGGGCCCCATCGGTGTGTAATTTCAACCCGTATTTATAGACATGAATTTTATCTCATCATGTCACGTGCCGACCACGTTACGGGGTACAATATCTACAGCTGATTCCGCGAAATTCTAAATTCTCCGAACGTTAAGTTTTCCTACAAGTTGTGTGACGTCAAACAAATATTGAGAACACGTCATACCTTGAAAACCCTGGTTAGAGATACCAAAATGATCCAGCGAATCTCTACCATCATTTATCTTCACGCCTGTGGTCCCCGACGGAATAGGCAGAAATGTATATTTCTAATATTAAACATCTGTTGCTATGAGTAACATTTCCGTTTAAACACTGGAACACTGCATCTGGTAGACTAGAAGTCCACCACAACATAATTCGGAAAAGGCTAAGATATTGATGATGATGTAATTAGGGAAAGGCCTATTGACATCAACCCATATCGATTAATCGAACCATTCCAGCTTTACTTCGTGAGTTTTCATTTGTATTTGTTAGATTATTGGATTTAGGTAACTAAATAAAAAAAAACTGTTTTTTTTTTTACTCCTACGCTAAATGCATGCCGTGGCAGCCTTTAATTAAGGCTACACTATAACCGGGGCTGCGGGACTGTTCGAAAGAGATACCGCGACCCTGGAACACAAAGGGCAAAGGAAGGAACATGGATGGGTTTTAGTCAGTAAAAGTCTGACATTCCCTCCTGCTCCGCCTAGAGCGGGAGGAGTCATTTGATGATTTCACAACCGAAAAAAAAAAGGCTACACTATAAATATAAAAATAATATGAGTACTATAACGTATATTTTTGGTGTATGCTTTGTTGGTTGTCCTTAAATAAATAAATAAATTATCCCTAGGGCCTATTAACACCAACCGAGTCCCTAGTAATCCACAGTTAATTGAAAATATCTCTCGTTGTTTCTAGAAAAATCATTTACCCCGAAACTGCACTGCGATAGTATAAATTAGCCTAAAGAACCAAAGTTTGCTAAACAAATCGAAACGATTGGATGTATCTAATTTGTTTCTCAAGTTCACAAGCACACTGAACTCTTGTGGGTACAAGAGTTCAAAACACAAAACAAAATTTCAATACCTACTCGACCCAAATGTATGGGACAGCTGATTATTTTTTTACGATTTCGATGGTGGTCCCATAGATAAAGTTGTTCTGTTTGATGGTCCGTACTACAGTATTCCATATGATTATACCTTTTCTGTTACACGCTGTATAATTGACCTAGATTACGTATAGAAATACAACATAGGTAAGTACTCTTTCATACACCTTGTTAAAGTAAACGAGCTTAAATTGTCTGATTGGTGCAGAATTTGCAAGCCTAAAAGCGCATGGACCTGGGTTTGATCCCAGATACGGCAAGGATAACCTGCAATCTAGTTTTGTCCACAGTAAATGTCAAATTACCTCTTACGACATGAAACTGTTACGGGATCTTCTCATATACCCAAAATCAACCAGGGGGCCTAAAATGGAAGCTTTATCAGAATCATCATTCAAATCATTTCAAATCAGTCGTTATGGTTATGGCCACAAAGTCCATTTTAAGAGTTTTACATTTTTAACGTGATTCGTATTATGATTCTGTTAAAGTGGCCATTTTAGGCCCCCAGAAAAGAAGAAGAAATGGAACTAAAACATAAAATTGGCTTTGGAGAGCACTTTACATTTCTACTTACCGCATCAGAAATACATGCATAACGTTCAAAGCCGCAAGAAAGCGCGCACACACATACAAACGCACGCAGAATGTTTTTAAATAGTTTACTATGAAAACACATTGAAGACGAGCTGCGCCGGCGCTCGGTACGATTACACAAGCGTATCCACTCGATCGTTTGTTTCTGTGCTATGATTTTTGATAAACCATATTTATTCAGTACACAACAGCGGCAGCTCAGTAGTGATGCCCGCTAATCACGGCGTGTAGGAAGTGAGTTCGGATTCGCTCGTAAATAATTGAATGTCTTGGGTTCGGACTCAAGTAGCACTTTACTTTGTGTAATTTAAGTCATCAATACTGCTATAAAAACGGTGAAGAAACCATCCTGAGGATGTCTTAGAAGCTAATAAAATATCATAGTTAAAAAACCCACTTTAGTTAGAGTGACGTCATTTTATTTCTCGTATCTCAGCAAACCCTTTCATTTGATACCCATATCCTGAGAGTGCAACTAGTCCGCCATCTTTGGGAATCCGCCATATTGGGTTTAGAATGAAGTCACTTAGCTAACCATGCATTTTCAAAATGTCAGCTTTCCCGGTCCGTCTATCGTCAACGCGAGCATGGTCGAAAAGCTTATTGTTTCATCCAGAGCCACAGCAGCGATTTTCTTTCAACCCCCCCGTCTTACCCCGCCCCGACCCCGCACGATTAGTCTCCCGCGCACCTCATACCGTGTAACGCGATAACATTGAACGAAAAATAGTGTTCAAAAATTTCATAAACTTGTTCCAGGAAATACGTGTTTTTGAATAAGTCTCACAAGTTTATGAAATAAATATTTTTCATTTAGAATCTCCATTACATGTGCAAGGTTTCTATCAAGATGTTTTCTTTACCTTTACAATTTATGAGTACATTATGAACGGCCAAAGTTCAGGTAAAATTTGTGCAAAACAGCAATTCTTGGAGGCTTATACTGAATTTAAACACTGTTTTAAACTTTCACGGTTTACACTTACACATAAAATGTCACTTACGGGATATCTTCTGTGATTGTCTGTACTTTTGAGCTCCCGATATTCAACCCGCAACCCACCATCCCGCGATCATGGCGCTTGCAACAGCGTCGAAATATCGGGAGCTCAAAAGTACAGACAATCACGGAAGATATCCCGTAAGTGGCAGTTTATGTTATACTGAATTTGTTTCTACAATTTTTTTATTTTCTGCTTCCATAGAAACCTAGATATAGTGCACAAGATACCTATTAGTTCAAAAAAATCAAAGATAGATGTGTAACAACGGCATAATCACGTACGAGCGTTTGTATGACGAGTTGGCCGCTCTTAATCAGAAAGCGGGAAGTGGGTCAAATTTAACTTTTAAGATTTTTTACATATAGTAAGTTACAGATGAAGCCAATAAAAGCATGTTAAAATCATCGACATCCACCAACCCACTCCTCTGGGCCCGTGTGGTAGATTAAGGCCCACTACCTCTCACAGAGAGGAGCCAAACTCTAACATCTTCTCTTGAAGCTAGGGAATGAATGCAGAGTCTTTAAACTTTCAGCCCAATCTTACGACAAAGCATAGCGAATCTTGGCTTATACAGTGCTATGTCCGTAGCAGTGCGAATATTAGAGGCTAATGTAATCTTTTGAAGACGAGCTGTGTCGATACGCCGGCGCTCGGACGATTACACAAGCGTATCCACGCGATCGTTAGCGCATCTAGTTTCTCTGCTATGATTTTCGATATCTCATGTGTATGGGCTGCGCAGACGAGGGACTATTTTTCGCGGAGGACAAAATCCACGAATCTTAACTGGCGAAATGTAGAGGTTTTCCCTTTGGGGAGTAGTCGGCTCCGAAGGTTATGAGAAGCAAGTCCCGTCTGTATCTTATAGATGGTGTAACAAGACCCATAACGAAGCCGAAAGACACTTGTTCTCCTCGTCTTTGCGATCATTGTTTTGTTCTAGACCATACCTGGGAACCTTCTAGTTACGGACATATTGGGGGTCAAAGTTCAAGTTCAAGTTTTCAAATTATTATTTTTTAAATACATGATTTTAATGTAAGATTTTTACTTGAAACAACTTCACGAGCCTCGTAGGTCCTGTACTATTCAATCCATCCATCAGCACAATGTTTTGAGTGCATTTCATTGAGTACTACCGTAAAGCGTGATTTTTCACCCCAAAAAAAAGACGTTTCCCAGCAGTATTTTTTGTGTGAAGTTGATAAGTTTGATGTTCAGAATGCTAGGTTGACTGCTTCGATAAGGGTCCTGTTACACCCTGTAGACTTAATGTTTATGTTACTTACTCAATGTAATAATAATCATCTACAACTGACTGCCTCATAGGTCTAGTGGTCGCAAGCGCGACTGCTGACTATGAAGTCCCGGGTTTTATTCCTAGGTTGGGCAAAGTGTTATTGCGTTTTACCATCAGGAATTTCTCAGTACCAGCCACGGAGTCTGTATTTGTGCCCGGTTGTTGGCAATGGGCTCACCTTCTAATGCATCATCATTCTCCTGCCCGTATCCTGATACGGGACGGTGCAGCATGTCTTGTTCTTCCATACTTCTCTATTACTCGTCATGTCATCAGACAGACCTCGTTTCTTGCCATACCATCCTTCACATAGTCCATCCATCGTTTCTTTGGTCTTCCTCTACTCTTATACCCATCCACAGTCATACTCAAAACTTTCCTCAATACATTCTCCTCATTCCTTCGCATCACATGTCCATACCACGACAACCGATCACCAGACAACTTTTCAGTCAGCTGCGCCACTTTCAGACTTCCTCTTATGTACTCATTTCTTATTTTATCCATTCGCATAGCCCTTTTTTTTCGGATGGGAAATCATCAAATAACCCCTCCCGCTCTGGGCTGAGCAGGAGGGAGTGTCAGACTTTTACTGACTAAAACCCATCCATGTTCCTTCCTTTGCCCTTTGTGTTCCAGGGCCGCGGTATCTCTTTCGAACAGTCCGCAACTCTGGCAGGCATCGGTCCTTTCGGACCCCTTCCTGTTGACATCTCTTTGAGGCGCGCGTGGAACGATTCGCGCAGCCCTCTAATACATAACATATGGGACACTGGCGAAACGTGGGAGTACTATTAGGTACACCTCTGCCTGACACTTCGGGGACTACAGGCGTGATGTAATATTATCTAATCATCTACATAACTTAATACATAACACAACAAATCAGAATCTACAAGATAAAATGTCTCCCGTCTACCTTCATGTCTACATACACGTGTTAGAGGTATTTATTGAGCTGAGTTCTACTTGCTATTAGTTACTATACTATGTTGTATCTATCACGCTCGTTTCACTTACGTACGAGTAGGAAGTCGTTTGATTGTATTGATACTTTGAGTGCCTTTTATGCAAAATAATTTACCTGAAAAATATGCCTGAAATACTTACTGTCGTTTGAATGGATCACTACATTATTAGGTGTATTCCCGTTGACCCCACGGGCATTGCCACACTGGTGGGGTCAACGGGAAAAATCAAAACCGTCGTTTCATTGGCCCCACTACCCTGCCCTACTGGTGGGGTCAACGGGAAGTTTATTTTCTAAGCTCACTTTAATGATGTCGATATGTTTGAAGTTATCGCTTTGACACTCAAGTTACGATCTAAATACGTCTGTTTGATAACGTCTTAATTATAATCAGAAACGAATACTATCCTAGTTATTGCCCGCGGCATTGCACGCGAACCCCGCTCGCTGATGCTGTAATAAAGTAAAAGTTAGTATTATTTTGTATGGGAAATTAATACTTATCTACAAAAAAAAATATAATTGAAAAATAATTCAAATGGCCAGTTGATTCTTTGATGTTGTTCTCATTCATACCCTAAAGTTATCGGATATTAAAAAAATACTTTGTACAACCGTCCTCATAAGGTCCTTGAATTGTAAGTTTTGCAAAATGATTCATATTGACCTTTTTAACAGTCATCGCCTCAATCGACTCAAAACTGAAAAAAATCACTAGTCCAACATTCAACCACAAGGATAACATTAATACCATGAATGAAGTCACATAAAGTGAAGTAATAATACTAAAGAATTAAACACTTGCCATTTAAAAGCTTGTAAATATCCAGGATCGCTGTAGGAAACATGCATATTTTATAGTATTAGTCAATGAATTAGTGATGACCTTTAAATGTAACAGGCATTTAATTCTATTTTCTATATGTATCTACAAGGTGCGGCGCGGGATCTCCCTTATTTATGACTACTGTGCCCCGCGTCTTCGTCCGCGTGAAATTATTATTATAAAAATATAACTTTGCTGTTTGAATCTGTTTTTTTAACAAATTCAAGAGTTTTAATTTGTTTTCCCCCTAATCCCCTTTGAACCCTAATCTTTTTTCTAAAACAAAAGTACTACTTATAACATTAGCTATCTGCCAGTTAAAGTTCCGTCAAAATCGGTCCAGCAGTTTCGGAGATTAGCCGAAACAAATAGACGAACAGACAGACAAAAGTTTAAAAAAAATTGTATAGGAACCGTATAAACTTGTATGCATTCAGTAAAAATCTGTTATTTTGAAAATTAAAAACAGATACTTTAATTTTATTTATTTCTAAATAAAGTCATAAAATAAATACATTATAATAATACTCATTTAAATTCTTTATATTTCGGTATGTTTAAAGTTTTTTAAATTACTTCTTTTAAAATTCTATTTTGAAGGTGACCTCCGCTCTGGTCAATATACAGACGACCAGCACATCACAAGCACAACACAAGCTACCCGAAACTGTCAAATTTTCCCAATCAATCTTCAACCTAATGCTTTAGCAATAAAGTTGAAAATCTATTAAAGAAATTTGACATGTGCTGGCGTCTGTACTTCGGGAAAGTCAAATTCGGAAGTTTCGGTTTACTTTGTCAAACATGTCTGCGTAGATTTTGGCAATAGCACACGTCATCCAGCGTTTCTGGATGGTTCGGCTAGAATTGAAGATATCCCCATAAAAAATAATCATAGGCTGCAAAATTTGGCTCACATTGCATTAACCTGGACGTCTTATGTCTTTGAGGGGTGATCTTAAGTGGTCAACACGCTCGCCAGCACTCTGTGATTATTTTGATGGGAATGTCATTATTTAATGTATTTTTTTTAAATATCGGATGTCTCGCGTTCACCCTGTATGCCGATTTCTGCCAGGGTTGCGGGACTGTTCCAAAGAGATACCGCGGCCCCGGAACACAAAGAGCAAAAGAAGGAACATGGATAGGTTTTAGTCAGTACAAGTCTGACACTCCCTTCCGCTCCGCCAAGAATGGGATTTGGGATTTGATGACTTCCGACCAAATAAAAAAGACCCTCTTTGTCGATATATTTATAATGAAGCCATCACACTTTGCCACAGTAGACATATCAGTGTTAAGATACAGTATTACAGTATAGACTCATGCACAGAAGCATAACCAACCTATAATGTTCCGACTACTAGGGGTTATCTCACTGGCTGTAATCCACCACGCGGGCCCAGCACGGGTTAGTGCAAGGCGTTTACACGAATTCAAAACATACTATACTTCTGGTAGTAGGTTAAAGTACAGCAGGGCTATTACGTATCTCTGTTGACAGTTCATAGTTACGAGTTTTGATATAAAATGACAGTTCTGCACGGGAAGCGTCAGTTGAAACCAACAAGAACGGTCATAGTGTATCAAATTTCGCCAAGGGATCGTCACTATGAACTGTCAACAGAGATACGCAATAGCTCTGCTGTTCAAACTTTATGGCGGCTCGGAAGTTAGCTGCGAGTGACGGTCTGCGCATTATACAGTCAAGAAGATGCGTCCTTTGCGCCCCGCTGATACGTAAAATTGTGTTTTGCTCAGTTTTATGTTAGATATTTGGAACCGCAATAAAGTTTGAACCGTTAGACCTACGCGGACCGTCACTCGCAGCCAACTTCCGAGCTGCCATAATGTTTGAATAGAACTGTACTCGTAAGTCGGGACTATCGCATCGAGACAAGTGGTAATGTTTTATATGAGTAGCGCAACGTAACAAATTGAAACTGAAACGTTTTACCAACAATCGTTTGGCCCATGAACCGTTGGTCAACATAATCTTTAAACAATTAACTTTTCATCCAAAGCACTTTTCACCCACGAACGTTTCGCCAACATAACTCTAAGTCAGTGAATGCTTTACCAACAGAATGTTTTGATCAAAAACTTTTCACCCAAAGAACAATTGGCCAACAGACACCGGGACAGGTGAAAGTAAATAAAAGCTTGCAAAAATAACTTAACAAGTATGATGGTTTTTCTTGATACTTTTTTAGTTCTTCACTTGCTAAAAACGGAGAACGAAAACATCGTGAGGAAACCAGCACACCTCAAAGATTTTTGAACGGTGTGTAAAGCCAAGACAATAAAACAGGCCAAGTGCAAGTCGGACTCGCGCACGAAGGGTTCGGTACAATTACCGAAAAAAAAACACGTTTGTTGTAAGGGAGACGCCATATATATTTATTTTATTCTGTTTTTAGTATTTGTTGTTATAGCGGCAACAGAAATAAAACATCTGTGAAAATTTCAACTGTCTAGCTATCACGGTTCATGAGATACAGCCTGGTGACAGACAGCCAGACAGTGGAGAGTGGACAGGACAGTGGAGTTTTAGTAATAGGGCCCCGTTTTTACCCCTAGTGGACGGAACCCTAAAAAAGATTTGGAACATTTTATGAGATAGGTTGATGAGGTGTAGGTACTGTCAATAATTAAAACTAAAAAACTAACCGACTTTCACTTGGCCAGTTTTATTGACATTTGACATGGCTTTACACACCGTTGAAAAATCTTTGAGGTGTGCTGGTTTCCTCACGATGTTTTCCTTCTCCGTATTTAGCAAGTGAAGAAAAAAAAAAGTATCAAGAAAAACTATCGTATTTGTTTAGTTATTTTTGCAAGCTTTTATTTACTTTCACCTGTCCCGGTGTCTGTTGGCCAATTGTTCTTTGGGTGAAAAATTTTGGGCCAAAACATTCTGTTGGTAAAGCATTCACTGACGTAGAGTTATGTTGGCGAAACGTTCGTGGGTGAAAAGTGCTTTGGATGAAAAGTTAATTGTTTAAAGATTATGTTGACCAACGGTTCATGTGCCAAACGATTGTTGGTAAAACGTTTCAGTTTCTAACAAATTGTTTTATTTGACGACTATTTCACTTTCCTTTTCTACTACTTACTTCTCAGATACACGACCAAAATCACAATGATTTTTATCTTATTAAAATAAGGTAATTTTTAGCTTACTGTTACTAAAAAGTCTGTCAAATTATTGTTATCTTTATTTTTATCAGTGTAAGTTTGTTTTTGCACTGCAATTGGTAGAGATACAAGACATGTGAAAGGACCGTAGTTGGTTAACTGGTTACGTTTATACTGTGACTCTACTAGGGGATGTCTCGCCCGTGCCGCATCGCGATATATGTAACTGGTGCAAATCACGAGTGAATTTTATTATATCGGTATAAGGTTTAAATTACAATGCGCTTGTGAACTGCATTAACTATCACTCTGTTGCTATGTTGTTTTAGATTAGGTAGAGTGTAATAGTCGTATTTGTGGTTCTAGTTAGTAAGTTCTTTCTTCTTGACAATTCATAGCCAATTCTTATAGGAAATTCAAAACAAGTAGGTTTCCCATATTACAGAAAATAATATCCTAAAAAAAAAAACAATAAAATAACAAAAATAACAAACCCCGAAAATAACAAGCCGGTAACAAAAACACCAAATCAATCAAACAAAGGTCAAGCTTCAGAAGTCGGTGACCTTTGTTTGATTGATTTGGTGTTTTAGTCACCGGCTTCTGAAGTTAAAGTTATTTTTCACTTTTTTGTGTTTTGGTTTGTTATTTTTGTTTTTTTTATTGTTTTTTTTTTGAAGTCGGTTTTTTTTGCATAAAGATTTTTACTTATTTTTCTTATTTTCTTAAAGTCGGTGAAAATGATTAATACTTCTAGTTTCTAGCACTCACTCTGTTGTCTCTAGAGAAATAAACTATCGATATCGACAAGTCCCATTATCTACACATTATTCTAGAACATGAAATCACCTAACTCCTAACCGTTTAAGAGTTGTACCTTCCTTCATCAGCTTAGCGTCATGAGATGATGATGACCATACGGAAATGTCTCAATAGCTTTAGTAATTATTTTTTACTAACACTAATTATGTCGTGCCTATTGTGTTGTGTATAAAATACTGGTAATCAGCTGCATCTGGTAAGACTGGAAGCCGACCACAAAATAGTTTGGAAAATGATGCTGATGATGAACAATTTAAGTCATGGTAATGGGCTTATCCCCAATAAATGGAAATCTGGGTGTATTGTACACATCTGCGTACCCCCTCAGAGCATACAGGCGTGATGATAGCGCCATGATTTTGTATAAACAATAAACCTCCAAGCGATTGCGAATCACGACAGATTTGCCGTCTATTTTTGAAGAGTTCCATAGTATATCTCCGAAGATCAGCGTCAAATCTTCACCAAATTTAAATGGGACCACCTCAGATGTACGAGTATAATCTTTCAAGTAAAAAAATAATCTTGAGAATCGGTCCACAAATGGGGGAGAAATCAGGTAATATACCTAAAAGAAAAAAAAAACATGCACACGAACACCACCTCCTCCTTTTTTGAAGTCGATTAAAAAACCACCAGTGGATCGGGGCCCATTCATTTTTCTTCAGTCCTGTTCTTTGTGCTGACAATTTTGTAAGCCTATTTGAAAAGTAGACTTCAGTAGTTTTTAAAACTAGTTATTTATGTAGGTAATATTTTGTCAAACAATAATTTAAATACAGGGTGTGACAAGAACCTTCACGAAGCCATCATCCAAGCATTATGTTCACCAAACTAAGTAACTTTACGCAAAAATTATTGCTGGGAAACGACTTTATTTTTTGGGGTGAAAAATCACGTTTTACGGTAGGACTCAATGTAACACAATCAAAACATTGTGCTGATGGATGGATTGAATAGTACGGGGGTCGTGGAGGTGTTTACAGTAAAAATCTTAGGTTACAAACTTGTATTTAAAAATTACCTTGTGAAAAAGTTGGAACTTTGACCCCCAATATATCCGAAACTAGAAGGTTCCCAGGTATGGTCTAGAACCAAAAAATGATCGCAATGACGGGGAGAACAAGTGCCTTTGGGCTTCATTAAGGGTCTTGTTACACCCTTTATGTAAATATTTTTCCTTAAAACTTTGAGCACAGAAACATAGCGTAAGTACTAAGTACCTAATTTATAAATTTGTCGCTTTAACATTGTGTAGTGTACTGCAAATACTATACTAAGTTTTGCTGGCTTCACCATGCATGAAGGTCGGAAATTGTCCGACGGTAAAAAGTATCCTATGTCCTTACCCATGTCACGATCCACCTGTGTTCCACATTTCATCGGGATCCGTTCAGCCGTTAAGGTGTGCAAAGCTAACAGACATACAGAGCTACATTCACAAACAGAGTTCCTGAATTTCTGACTTGTATCGGTCAGTTCAAAAACCAGGTTGTGCTGTATCCCTAGTTCACTGGTAAACACGACTGGCACATGTTGTCTAGTGTAGCCAACTTGCCGCGTTACCGCCTCCCGTCTGCAACTCAACATGACATGCATTGTGCCGATATAAATGGGAGTCAAAGTTAGGACCTTGTTTATTATACCTATGGTTAGGACTGAAGTATTTACCCATACAGATATACATAACGTAATCCTGGAAGAGTTAGGCAAGCAGTGGTGTCGAAATTTCGCCGGTTATGCCTTCGACCCATGTAATAGGGGGTGAGCCTATTGCCATCAACCGGGCACATCCAGACTCCAATCTGCTACAGAAAAATGCCTGATGGAAAACGCAATACCTGTTTGACCTGCCTTGGAATCGAACCCCAGCCAAACAGTAGCTTTTGCAACCACTAGACCAACGAGACAGAATACATAAATAATTTTCAATAAATGCTCGAAAAAAAGAAATCCTCAAAAGTAGTCCGACAATGGAGTTTTGAAGAAGAATGAGCCGGAATTCAGGCGAGGTTAAAATAGTAAAAAAAAATAAAAAATTACTTACTTCATCAATCTAAGCTAAAGTGGGACTGGGCTGGCCATGTCTGCCGTATGCCCGACGAGCTGTGGGCCAAAATAACCACGATGTGGCGTAGCCAGAAGGCGACGCGGTAGATCTCGCAGGAGATGGCGGGCCGAGCTGGACAGAACCAACGACCAGTGGCCCACATTAGCCCCGGATCAAAAGATTTGGAAGGCTGAGGAGGGGCCTTGGCAGCAGAGGGATGACACAGTAATTGAGAATAACAGTAACATCATCAATAGTATTAACATACTTGTAGATGATAAGTCTTAGTCATTTCATTTATTTTCTCCATAATAAGTGTATGTTCGGGTATTCACTGTTGCCATACAAAATGAATGTATCGGGGATTCCTGCAACATTCTAGCTGATAACGTAAGAGCAATGGCTCTGTTTAGACGATGTGTAACTTGCAATAATGTACCTATTAATCATATATATTATGTCTTGCTATTGAATGTTATGTGCCTACTGCACTGACGAAGACCACTGTTCATCACTTAGATGCAGTGAAATAACAATGTTAGAGACTTTGTAATACACGGTTGTGAACAAAGTCTATAAAGGGTGTAAAAATACCCTTAACGAAGCCGAAAGGCACTTGCTTTCTCCGTCATTGTGATATTTTTTTGGTTCTGGGTCATACCTGGGAACCTTCTAGTTACGGAGATATTGGAGGCCAAAATTCCAATTTTTTCATATATTTTTTTTAAATATGTACTAATTTTTAAAAAATATAGCTTTTCTTTAATAACCTCTTTGACCCGTTTACATGTGCGTACGACGACCAATCAAACTATACAGAACCATTTTATGAGGATCTCTCATGGTAAGGGAAATGTATACAAAGTGAGGCCATGTTACTGACAATGTATAGCTTTATGTGTCGCCGTGTGTATTTACACAGTACAAAATTCTTCGAAAAAGCGAAGAAGGGTAACAAAAACTGACCGGAGAAAGTAAATAGTTGTCAGAGTTACATGAAAAAGCAATTTCATAATAATAATACTAACTTACCAAGTTTTAAAAACAGTGCAAAATGGCTTCTGCATGTTGGTGTCGTATCCCTGCGGGACAGTCTGTACAGTAGAACACCCGTGTTTAAAAAAGTCGTAATGGTTATAGTTTTAAATTTGACAGTTAGGCAGTATGAATACTGTCCGAGTTCCTATAACTACAAAGCTAGTAATGATAGTAGTTTAGTTCAAAAGTTGGGTTTTAAGAAAAAAGACAATATATCAACATATAAGAAATAAAAACCTTAACAGAAGTTAAGGAATACGATCAATTTGTAAACTATAATAACGGCCATTTAGACTGTTCATATTTAACCTACTGGGTAATTACTGCACTTGAGTTGAAAATTCAAAATAATTATAAGACGGTCTTGAGAAACCAGAAAGTGTATGCCAATCCTTGTGAAAATCATAAAAGAATAGGAAACGTTATGAAAGAAGCTTTTCATATTTCTTCAACGAGTTTCTGTACGAGTGACATGCGATTACGATTATGAAACTACCTTTTGGCCGCGACCTTCGTCCACGCGAAATTATCATAAAAATATTACCTACTTCTCCAATTGAATCGGATTTTGTTTACAACTTCATTTGTTTTATTTTTTGTGCACGAAACCCTAATCCGTTTTCTAAAAGTTACTTACTTAGGCTAGCCTAACTAAGTTATTACCCTTTGTAACGTCAGCATTTTGAAAGATAACAAAAAAGCCCTGTATAAATCAGTTGAGCCGTTTCGGAGATTACCCAGAAAAAACAGACAAACAAAAATTAAAAAAAAACGTTTTTCTTTTTTTTAAGTACCGTATTTTAAAATGACAAACAGGCATTGCAATTTTATTTATTTGTATATGCATGTATAGACTTTGCGAATTTTTATTTGTCGAGGCCTTCTGTTCTATTGTCCCTTCGTCAACGCAAGTCTGCTAATACTAGATCCATTGGGCAATACCAGGGGGCCTAAAATGGAAGCTTTATCAGAATCATAAATTCATATTATGATTCTGATAAAACTACACGTTAAAAATTTAAAATTCTTAAAATGGTCTTTATGGTGATGACCACAAAGTCCATTTTAAGAGTTTTAAATTTTTAACGTGTTTCGTATTATGATTCTGATAAAGCAGCCATTTTAGGCTCCCAGACCAGGCACATGTTAACAGACATGCAAGTTCCTATCACACAATAACTTCTTTAAGATTTTTGATAAAACTCATGACAGTATACTTTACCACGACAGTCCATGCAAGGTAGGTACAGTAGGATACGTCAGTGGTCGCAAATCCAGTAGAACTCCTGCATGAGAAAATTTATTTACGATTTCCGACTTTTCTTTTAGTCAACCCTCAGATGGCGCCGTAGAGTTTTTTGATCCGAAAAAGATGATGTGAAAATTGGCCATTTTTTATTAAAAAAAAAAAACAATTTAGGTATTTCAGATTTACGGAATCCATAGATGTGATACAAAAATACATACATACTTAATAAAACCATGATTTCATCATATGGGTCCTGATCCTGACCCAGTGTTGGACGTACCGCGTGTCTAACTTATCTGCTTTAACGGCCAGGATGCAGTTGGTGCTGCCACGCAGCATGCAGAGCGCCGCGGCGTATCTCTTGCGGAGCACGGCGTGAAAGCCGTCTACGGCGCGTCCGCGAACAAAACAAAACAAAATAAATAAACACAAATGTAAGAACACTTTTTTTCCAAAATCTGAATGCAAATGCCCCATCTCACAATTCCACAATCCACCCCTCACTAAAAGTCTGGAACACCGCACAACTCCAGAGGATGCGTTAACTAAGGTAGGTAGCCCGCAAAATTCTAATAAACAACTAAGTATTTCATCAAAAAGTCATTCAATGGGATTAAATAAACATAAAGGGTTGTATTGATGATCTTAATGATATAAAACTCTTGTTATTGCGTTTTTCTATCAAGAATTTTTCAGTAGCAGTCATGGACTTAGTATAACTAGCGACACCTCTGCCTTCCACCTAAAGGCCAAATTGTTACCCCACAGACGTACATAATGTGGTCGACTGTACCTAGATGTGAATCTCTTGCCCACTTGCATGCGTGCCGCGTGAGTGCGACATCGGTGCCTTTATAACGCCTACATGCGACCCGGTAACTAGAACGGTCTCAACAAAAAATGTACAAGACTCGATGCTTATTTTTAGAATATATTAACTCTTTACCTCGACGTACCATTGTAATTCTAGGATAGCTATTTTATAGTCATTTCATTCATAATAAGTAATTATTATATTATTCACTAGCTGTTGCCCGCGACCTACGTTCGCGTGAAATTATTATAAAAAACATCCCTTGACTTCCCTTTTTAATTCGGGTCGTGTTAACAATTTCAAGTGTTTTATTTTTTTTGCAAGGAAGCCTAATATTTTTTCTAATATATAAGTAGGTTGCCGTGTTAGACCTTATAACATCACCTATCTGCCAGAAAAAGTCCCATCAAAATTGGTCCAGCCGTTTTGGAGATTAGCCGGAACAAACAGACAGAAAGAAAAACAGACGGACAAACAGACATAAATTGAAAAAAAAAAAATTTTGCTATTATAAGTGCCGTAATTATTTTCATATGCATTCAGTAAAAAGCTGTTATTTTGACCTACAGATACGTATGCATTCTTATATTAGGTCAAGAATATGCCATAATCTTTATTACAAAGTTCACTTTTAAACGATAGAGCGTCGAAACCTTTTTCAGAATTAGCAGTCCCATGGTTGCAATTTGTCATAACACCATTTACTAGTAAACCGAAAATATCAACATAATGTGTGTTGATCCACTGCTGGGCTAAGGCTCATTGCTTTCCAATTCTCTCTGTATGCGCATTTACTATTATTGTAGCTAAATCTCCAAGCCATATCATCATCATCACCTTCCTTCTGCCCTATAGCCCCATTCCACTTAGGGTCGGCGCAACTCGTTTTCTCCCTCCATGCTCCCCTGTGAGACGTCACGGCATCATTAACTCTTTTCTCTATCATGTCCCGTCACGTACCACACGTGACTCTTATTATCTTTTTAACTAATCTACAGCAGCTCTTATGCAAAATATTGAAATAAACTTAGATCTGGACACATTTCGGGTGGCTAAGACTGTCACATGCGACATAGAAGATGCAAAAAAACACATTACTAGTCACAAGCACTCTATCAATATCCTATCACAAAATGTTCGTAGCATCAACCGTAATATGCCAAATTTCGTCACACTTCTTCAAAGATCTAAAATATCTTGGGACATTTTGGTCCTCTCTGAATGCTGGCTTCCATCTGCAAAGTACATCCCTTCCCTCGACAACTATAACCATGTAGCGACCACTTCCAACAAAACCCAAAACGAAGGTGTTGTAATTTATTACAATAAACACCTTCAAGCCACCGTCGAAGAACCTTCAGTTATCGACGCTAACTGTCTACTTTTAAAATTAAATCGAGATGTTTGCATACTAGGAATATATCGCCCACCAAGTCAAACTAACATTACTAAATTTATTGATTCCCTTAACCTACTTCTCAATAACCTGAAAACCTTTAAAAATATTTTTCTTTGTGGTGACATAAATATTAACATAGTTCCAAATAGTGCTGATAAACGATCCCACGACTACCTAAACTTATTGGCTAGCCATGGTATGCTCCCAGGTCACACACTCCCAACGCATGGATTAACATGTCTAGACCACATGATGCTGAAGACAAATATGGACGTATCTTGTTTTGTATTTGAAACTTCCATTACTGATCACGATAGTGTAGCCATTAGCTGTAAACCCAAATCCCGCCCACATTACATAAACGAAACATATATCTCAGTCAACTACGAGGGTCTCGATAAAGATATGTTAAACATTAACTTCCAGCCTATTATTGACTGCCAGGACGCAAATATCTCAACCGAGCTTCTTGTTACTTACTTGTCTACAGCAATCAAAAACAATACCAGGATGATTAAAACAAACAAAAAACAATTGATAACAAAACCGTGGATTACTAAAGGGTTACTACGTTGTATGAGAAACCGGGACAACTTGCATAAAAAACTAAAACGGAATCCTGATGACGAGATTATTAAAACCACATACAAACGTTACCGTAACTATTGCAACACCTTACTAAAAAAAGCAAAAAAGAGATTCGAGAAACACGAGATTGATAATGCTAAGGGCAACAAAAAACAGCTTTGGGATGTTATAAAAAGAATTAGCGGCACTGATAAAAGAATTGACCATTCGACGGCCCTCTTGACATCAAACAATCCAGATGCTGACATAAACAACGTCAACCGCTTCTTTGCAAACGTAGGTGCAAACTTAGCGAACAAGATCTCCAATGATAAACGAGTCCCATCCAATTACTGCGACGATCACTTACCGAACACCTCCCCAAATTCAATGGTCATCCTTCCCACTGACGAGCAAGAGATCTCCACTCTTATCAATAGATTAAAGGATAAATGCGCTGTGGGTATCGACCTCATAAGTGGTAAAATTGTAAAGAGATACGCAAACCTCCTTACCTCTCCCATGACTCACATTTGTAATCTGTCAATCTCTACAGGGGTTTTCCCAGATCCGTTTAAAATAGCTCTTATCAAGCCTATCTACAAGGCTGGGGGAAAAGATTCTGTGAACAACTACCGACCCATTTCCATTCTTCCAGCACTTTCCAAAATCCTGGAGCGCTTAATTAATAAGCGTTTAATCATGTTTCTGGAGACCAACAAACTGCTCTCTCCTTCACAATTGGGCTTCAGAAGCGGTAAGAGTACCAGCGATGCTGTCCATGAGCTGGTTAACTCTATCGTTATCAGTCTGGATGATAGGATGAAATGTTTAACGGTGTTCCTCGACCTTGCAAAGGCGTTTGACACAGTCTCAATCCCACATCTCCTAAATAAGTTGAATCGGCTTGGTGTAAGAGGAACTCCTCTTAAATTGCTGGAGAACTATCTTACTGGAAGGAAACAAAGAGTCAAAATTAATGATAGATTGAGTGACGAGCGGACTGTCAACTTCGGTGTACCACAAGGTAGTATAATCGGACCAACGCTCTTCTTAGTATATATCAATGACCTCTGTCAGCTTCCTCTACTGAAAGGAAAAATCGTCACTTTTGCAGATGATACCGCACTGTTTTTCAGTGGTGGTAGTTGGGATGAGGTCTTTGAAACTGCTCAACTAGGTGTTAACACAGTCAGCGAATGGTTGCAAAACAATTTATTGACACTAAACGTTTCAAAAACTAAATATGTAACTTTTGCTCATAGAGCTAAACTCCTTCCTCCGTCAAGCCTTTCTATTTCGGTGCACACGTGTTGTTCTCCAAATCCCGAGTGTACATGTCCCACCCTCGAAAGGACTGTTAATATAAAGTATCTAGGGATCACTATTGACTGCCATCTTTCTTTTAAATCTCATTTTGATGTACTTGTACCAAGGATCCGTAAACTTATCTACATTTTTAAATCACTAAGACACACCGCAGATCGAAAGACCATTAAAATGGTTTACTTTACCTTATGCCAGTCGTTAATTGAGTACTGCATCACAACTTGGGGCGGTGCCGCCAAAACCCATCTTATCGAGGTAGAGAGGGCGCAGCGTGCTATACTTAAGGTTGGTGCTGGTCTCCCTTTTCGTTTTCCAACTATTGAGTTATACAAAGAATGGGACATCCTTACGGTCAGACAAACTTTCATCCTGCTTACTGTAGCTAAAAAGCACTCCCAGCTACAATTTGACTCTAAATTAATAAAAAACCAACGACGGAAGGGAAGAGTCTGCCCGTCATTGCAGTTCAAGTCTTCACTCCCTCAGAAATTTTTTTGCTTCCTTGGACAATTTTTGTACAACAAATTAAATGTCACCCTTGATCTTTATCCTAAAACCACCTCTCTTTGTCACAAAACAGTTAAAACATTTCTTAAAACCCTTGACTATCAAAAAACTGAGAACCTTTTGGCAGTTCTCAAATAGATTTCCTTCTGTCCTCTCTCCCGTGGCTGTTTTACATCTCATACTCGCTCTCGCACACTCCAACATACATTCATACACTTCAACAGACATTCATACACTCCAACATACATTCATACCTGACACTACACTTTCGCATGAACCATTACTTCTCCATTTTTAATTTTGCTTTTTTTTACTGTTTCTTATTATTTTTAACTTTAATCTCATTGTCTCTTTGTGATCTTCTTGGTACCATGAATAATGTTCACACAAGACGACTTTAACCTTTTACTATATTATTTTTGCTGTGGGGGGCCCTGGTGACCTGTAACACAGGCTTCTTCGAAGACCTACTTCAGGCACCAGTCTCTTCCAATGGTGGAATATACTAGTAGTACTAGTCAAAAACATTGTTTATTTTTAAGAAAACCAACATTGTGAAGAGAGAATAAATTAAATTAAATGAAATGAAATATCATTTCTCACACACGCCATCTTGTTTCATTAAAATAAATATCTACGCGTTTTGCAATCCCATAACTTTTTATTCAGTCATTGAACACGGTAACCCATCCAAAACTGACCTACAACAGCTTTCCTTCACCTTGTACCATAGCATAGCACGAGATCGACCTTGACGAAGCATGTCAGGGCTGAACCCTACACTCTTCTGTCTCCGGTAATAAAGCTCACTTTAATTAATCTCTGCAGGAAGCTAAGACCACCGCCGTTTAAATGATTTTTGATTAATTGGTACTGTGTATTATTGTGCTTGCTTTATTCATAGTTAATCATGCTAGGTATATTATTTTATTTAACACTTCAAGCACAGCGTACAGAGCCGAACTACCATCAACCATAGTCTTAGTCATTTTCTACCAGTCAACTTTTAGGTGACGCAGAGACAAACAGTGGGTAGGTATAAAACTGAAAACACATCGTATTTAATACTAAGATCTAGGCACTACAAAATAGTGGTAATAGTTGTAATATGTAACACACGTGTACACACACACACATGTTTATGTAACGTATGTTTATTTTCTTATATGTTTTATATTTATATAAAATACTAAATACAACTATTATTACTATTTTACTACCGTATCAAGCCGTGTACCTGATGAGCTTTGCATAGTAAAAAATTACGAACTTAACCCCTTTAGGGCATGCATTTTTAAACCTTAGTTAGTGCTCAATTTTGTTCTAAAAAAAACTATGGGCATTATGTCATACTTCTAGACTCACCACTCACTCACTCACTCTCAAGATATTTTTTTGTTAAGAAGAAAACCACATACTTCTTAAGAAGGCTGGTACTCATCATAACCAAGTATATGGGTCATATTCAAAATAATGGTAAGTAACGGATTGTAACAGAAAAATACGAAAAAAAGGGTAATTTAGGGCAAGTTTAATAGCACAGGTTTTATTAAAAAAATGTTTTGGCTAACCTGCGGTGCACTAAGTATTAATTTATTATTTTCATTAATTCATACGTCATGAGACAATGTGAATAACTGAATAACGTCTAATCATAAGTAATAGAAAAAAAGTGACTGTTAAATAACCTATATGAATTAATCGCACGTACCGAGTTCCTCCGTGCTTCGGAACACGCTGGTCCCAGCAGTCAATGTACATCAGTCGACAGTCGTCAGTCGTTCGACAGGTGGTCAGTCTTTTACCAAGGAATATCGTATTGCCCAGTAGGTACTAACTGGGTTGTGGAGGTCAGATAGATAGTGGCTCCATGTAAAATACTGGTTATTCAGCCGAGTTTTTCTTTTTTCATTTTGACAATATGGCGTCTGGTAACTGGTTGTTGCTTTGGTGAATTTTGATTATTGGCATGTCTTTAGTGACACTTGCAAGGTTAATCAATCCATCGACGTAAGAATCATCAAAATCGGCCTACACGTTTGGTCTCTACAACGCCACCTAAGAACAAACATACATAGACTGATACATTACCCTCCTTTGCGTCGCGCAGTCGGGTAAAAATGGCCGAGCATTTATTCTTAGGCCACGTACAGCTAGTAAACTAATTTTGCCACAATATCAAATATCTTTATTGCCATGGAAATAATGATAAAAAATAGCTTAACAGAGAAGAATTACAGATATGTATAGAATAACGACAAACATTAATCAATTAAATTTTAAGAACAAAAAATAGTATTATATACTTCATATAACGAGGTGGTGAATGTTTAAACAATATACTCTGAATTTTTATTTTACTTTTAAACAAAAAAAAAACCATTAGGTACACCTAATTGTTTTTTTAGTTTACCGCTAAAGACATTGAATAGGTACTTGTATGAAACGGAACCTACGCAATGTCTGGTTTGATTTTACTTTAATAAATTGTTTATCTGCATTTACATTGTTTTGTATGCTACACGCATTTCATTGTTTTTTATTAAGCTCAAAAAAACATTTAATCTGTTTGTTTATGAAATTCTAGTCAGATGTACCTACTTATCTCATTATAAAAATAATTGGGTTGGGCACCACTGACAGTAGTAAATATACAATTATTTTGAATATGACGCATATGGAGGTTTCCATTCTGCTACATTGTTTTTCCTACCTATTCACATAATCTCCTAACCATCTTTAGCTATACCAAGCTATTAGCAATGACCTGTTTACAAGTTCGTGATTATTCATGCTCCAACTAGATGGCGCCTATGTACCCAAACATTAAACTAGTGCATCCATTGCTTCTTGTAACTATTTTTCCGCGTGTTATTTTTAACGTAAACAAGACGGAGGTAATTAAGCAAATAGAAAATAAATCAACTATTTATTTTGTATTTGTTTATTACGTTGTAGGTATGTGGAAATTTCTGATGACTAATCTCCTAAGTCATGAATGTGTGAAGCCATTATTTTTCTAACATGTTGGTAAATAGACTTGTTTACTTTATGTTTATCTATTACGTCATGTGCATACTTTGTGGTAAGTAATCTAAAAATTAAAGAAATATGGTTCGTACGGTGAGATATAAATGGGAAGCATAGAAATAATTTATAGGCAAAGGAAAGTTGAATGTTTGAATCAATTTTTTTCTACTGACTTGTGTCGGAAAATTATACTAGGAAAATGTGGAATTCAAAAGTATGAAAAGTTAAATTATGTTAAAATATTGAAAAAAAAAGTGGAATGAGTACTGAAAATTGGTTGCCCGTCAAAAACGAGATGGATTCGCAATATTATTACGAATTCTAATAAATAACGCAACTTTTAGTGTAATAAATCGATTAGGGTAACCACAGTGGACAAACAATTTTAGAATTTCCGCTTACTCCCACTGATGGGATAATTTGGTTGGGCAGGGCGGCGGCGCAATAATCAGAAACCTAGCTTCCACCTTGCCAGTATTTATATTTCGTACCAATAGAAGATATGAAGTAAAAGCTACATAACTATTGCTCTCTCTCTCTACTTCCACTACTGAAAATGTTCTTCCCTATAAGACATAGGGAATATGGGGATGTAAGACAAAATGCCACTTATTATGCATACTTAATTATTTCTTATTCCGTTAGCACAGGGATCGTCGAAAGCAATTTATTCTGCTGACAGTTTATTAGTGTGCATTCTGTCTTATTTCGCTCTTTATGGATAATATTGTACCTTGATTTGTATTTCTGGGTAGGTAATATAGGTATACGTCATCTGCAATTTAATACTGTTTAATGAATGTGTATGTACTTAATTTTTGTTTTTTTTTTTTGCGGTTTCTCTTTCGTACAGACGTCATTTCATTTGTTTTCATCAACTATTTAAAAAGACTTTTGTCGAAAGTATTTCTCGGTTATCGTCATTTGAGGTTTTATTAGAGGTACACAATAAAATTGACAGTATACAGTTTATATTTAATATTTTATTTATTTATTGACCATCTCTTAGCTTAAGACAGGAAACATTTATAAAATAGCAGCTAGTCACAATAATAAAATTATGATAACATTTACAAAACGTTCTCTTAAATTTATTATTTCACAAACAAGTACCTCGCCTCGTATCAAACACATTTACAACTTTCATAATATTAGTTACTCCTTGTAGATGCCTTGATACAACACATTCAATATAAAGTCATCTATGCATTTTATTTTACCTCAGAAAGAATGGAAATATAATAATTTCTAAGAACTGTTCGACATCGGATTCATGAATCAATTCTAAGTACATTCATGGGAAACTTGGTACGGGAAAATCTTTTCAGCGAATCGAGCCGCAGAAATTACTCTATTTGCATTCAGATTCTGTACTATATTGTTTGTATATTTAGCTAAATACGGCTTTGTGCAAGCTTGATTACTAAATATGTATAACGGATCAACAGTATTATATAAAGATTTGTATTTATATAGTCATATATTGCACTATATTAGCACGTCAGTAATTCTTAAATAATACTGCACGTCTGTGTTACTCACTTCTATTCTTGTAGTGTGATCAAGTATTACATCAACCCTTTTTCATACGTCATATTCATCAATTACAGCTTGTACGGTATCACCCACTCTTAGCTCCATTTCATTTCTATTTATAAATTGATTTTAACCCAAATTAATAATGTCCGTACAAAATGTACTGTTGTATGTAAAGTTCGGTCTGAACGACCGATGACTCAATCATTTCAACTGATTCACTGACTCACCCATGGTTTGATATTGAAAAACAACTCGGGGAATCTATTATTATAATATGCAGGAGTGCCAAGAGTAAATAAAATGCCAAATAAGCTGAACTATTAAGTTTATTTAGATCTCAAGCTCACACGGAACCAATAAAATTATTCAATTGCTTTGGAGTATTATCGATACAATATTACAATTTCTTTCAACACATCGCATTTTGTCTCGCTCGCTCACGCAATGCGCGAGTGAGATGAACACGAATTTGATTCAATAATCTGATAGTCTGCAACATCCTTTTCTTTTTCTTACAGTTTCCGATGAACACGATTGAATGACTAAAGCTAGAGGCTCGGTATTAAATTATTTACTTTCTAAGAATCTCACATCGTCCAAGGAGCAGCCGCGCCACGTTCGAAACAAGTGACACGATGCAATCATACTCCTAACGTGTGCAGCGACTTGTTGGCGGTAATGACAAAGAGATAGGAATGTTAGAAAGCACATCAAACAATTCTTGGTCGATTGGTATATTAGAAAATAAAAACCCGTTATAGGACAATAGAGTTCATTGATACAAAACATCATTTACATTGGTGAACTTTACGACATGACTAACTCTCAGTCTGATTTCAGAATTCCGTGCGCTGTCAAACGTGGCCGATTTACAGTACATTGAAAAATCTACTTATTTGTTAATATGTGCGTTTTTATTTTCAATTTATAAAGTATATTTTGCTTGCAAATTTAAATTTAACAACTAGTGACCAAAATGTATTAGAACACTAATCTTTTGTATGAATTCATTTTTGTAGAGTTATATCTTCTCATCATTATCCCCTAATAAGGGCAACAGCTAAGTGTACAAGCGCCTAACTTTATAAATTTTTATAATATAATAATGATTATTCAACATTACATACAACATACCAAATAATTGAAACAAAAAAAAAAACATCTACTCGTCACAAATGGTGATCGAAACTCTAAATGCGATTCTACCGTCGGGTATAAACGACATTTAAAATTCGGTTAATCCGTATAAAATGGCCGATATAGAAAATGAATTAAATTTTTTCAAGCTTTTTACAAGCACAATATCCAAACAAGTCGGTTGGGGAAACTAGCACAAATACGACACACAGGCTAGGCTAATATCACAGGAGTGCTGGGAACGGTGCAGAGACCCACACCACAGCCGCGCCGGGCGCCCGCCGCCCCGCCCCGCGCCGCCCGGCCCTCTCGCCCCTCGCCTCCCCTACCTATTTACTATTCAGTGGGGGCGAAACGGGCTACTACCGATATATTTTGCGACAATTAAGATTTCAAAAGAAAAGAACTCGCTTGTTCCGCGGATCAATTACACAATCAACGATTGATTGCTTTCAAACTTATTGCACAACCGTTTGATAAGTAACGCTTTTTATTACACACAATCCGCCAACTTATAAACGTTGTTTAAATTGAGCAACAATTGTTGCAAGTCTGATATTGAATATTATTTTAAAATTATACATTACCAACGCTTATAAGAGGAAAATGTAGTCTCTATCTTGAATTACATAATAAATTAACAATGACACGTTAGTTCCCTAAAACCCAGATTCAACCCAATTAAATATCATATAATGGTAACAAAGCTTAAAATGGTGATATAAGCAATAGGGTAACATTAAAATGTACAAAACAAAAAACGTTTAAATAAAACTTAAAGCGATAAAGTACAACAAAACTCGTTCAAAGTAACTCTCGGACTTGTTAGCAAATGTGAGGCGCGAGCAAACGTTGGACGTTGGCGGCCAATGTTGGCCGAACGTTTCTTCAACGCCGACACGCGTCAGGTTTGATAAGGAAACTAAAACGCCATCGAGAGTTACCGATGACACACACACATACGTCACAAATTTTCCTTTATCACCTTACAGACTATTAGTAATGTTAGCAATTAGATTCGAATTGAAAAATACTACGTTATAACTTGCTAACAGCATAATCCTTATTATTCCAATCACACACGCATGTGTGTGCATCAAGAACAACAGTTTCACTCTATTCAATAACGTCCAACCGATCTCACAAGGCAGCACAAAATAATACTATTCAAATAAAACTAAATAAGCGTGGAAGTTTTGTTACCGCTCGCGCTCGTCTACGCAACCGTTCCCAGTCGTTTTGCACTATCTCTTAATCACTATTTACTTTACAGTACAATAATATAACATAATAATTATCGCTTAAAACTATGCCTCCATTGTGAACCGTTAAACTTGCACTACGAGTGAGCGCGTCACCGTAGCAGTGTAGCGACAACGTACACTCAGAGTCCTCTGTTCGATAAAAATTAATCGTTGAACACTAATTGGACCGCGCCCGTCGGCAGCGCCTGAGCAACTTTCACTAAATAATAAAAAAACACGCTAACAAAGTAAGTACTCTTCTTAACAACAAAGAATTGGCTAAACGTCGACAGTCCGTTCCGGGTAGCGTAAATTAAACACGAATCAATAGTCCAGTGATTCTCGAGCCGCCGTGATGCAGCGCCGGCGCGGCGGCTCGGACAGGGCCGGAACCGGCGACTCCCGCGGCCGGCAAGCGGCCGGGACTCTCTCAGGAGCACGAACACGCCCGTGTTCGCTTACAGTGAATTGTGGAGATGCGCAGGGCGGCGCGGTCATGAGTCAAGCACGGTCAGGAGCCCGGGGGGCAGCAGGGGCACGTCCGCGCGGGGCATCTGCTGCCGCGCTAGCTGCGCGCAGCCCAGGTTGGCGTCGCCCAGCTCGGGGATAGCGTCTAGTAGCGCTAAGCACTCATCTTCAACAGCTCGCCTCGCCTTCTTCCCGACCCACGAGTCATCGCACTCCTCCCTCGCCCGGCGTCGCCTGGCCTCCTTCTCCCGACGCGCCTCCTCGCTCAGTCGGCAGTATGTGTTGTTAATGCACACTGAGCGCCTCAGGTCGCGCGCAGGGTCCTCGATGTTCTCTAATTTCTGCGAGCAGATCTCAATGACCCGCTTTCGTTCCTCGTTAGCGCGGAGGCGCGCCGAGATCATGGAGAGCTTGGGTCTGGCGGCGGGCTCGGTGCGTGGCGGCCCGAACATGTCGTCCTCGAAGGCGTCGGCGATCTCCGCGCCGCGTGAGCTCTCGCGCTCCTCTTGCGGCGTCATTCTGTAACAAAAACGCGGACACATTAGCACATATTAGCGATACGTCAATTTTAGTAATGGGAACGAAATTAAATCGGCCGGAAAGTAACAAATAATTGCATAGAAAATTATGAATCGTATAATCGAGTCCTTGTACAAATTTTAGAAGGCTACGCTCTAAGTCATTAACCACAAAGACATTATTAATAAATAAAACTGTGACGGAATGTGAACGAGTCAAGGAGAAGCCCTAATTATTTCATAATAACAAGTACTAGGTCAATCGGAGAACAATGCATCGAAGTCGGAACGGGCCAATCAGGTTCACAACTCGTTATAATCCGCTCTCCATTCGCAATCACATCAAAACTACAACAGATATTAGCAAACAGGTTTTGAAGATAAAAAAAAAAAACCTTGAAATGCATTTCGTCAACACCTACCTAAATAAATCAGGGGAAATGATGAGGAACCCTGACATAAACATGATCGGCAATCCACTGGAACTTAATCACAGTAAGAATGGTAACTCCAATGTCAAAAAGTTCAAAACACTGGCACAATACAGGCGCGCAATTCGTCACTTTGTCCTCGACGACTATAAAAAAGCAAAAAGACACAAGTGAAACAAAAATAAATCACGCGGAGAGCGGCGTGCGCGCAGCTCCACGAACACTCGACGAATGACAACATACCTCGCTGTAGATAAGACATTGAAAAAGCCAATTGCGTCATGTACTGCTACGTACGTATGGAGAGGAAACGGATGACGTAGACCATAGCCGTCATTTTAGACGCTATTGCTTGACTAGTCATGACTCGCCGTATTCATTTGTGCTCGAGACAAAAGATACGAGTAATGTCTAGTGCCCAATTTGTGAAAAATATGTCACTGAAACTGTAATAGATTCAGTTAAACAAGGAAAATAATTTTTCCTGTTCGATAAAACAGTTGTATCTTGACAAAATTAATAGGCTACGAATGCTAATGTAATTGAAATAACCCATATATATTGCAATGATGGAATAACGAGGATAGTGGAGTATGCAACATAGTCTAATTTAAAGAAACCTGGCGTTTAAATTTGAAATGTTTTGACTGTGAAAGTCTGAAACGAGATGAATGCCTGAAACCATCCTCCAGAATAACAAGAACGTTCAGAGGACACTTGAGGTAACAACGTTAGCCTTCGACCTTTGCAATTGATAACGTTACGAGCTACTAATGTAAGAAAAAAGTAAGCGGAGAGACTTGATACACGAACAAAGCTTTGAGAATCTGAAACTATATCGTAATGTAACAAAAGAATAAAGAAGATACCGAAGAGTAGTAGTAGTAAGTATATACTAACGAATTACGAGTGTTTGTTAAAATAATAAACAATAAAATTTTATAGGGTTCCCCCCCCCCCCCCTATAAAATTTTTGGTTAGCTTCTGGCAAATTTTTTGGCCAACTCTTGGCCAACTACTCGCCAACCCTTAAGTTAAATGAAGTCTTCTCATTGCATTACGAAATGTTACGCTCATTTCATGATGGTAAGGCGACGAAAATTCAAAAGCTCACTAAATGAAAACATATAAACACAAAACAAGAAATGTGTAAACCAGCCGAGGATTCATGAAACGTAAACCTGGACTAGTTCTCAAGTAAGAAACACGTTCGTTCACAATCGTATTATCGAAAAGGCGTTACAAGCTACGTGTTTTTGCACCAAAATTGCCGTTTCCACAGAATCCTTTGAATCCAAAGCTTTTGTTTTAAAACCTGATTCATAATAATGTGTCTCTCATTGCATTCTGAATATTACAGCCGTCTGTCTGTGTTATCTCAGTGTTGGTTGCGTTCAGTTGTTTATTCAAGGTAATTGGCGAACAGAAAGATTTGCGACGTCTGTATTAACGCGACTGTTTTCTTTTGTTCTGTGATACCTTTTTAAACCTCAAGGCAATCACTTCCGAGGTGTTGATTTGGCAACTATCGAAAAGTGGTATCAATCGCATTCAAAATTCAAATTGTTGACGCAAAAAGCCGACAGCTATAGACTCACTAGCGTTAACTTATAAGTACAGGGACATTTATTTACACAGAGATATCCTGAAATATGGGTAAGTACCTGATAAATTGTAAAGTTCCATATTACTCAGTGTTACTCCAAGTTCAGTACTGCGTAATGAGCGAAATATTAATTTCAGCATTAAATGTGACGTAATATAAAGTTGAAACAGCTAATATCGATGTTGCTAACTGTTATTGCAGATATCGCCTACACAATTACTTTAATGATGTAATAAAACTGCAGGAGACACGTTGGCAGCACCACCACTTTTGACATTTAAATTTTAATATAGTTCGTTTTACTTTTTTCAACCATAGACTACTTGAATTTATTTTTTCCATTTGTCTAGATTCAAATGATTTCTGGAGTTTTTGTTGATATAATGGGTATTGATTCACGTCTGTGTTTTCCCATTCTTCAATAACGATGACTGGACTTGAATCCAAATTTGGTCACGGTCCACATAGTTTATTGTGACGACTGCCGTAGCTAATAAACTAAACTTTTTCCTGGATTTAATACAAATCAAGGTATTTTCCTTGTCATATTGTGAGGAAGTGTTTTCACTTTTCGGTATTCATGGTTTCAAATTAAAATTACTAACAAATACTAATAAAATGTGCACAACACGCTTGGATCATGTTTTTTTTTTCGTGTGGCGAATGCGCGGCGACAGAGCACGCCGGGTGTTGCCGACCCCGCCAGTTACGATCTAATAAATCTCACTGGAGTCGACCGACGCTACTGCCTACCTGCACTTTCTTTTCTCTGTCCCACACAAGCCGGGGGCAAGAATCCACTGATATGTGAATGCCATCATAATATAGGGGACTTTTTTCTAACATTTGACATCGTATATGATGCGTCTGACGCAAGTTCACCTTTTAATGTAAATCTCCACAAAATTCTTGAAATTAATGTAGGACACTTAAAAAAAAACAATGAAGCATTTATAAATTTGAATAAGGTATTCGTTATCAATTCTGTTCGCTTTCGTCGAATAAGTCATGTCTTGACACAAGTAACGTGATCGTATGGTTAACTTTTTAATGTGAAAACTTTTTCCTTCACAAAATTTTACGATGATTTATTTGCTTGAGTTTATGTATTGCTACAAACTGATAACATAATAAATTGTTCTCTTTCTCATTTTCCTGCTTGTGTACATAATATTGTATTAAACAGTCAACTCTATTCGTTTATTGGAAAAGAAATGGTTTTACGAAAACTTCGTAATTGGTAGTCTCACTGACTTAAAGTTAGAAGCTCTGCTAAGGCCACTATCGCCTTAAGTTAGCCATTCACTTGTACTTGATAGACTTCAGGGTACAGCAGAAAATACAGGCTGGATTGCATTAGAAATCATTGCAGACGTATCGAATTCCACAATCCACTTCGGAGTTCGGATAGAAATCCTTGAAGGTAAGAAATATTTCTTAAAAGTATTTTTTGCTAAATCACTATGACCGCGTAGGTGTTTTGATAGATCACCTTCTATGGAGAACGTATGATATGGCGAATTATCGAATGTAGGTGGAAACATATTACCGATACGAGATATTAGTTTAACGATCTCCAGCATTTTTCTCTAATTTCCCGCATCGCACACTTTCACGTCAATCTCTACTATGCCCTTAATTGCATCAGCTCTTTTGGGCTTTATAGCCGCATTTAAGTGATCAAAATAAGCCATTTTGTGTAGAAAATATTGATTCTGTGATATATTTGCACTTATTTTTATCTACACTTTCAATTTATCTATCGTTCAACATTATCTTCGTATTAGTATGTCGTCTAAATATAAATGAAAGGCATTATTGTTTTGTTGTCTGGTAAGAATCGTATCTACACAGTTTTTGTTTGTAATGTAATGACAATTAAAAAGTTGTAAAAAATCACGTGAACGCGTAAATGTGTTGTAATTGGCGTCTATGGCCGAAATTGTGCGTCCCTATGTGTTGCATCATCAATTACTGTGCCGTGGGTGTTACATAAATTGCTTTTGTTCATTAATACCACAATAACTTCAGTGTGTTACAAATTATTAAAAGCAGAATACAGAATATCTATGAAATTAATTTGAACTGCGATCTGGTGAAAGCTTGGTCTTAGGATATTATCTTATACCACCATCTTTTATTTTGGTATTTACTGCTTCATCTTCATATATTAATTCTCCATTTTTGTGTGTAGGTAGTTTACTATTACTTTCTTCAGTACTATCACTTGATTTTATTGCTTCACTTTTCCTGCCTTGTTACCCGTTACATTCATCAATGATGCCCATTAAAGAATTTTTCTATCGAAGTGGGTGAATCATTTTTTTAAAACAATTACTCGTACAAAGCCGACAGTGCTTATGTAATGACCTCACAATGGGTGGTACCTTTCTAGGTCGCAAGTAACGAATAATTAATTTAGTTTCTACTGTAAGTACTCCTAGCATAACTTTTAACTTCCTCTGCGTCAGATTTTTTCTTTGTATCATCTGTACTTGTGCCTTGTTACAAGATCGTTTCGGTATTATCCTTGGCTTCTCGGAAAATTACTCAGCGGGTTTCCATCAGCTTAAAAGTGCTGTTTATTTTTAAAATAAGTTTCATAGTTGTAGTGACTTCTTCAAAATCTTGTTTAAATTTACTCCCGTTACGCAATTTTTTGTAAGAGGAAATTATGGGTAGTTGTTGTAGTTATAATGGCCTAAAGTTTGTAAGTCCTATGCTCCAAGGTGATAGTAATAAAGTTCAAATGCCAGTTATAACTATTTGTCCTTTTACGGTATCATAGACAAGGATTGTTCGAACTTGTAGCGTCTATGCGTCATGATCATTCCTATGAATTCATACTAAGCGGAATTGTAGTTGAAATTTCCCCATACGAATATGTTGTATGTCAACAACTACCAACCGAAATAAAGAGAACCAAACATTGAAAGAACATAAGCCACATTACTCTTGAAGTATTTAAGACGTTCCACGGAAGCCGTAAAAGCCTAATACCAAGTTACTCTGCACGTGGGGTAATCAAAATCACTATATTATATAGTTTGCGTGTTTAAATCGAGCGCCATATAACATTGATAGGCCACAGCAGACAATGGATGTTGCTCACAGCGTATAAATCACGGGTAATGGCTACGTAGTTGACGCGATTTTTAAACTTATTGACTCTGTTAAAGTTTGTACTTAGTTTTTGTATTTTAAATTTTGATGTTATTCGGTGTAAGAATAAGTGAGATATTTTTCTTTCAAACAAAATTTAAAAATTATTCAGATTAAGGCATTGCATTGTCCTAAAAAATCACATGACGGCATTTTTCATAATCATTCTGATCTGAACACAAAAGTTTTTGCTGTTCAACAAACAATCACAAGTAAAACCTGTAATACCTAGTTCAGTAACTTTATTTAAGCTCAGTTTTTCCACTTTACTAACAAAAGCAGCAAGCTCTTGGCACGTTTCCCATGCAGTAAAGTTTATAATATTCAGTGAAAGAGACATCGTATTGTGCTATCTCTTTCTAGTTCAACACCTGCAAATGACGGTGATCGTCATGAAGTATTCTAAGAAAATCTGAGGAAAACTAATTTCTTAGTAGAAAGATTTAATCAAAGTACCTACCTACCTATGAATTTTAACCATGTATGAAATGTTAAATGTCCAATCTAGTGACTCATAAAATATTTAATGCTGATACAGCAACTCTTAGTCCAGATCATTGCTATTTAGACTTACAACTAGCTTAGTATTAATACCATCAAATATTTTATTACCAATCAAGGAAATCAATGCATTTGTCACGCTTAAATTCGAAAATTATCGTATGACGCCATAATAGGAACCTAGGTGGATACATCTGGCAAAAATTTCCGAAAAGATATCCAAGAACAAAATACAGTTTGTTATAATGATATAACTTACACAATCAAATATATTAAAAGTTTCTTTCGGCCGCTTTACTGCCGAAACTTGGGTGGGGTCAAGTTATTATTTGATTAGACGCCTTATTTGTAACATTCCGGTAATTAACGAGTTGATAAGCTTACAGTACTGAAATTGTATAACATTGAAAGTCTTTTCCATATTTTGTTTTTAATGTATTTTTATCGCGTGTCATTTGCGCGCGACTGTACCTACTGGTAGTGATGCACTATGGCTATGTAATAATTTTTAATATGAACCTAGTTTGGGGTCGAGAAGAAATATATGAAAAGCTTTGTATTTTGGAATCATTATAGGTATGATGCCCATAAATTATGTCTTCCCTAAAATAAATAAACCACGTCCACAATAAAATTAAATAGGTACCCAAAAGATACAGCGATTAACAAACGATAAGTACTTATATGGAACATCAATTCCAAATCAAAAATTCACAAATAATATCGAGTCACGAAACCCTATTCTGAAAATCTCGGTAGTCGAATTCGAATACCGTTTGTCACGCTCTCGTACGAGCGACAGAGATGGCTATATCCGATCGGCGAACAAAAGGACCCTTAGAAAATAAAATAAACCAGAATAATCCACTCACATACCAGTAACATACTATCAAACAATTTAGTTGTTTTTCCTTAATTAGTGAAATGAAACCGAAGCGCGTTAAATATTAACTCGATAACAACTTATTGAATAGATAATCTAAGTGTTATTATTTTATTTACCCACACACCGTCCGCGTCCGGCACGCATACATAATGTAGCGCATCGGTACATTAACTTACTGTTATGAGACAAAGATAATTTTCGTAAAACCACTATCCTTTGTCTAATCATGTCTCTCCTTCCAGAAATTTTAAATTCGAGAAAATACCGCATCTTCAGCTTTACAATTTCAACTTTTGATTTCATATTTTCTTTGTAAATATAAATTCATTTTCGCGTCACAACTTTTTAAATATTCATAAACATACCGACTCAAGTAATAAAACACTTTCAACAGTTCCCTAGTTATTAATAATATTAAAGAAAGTAACTGTGTTACGACAGGTAGATTTAAGCGAGCAATTAAATTATTACGTGCTCATAAAAATATTTGTACACACAAACATAACATTACGTAAGAAAAACCCAATTAAACTATCGACTCCTTTGTTTTAAACAGAGAAAGTTTAGCAAACCCAAAAAAAATAAAAATAAAAGACAGCATATGTCTTAAAACTAATTCAAATCAATTAAATATAAATTACCTGAGCAATCCAAGAAACAAACAGTCCAAAAAGTGTGCAACACTACAAATGATTAAAAAAAAAACTAAAAACAATGATACGACACCAAACAATTTAAAAATCGAACGGATAAATTAAACATAATGCCAACGAGGTGTATCACATAAAACGATCAACTTAGCACTTGTCCAAACAGGCGAGCGGCGAGCGCTACTACATAACTAAGTCGAAGGCGAGTCGCGAACGTGTGCGAGTGACGGCTCCGCGCGCCGAACTGCGTCTGTTCTCCTGTACATAAGTTGTGGTGATTTACAGAGGGCGCGCAGGCGGGCGAGCTCGGCCCATGATGCTCCCCTAGCGAAGGATACCTCATTATCCTCACTGTAATCCGTGTGCCTTTTTGATAATTTTTATTTATAGGGTGTCACTGGTGGTGACCCCTTTTTTAATATCTCGTTGCGATTGTAGGCTTATCACGTAAACGCCACTTGTTCTTCAATTATATTGAGATAAAGAATATTAAATAAAAAACTAATAAAATCTGAGTTTTAAAAGTTAAATGCCGTTGAGATAATTGCATGCTTCCATCTATAGAGGTCATATCAAAATTTATTGAAGTTAAAACAAAAATCCAATCCATTTGTATTATAGCGCACGATCACAAAAAAAATATTGCTCAATTGATATTCAAGGCTACAAACAGCTACGATTGTACATTTGTTGTACTGTATCTCGCTAATGTGGTGTAGACAATTAAGTTTGAAACCATTTGGAACGCTGCAGTGAAATATTTTGATAATACATTAGTAATTAGCAGTTAAGTATTTGGGTCTAGGTGATCTCATTGTAGATAACGGAGGTAAATGCCAAGAGGAACACAAAGAAGGCGATCTTTTGGATGTCAAAATAATTCACTTTACAACAATAAACAAAGGACTAGAGCATAAAAAAAACAGCTTAGAATTGTATTAGGAAGATTTTAACGTCAATTTTACATTTAATGCGCATTTCTCTCTAAGTATTAGAGCAAAACAAAATGAAGCTGCTAAACGTGCTCCTCTTATTGTTATTACTAGTGTTTTCCTGGCAAACACAGGAAATTTCTTTTTCCTAACTTGTTATGTCTTGTTCAATTTTACAAGGGAAATAGAAATCAAAATGTCTTGTCTTTAGTTCGATTCTGGCTTTGGTTCTAAGTTCAAACAAATCTTTTTTACTTTTTTGTTCGGATCGTTCGTCACCATGAATAAGGATTTGAGGAGTAACATCACCATAAGACAATTAATTGAATAAAAAGATGGAACCGTACCGACCTTCATCGATGTGTAAGCACAAGCACGCACAACATTATAAACATTGGCAGCGGCTCTCCTCGCATTTGCATTATTCGCATTTCATTTAAACCGATTCTTAATAATATTTCTATTTAAACTGGTGTATTCAAATTCTCAGTATGTTCATTAATTCTTACTACCTCATTAGTCGTGGTCATAAGTGCGACTGCTGAGCACGAGGTCCTGGGTTTAATTCCCGGGTCAGGCGAAGTGTTATTTTATTCCCCATCAAGAATTAACAATGATTCACTTACCGAGAAAGTATGTTTATGAGCGTACAGAAATCTACGTTCATAGTAAAAAAAAAACAAATATTAGGGTAAGCGATCATAATAACAAAACAAAAATGTATCCAGTAGCCAATCACAAACCAACCAAACATGGATTTTTCCATCAGGAATTTATCAGTAGCAACCACGGAGTCTGCATTTGTGCCCGGCTCGCCCCCTATGACATGGGACTTGGAACATAACTGGCGAAATGTGGGTGTAGTATTAGGTACTGCATCTCTGCCTCATCCTTCACATTACATTATATGTTTATAATTATGTTCAATAATTCTTAATTTACCAATGTCTACACTGGACTGTAGACGCGTCTTGTACTCCAATAATTTCATGTTCAAAAATACTCTTTTTTCTAGATAAGATATTCAAATACAATGCAAATGCATTGATCACTACCATTCAAAGCAAAACGCGAAGCATGTTATCAAAATCGGTCGTTAAAAAGTTACTACCTGAGTCTGGGTCGCCCTTGGCCTCCGACGGCAACACAAGCCATATTCTGTCATAGTTTACTAATAAACTTGCCGACCATTTGTCTAACATATTTAAACAAACTTTCTTGACTTCTTCATCTATAAAAGTTACTAAGAATTCAGTTGTGAGTTTTTTAATGAGATTTTTGTATTTATTATCGTATCTATGTGGGGAATGATGATGTGGAGTATATGCATTTATGAGTGATGGTTAATGCAGAAACCAGTCTAAGCAGGACTGTGCTGCACTTGTTAGGTATCTTTGAGAATAAATCTCTCATCAAGCTTACTATTCCTAGCGAGTTTACATGGATTATAATTGGAGTCAAAGCACTACTTAAAGCGTTTGGCACAGATATGTAGGAATATGTTGCCAGCCCATCGAACATTACCTCAGTGAATTTACATTTAGGAGGTGATGCTTGACTGAGATTTTTAGAGTGAAGATCTTGTAACTCATGTTACGTAACCTCCAGTTGGTGATGTTCACTCGCTCTAGAACAAACATTGTCAAGATTCATATGAATACCAATTCTACTCGCAGATTCTTGTAGTAATTATAATGTAAGAGTAGTTTCATCTCGATAATACGTTTCTGTTGAATAATTGAATACATTTAAATTTGAATGAGAGCCAAGCAGTGACACAAGCAGATGTCAGATCGACCCTCAAACTGCCATATTCAATCAAGCGCGAAGGTGCAGCCCACCGCTTCTAGCTGTATATAAAAATAATTGTCCTAACACTGATTTATCGTTATCATCCGATGTTTTATCTATTTGCGAACTTGGTCCGAATCCGAATGTTATTTATTCTTCGGAGAGTATCTATAGCCGACCAATAAAATTAGGGTCGGAAATGTTTGGTCGGGTTTGAGAATGCGGAAGTCAGGAGTGAGCCGGAACGCATCGGTAGCGTTGGTAACCGCCGGGTTGGTGTAACCCGAATATCGGAGGACGGCAGGTCGAGGTTCAATAATTGCGGACCGTCAAGACTTTCACCTTCGGCGTGCGGCGGCCGCGCTCCAAGGCCACCGAGGCACCGTTCACCGTAACTTCCGCCCGCAGCCCGTGGCACGGGCGCGAGCTGCGAGCCGCGACACCGGCCGCCAGTGATCGCGACGTCTCGCACTTTTGCAATCAGAATTTCGGAAAGCGGTACCAGTGCAACGGCCTCAACTCGCCGACACAGCCAGAATAACGGTCGGACGAAGTCACTCGCAATTACGTAACACTCTCAAGGAAATGACAATCGGCTTTTTTGCAAAGTGGAACGATTGATAGTGTCGAAAACTCGCCAGATAACAAACGATATTTGGGGCATGCGGCGGCTTCTGAGCTGTTGATGTTCACTAATAACAGTAACAGCAAGTGCAATACAGACGATCGTAGACGATTGCAACAGAGAGATATTCTAAGAGCAGCAAGTTTTATTAAGGCGGTTTATAATAACACAAAAACAGTTTATCGAAGCGTGGCGTTACACCTTTTGTTATTTCATTAGTGGGTGTGAGGCGTGAGCTACTCGGAGCGAGTTTACATGCGAGCGGCCGGCGCGCGCGGCCCGACCGCCCGAGCGACGGACGCACCCGACCCATATTTACAGTGTAGGTACGCTGAGTGTACCATCTCATTCCGCTCGTTAAATCGATGCTTTTAATAGAGATGATGGCTCAAGACTCCATTATATTTAAATAAACGGGAACGCAGGCACGTGCGAAATGTTAACCTGACATTTTGAATATAGCATTCCCACAATATTGATGCCGATTAGATTAAACCCTGAAAACAGGGTATTTTTATTCATGCGAAGAATCAGAATGTCACAGGTCGCGATAATTCCAGACAAGTCAATCATGTTGGCTCTCCGTAAATGAAACACGGAGGTTCTAGGAAAACAGTTTATCGTTATTTTCGATAAAGTATTTTATACATTATGTATGACAACAACCGAGGGTAAACTTCAACACCTCATACAATGGCATCGCCAAAAACCTCCGTAAATACAAAGACAACGACCGATAAATTTTCGAGGTCACGGAGCAGCGTTGGACACGATACCCTTAAATTTTCGTTATCACCAATCTATTGTGTGACGTCAGAGATAACGCTATGTGCGAATAACCACGAATAACGCTATTACATATTAACATTGATAAAAACAACGCTTACCGCGCTGTTGGACAATAAAGATAGAAACATTTTGATAACTCCCTAAATATAGGCCAAAAGTTGTATTCGTAAGAACACATGTTTTGATAATTATTAAAAGTTATGAGCATGATTTTATATTGGCAGCAGAGATTGAAAGTGTTTGAAAACGAACGCCTGTGGAGGTTATGCAAATAAATATAAGATCAATCGAACTTCCTTTGCTAATAACACGAGCCGGCAAGAAAACAAAACCACAGGAAATGAACAGAATTACCTTTGTAGACAGTAACTTGAAGATTGAGGCACTTTACTTTAACGTGAAGATATTTATTAGAGATGATATCACGGTAGGTTTGTGTATATATTGTGTTAATATTTCTGAGAAATAGCACACCGTACGTAATGGTGGAAAAGTAGTAACATTATTATAATCGTCAAACTTAGTTGTATACGGCCGAGCTGGTGTTGTTTGGAAATTTCCACAAGACAAACAATACGCATGATCTCGATGTTTTTCAACATCAGCCGTTGCATTCGCGATGTGAGTGACGTGAAGAAGGTAATCGGGTCATAAAATAATGCACGAATAAGATGGACAGCTGGGAAATAAAATATGTGTGTTGGGGAAGGTTCGACAATATTAGATAATGGTCTCCAGATAGATAACCACCTTAACATGTCTGAAAAATCGGGAGAAATTGAATTTTTCAATACAATTTATGGGATGATTTGAAAGATTAACATCGGGGGAATAAGCAGTGAGAAATAACAGTACCTTAATAGATAAATAAAAATACTAATAATGAAGTGAACAAAACCATAATAAACATCAAGTCATCGATTGTTGGATAAAAAAATTACTAGTTTGTACAAAATTCCAAGGCCTATTGCACTTTTCAAGTATTTATTTATCAGGAACCAAACCTACGAGGTGTAAACAGACCCTTCCCGAAGCCTTCAACCAAGCATTCTTTACATCAAACTAAGTGACCCTACTACGCCAAAATTATTGCTGGGAAACGACTGTTTTTTGGGGTGAACCACAAAAATCTTAATAATAATATGGCAACATTATTAAGATTTCTGTGGTGTGAACAATCACTTTTTACGGTGTAACGCACTCAAAACATTTGTCTGATGGATGGATTGAATAGTACGGGGGAGGTGTTTACAAATCTTACAATAAAACAAGTACCTATTTAAAACAAAATTTGTGAAAAGGCTGGTACTTTATCCCCCAATATCTCCGTAAATAGAAGGTTCCCAGGTATGGTCTAGAACAAAAAAAAACGGCCAAGTTCGAGTCGTTCTCACACGCACATAGGATTCCGTAGCACCAAACAATATAATAAAAATATTTTGAAGGCATTCGTTCTATTGTTTTACATTCATCAACAAAACTAAATTTATTTTTCATAGTATTTTAATGAAAAACAAAGTTGTTCCTGCAGTTTGATGTCCCATATCTCAAAAAATAAACATCAAATGTTATTCAAACCAATTTTGGTTGAAAGTTTTTTTTACGTTCTATAATCCTATATTTTTTTCTGAATTTTTCTCCTCTTACTTTAGAAACTAGAGGGGGGGACACACATTTTACCACTTTAGAAGTGTTTATCTTTCTAACGATTGACTTTGAGAGAAAATGGTTTTAGGAACCTCAATGTCATTTTTAAAGTCCTATCTGTAGACACCCCGTACGTATAGGTTTGATGAAAAAAAAATTTTAGTTTCAGTTCCATGTATGGGGAGACACCCCTTAATTTTTTTTTTTTTTTTTTTGTATAAAAACCTTATAGCGATTCACAGAATATATCTACCTACTAATTTTCAACTGAGTAGTCCTAATAGTTTCGGAGTAAACTATTAGGACTGGCTCTGGCTGTGACATACACGGACAGACAGACAGACATACTTGGCGAATCTATAAGGGTTTTTTTTTGCCATTCGGCTACGGAACCCTAAAGATGATCGCAATGACGGGGAGAACCAGTTAGTTTCGGCTCTTTTATATAACCGTAAAATCCAGTTGCCCCAAAGACAACTTTAGAAGTATTGATTTTTGTACCAGGTATTATCAAATGCATTTTTCCATACAATTGTTTGGCTCAAAACGGCGAAATTTGTATTTAAATAAATAAATAGTAATACCGCACTTGACGAATCTTATGACTGCATCAGCGAGCGAGGTTCGCATAGCTGAATTTTGGGATAAATATATTAAATGAAAATTTGCCATCGACACGCTAAGAATAAATAGACAATAGTAAGTACTCGTAAATTATTATGTTGACACCTGCTTCAGCAGGTTTCAGGGTAGGTATAGTTATTTTTCTAGAATTTCAAGTCTAGAAAAATAACTAAATATAAAATTCCCTAAATCGAGCTTCAGGTATAGTTTACAACCAAACAGTTTAAATGTTAATGATAATAAAGCGTCGTAATTTAATCTTTATAATTTATTTATAAAATGTTTATTGTTAGTTTTATTTGAATTTGAGCGTCCATCTTAATTATTAAATTGATTTGTTTAAATGCGGTAATAAATTATCATCACTCATTCCATGTAATAACGATGCATAACATTTTAACACAACAAACGAATATAGTTTATACCTAGTCAGAACTTGCGTAAGTTATATCTAATCGTTCGTTATCTTATACTGTGAAGAAAAATCAACAATATTGTAAGTACACTGTTTAAATAACTCTTCATTGGGAACAATCTGAAAAACCGATATGAAATACTGTAATCTGGGTCGTAATTGAACCTTTTTTTAAGACGATCCAAAGCTACATTCGGATACACTGAACGATTATCGGATCGATACAAGTATTTGCGGCTTTCTACAATACTTTATTAATTGTTGAAACACAGAAAATTACAAGCCAGAATCTTAAGAAATCTTTAAGAGTTTCAGAACATTTTTGAATTGAAACCAGTAAAAATGCGTGAACTTCCTGTTCTTTATTTGAATAAGGAACAAATATTGGGGACTTTTTAAATCGTCCCATTCTAAATGTGTGTTCATAGTTCTAAATAATGTTCATAGTAATTATGGCAACCTTAGATAAGGTTTTCATAGGCGGTGCTGTGTCTCGAGGTACTTAGTTGATTAATGCCACTACCACGAACGGACGCAAATCACTGTGATCGTCATCATTCGACTTTCTGTTTCACTAGAAATATTGTAACTATTTAGGAACACGGGAGCCTAATTATTGTAGCAGAAGCTGTATTTTCATAGACACGAAGTATGTCGTAGAGTAGGTAACGTTCTTTGTAATTTTTGTTAGAAAGTACATATTTCTTGTATTAAAGATACACTTTCACTCTTTTTATTGCTCGTATACCACCATTGAATGGAAACCTGATGTTTTAACGCGCAAAATACTGATGTCAGTCAATCAACCTCCTGACCTAGTAATTTTAATAAATTGATAAACAATTTTGATTTTGACGTGTGGGTAGATAGTCTTCTATAATTTAGCCTTGTAACTAGTGGCGTACCTATACTATATTAATGTAGATTACTATTTGACATAATTCAAACCAAAAAATTACCAATTTTAGTGTAAGAAGCGGAGGTAGATTAAAATACTTAGTTAGGTATGCAACGGATGTTTTTACCATTTTTTTGTAATTTTGAATGTTTACGTAATTTCCAAATGTCAGAAGAACTTGTATGACATTATTTATGAATCCTCGTGAATAAATAACGCCGCATCTTGCCTGATTAGAAAAAATAAATTAACATGCTTTTATGTATAAATTATTTATCACATAACGTAACAACTAAGAACAGCACATGATAGCGAACCTACTTTTAGATCCTATAACTAATTAAATGATTGCGAGAATGCATTGTATTGGTTTACGTTCTTACTAATGTGTGGTGATTACGCTCGATTCTCGATGTCGAACAAAAAGACTTGCTACGTGGTACCGCGGCCGATAAAACCCGAAGTGTACACGAAAATAGTCGAGTCGACCGTTCGTGGCACCGATACGCGACGAGGCTGAGTGACGTCGACGCTCGAGTCCTTGATTATTAAAAAAAAGCAAGTGACAGTTGTGTTCTGTGGTTGATGTGATTAGTTTTATTGGGGTCATTAACCCCTTAAGTTTATGTTTTGAGTTATTTCAATTCGGCTTTTGAATTGAAATAACTCAAAACATAAACTTAACACACACACTGTTTAGCTTAAACTTCTAAGCCAACAGTACCCATAGCCTATAAGTAGACAATGAAAATGTACTAAACAAAAACACCATTTGATCTTTTTACAAAATAACGTAAAAGACTAGATTGCACACCTAGGGTTAACGTAGCAATTTGCGTTAAAATTATGAACAGAAGTTAAGAAACCAAATTATTATTCATAGATAGGAAATATTTCCCATCGATAAAAAAAAAAAAAAAAAAAAAAAAAAAAAAGATGGGAAATATTACTGAACAAGTGGGTACATTATTAATGTATTTACCACGGGACTGTCATAATTTCATAACCCATTCCCGTTACGTAGGCTTGTAGGTGTCGCAAAATAAACCAGTTGCAATACTTGTAAAGAAACTGAAAATGAAGTTACCTTACATTCTATATGTTAATCGAGAAATTGTTTTCAGTCCTTAGATAGGTATCTACTGAAACTTATCGAAGCCACGCAAAATGTAAGGGAATAAAAAAAAAATCCGCCGAAAAATTACTGGATTTCACTTTTAAAAAGGTTTATTTGAAAAGAATTGATAGCCATTCATGTAAACCCATTATCGTCAATAGTCACCGGAATTAGTTCCATCGGATCGCTACCTCAAATGTCCAATAAAACAGTTTTGAATTACAAACCGATGAAATTACACGATTCAACTGCAGTAACAACGTGTCAGTCAGATAAAATACATGATTTATATTGTAATAAATTGACACCATTCTGTTTCTGTAGAACGGAATAGATAGACATTATTAGTACCTAGCTCTGGGGTAAATTCTCAATCAAAGTCAAGTTATTTAATCAAATTAGGTTAATACTCTGCACTTTTTGAACGTCAAACTTACATAATAATAATTGACAGTTCCCCAAATTTTCGTCTTTTGCTAAACTTCAGCCAACATTATCTGTGCAGGCGGGAAAAACACAAAACTAAAATATATGTAGGTACCTACATACTAAAAGTTTATAAGTTCGACATCTCGAAATTTTTTTTTTGACAATCAGCGCCGTGTACAAGTGGTCATACTGTTACTTCCTAGTGTTTCAGCTGGAAAGAGGAAATGATGGAACAGACTCCCGATGAGGCTGGCACAGGAACCTAAAAGTCTGGACAATCAAAGAGGGCCGATAACCAGAAGTGGGTGAAGTCGTTCTGCGGATGCCTAATGATGACAAGCATTTTATTTTCATTTTAAAGATGTTTTATGGTACCAGTAGGTACTATTACTGGAAAATCTAGTTTTAAAACTAGATTTTGCAAAGATCGTAATAAATATGTCAAAAAGTTAAAACTCCATTCTCTATGCCTTCCGTATGTGACTTTTTTTTAAATAATTGACGAAAATTCACAAAAGATGTTATAAAATCATTATGAATTAACGCGCGAGCAAGGGCGTTGACCCAGTGATCAGAGCAGCTGTTTATACAACCTTATAATTCTAAGGTTTTTTTTTATTACTCGTGAGAGGTTTGGTCCAATAATTAATATTCAGGGATAACGGAAATTACCATTGACTATGTGTATACAGGGTTATCATTGTCAGTTACTGCTGAACTACTGTATAACACTACTTTGTTGCTAATTATTTTTCCTGGAAGTAATATTTAATTTACATCGCATTTTATTCTTATCAACTTCTTTCTCACATTGACCTCCCCTACCCAGAAAATTGTCGGAATAATTCGAAAACTTAATGTTAATGTGACTATGTTGTAGAATATTGTTTTCTTATACCTACCTAGTCTTTATTTTAAAAGTACAGATACACATCTTATTCATGAAAGACAAAATTCCCATTAGCCATTACCTACATCCGTAGTGATAAATAAAAATGTTAAGTTTAAATGAAAATTAAATGGTAATTTTGTACATGTAGAATTGTTCTATATTTATTTTTTATTAGAATAGCGTTATTCTACCAAGAATAACCGCTATTCTAAGAGAGTCTATTTCAGTGAGTAAAATGTAACTTTCCACGCTAGTTAAGTATCAAACTATAGCTGACAGTTGCAACTAAATAGGTAGCAGTTTGAATGAAAAGTTAGTGAAGAACACTGTAATTTTGACAAACTTGTTATTAATAGCAACCTAACAAAAACCTTAATGCTGCATTGTACGGGAAATCTATACAAAGCGAGGCCATGTTATACTGGATATATATAGCTTCATATGTCGCCATGTGTACGGCGACACCATGTTTAGTAATTTATGACGTAGTTCTCACCATAGACAATGAATGACGTAGCCATGTAGGTAAAGTTAACGTAGAAAACCAAACTGAATAACATCAAAAGGTATAAGTTCAAATAACCATTGTAAGGAAAAACTTTGTAAGTATAATTATTCTAGGCTCATTTATCGGATTTTATCATTTGTTACTAAGGTTGCCAAAAATTAATATTTTACCCACATTTGGCTGTATGACGTCAAGAAAGATATTATTTAGAAGTTTCCACAATAAATATTTGAAACTAACGTCAGTAAGTATATTAAATAAGCATGGTGTTATGTATGAAATGTAAATTAACTAGTTTGGTACGCAAACGCAAATAAATTAGTCTACATGAAATCTTCTACTACACCAAACAATTATGGAATATCAAGAAGTCGTTAGGTGGTTAAGTGCAATAAACTCCGCCTTTAAAACAATTAGTATTCAAGACATGTCTTAAATAACAATGCATCATTTTTTATAGTCCACTAATAAATTAACGCTAAAAAGGTAATCTGTAAATTATCGATTTTACCTACAATGTCGGGTCGTTCACAGTTTAACATTTGACAAGAGTATCAATAGCCATAGACTAGAGTAATTAGGTGACGTAAACAAAGTATTTACGCGGCATGTTAATTCTCTATGGCTAGGATGAGCATAAGAGGGCTTGAATGTGCACTGTAATAAAACCATGCAGCCTTTTGCAGTGGAACTTACACTAATTAATTACAGCAAGTGGAGCGACCTAGCTACATATTTCACGTTTTATAAATATAGGTATTAGCTAGCCCAAAAACCCGTTATCTAAAATTCAGACTTTGAAACCACAAGGAGCTCTATAATGATTCTTTTAACGTGTGACATTTAGCCTAGTACTGGATAATCTGGAACAATGTGAAATACTGACACGAGTAATCTAAAGGCCAATAATCTGTGTCTAATTGATGAGAGGACACAATTCGCCATAGACTATAGACTAATGGGCAATGGCGTATGACAGTAGACCTGTGCCGCATTATCGCGAACAGGGTCATTCAACTCAAACATACAAGAAAATTACAGATTTGTTCATAGATAAAAATAATTGTTTGTGACGTAAAAACCTTACTACTGACTGATATACAGTCACAGCCATGAAAACATTATTATTAGTGATATTTTTAGATATCAATGTCACTTTGAGCACACTTGAGTGATATTTGCCAAGTGTCAGTGACTCTGTTGCGTATTATTCATAATACTAACATAAATACACATTCCTGTATTATCCCCCTGACATCTTTAAAAATATGGTATGTTTATTAGTTTTTTTTGTTTTAGAATGGTAATTTTTGCATTTGGTTTGGTCTAGATCTCGTTAGCGCGCCTAGATTTCGAAGCTAGATCAATCTTATTCGTAAATGTCCAATTTTCTATCTGCAATAAAGAGTTTGAGTTTCTATACATAAACAGTAGCCGTGTCATTGAAAGTTCTAATTTTTAATTTTATCTACAAACCACTGCGGTTTAAATTCAATAGCAGACAAATAATAATGACCTATAAAAATCAGCGTGTATATTTTTCTTAATGTTTGAAAACAGAACGCCTACGTCTTTTGACACTGTTGACAGTTCTCCACCTCAAATGAACCTCTCTTCATGACGATAACCAATTTATCGTTTATTTATACTCCTTTAATAAGGCGAAACGTTACGTGTAATGAATTTAATGCTTCATCGTATGTATTTGTATACGAAAACCGTAATCGTATAAAGTTGTACCTTCCCAGAGGTAATTTCTCGTTTTCAGATAATACACGGGCCCGCACGAAAAGTTGATTAGACATTCAATATTAGTGTTATGTATGGCCCGTGTATTCCCGCGTGGGTCCCCTGTGTGACACGGTCACATCCATTTGTCAAGTTTTAACGATTGCCGTGCAGTTTCTTAGTAACACCTCAAAATTAACATTAACGTTCAGCTAGGTAACAATGATTCACGGTCAATATTCAAATTAGAGTAAGTATTTCAAATTAGAGTATAAAATCAATTATAACGCGTTTTGTTCTGGTTTCCAATGCTACAATGGAGGGTGAGCAAATATTGCAACTACTGACTTAATGTACACAGTAAGTACCACGAACCTACCTAAGTACTTTGTCTAGGTCAGATTTATTAATTCATAAAATTCGAATTTCAAATCGACAAAAAAGCAGAATTATATTGATTTAAAAAATACAATTCAAGATAATTGATTTACAAATTCTGCCAAAAGAAATAAAAGTAATGATGGATTACCGATGAAACAAAATATTAATTGAAAAGAAAAAGAGTTGAGCTACACTTTTTTAGATGCGTAACTTTACGCGAAAAATGTACTTTGTTTAGTATTTGCGTAAAATGTCTGGAGTCTGGGTGGGAGTCATCTAGACCCAGACAGTTGGCGCACACCGTGTTGGGTTCACTGCACTGCTCGATGGACTGCGTCAGTCTGGACTTGAGAAACTTTCAACTTCCAATGTCTAAATGCCCGACGTTAATTAGGTAGATGCCGTTTAACTCATTTGTCAACTCAGCTGATCAATTTGAATTTCCATGATGTTTAGTAGACCGCGAATTTTATTCAATTGATTTCCATGTGGGTTTTTGATGGCATCTATTTGTTTGTTTTGGAAGCTACGCCGTAAAATTGTATCATCCAATAACTGGTATTTTGATGTTACTAAGAAAGAATGTGTTAACACTCAACAACCATGGCTAACAGTCATTAAAATTTAACTCCTTAACTAATCATGCTCACAGGGAAATATTGTCAAAAAGGCGGAATTTTAACAGCACCTATTATCTTCTCTTCAACACCGTAAATTAAACTGGTAGGTAGGTACGAAGACCGGACGGGTCGGTGGACTGGTGGCGCAACGTTGTTGATTCCGAATTAGTCGGGCGAGCGGTCGGCCGACCAGTTGCTCGATTACAATCTGTTTTCTTTGTCCGGAACGCAGCACTCGGAGCGATCCACGGACGAGTCGCGCCTCCGCTAGTGACATCTGTGAATCGGTTTAGGCGACAATCTTTATGAAAACTGCTATGTGTGGCTCCAAAGATGCTTTGCCACTGGCTACCCCACGAGTATGGGGTCCGAGTAGGGAGCCAGGTGCGTTTATATTTTTATTCCAGAATAGGGACCCTGAATATCCGTCTTGGAAGTTAATTTGCATCGCAATGTCGGAAAGTTGAATCGTTTAATTAGGATCTCGATTAGAATAAATCGAACGGAAACAACATGTTTTTGTTTGTCGACAATAAATATCGTAATGCGCAACATGTTGTCCTATTTGTTTGAGATAGGTACGCTATTTTAAAATGTTACCCAATGCGTTTCATGCGTACATTGGTGCGTAACTTAACGTACCTAAGTAATAAGCGGGTAATATAGGTACGTAGTATCTAAATAACGTAGTATTTTAACATATTATTATCGTATGAGTGAATGTATTTATTATCAGCTATATTGAAGCGAAAGGAAGCCGAAACTATAATCAGGCGGAATTACGAAGTTATTGATTCGGTCCTTTAATAAATTCCGTGATAATTTGTAAAACTTCATTCGGGACACTAGTCCCGTGAGTGAAAATAAACTTTTCGTAGAAAAAAAAAAATACCGATGCTGATGGGCCATCTATTTTTTATTTTTGCAAATGTTATTTTGTTATTAGGTTTTTGTAAGAAATATTTAAAAAATATAAATTAAGACAAGCGACGAATCAAGGAGAAGAAAAAAACCGTTTAAATCAATTCAATTTTTAATCAATAAATGAAATCAAGTATTATTCTGTTTTAATTAAATCGTTTCTAGGTGTTCCTTGGCATTGTATAAAATTACTTATTTGGGTAGGTACCTACGATACTTAAAGTAGGTAGGTGGGTATAGCATTTCCGTGGAGGAAGTTTAAGAAAAGCTATACCTATGTTAACCGTTTGAAATGGTCAATTACCTACCCAATGGACTTACTTAATTATTTTCATACAATTTCACCGAAAATCCGATGCTCACTAACTAGGGCGCCATATTCTATTCAGACAGATTACGCGAAAGTAGTTCGAATTCCGAACGCTCGGTGGTGTCGTAAGTTTACGCGACCACGCCAACTAGAGCTCCGGCAAATTAGTCGGCGTCCTCCGCTCGACAAGTTTCCCTCAGCGCGGAGAGGGACGTCGCGGGTCCGCGCCAACCGGTGATCGACTAAGTACCTTTCACGATCTTGAAGCGCGTCACTTTCCCCGCTCTAGTGAGTTTTTTCGAACGTAACAACATCACGATTACATCAATATCGCATGCGGATCGTTCCGCGTGTAAACTGCACCTGTGAATCGGGACGCATCGGCCGCTGCAGGATAGCTGTAGTCCGTGCTGCCTTTGCTTATTGTTTACTTATTGACGTTGACATTACAGCTGAGATTAATAGAGGCCATCTTTAAACTAATGGTGCGCTCATTATTACGTGACGAGTTAATAAAGAATGTTACGAATGTTATTTTCTATTTCCTGCGCTGCAATTAGTTAGGTAAGGTAACATGGTTGACATTAAGAGCCCCCTGGGGCGACGCAGCGGTTAATAAAGTTTTTCTAGTTTACATTTACGCTTTATTTAATAAATAATAAGTGTCATTTTTGTAATGGCAGGATAGTAAACTCAAGTATGCATGTTTAAAAAAAATAACTCAGTATTTATTTACAAAAAGCGGAATCGTTTGGGCATGTAACTAATCTATTCAAGCTCCCCAAAACCTTCGCTAAGCCCCATATTTGGCAATATACAGTTGTTCAAGAATAACAGGATGTTTAATACTCTTTCGTCGCTAATCTAAGTAACAATGGGTTGGAAAAAAGTGCGCCATGTAAGTAAAGAAAGCATAGTGACAGAGTTACGTGGTGGGTCGCCGTTAGCGTCAGCAATGATGGATGACGCACGGCACGCCTGCGGTACTGCCGTACAAGTTACAACAAAACGTAGGCCCGCACTTGATAGCCGCTTTCGAAACTATATTATCATGAGGCAGTATGGATACTGTCTCCTAGAAGAACTATATGGCTACTCCAAGTACATTTAAAAAGGGAATTTTATATTTAATGTCCAATAGCAAAGAAGGATAATATATCTACTATGTACATTACATCAGACTATAAAAAGAACTAAAATAATGCTAAAAACGATGACTAAAAGTAAGTTCCTACATAAAGAAAAGCTAAAAAAAAAAAAAAAAAAAAAAAAATTATGAAGCTATGCTTAATTATTCCATTAAGTTTAGTAGTTAGTTTAGTCTTATTTAAACAAATAAATAAATAAACGACAACAATATGACACTTACACTTACACGTAACTACATCTATAATCTGTACATATATGATGTAACAAGACCCTTACCGAAGCCGTCAACCAAGCATTATGGGTACATCAATCGAAGTAACTTTACACAAAAATTATTGCTGGCAAACGATTTTTTTTTTTGGGGTGAAATATCACGTTTCACGTTAGGACTCAATGTAACGCACTCAAAACGTGCTAATGAATGGATTGAATAGTACGGGGGTCATAATTGACCCCCAATATCTCCGTAACTACCTGTAACCGTTTCGAGGTATGGTCTAGAACAAAAAAAATATCACAATGATAGGGAGAACAAGTGCCTTTCGGCTTCGTTAAGGGTCTTGTTACACCATTTATAACTGATTTTTATTGAGATTTTGATTTATTCATTCTAGCAACATTAAACATTTTAACTCTACAAATATTTGCAAAAGGATTCATTACTTTACAAAGAATAAGTACTTAAATGGTTTCTTCGGACTTCGTTCTTAATCGCCATAATCGACTTGACTATCTACCTATAGACAGCTTTACTCTAGTAAACAAACAGTAGTACAGTGGGGTAGCAGCAACGGACCTACTCGTACTAACAAGTTTCCTTATACGTTTTATTGTCTTGATAATTTTCGAGATAGTTGGTTCGAGCCAAACAAATTTGGTCTATCTGGCCTACTTTTACCGCAAACTGTACCAATGTACGTTCACACGGCAGATTTGTGTTCAACTGTTTACAATACACATATCGCCTCACCGCATTACCTGAAACTATCCGGCTTCCAGGGATTTAATCCATAGAGCATAAAACAAGGTACAATATTCTACGTTATCTGTGGTCGGACTATCGACTGTCGGAACTAAGTATAATAACCAAACCCTCAAAAAGCGCCCTAGTAATTCTCCCAGTATAGAATGCCCTCTTAAACTATTTACGAACATGATTTTGCCACAAGCTTCGAGATTTTGTGAATTAATTATTTAATCTGTGGCCGATTAATGAGAACTGAAGCTTAGCTTAATTTCATTCAATTTGGTTTTTAAATTTTCGGAGAATTAACGTTATATAAAATAAATTACCGATTTAGATTATATACAGTATAAAATATATATCCTTAGATGAGAATTTTCCCTCGTTTTATTTTAAAAGACTGTACTTTCTGTAAGTAGGTAGGTACCTACTTGTTTCATCTATTGAGTTAATATAAGTAATTACTGTAATAAAGAACAAGACATCGATTTGTGTTCTCCTTAAAAGTATATCATTGGTTATTAAGAAGGTTGATTAAAAAATGTTGTAACTTCTTTGTGAACAACCAAGTAAGTTGATAAATAGGTGAAAGCTCGATGTAAGTAGTGGTGGTAATCAATAAATGTGCCGGATAGTTATTAGGCATGGTTGGCAAGTTGGCTTATTAATTTTTAAGTCAACCTTGCGCTATGCCACGCTATCAAGCGTCCAAGCCAACTAAACAAGTTGGTTTTATTACCTATTAATAAGCTTATTTTTGCTAAATATAAACTCGATGTTTCAGTAGCATTTTCCTTTTTAAGCAACGACTAAAATACTAAGACACTTTTCAACAATACCATTTCGTGAAACGCAAAAAAAGGTCGCGCATTATTTACATTATTCATAAATCGTTTCAAGGATAAAAAATTGAAGGCTAATTAATTAGGATACAATGTAAAATGAGACGCCAAAATCGATTCACAAATGTCGGATCCGATTCACAATATTCATCGCGTAAATCGAGCATTCTATTTGTTTGAACTCGAGTTTCAACGTAGGAGAGCATATCGTACGAATTCCATTCAGCCGAGCCGCACTGACGAAATAATGTAATATCATATGAATTAAAACACGCACAATAATGTACTCTATTCCTCTGTGATAGAGATGTTACAGTATTTGTATAGTTTATCGCAGCACGGGCGTATATCGAAAACGCACCAAGCTTCTATTTTTAAAATCGATGCGGTGACCGAAGTGGGACATTTGTATAGCTTTTTCAATTAGGGAACAGTTAGAGACGCTGCGGTTACAAAACGTCATAGAAGTTGCGCATTTATTTTTATTTTTAACGCTTTATTTTGGTCGGTCAAACTTTAACAAATTAAACTGCATTCTAAACAAGATTGTGCTCCATAAATATATTGTCTGTTTGAATTACACCAAAATTAAGTGAACATTATAGAAAATTAATCGTGAAAAACATTTTAACGCATCTTCACTTTACAAAAATCAAAATAAACAATGCCATATAAAATATAGGTTGATTTTAAATATAAACGAAGTGGTTTTTATTTAAATGAGAGTTTCACGATCGCACTTTTAAAACACCAATGATGATGTTAATTTAAACGATATTGCCGCGTTATGCGAAAAAGATGGCGGATTGCCAAAGGGATTTACCATGAACCGCGCTTTGTTGTGAGATTTGTGTAAGCTTTAGTAACAAAATGTTAGTATATGGTAAATTAGGTCTCTGTTTGTTTTTCTTTTACAAATAAAATATCAATATTTTAGAAAATCCAATTATAATTAATGTAATTTAATTTAAAGCATTCGCATTTACCATGAGGTCTTGGGTTCGATTCCCAGGTCGAGAAAAGTGTTTTTACTTTTTTCCATAAGGATTTTTTTAGAAGCAGTCACGAATTTTGGATTTGAGCCCGGTTGATGGTAATAGGCCCGCACCCTATTAGATGGGACTAACACTAACATTACTGGCGAAATGTGGATATACCAACTATTATGTACACCTGTGCCTAACCCTTCAGGATTTACAGGTGTGGTGTTATGACTTATGATGAAACTTTTTTCGATTTATAAAAAAAAATATGGTCGGTTATTCTAGAGGTGAGCCCTTTTCGCATAAGTTAGAATATACCTGTTAGTGTAGGTACTTACAAGTAACATCTAACCAAACGCTTTCTCCGTCGCTCGCGGTGCGTTCAAGCGCGGGTAATATCATCGCTGCCTACACTGTAACTCCATTGTTTTCTTACTTCATCGTCTTTTTATATGAATTACAAATTGCCAGTGTTCTATTGAATGTATTACAGTTCGATTTATGTATATGGCTGTTGAAGGTACATCAGATATTCGATATCCCGTTTTTTTTTTAATACTTTATGTTTCGCCTATCCGATTAACTCATTCTCGATATAAAGGAAATTTCCATTAATTGCTGTGTCAACGAACTCCAGATTGTTTCAATAAAAATAAAGACTTCACAGCCGCACTTTTAAGTGAAAGATGGACTCAATAAAACCAAGTACTTACTTAAATAACTTGGATATTTCAAGAGCTGAAGTAAGTTTAGACGGTAAAAAACTTGATAGTTCAAAGGAACTCGGTTTGCGTCGGTTTTCCTCATATCAAAAAGGTCGAAGCGATCAATCGGATCAACGAAACACTTGTGAATCGTAATTTGTGAAACACAAAGAGAACGGGCTCTTTTAGTTTCGTACGAAATAACAATTCCAAGTGTGGAACTGTTTTGGTCACACCTCAAACATAAATAGAAATTTAAGTCATACGCAAAGACAAAACAGATATAATCATTTCTGTCACAAATAAATAAAATCACCTAATTAGTTTTAGTAGAATAAGAAAACTAAATACTGTTTACTTTCAGACATAAACAATAATATATCAAAATATAATCCAAACAATTTTGCATATTAGCACCAACAGACATTATCAGATAACCAATGAACGATAAGTTCCATTCGACGGAACTGACTAGGACAGTGGAACTGACTGTTATTGAATTTAAGTACACACGGCTACACATCAAGCTATACATTTCCAGTTTATGCTGATCTCGCATTGTATAGGATTTCCGTCAGGTAGCCGTGTGTACATACACAAATAATCTATTGCAAGTAACTGTTATTATAAGTATACGAGTACCTACTCTGTTACAAGTATCAAGTACAATCTGTGACAATCGGTTCCGATTACAGGAAAACTAAGTGAGAGTGACACGGCGAGGGCCCTAAGCAGGTAATGTCAGCGTGGTCAATCAACTTGATACTGCATAGCTTAAGTCGACTGACTCATTATCAGTAGGTACCTACCTACATTCATTGTTTAGACATTGTATTCATAACTCTTGAGTACGGTCCTTTCACAGTGATTTTACGCCTAGCTATTATTATGTTGGCAAACCTAAGAGCTGAGGTTTAAATTATTCACCTGTACTGTCTTCTGACCTTTCATTTTTTTTGCGCTCGCTATTAAGTTGGCCAACCTTCGGATTATATTAAAAAAATATGTTAAAACAGGGGATCATTCAAACCAGACCAGTTAGCCAACATGATAGCTGTTCATAAAATTTGAAAGGATTAAGAACATACACAGGTTTTTTTCACTCGCTATTGAATTGGCCAACAAGAGGTTTAGGTATATAAAAAATAATGTTAATACAGAATAATCATTAAAACTACAGGTTAGCCACCATAATAATCAGAGGTAAATTAAATGTGAAAGGATAGTATACAAGGTGGCGCTACTAGGGGTGACCCGATTCGTTCTTTGCCTATGATTGATCATAGCGTGATCAGTTGCAATCGTCTAACAGATTGCTGTAATTCGAAACAGGTCGAATGGTATTCTATGGTAAGGGTATCGGGTTTTATAAAATATTGTTTTCCAATGTCCTCTATTTGAATTCCTTTCTATGTGTAACCTATTTTCGGTAACAAATGCTAGGCGATGTATTCCAGTGCAAATATAAAGCAAAAAAATATAAAGAAAACTAAATTCCATAAGCAGCCGTGTGCAAGAGGAATAAGGACCGGATCACGTCCCCGACTCCCACATTGAAGCCATTTAATTTAAGACCAAAATGTTTTCACGCATCAACCCTGACAGATGGGTAACGTGGAGTGACATGTGAATGTAAGCGAAGTCAGCGCTTTTTTCATTCATATTTTAAACTAGACTGTATTCATGTATTGTTGATCGAAAACTTGGTGGTGTTTTGTGAAGCGCTGTGCGCTGCGGTGCAAGCCACCGCGGGCCGCATGCCCGGACCGTTATGCGAACATATCTACTGAGTACCGACTGTGAACCAAGTTTAATGACTGAATGCGCAACGCGAACGTGAATTTTGCTCCACGGAATTTCACTGCTGTTCTTGCGAAGTTTTTTTAAACGACAACTTTTACAGACGAATCTTTAAAAGGCCATTTATTGGCAATCAGCAAACGAGTTAAACATCAAGTCGTCAATGTTTATAACAATAGCGAAGATAAAGCGATTTACACTTTTTATAGAATCAAGTTAGCCACGATTCCTTTGACACAGTTATTTTTCTTATAAATTGGTTTTGGTTTTACTCTTGTTAGTTTCATTATTGTAATGATTGTTTCTTACTTTATTCCGTTTTTTTCCATTCCTATCAATAATGGTTGCAATAGATGTTTCATTCTAGACCCTACTCTTGAATTGCAACACAAGATTGTTTAACTGCATTACCGTTAGCTTTAGTTAAACAGAACATACGCCGCTCAACTGTTCACTGATAACGTTACCTTTAGTCCCTTCGTCCATTCTTACTTAAGATATTCAATTAACTCGGGAAAGTTTATTTTTTTATCTGGATCGATTTATAAGACATAATTTAAAAAAAAAAATCCGGTCACTGCAGGCGGCGCACGGCGCCCGCCGCTGCACAGAGTTTTACAAAAATTATACTTATATTCTCATTGTAAAACTTTTGTAAACAAAACATTATATTATTGGAGCTATTCTTGTTTTATAAATATTATACAAGCTTGAAACCTTACGATCGACTATAATTGTAGTTAATTCATTGTCTATTTACGTTGCATTCAGTTAAGCTACCACCTAAAAATATAATTATAATGTGACGCGATTAATCGACTTAAGGCAGACAATCGGATCGTTATCGATATTATGGCTTGTTGAAACTGCACGGAGAGCGTTGACTGACCCTTATCTTATCGTTGCAATAGATAACGTGCCACAAAAACTTGTGTATATGAGCGTCCAATCGTTTTTTCCCTCTCAACAGTGGAAACCAGTGATATTACTCTCGATAATTTAAAATACCAATCCGCAAAAATGTCAAACGTATCAGTGACATTTAACTCGGTTATCTCGCAAGGACGCAGAATTATATTACAAAATATAAATACAGCATTAATATAAACTAGGTAATTAGTAATTACACGGTTATAAAATTATTTTCTGTTCCTGGTAGCGACAAGTGAGATCCATTTGCGGTTTTTCAAGCGTTCCCTCCGCTAAATTAGTGGATGAAAAAATTCCTTTCATGAAAGACGAGATGAAAACACAAACCTACATATATTTTAATTTCTTGTTGCTTTAATACAAAGTGTACATGTGTCACTTTTCTTAAGATTGCGGTGTTGATAAGATTTTTAAATGCTTTCGCTTGATGGCATGATTTTGTTTGTGATTTTGTTAGTCATTTACTTACAGACGAAGCGGAAATGAGATAATTTTCGTCTGAACCAGAAATAGGACAGGCGGAGTGTGTAATTATTTTACAACAGATAAATTAATATTCTTATGCTATTTATATATGTATAAGAGGTTACTTTATCATTCAAAGTATATACATACTCATAGAAATATCTAGCATTAAACAACGTTCAATCTTCCATTTAATCAGATTCCAGCTTCAGAAATCAAATAAATTATAAATAATGATTGTGTAATGTCAACAAGACACTACAGTATCTTTTTTTTTAATCCGAACACAACGTTCTCGCGAGCAAAGCCGGTTCCTGAGCTAGTATTAATACGTAGGAGGGACAAAGAAAGACGGAGTAATTAATCAAAACGACGAGCATTTTCGTTTAGAAACGTTTATATCACAGCTCTCCAATAGATTATTTAATTTATAAGGGTTGAATCCTATTACTTAGGGTTCAAGTAGACATATAGGTATGTGTATCTAGATGTACTGTCAAGGTCTGGATTGGCCCAGACGGCCTCGGAATCCGTGCGTAGGATGAAGTTAATACTTTTCTATCAAACGTTGTGGAAACAAAGTTACTTTATTAATAAGGGTTATGTTAGTCATAACATCTAGGTTACATATATAATTGAAAAAAAAAACCGTTTTTTTTTTTCAACAAATACATTTCTTCAGGGAATTTAGGCAATACTTATTTTACGCCATATTTCTGGTAAAGCCTCCATGATGGGAAAATGATGAGGACGTACAAAAAGCTATCGTTTCTTATCTTTGTATAAGTTCAGAAACTTATCCGTGTTGTAAGAGCCCTATCCGTTTAATATTCATGCAACACGCGCTGTAGTAATTATTAAGTAAGTCGATAAACTTACGCGTTTATACTGAATACATCTTCATAATTAACTTAAAATGTAATTAGAGCAGGCGTAAATGTACGCATTGTTCTTTTGCACCATAAAAACGGAGACAGTACTTCAAGCTTAAAAAAATGTTTTATACCTATCCTTAAACGCGACTCATTTAATTTCATAATGACGCTTTTGCCTCACTTGTGGCGTAAAGACTAATACCTAACTTGTCCAATTCACACGTGTATGTGTTTGAGTGTGCTTATTTTGGATTTTAATTCTAACCTTTAGAAATTCAGAATTCAGTGCCGCGTAAAATCAATACACATACAATACAATACACCATAATTCGATTATAGATGGTTAACGACCACAATCCCTTACAATTATTTATTTGAAAAATCTACCCTCTGCATTATTCGCATCCCGCAAGCGGTGCACGGCAATATGGAACATAATAAGCTATATATAAAGAGTTTTATTGCGGGACGAGAAAGTAATTTCGCGCCAAAATTAGGGGCACATTTTACTGGTCCCTGCGTAACTTGGAAGTTTGCCTTCTAGGGGATACGACGCCATCTAGTGACAGAAGTTGCTCGATTAATTACATCTTTCACCCCTTACCGAAATCGAATGCGTTGAAATTACAGAATAGGGGCGTTTAACAGCATCATTTTGTTTATGGATTGAGATTGATAAATAGACGCTGATTTTGATAATTGTTTCTTTTATCTTTTACAGATCAAACACAAAGATACCAAAATCATGTGACATTAAAATGAGCACATAAATAATATGCAGAGCAAATCAATTTGCAAATAACTAGCTCTAATTTCCGTCGGCCTGGATTTATATCCTTCGCTACATATAGCTAAAAGTAATGGCTGCACGATGAATACTGTAACTGAAGCCATTTTTAGCCCTGAAAGAGCCTAAAATATTCAGCGCAAAGCGGTATCTAGCCATTCGCGGGACTGAATCAAGTTTTTTTACATGACATGGTAGCTTGGTACTTAGAACTCGAACATTCTCTACAACGCGTGTTTCTGTGTTAATGCACTGTTGTCTCGCAATAATTTTTAAACAATAAAACATAAATAATGTCAGTAACATGAGCGCATAAGAGAAACTCAGGCTGGCTCATTAAAATGTAAATTGAAGCTGTATTTGCTGGTAATATCTAATCTAACTTTATTTACTAAAGTACGACGCCTCGACAGAATCGAATGTGTCGAGTATAGGATGAGAAACTGTTTTTTTTTTTAAATTTAATTAGTTCATAGACTTTTAATCGAATCAAACAAAGTAGACTGAAAATACACCATTTTTGCAATAATTATTGCACTTTTTAAATGAAAATTATACAGTGTAAACAAATTGTCCAGTTTACTAAAACAACGGAATACAGCAAGAAAAACACCTAAGATAAGTTCAAAAGGAACACCTATTTGCTTTTGATTTTGTTATTCATTTGGTAGGCCGAGGTCGCGGGGTGTGGATCCACCCCACCCTGTAGGTTTACCAAAAATTTTCGTGTGAAATTTTACCCCCGCGATGTTTCACCCTCACTCACTGCTGTTAGGATTATGCCGCTGTCTCGAAACATTATGGCACTTGCGTTCTTTTATATTATTGTGCATTATTTTACGAATTGTTATGAAACGATTTTTGACGTCAGTGCACTCAGGCGGAATATATCAAACATTATGTTTTACATCCACCTTATATGCATATTGATTTACTTTGTTCGAATTGTTACTCGCGTCAGTCACATTTTTCTTTGTTTGTAGCCCTATCAACAACGTTATGTACGGTGTTTAAGTAAAAGTGTTTAAATACTGGTGAACTAGTGAGCATTATCTACTGTAAGTAAACGACCGAAATCCGGACCTGTCCGAGCGCGTCCGGTTCTTTGGTTACTGCACTAGTCCCCCCCCCCTCCCCCGCTCCAAGGAGCGCGCCATGATCGCCGCGCCGTCCGACTGCTCTGCCCGACGACGCTTTGCCCGCCGTGCATTACCCGTTGCCCGTCAAAATACCGCAACATTCTCGCCACCCGCTTAATTCCGCGTAAAATCGGCACAATCCTCGCCTACTTTACGTCTTTTGCGTCGGTTCCAAATGTCAACAAGATAATGACCGCCAATAACGAAAGAAAGTGAATGAGCGTTCGTTTTTTTTTTCATGAAACTAAAACGATTTGCTACGTTGAAACGGTTTGAACAACGTGGGAGGTGGCAAAGCAAATCATTCACATAATGGGGAGCTAATTGAACCGCTCTAAGCTTTCGAAGAACTGAGAGCCGCAACCGAAAGCAAGTTAGGTAGATTACAAGGTCGCTGACAGCATGTTACGGCACTATGTGACGTCATCATTACGCGTTTGACATTTCACATCGTCAGAACTTTGGCGGAGTATACAAAATGCGCTATAATACATGATAATACGAATTTATTTCTATCTATCTCATTAAAGTGTAGGCAGGCGGTTCTATAACGATCTCACAATAAACCTCTCGAACATTGTAGATTACTTATTGCGCGAGTAAAAAATTGAATTAACGATGAACGCCGACGCCGATTGTCGCTAGAGGTCGACCCACTTTTAAGTAAGCATTTTGTAGGTCGTTTATCGTGGTCATTTCCCCGGCGTGAAACAGCCATGTAAACAAAAGACAGTAGTTCAGGTTCACGCACTGTAGCCACGCATTATTTTAAATAAAGATAAGTTCAGTTGCTTTGCCCTGTTTTGATAAACTAAGTATCTTAATGTTGTATTTCTTGTGATCTTTTCATGTTGCTTACGGATTACTACGGTAATTCCATTGGTTCATCGTTTAGTGGATTTTTATCTATAGTCGATTCTCATGCAACGTCTAGATAGGCCCAATATTGTTATTGCTGAAAACTACACCTCGATGTCTAGAAATACAGTTACATTTAGTTTAACCAATTACTGTTGTTCATAGGAAATAGGGGACGGTAGTAGTGGAGCCTGTAATAGAGTTACGAATGACATTCACACCCACGCTTCACTAGTTTGACGATTCTATCTTTAACTATCCTTTCGGTAACCACACAATTTGAACTTTATCACAGTGCATCACTAGAAGACATAATGATTACGTACAAAAACTTCAGGAATACTAAATAGCTAGAGGAAAACAATGTTTTTATTCTTTTTCCTGTGATCTGCCTTGCATTAACTCATGTTGTTGAAGAGTTGAAGATTTACTCAGTCAAAGCTTTGGAGCGTTAGATTTAATGCATCTAGAAGTACCTTTTTTTTTTCGGATGGGAAAGCATCAAATAACCCCTCCCGCTCTGGGCTGAGCAGGAGGGAGTGTCAGACTTTTACTGACTAAAACCCATCCATGTTCCTTCATCGCCCTTTGTGTTCCGGGGCCACGGTATCTCTTTCGAACAGTCCCGCAGCCCCGGCAGGATCTAGAAGTACCTAAGGATAGATTAACTTTAGTAGATAGGTAGTAACGTAGTAATTGTATCTATTATGATTTGGTACTGTCACCATTTTAACATCAGAGAAAAAATCCCGTGCCCCTCTTCTTAATGGATATAAATACCCCCATTTTAGTCTCATTGTGTTTTTCCCAGAATCTACATCATATTTTCCCATTGTAAATAACAGACAAGGTATATGTCAAGGCTACACGAACTTAAAATACTGTAAAAGAAAACGTGTTGTGACAAAATGTAACGTACCGTACTTACGCAGTACGCACCCAGCCTTCGCAACACGAAACTTTAACTAAAACGATATTCAATACTCGTTTGCCGTTTCCTCCTTCAAATTGCAGAGTAATTGGACCAGCAACGAATGTGCTACATGTATGAGTTGTTGCTCGTTTTTTGTGATTGCTTTTCGTAAGTACTGTTGCATTCAAGGTTGGAACTTTTTGAAATGTGTCATTAACAATTTTAATTGTTGATATTGAGACATGAAATATGTTCTAAATTGCGTTATGTTAAATAATTCTGATAAAACAAGGTGGGGATAGAACACGATGGTTGTCTAATGGTCGGGTCTACAGTTGTACACTGATAGATGCAAGTAGTTTAATTTCAAGAGCTGCCAGACAAGAGAAATCTAATCTATTAGGGAATGATGTCATCATTCAAATTCCGTTCGCTATGAAGATTCTGATTGTTAAAATAAACAAAAGTGTAGATAACAATTCTACTTTTTTCCAAATTATTGTTTTGAGCTTTCTATTTCACAAAGTCGAAAGGACAGCTTTAGTTAAAAGTTTCTAGTACAATGAAGAGACCGATGCGAAGATGATATCATCAAATGAATTATGCTTACGGTACCATACCTCACATACATCGATGTTGAGCTATTAAAGTATTAAGCTTGATTTAGTTCGTTGGCGATATAACTGGATACCTATGTACTTCTTAAACTTTAAGGACGATTTATATACAGATGAAGTAAAAACAGGGGGTTACTATGACGTCATAAAGCACGAGTAATTCCAGTGTGGGAAGGGGACAGAGCTATACAGGTAGTCTAGCGTCATCTCTTTCCCACACTGGATATTGCTCCAGCTTTAGGACGTCCGATGGTAGGCCACCTGGTCATTTGAAGAGCGGAAAAAAATATTTACTCTAAAGTAGAAGGCAAACTAGCAACATCAAAGAAAATATAATAATCCAAAAAATACCAATATGCAGAACGGTCAAAAAAGCTGCTAAGCATAAAGAATACTCAAGAACTATGATCACAATGGTACTAAAACGATTTTTATACTAAAATATGCACAATTTTGTCCCAATAAGGGCAAAAAGCATAGCATCAACATTGCTAGAAGCGTATGTAACCGATACTCGGACTATGGGTACTCGAGTACTCGCGTGTTATTACGATATTTATGCGCCGAGCACCGCCGAGGACTGCCGAGCAGCGATCACGTGCATACGTGATACACATCATGAACAGACTTTATATATAGATGTGTCTCCATTAACCTCTTTACAGCTACTTTTGAACAAAGAATTTTGTTTTGGTAATAGAATTTTACTTTCATAAGTCGTGGTGGTACACATTTATTGTAAAATTGATATAAGTGTTTACAATTTTCTTAAATGTTTGATTTACGATCACTATCTCTAAACTTTCGAGAAACACAAATTGCACAGTAGATGCAATGTTTGTAAACTTTAATCAAAAGCATAATTCTTGTAAACTTAGGTCTTTGTGTAATTCTTGTAAACTAAATGTCATTAGTAGAAAAAATTCTTAATCGACATAATATTCAAATAACAAAGGGCCCGGAATCGTTTGTTTGTACATGTGGTAGGGGTGCACACAAAAACGGTTTATCAGATTTATGTGAAACCCATGCGATAAGCTATCGTTTCATGGGACCGTATCACAACAACAAATACGCGGTAGAAGTCGTTAAAACTCGTCGTGTGGTACATATGTAATTGTTTTTTATAAAACTTGGGGAAAGTAATATATCTACAGTATTTTTTATTTAAGGGCTGATTTATCATCGTCATCGTCAGATAACTTTTATCTAAACAATAAATATATATTTAGAAGCCATCATTTTGCAATATTTAAAAATTCTCAGTAAAAAAAGACGCTTGAAACATCTGAGGGTTTAAATAAATTCTAATTATCTTAATGGTATGAAATTATGTTATCATAATATACTATATCAGCAGCTAATAATGCTAATACCTAATTAACAATTCGATAATAAAGCTTATTCGATATTTCGATTGCTATTTGTATACCCTATTCAACTTGAACAAATATTCAGTTTCCAGGAAATGCTTTTAATGCAGTATTTAATTAAACACAGCAAATATCTATCTGGTTTATACACATTAACTGTTGCTTTCAATAAATTAATGCTGACATTCTGTAAGTAATAAGTGGATACAGAATTAATCTGAAAAGCTGTTTTGGTGATAAACTGATAAATGAAAATATTGGTTTTAAACTTATCTACACGAAAGAGATGCGATATTTCAACGTCTTTTGAAAAAAAAACATAGGGTGGAATGAAATTAGCTAGCGACACTCGCCGACGATGGGTCATTGTACTCACGATAAAAAAACAACATAACATAACACCTGTAATTCCCAAAGAGTAAGCAGAGGTGTAGCTAACTAATAGTACGCCCACATTTTGCCAGTTACATTTACGTCCCGTGTTATTACACGGGGGCGAGCCTATTGCCATCAACTGATGGGCACAAATCCAGACTCCGTGGTTGCAACTGAGAAATTTCTGATGGAAAAATCCCCTCCTTGCCCACCACACTACTAAGCCACACTACGGGTAGTGTCGTGGGTATTTTTTTTTCCTTTCTGCACTACTGGTCCAGTGGTATCGTACGTAGGTATTCGCTACCTAATTTATCGTTCCCTATTACACTACCTAATTTATTTTCGCAAATAGATACAGGTAAGGGGGCGTCCATAAATTACGTGAGGTGTTTTTTTAATTTTCTGTCCCTCCCTCCCCCCCCCCGGTGAAATGTCGTGAGATTTTATTCAACCCCCTCCCCCATCCCCCAATCTCACGTGAGATTTTTCAAAATGTGGGTTTCTTACGTAAACGCGTTGGATTGTTATTGTAGAAAGAAAGAAAAAAATTTGCTTCGTGCTTTTATTTACGACTAGTTATGACTAGTAATCAATATTGCTGAGAGTTATTATTATTAAATCGTTTATTTCAGGTATCAACCCATAATTATATATACTATATATATTTATAACCATAACTAATTACATAAAATACATTAAAATAATATCACATTGCAATACATTTTTAAAATCAAAATTAAAATATTAAAATCAAAATTTCTATACTTAGAATACAACAAAATTAGAATCCGAATTAAAGTCAAAAATTAAAACTAAAATCAGAATTAAAATCAAAATTAAAAATCAATATACAATCACAATTAAAAGTTATAAGTGTAATAAAAAACTAACAATAGAATACCTAAATCGTAACTACTGTGATTAAAAAAAGAATAACTACTCTAATTCAGTCCATGGAGAATCTTGCGCGGTCTCAAGAGAGACAATTGGAACCAACATGTCCATATGATTTTCAGTAAAATCATCTGCTCCTTCAACTTCCTTCTGATCTAGCCACTCTAAGCCGTTGGCGCTTGCGCACAGTAACTCATTAGCTCGTCTTGTGACAATCCGTGAGGGTCGCACCTAACGAAACATACGCGCTTGCTTAGCTGGTGCAATGTGGGCTGCTCGCCTGTGCTCTGCAGCTCTTGTGATAGATGCAAAGTAAATACCGCATGTACTGCAGCATGTTTTCTCTAAATCATCACGTACACTTGGGCAATAGAGATCATAAGGCGTCTTTCGAACGAATTAGTGAATGATCGTAATCGTATTACGATTACGCTTAAGATTAAATCTTAAGTATGTACAATCTGGATTAAATGGACCAAAATAGTATTTTTTTTTGTTTCAATCAGAATAAAAATTGCGTGATATTTGCCGAGACCGGCCCCCCTCTCTCCAACGTAAGATTAGATGAGATTTGACTCGACCCCCTCCCCCCTTAAACATCTCACGTAATTTATGGACGCCCCCTAAGTAACAAGAATTTTTGTGGTAAGTATAAATAAAATAAATAAAAAGCCTTTTATTTCTTGCATGCACTTGTACATTTCATTTTTATGGTAGTTACTTTTAAAATTGCTTATCCTAGCGTCAGTTTTTATTATTAGCAAGACTCCCGTCTTCACAGGTGAAGGCCTCCTCCAAAATTAGCCAATTGTCTCCGTGGATTTTGTTAGTTTTCTTATTTTTGTATGCCTTATTTTTTGTGTTTGTACACTAAGCATGCTCCGCTTCAACCCTTGTTGGCAGATTCAAATTTTTTCCTCAATGTTGTTCGTAAACTTCCATGTTTTACTCCTTCACGCTCAAACAGCTACACGAATTTTGATGAAATTTGGTATCAAGATAGCTTATATTTTGGATTAACTAACACATACGCTACTTTGTATCCCGAAAAAATGCGGTGTTCCCGTGGGATGGTTAAATAACTCAAATATGCTGCCGAATTTTGACCAAAATCGTCTTTTTGGCGACCAAAAGTACTAGGTTAGCATAAATTCAAGGTGTTGTTTATTCAAACGAGGTAGGTAGGGCAGGTAGGGCAGCACGAAAAAATTTTAAAAAATAAACTTGAAAATTTGATGTAATTTCTTTTCCAAGTTTCAGTTCGTGGTTCGTGATAAACCGATATACTCGTAAATAGGAATTGTGATTGTTACTTACCTGTATTAGTTGCGAAAATAAATTAGGTAGTGTAATAGGGAACGCGTATATTTGTATTTTACAAATACCTACGATACCACTGGACCAGTAGTGCAGAAGGGACAAAAAATACCCACGACACTACCAGTAGTGTGGCTTAGTAGTGTGGTGGGGAAGGATGGAAAAAATCCAATAACCCTTTGCCCGACCTGGGAATCGAACCCGAGACCTCGTGTTCAGCAGTAGCTTGCAGCCACTAAACTAACGTTGTCGACCTTTTAATATTAAGCTTGGTAAATAAATTTAAAAAAAAAACATCAAACAAATTCAAAGATTTCGAATTCAATCAAATTCATAATTCGAACGACGTTGAAGCGATGTGTTCCATTTGTATAGAACAGTTGCATTCTGTAATTGACTTTACTGATAAACGTAGGCAAGGCCGCACTATTGTGGGCGATAACACACTACCAAGTACTATAATATGACACAGTAGACATATTTGTATTATCGTCCAGTATTTCAACAAAGAACATTGATCTGATCTAGCCTGTCACTTGCTGTCCTTCCCCAGCGACGCTATAAGCCGAGTCATACCACACAGGAACCTGTGCCTTTAGCGTATAGTCGCTTAGTTTTTAAGTTTTATGCCCTGGTTGGAGGCCTTACACTCACAGGATAGCCCGGTTAAGCAGACGATAACCTCATCGGCTGACCTGGCAGTTTCACAAAAAAAAAACAACAAGGAACGTATCGTCGGAATCGCCTTGCATAGCGTTTACACGCAAACTAAGTATGTTTAGGGTGGCATACCATGACGCATTAAAGTTGTTTTGTTTTAATCTTATTCCAAAGTGGGAAAGAGATGGCGCTAGACGTCCTCTATAGCTCCGTTTCTTTCCCACACGGGAGACATAAAACAATACTTACTGCTTTAAAACGTCATGGTAACCCCCCGGTAACAGGTTACTTGGGAACATTCAGGGCTGTCGTATTGAGACAGGGGTTATTTGTGTAATATAACAAATAGTATTACTTGACAACCCTAACACCCGCGTTTGATTTTACAGAAAAAGGCTTAGTTGGTTCTCTGGTTATCTTTATACTGTTCATGACTTGCAAGTAATGGAAATTTTGTTTGTTTTGTCATTTATGGCGTTTACACAGGACAAAATATTTTTCTTTGTTTTCTTTTAACATTGACTCTTAGTTCAAGTTTGGCACTTGCGTCATATTTCAATTCATTCCTTCTTTCTTTTCATTGTATTCTCATTGTTTTTACAGAAAAGTTTATATTTATATTTGAGCTGTAATCGTTCTATAGAAAACGGCAATTGCGTATTTGGAACTGAATTGGTCAACGCATTCAGTACATTTCAAATTGAAAAAAAATGCTTTTTATCGCCGCATGTGTTTTCAAAACGTACTTTTATTTCGTCACGAATGAATTTAACAATTGACCACATAAATGACAAACCATGAAAATGCCATTGACTCACCGAATTCACATTCACATTTCTAGGGTGGCAACACGTTTGGACGTTTTCGGGACAGGAACTAAAAAAATGTGCGAGCAGCATTCATGATTGCAGTGAATGTTGATAACATTTCAGTTATTTTAGGCTCAGACCGAATGAGTATTCATTTACCTTAATTTACTCCAGAAATTCATTTTAAATGTTTCAATACCGTACAGTTTATTTTTTTGTTCATTTTGCTTACATCAAGATAACGATACCTATTATAATAAATTAAATAGGCGTTAAATGTCTAAAACACGTCAGCACCTAAGTACCATTACCACTAAACAAAGAAGGTCAAATAAAAACCTATTTTTTTGTGTCTCAAAGTATTTGAATCAAAAACACAAGTTGGCTTAATCCGAACTTCGAGTATACATGAGTAGGTATTGAGTTCTTATCGTGAATAAATAATGTTATTCGAGACGTACGTTTACGTACACGACTGTGCCGACATGCTCGACAGTAAGCGGATAGATTACCGCAATAAAGTGATTAATAACAAATAAACACAGTATCATAACATAACATAGCATAACATAACATTGTGCTACTGGCTTTTCACTAAATAATTATTCGATCCGTCAGCCCGCACCTGTGATATTGTGTGACCTAGATCTTTGCACATGCTCAGCGACAAATAAGTTTTTTAATATTCAAGGACATTATAAAGGTTGCCAAGCAACCTTCGAAAAAATTAAAGCGCCACGTATGAAATTCTTAATTACGTGTATGTAACTCTGGCTGGCTGTTAAATCAATGGTTAATATTTTTTGCCTTACCAACAGTTTTAATTAGTAGCACTTTATGGATTTGTTATTTCTTTATCTCTAAAGAAGATTCTGCTTAACATAAGATCAGAAAGATACAATTGCAAAATCGTCCTTTCAACCTAAGATAACTAATAGAGCCAACTAAATTAAAAAGGCGTGATAAATTAGTCCCCTTGCACCACTTTATCATCATTCAAAGCTACGTTAACCAAAAAGTGGAGCGACGGCAAAGGCAAATTCAATAAATAAATAATGAGCAATATAGTTCGGTCGGCAACACGCGGTAGGGCTGCTCGCCGTGACTGACGGGCTGACGCGCGCGAAGAGAGCGGCGCGGCCTCCGCCAAGTGACGTCACTAAGGTCGCCGCGCGCTTCCTACAACATGTCAAAATCGCTCGCTTCAACGCGATAGATTCCTAATCCAAAATGCACTAGTTATTACGAAAAAACGTGAATTATGGATTGAATATAAAAATTAGGAAAAAAAATGGAAAAAGAAAATTGAAAATATTGTTATGGTGGTTGGCTCACCAAATCTTTAGTTAGATTATCGGAACACCTGCCGATTAGACCTTGGCAAATAAACTGTATTTTTTCAGTACTGTTTGTGGGTTTTACTTTTGAAGTAGAAACCAACTTAAACAAAATCAGGTAGTCAGGATAGGCAGGATACTACCACAGAGAAATGCGTGAATTTTGGCAAAAACATTCATATTTGAATGTTACAAACCAAAGCTATTAGTGTTAGTATACTGATTGATTACTGAGCTATTTCACTAAATATGCACAACAACGATAGAAAATTCTCTTCGTATGAAATAATAGATATTTATTATGGGAAGAAACAATAGCAATGCCACGGGGGACTGAAGTAAACCTCGTCGTAAAATCATAATTAATACACAAGTTCTACATCGCCAATATGGCACCTCGATGCAAAGAGGAATCGAAGCACATTCCTCGAACCATTAATTGATACAGCACATATGAATATTGATGAGATTTCGGTTCGTTTAGCGGAGACGATTCGTTTTCTGTTCGCTTCCGGAATTTTTAATGACAATTACGAAATTACAGTATGACGATCCAATAATACGGCTCTTTACAAAACAAAATGCTTGCAATCAAGTAATAACATTGGCTTAACGTGCCCCGCTTGTCAAGCAACGCAAAATGTTCTTTATTAACTACAAAAACTAACTATCTTTATTAAAAAATGTATCGAACTACTTCAGTAACTGTCAAACAATTCACAAAGCAAAACAAAGTTTTTGTTATTACCCGTCGCTGCCCGAACAAGGTCGCCACGCGACCGAAACAACTTGATCCGCGTTCATTGAAAGCTGACAACTTGATGCCACATTGTCAAGTGGTCGGACCAGCAATGTAACTTGTTTGCGCGAAGAATACGATCGAACCGTACAAAACGCGATTTAATTATGTAGCCTAGCTTAGTATGGAGCTCGTTTTAGCGGAAAGTTAAGTAGAGACTCAAGTCGCCTTTGTCCCTCAAATAATAGCAAATTCTCTGTTTGCGGTCCGTGTAGAAATTGTGCCGCTTCCATATTGGCACTTGATATAATTCTTTCTTTGTCAGTTGACATACTGTCCGCTTTACTGTGGTTGTGCGCAGTGTCGTCACCGCCGCGGTGATTGTCAACAAACGCAACGCTGCCACTCAATGAAACGTGATTCGTCTACTTATTAGGCAATTACAAATCTTCATTTTTAAAACAAGTTTGTTTGTGGACGTGGAACGGAAAATGATTTTAAGGAAAATTGCAGCGGTGAAGGTTTATTATTTTGTCAGAAATTCTTCATCAAAAGTCAACATTTGCGCAGATAACACTAGCATTATTTCATGCAGCCATGATGCAAGAATATAAGAAACCAGTTCCGAAATATCTAGATAACTTAAACAAGACTATGAAATGATAAACGTAACAAGCGTCGAAGCTGTATCAATCAACAGTCGGGTAAAAACGTATACTCCTAACTCTCGAGTTTACACACATTGTTTGAGCTGTGTCAACTACTTAAAATTTGAAGTTGGTGAACGGCGTTAAATGTGGAACGAATGCCACTCATACGCTATGCAGAACTGCAGCATGGCGTAGAATAAAGATACGTATAAGTTACGCACGCACCTAATCTCGTTTGTGGCCGATTGGTCCAACTGGCTCTGAAATCACTAAAATATTACGTCGCGCAGTGAACGCTACTGGTGGGCAGGCTTTTCGCGGGAAACGACGAGAACTTGCGGGCTGCTGTGAGATTTGCGAGATCGAGAACTCGGGAAGTCGAGAAACGGGCAACACAACGCCAACGCTTACCCGCGCTTTGTTGATCAGTTTTTATGTACAGTTTCATGTCGATGAGTTATAATTGACGCGGTTTTATAATGTTACACGGACACACGGCACAGCTATAAAGAAACGTTGCGGTGAATTAACTTGGATACGAATGACTGGACCCTAAATTCTGACCATAATTGAATATAAGATAAGACAAAGCTTTTTAACATAATCTTTTGTAACCTTTTTCCTGACGGTATAAGATACTTAAGTAAGTTGAGTATTTCGGCTTTCTTATAAGTAGTTCCCTACATTCAATTCACAAAACATGCGATCCTATTTAATCAGCCTTAGGTTTTTTCTTGTCCTATTTGTCTCAAAATTCTGGATACCGTACGTTTTCACCCTGTATAATATTTTTTTTTAATATGATAATTCTTATAAGGTTTTTAAACAGTTTACCTTTTAATTTCCTCTTAGACATTAAGGATATTTTGTTCTGCGCAGTGACATTGATAATAAAGATAAGTAAATGATCTTCCTGGTAATAGAGACCGGTTTATCACGCGTATATCATTCTAAGGTCTTATTTCACACGGTAAGTACACACTTGATTAATGTATGAATAGTATGAACACAATTACAGAAAAATGGAAAATAATTATTTAGTAATTATTTAGTACATAAATACTGTTTTTTTTTTTAAATAAAATTTGTTACTCTTTGACTTATTTATTACCTACAATTACTCGAAGGTACAGCCGTGCAGCTAATTTAACTGGGGGCTTAATTTATTATTATTACGCAATACTTAAGAAAAATATCATTAGAAAAACTGGCACTTAAATACTACTAAGAAGTACGAACCTAATAATTAGTACAAAACAAAAGAGATTACTGCAGTCTTAGAACAGTTGATAACAGTTAAGTGTTCACCTTGACTGCCGCTAGATGGCGATGTCTGACCCCGAAACATACTAGATTATCACGAAACGCTTGTTTTGTAATGTTCTCGCCACGGATTGGTGACGTCACAACTTGAGTACTGCAACTAAGGTTACCATCCTATTGAATTTGTCCGGACATATTTTTGGCTCACTATCCGGAATTTGTCATTTGTCCGGATTTCTCAAATTAACGATATTTTTTATGAAATGTAAAAAAGATAAATAACCATCGAGACAACGAAAGATTAAAAGTAAAATGCAGTTTTTTCCGCAAATTCCGGCTTTTTGTCAGGATTTTTCAAATTTTGTAATAGTAAACCTAACCGCTTCGTCTTTTTGTGAACGTAGGTACTCTAGGTATGTAGATGCGTTGTGAATGATATCCCAGATGATGCCAGCGAACACAAGGTCCTTTGGCAATGCTTATAAGCACATGCATGACGTTGTATTTACGCCGTATGGTATGGGTTTGCAAACCAGTGTAATGCCTATACAGGAAATGCAAAAGTAAAAGAAGATGGAAATATTGCTCAATCCTTAAAGCGGTGATATCTGCTCATAGCTATAAGAGATTGAGGTCTAAATCGCCACGGAACGATTGGTGAACTGCAGGTAATGTTGGTTTAGAATAGATTAGTCTATAAATCTTCTGCATCGTGTTAATGTTTTCCATATTTAAGTTAAATGAGTTTCCACAACGACAGCGTTAGCCTTAGCGGTGGCTTCGAACAGGGGGCCTAAAATGGCTTCTTTAGCAGAATCATAATAGGATATTTATTGAATTACCTTACAATTCCTAAAATACGTTTGTGATCATTCGTAAAATGGTCTTGTGACCATTTTAGGCCCCTGCACCACAGGTCTTGCTTAAAGATCATATGACTAGAAATGATCGACTACCTATTTTAATTCACATGTAGTGAATAGATTTCTCAGCTATGTTATAAAACTTTTATTCAATGCATATTACTCCGTTCCACGAAGTTCCCCTTTAGAATCCATAAAAGTGACCGATAAAGTTGTTAAGAAACTAGAACCAAGTGCTGGCTGTCTCTGGTCGATAATAAGGTTCTAATATATGTAATTAGGCTTGTAATGAGCGATCTGATTACTAGTTCCATAAATCTTGTCAGTAGGGAGGTGGGTTATTGAAAGAGAAACGCACTGGCACTTAACATTCTACTTTATTGACTGAGAAGTGTAGGTAACTTAAAGAAGAAAATAATTTTGAACAGAATTAGCATTTCTTTTCTAAAGAAGAAGAAACTAGCATAGAGATAGAGATAGGTAATGTTAATTGTTTGTTATTTCTACAGCAACTTTTAACAGGAATGGCATAAGTTTTTCAGTAACTTCTATCAATTTAACGCACTGAATGTGTGACCCTAACCACCTACTACATACCGAGTTTCCTCCGTACCTTGGAAAGCACGTTAAGCCGTTGGTCCTGGCTGTCAAATGTAGATCTTTGGCAGTTACAGGTATACCTGGGCCACTGACTACATAGGGTATCGTATTACCCAGTACTAAGTAGGTTGTGGAGGTCAGATAAGCAGACGCTTCATGTAAAATAATGTTGACTGACTGGAAGCCTACCCCATCATAGTTGGGAAAAAGGCTAGACAAATGACGAAATCAAGTTCACACGGCTTTGACTTTTCTACATTCGTTATTGCTGATAAAAAGTCGCTTTGTCTAGGGCATCGAACCTCAATTGGTAGTGTACGAACGCCATGTATTTTATCTATGTTTTATAAAGGTACCATGCTTTTGCGCAATCAAACAGTACCTCAGACCTCCATGAGCGACCCAGAGCTAGTTATAAAAATGATTTATAGCCCCAGTCATCAGTCCGTAAGGGTCTCATGTTACAAATTGTTCAAAGAATCCCATTTATGACTAAGAAAGTCTACTGTTCCGAAGAAAAAATACTTGGAAGTAAATTACAAAGCCTACGTCTGATTCCAAGGTATGAAACACGAGCTAGGGTTTCGTTTTTCCATGCATTGCGTCTTTTCTAAGGTAGGAAATTTCGATAAAATTCTTTGTTTGCTACGTTAATAAAGAGCAATGGATTGTTAAATGGAAACCTTGCTTTTATTTATTTTTTTAACATAGCTCGAGCTCGAATAATGGACGCTAATTGGACGATATTGGTTTCTAGAAAGGCTATGTTGAGCATCTATGTTATAATGGCTTATGTCCGACTCGTCACTGTTCCGATTTTTCACCAAATTTCTTTCCATACAAGAAGTCACGATTCGTCACCACAAGAAAACATTTTTTTTATTTTATTTTTTATTTCCTCGTTATTAATGACAGATTTGAAACAGTAATTATAACTATTTTCCTTTGTTGAAAGATCGTCCCACCCATCATTAAGAAACTGTTATTATTCAAGTATGACCATGACCTATGTGGGATCATGGTCATGCTGGAGTGTCCCAAGTGCACATGACTGACACTACTTATAACGTGGTCAGTAGAACCCCCTAATCGCATCGACCGCCCCGTACGAACCATCGCGTTTCAGTAGCATTCGCCGTCCACGGCACGCTCTTCTAACCCCCGATGACCCTATCACCCTCCTTCAGGAAAGCAATAGGGAAACCAGTACGATTAGAAAATACAAAAACAGATCGCCGTCATTCCGACCTCGCAGCCGTGGTCCGTCGCGACGTCCCCTTTCAAACCCACCCGACCCTTGCAAGAGCCAGCCCGGGATGCTGAGCCAATAGCATTAAACCAGCCCCTAAACCAGATCCAGCCTGTCCTTTTGCTGCCCTCCCCAGCGACGCCCTAAGCCGAGGCTCGTACCCCGCAGGGGGTGCCCTTAGCGAGTGGTCGCTTAGTTTGTAAGCTCATTTTGCCCCTGGCTGGAGGCCTTAAATTCAAGCCATCCACAGGATTAGACCGGTTAAGCAGTAGCCAGCCTCATAGGCTGACCTGGCCTGACCTGACTGTCATACAAGCTTGGCTTGCCCTTATAACCTACTCTTCATGATGTTAAGGTTTCTGAATAGTCTGCTTGCCTTATGGGATTTTCCGTATTATTGACCTCAGGCACGCCAGTACTGGTCACCAATTAAAGTATGAATTGACCCGAAGAGAAGAAGATCATTCCACTAAATACAACTCAACCACACCAAACCAGTCCATCAGTTGGTCCATCAGTTGGGAAACCATAGCCTAACTTCAAGGCCATTCTATAATGGTACACAAAACGAACTTCAACGCAGACCTAAAGATAAACAGAAACCCTTAGTACAGAAGGGAATGTGGATTTTTTACTTGAACTACCACTTTTATTAAGTTCTTCCGAGCTCTCGAGCTTAACTTTCCAGCTTCCACGGAATATTCCGGAACGTTATTGTTTAGCAGCCTTTCATTGTCGGCGTCGACTTGAAGCGTCGCAAATGAGTTTATGGAGAGAATTTTGAGCAATTTAATTAACATATTTCATAGTGTGTTATTAGTGAAATTAATATACACTACATAGTTTATAAACTTGATCCGGGTTGTTCTGATTTTGGTGATTTTTGTTCTAGTTCATCGTCATCTTTAATTTTACTATCACCAAAATTCATAGTAGGATTAAGACTTTATCTTTCTCTTTTAGGTAGGGTTACCATCCGATCAGATTTTTCCGGGCACGACTTTTTGACTAGCCTACTCCCAATTTTTCTGGCCTTTAGAGATATTTAAGAAGAAAATAAAATAAAAAATTAACATGGGTAAATGAGTGCAGGAGAAGATTTCTTTCACTGACTGTTTGGGGATTCTCAGTACACGTCCAAATAGTTTCACTCCGCATTGTAACAGTGATTTTTTCTAAAAGTTTCTAATCCAATTACTGATTTGCCTGAAGCGTTAGCGGTTATTCGCTCCTACCTAGAGCAATGAAGCGAAAGACCTGGCGAATGGCGATTTTAAGCTATAAGTTTTCCTGGGAATTGAAACAAAGTGAACTCTGTAAGTAGGTGTACGCACGGCGGCCAAGTAAGCTATGCAAAACCAAATTAAGCTGATCTCTTATCGTACAGGAAGCTCATACAAAGCGAGTTAGGTGTTCTGGTTATGTACAGCTTGATATGCCGCCGTGTGTACTTGGATGTTAGTTAACAATTAAGATCAGATCAATTTAGAAAAGGTGTTTCAGGAGGTGGTTATAATCAAAGAAGACGAGTCTTTTTTTAATTTTGTGGTCTTGGACTTAGCCTTTATTTTTGCCTTGACTGACTTGAAGACATGGAAAAAATAAATAGCTACACTACGAAGAATTGTAAGTGACCTTCCGTTTATTAAATAAATATGCAAAATCCTCCAAATGGTAGTGTCAACTAAATCCTGTGTATATCTATATTCATATTAGCGTGCTAGAATTTGAATTTTATCAAAAATCAAACATGTTTCGTTTTTAAAATATTTCCAATAAACACATTCTAAAAATCAGTATCGACTAGATTTGAACTTAATAGGTAGTTGACAATCTCCTACGTGGAGATATAAAAGTATATTGAAGTTTGAAGCTATTCATCATATTATACATATACGGAACATATACGAGTACGACGGTATTCGATCAATGACATTGTATACAAACTAATGGGATCGAGTTCAGGGATTACGGTCGTTCAATTGAATGGTTGACGGAAGTAGCTGTGGATGCAGCTAAACGCAGTATTTTTCGAATTAATTTCTACCATGGGGTGAATATTGACACTGCTGATATCAATAATTATCTAATATTGTGAGCTAGCGACCCGCCCCGGCTTCGCACAGGGGCAATGTTTTACATATAAACCTTCCTCTCGAATCACGCTGTCTATTAAAAAAACCGCATCAAAATCCGTTGCGTAGTTTTAAAGATCTAAGCATACAAAGGGTCAGCCAGCGGGAAGCGACTTTGTTTCATACTATGTAATCATATGAAAGTAACTGTATATCTGTCTATTACGGTAAACGGCTGAACGAGTGAAGCACAGGTAGACTATCTGGGTTAGGATTATGACATATAAAGATCCTCTCTATCCCAGTAGTGCCTCCCGTAGGATAATTTTTGACGTCCACGAGAACTTGCTGGCAAAAGTTATAAATTTTATTTTATTTTTAATTAGTTTTAAAAAATGTGTTCATTTTTGTTTGAAAATATAATTTCAAAAATAATGGTGTCACAATTTAGTTTTCATAAAACAAATTATCAGACACAAATCCCAATTTGAACTGCTAAAATTGTAACAATTCCTGACTAATAATTATATTTGGAAGCACGTGCAGCATTAAATTAAATGTTATGATGGGCGAAACAGACGAAATTGCTACTACATACTTACTTATCTATATTTCGCTTTGTTCAGGAAAATAAATGTTGCCTTTTCGCCTGTTTAACTAAAATTGGAACTGAATACCAAAGCGGACAAACTCAGAAAGGTTAGTATAGGCCGGTAAGGTAAAAAATCGGCAAAGTGCGAGTCGGACTCGTGCATGAAGGGTTCTGTACCATTGTAGTAGAGGAGCCCCTTTATTTTTTTTTGTTATAATAGTTGTAACAGAAATACTCATTCTGTGAAAATTTCAACTGTCTACCTATTACGGATCATGAGATACAGCCCGCTGACAGACATCGACGGACGGACGAACGGACAGCACAGCCTCAGTAAAAGGTTAGTTACCCTTCGGGTAGGGAACCCTAAAAAGTATCTAAAGGGCTCTCTAACACACTTTACCTTATTGATAAAGAAGAAAAAAAAGCGAAATTCTCTGCCTCCGTAGTTTCTGTCCAGAGGTCGGAGGTTCAATGCCTACCCGTTACTTTTTTAATAAAAAGCTTGGTGCTATTGTGACGATTAACACGTCTTGTCGCAACCGTCGGAATACAGATAGCGACGTCGGTTCTGTCTAGACTGGGGAATATGGATTCATCCTGCGTTGCTACATATCCGTCGGTTTCAATTTAAGCAAGTTTTGCTTCTTTCAGTTCTTTTTTACAAAGTTTTTCTTTGTCTTTTTAGTCAATAGCTGTGGTGATTTTTGTCGTTTATGTTTTCGTCTTTTTAGTTCTAGTTTGAAAAAAAAGAAGAGTCTCTTGTGAAGCAGAAATATCACATGTGATGTAACCATTCCAATGACTTTCCGATATTAATTTACTTTAGCAAAGATTTTTATATAAAATATTTCATTGAATTTTTAGCCTTTAATCGGCTTCGTGGCCTTCATTCATATTTTATTACCAAGCGGCCAAAATTCAACTTTCCTTATAAAGTACAAATATGTATATCAAACTTGACACAAATATGCTATGATCTACTACTTCTACTAGCAACATTTGTTTAACTACTGATAACAGTTTCTACTAAATATTAACTACAATTTACGTTTATTACCAATACGCTGTCCTAATTTGTAATTTTATGTAAGTCAGGGTCACTCTTAGATGAGTAGCTGCTTGTTAACCTTGGTAAACTCTTTTCACGTTACTTGTATAAAACCAAAGTCACAACAAACATTAATCAACCTTCTTGATGATAGAACTCTATGAACTTCATTGTGTAGCTGTCAACAACGATTTTTGAAAATCTATTGCAAGATGAGTCCTATTTTAAAGTCAGATGACTTTTTTGAATAATGTACAAACACAGGTTTGTCATATAAAACCTACGGTCAAGCAAAGGCACCTTGGGCACTTTGCAATGAAGATGTTACAATTAAGGAAGAAACATCCATACTAAGAAAAACATTAGGTATTAATAAAAAATATAATATTCACTCTTTCTCTCACACTCTTCGACTAACAGTAGCGAATCCTGATATTGATACCAGTATGTCTGACATTAATGAAGCAAAGGCAGCATTAATTAAATTGTTTATGGTTGCACTATGGCATAAAAAGTCGACACGTGTCATAATGTACTTAAACAAAGGTTGTGCAACGAATAATATTTCTTTCTACGGAAAAAATATAAGCTGGTATAATTACTTGAAGTGTTGGCTTTGTATTCGTTACTACCAATTGATGATCATTAGCAGCCGTGTACTTCGATGGTGTTGGCTTTTTCTTTGCTATTCTCAATGATAAACCTGTCAATATTTTGACGTTGACGTCCATCTTTATTTTTGTGTGCTTAAGGTTAAACTTTTTATGTAGGAAATTGTGTTCTTCAACCAAGACCAAGTTAAGAATTCAAGATGGTGGTAAGTATAATTATGGTTATAATCTTAGAATGCATTGAGGTGTATTAAAAAAAGGTTATATTGCCAAATGAAGGTTCTATCCAAGCTTAATAATTCTTCATAAAAAATATTGAACACTATCATAAAAAGGACTCAGGTTTTTTGACTCCTACAGTCAAGTTTAACATAAACGTTGACCGTAAAGGTAGCAATAACACACTTTGTACTGGTTTAACACTAGCTCGTAATCATAATAACCTACCATTTCTTTGACTTTTACCACTTGCAGAAATACTGGTAAGAGGGTAATAAATTCTTTCTCTGTCTGTCACTGGCCAGTACGGTACGGGTCTTTGGCTGACTTTGGTATTCTTTGTTCGAATTTGGAATTGAGAGGCACTGTCTGATTGCTTTACAGTTGTTGTTTATTGATTTGTTTATGTTGATGGCATAATTATTTAAACTTTGTTGGAAAAGATGATTTTTTGTGTTGTGTGCATTAACTGTCTTTAAATATATATTTTTTACCAAACTAACTAGCCTATTCATCGTCACTTTCATATAATTATAATTTAGGTCACTTAAGGTTAACTCTAATTAGATATTTGCTTGAACTTTTTAGGTGCTATTTCGTTTGGTAATGTCTACGTTATGAATTATTATTTGACGTGTCTAAAGCAATTAATTTAACCTGTTACATAAACCCTAGTTTTAATACTAAAGTAGTAAAGTCCAAAGTTATTATGTAGTTCATGTCTTTGTTTGTTCTTATCCAAGGTCTTCTTGAAGTAATTTTTCCCTTTTTATCAAAAGCCTTCACTGCAATCGTGTAGGTAGCACTGAGTGGTAAGTTGAATGTTTATTTATTTAAGTCGAAAGGCCACGGAATGATATATGAATATCTACAAATATTTTTTTATAGCAGTCTCAAGACCTGTAGAATGATAATCAAGTTTAAATTGTTATGAGAGACGACCCGAAAATATGCTGTGAATTTTATTACGTACAAAACAAACAAGAAAAACAATAAAGAAGCAATTATCTTAATTGTTAAATAATAGTAATAATCGGTAGTGAGTGAACCATACACAAGTAAACACCATCATTACTGATGTCCGTTCATTACCAGTAATTTAAATGTTTATTGTGGCTGGTAACACTAAAGAACGGTTTGCAAAGAAACAAAACATTTTTGTTGTTGGAACTTTTTACTACGTCACCGCAGTTAGAAAAGAGTTTTTATGTGCTGAAAACTTGTGTAGGATTAGTTCCAAAGTTAAACTATTCCAAAAATTAAATGATTTATAAAACTTGTTCCTAAAAAAAACAAGTGCAACGTGCACTGTCTTTGTTGCAGCCGGTATTCATTCGGCAACGACAACAATATGGCAATAGCATCCTATCGCGTGCAGGTAATACGTACTACGAGTACTCGTATTATGTAGGTATCTATAATCTTTTAGTACTTATAGTGTATGACTTTATGGCCGTATATTTATTTAGAAAAGGTACTAAGTAATAGATAATTTAGTTAATGTTAATTTCTCGTCAACACGATCGCATACCGATTCCTTACGTCATGGGCGTCACAAGCCCCTCCCCCTCTCCCTCACCGTATTCCCCACCCCCTCCCACATCTAAGTACTTTATCAATCACTTGCGAGATTACGAAAAAGCATTTCAGTACAATTTGAATGTTGTAGTGACTTTTTAGTTTTTGAAGGCAGCAGTGTGTGTCATCCTCAAATGAGGTCAAATAGGTTTGAATCGCAACGACCTTGCTTGTACATAGTCATAGCTATGTACTCGTCTATATTCTAAAACTAAGGTCAGAAGAAAGAAACCTACTTACTGAAGTAGGTAGATACCTAGAAATGTGTAAAAGTACTAAAAGTCCATGATAATTTATCGTTTTTTTAATGCAGCTAATCAATTAGGTAAACCAGAATGCATTAATGAGCACTTTCTTCTTAATCGCATTAACAAATTGTAGTCTGTGCGCCGCGCCGCTCCACTTCGACACTCATAATTACAAACGTCAGTTGATGCTATATCAATTAGTGCGTGCCAGATGCCTTTCCACGGAAAACCAGTTTCGGCCCTTTTTATCGCCGCGTTGAGCGTAACCTTTGTTTCTAAATAGCTGCTCCCTTTACGCTTTACTACTTGTGTTTACTTTTAACTAATTAAACCAAACCAACTCGGATAATAGGATGAAGAACGCATTTATCAACTATAAAAAGTGAGAACAATGCGAGTTACATAAAATTCAATTACGACAGAAAAATAAACCGACATAAATGTAAGTCGATTGTGTCCGGCCGACGCGCTGTAAAAAAAGTTTAGTGAAGCATTTGCCTACCTGCTAATTAGACAAAGAGCTCGCGATCGCCGCGTCAGTGACAACACGGTACACAAACATGCACACACTGACACATCCGAGATACGATGCGGGAAGCGAGCGTCGAGCGAGAATCGGCGGGCAAACGGGCGGGTTCGCGCGTCTGTCCGCGGGCGGCTATCGACGAACACTGGGTTCAGTGGCTGCCCGCAATGCACGCGGCATTCATCGGAGCAACGGCAGAACGGGCACGAGCGAGCGCGTCGAACAGCTGATGGGCCGGCTGCCTCGGCGCACACCTGTGTGCCGCACTCTCTCTTTCCCGCACGCCAGTCGCCGGCGCAGCGTCTTGCGCTGATACCGGCGTGACGCTACCGCCTGCCGCCGTACCGCCACAGCGCGACGCATGAACCCCGTGTGAACGACACTCATGTGCCACATTATCTCGACCAAATGTCGCTACTGCATCAGTCGCTCGCCACCGCCTCCGCCGCTACACTGCCGCCACGCGCTATTGCTAGGTCAATGAGATCGCGTCCGCAGACAACACATCGACCAACATCAACGATAACTCTGCCTAGCGCGAAACGATGCTAATGGTCATTGTAATCTAAGCACACGTTAATAGTACAAGTCCAACAGCCAGTCAATTGGCGACGTTTACAATCAACGATTTGCATTGCAAAAGTCTTGGAAATATCCAAATGTACAACTATAACATACTCGTACAAGATGAATTAGCAGAATAAGAGTAGCCTTGCAACAGTGAACAAATTCCTTACATGCCAACGTGCAATAGTACTGAGAACTGAGGCCAACCGGTAAGAGTAATTTTGGCAGATAACAATTAGCTTTACTTCTGCTAGCAGCTGTGAAGAACGAATTCATACATAAATACACACTGTTTAGTGTTTACAATGGTAATGTATTCAAAATAATTGAAGACTTTTCTTGTTTTAAAAATTGTATTAGCGTTAATGTGGTGTTTACTTTTCACATAGGTGGAGTGTTTTCAATTTATTCATATAACATTGTGGTAGCTACCTAATGGTAAATAACACTTGATTTGACATTGTTGCTGGGGTACACCTACTAAATCTGTAGTTTGTTTTCGATTCTTCTCCTCTTACAGCTGCCTAGCCTAGTAAATGTCTAAACCTAGCTTCTGTGCATGGACAATTGGGCATTATGAAATATTGGAGTGGCTCAGCGGCTTGCTAGCTGCATCTTACGTGATCGCTGGCACGCCGCTCTTCGAGACTTTCACAACTTTGCTTTTAATTTCCAATGATCTGTAACCGTACGCTCTCTACAGTTTTTAGTTTGACTGTAATTAACACCTATACGTCCTCTTTTAGATCTTAATGCAAAACTATTGTTGGTACGATGATATTTATGTTTAATTTTATTGTTTAATCTTAATCATAAATATTGTTTTTTGATTTTAATTTTTAATTTTGATTGTAATTTTAATTTCATTTCGATTTTAACTTTATTCTTTCTATATTTTGTTGTGTCATGGTTTGTTTTGTTCTATTTAATTTTACTTTTACTGTTATTGTTAGTTTTATATCCCATCACGTAATGTTAACATAAACTTGTTAATTTTAGTTAATTAGACATCAATTTTATAAACAGTGCTCGTAGCACATCTAATATGTTTATGGGGCATGCGGTGCTAACCTGTAAGAATTTTTTCCACTTACCTCAGATAATGGTAGATAATTACTTATTAAAAATATTTATTGTAAACAATAAAATTGTTAGTTGGCCAATAAAGGAAAATAAAAATAATTGAACTCTTATATCCTGATTCCCTTCGAGCTAAATTATCGTTAGTTTTACTTAACGGTGATGTTATTCATTCAGTTATTCTATTTCATAAGCAGCAATTAGGTCTAGAATTCTAGATACTGTTATTTTCCAACATCGTTTAATGACGAAGCAAATTCAATCAGACCATAAACCGTAACTCAGGAATTTGTTGCACCTTCATAAACCTCCATACAAATGCAAATTAACCCTAAAAGCAATAAACATTAAACTAATAAACAACCGCTCATATGCAACACTAAAACCATAAACACGTAAATTAGTGATGTGCACTTGACCGGACTTATTTTCCGGGATCACTCGACTGAACGTGCCGAGTGTCGTGTCGTTCGAAATTTTAAATTTCGACCGCGACCGCCCGCGCTCTCGCCATGGCGACGGCCGGGCAAGGTTGGCGCGAACACGCCGACCGTCGAGGTCATTGTACACAGATTTTGATGTCCCAAATACCTAATACAGATAGCTAGGACATCAAACTCTGTAGTACAGTACAAACGCTTATTGTAGTCGGCAACTTATTGGATATTGCCCATGGTGATGTCACTGTTGTGATTCATTTATTGTTAGTAATGCTCCACTTGCTAAACCTAAGAGTTGCATTGCATCACTTGTAAAAACTAAAATAATCGTTACGCAACATTTTATCCTTGTAATGTTGCACGCATGAATCTTCAGGAGTAATCAAGGGGTTTTTACTGGGAGGTCATCAAGAAAATATCTGTATAATAAGTAATTGGCAGAAGGTTGTAGAAAACAAAATCAGCACCAATTTTTAAATAATATTATCCAATCTCTGTACATTTGATCATCACTTCACTGGCTGGTAAGCTAACTTATTACTTAAGTCGCCAGAATAGCGGAAAATTCCAAGTAAGAAAAAGATTCACTGTTATAAATTGTGTTTAAAAGTCAATGTCAACAGTTTCATAACTTTTTTACCCGGCAAAAGAACAAATTTTAGGTACCTACACGTTGGACTCACTCAGTAATTAGGATAACAATTTATCCTCGTAAACGTCATGACGGATTTTCTAACTTTCCGTAACAGTGATCATGAATCAATATGCCGCCAGGCCAAGCTGATCTTCCTCCAAAATTTCCCAACAATCATCTCCTAATAAAAGTCAGTTGGAACTATGTTTAAATGTATAACAAAATAACTACGAGTAAGTAGATCGTAAGGAAAATACAAACTTTAGTACAACAATGCTTTTGCTTTATAAATAGGAGGCAATCATTTGGCCAAAACAGTTGTTTACAAGACAAGAGAGTTTAAACAGAGAAAATAACAAAATTTACAAAATAAACTTTATTTCAATGAAATCATGAATTCATGACAGACAGTGAAACGAATCTTGATAATGTTGTTATTATGTGTGGTACAACCGTTTTCGATACTGAAAGACATGACAAATAAACATGCGTACGCCTCTCTTTGCAAACCACTTAAATCAGCAACGTATGTTTGAATGGTTGTGCAATTTGAAGACAATGATGAAATCAATCAGGTGTATAGTTCCCAACAAGGGTATATAATCCAAGTGAACGAAATGAAGTGTTAACAACTTAACATGGGTCTGTTTCTGAAGCGTTTAGTGTACGATCTTTCCTCTTTCGTGTAATTTTGTATGCTGGGGTGAATCGAAAACATTTTTACAATATAAACCATACAATTCCATTAATTAAAACCTGCACTTTTTATCGCAACACGGAGAATTTTCCCAGTTCCTAAACACTTCTTTTGTTTGAAAAATTCGTCTGATCGACAACGTAAATAACGCAATGAATGTTTTTGGACTATCAAAATTATTGATGATAAGATTGGAAGTGTGTCACGCGATACCTCGCTAATTAAAATTATCGATTTTGATCAATCTCTTTTAACAATTTGCAATAAAATATTGCACCTAAGGCATATAAAGGGCTTATATTGAACCCAAAAGCCTCAATGCAATTTTCATGATAGCTAGCTAGCTATATTAAATTTTTTGATCAATCGTTTATTTACTTCATGCAATTCAAAGCATTTCCTGGAAAAAATCATTTGTATCAAAAAAATCTGCCGAGTGATATGTTTGTTATTCAATTAAATTATATTTCTAAATTCATAATTTGTTATTTTACAGTACTAGTAAACTTATTAAAACTAATATTCAAATAATTAGTGTCACAAAGACACTTTATTTTCAGAAGCAGTCTTTAAACTTCCATGTGTTTAGTGCGATTTAAGTATTTTTGATAGCAATTTGCTTGAAGTGAAATAGCAATTATAATTCGGTATTAGACACAAATGATTAAATGTTTCTCTAAAATACTTACTCACAGATTGTTATTAAATGAAGTTCAAAAGGCTATTCAACTGGCTAGCAATGTTATTGACATCGGGCTTGTCTGAAATACGCTCAATGCAAAAAAAAATGGTTTGAATGCCAGTGCGGTGAATACATCGGGGCTCCCATATCCACAATATGTTAAAAAAGCACCGACAAATAAAAAACAAACGAAAAAGTCGAGACAAACGAGAGTTTTTGGGGTTTTTTGATAGTGGATTTTGAAAACTAGTGCCCGATACACCAAACCTTTTTGTTTCCACACCTCGTTGTGTAAACGTTGATGGTGGATAGAAAGCTTTACACGCTAACTCTGCCTATCTTAATACCCACTATGGAAAAGAATATAGGTAACACTAACTGCAAACAATACTTTATCAAAACCAAGAATGAGCAGTTTAAATTAACAGCAGACTACCTATTACAGAGATTCCTCTCAGGATTACGTAACTTACCGACGGAACACAGAATGATCTCAATATCACAATCTTGGTGTTATTTTTCTCGGCATTTATTACAAAAGAATGTAACAGAAACGTTTTCCGTTTAACCTGTCAGTTTCATTCGGGCTATTATCGTCTTTATTTGGTAACGAGTCTATAATAAATCGTGTTTGCTGACTATCTATCAAAATATATCTGATGTCTACCCTTCTCAACGATGTACATAGTTTACTGTTTGTATTTCTTGATTAATATTTGCTACATTTAGTTGATCTTGGCTTGTTTCAAGTTCATCCATTTTATCCCTCAAAAAGTACTACTTTTGGTCATATTCTTATACTTACATCTCTTTTCAATTTAAATTGTTCACTACGTTACTCTTCCGACTGACTAAACTTTCCACTACGTTGAAGACTTGTTAAAGTTTCTTGCTAAAGATCAGCTTCATAAAGCAAAGTTTTTACAAATTATAATTTACATGAAATGTAGTTAGCACTTACATTATTTCTTGAATTTGTATAAAGTTACCGTCTGTTGCCGTGATTATTTAGTAGTTATTGGCAGGACTGAAATTATGAGATTTGTTTAAAATTGCCACAACACTATCTGGGACGTATGCCTCTGAGGGGCAATTAATTATTCTACCTGCCTCTCGCCGAGGCAGCCATTGTGCCTCGACTCGAACCCTTCCCCTCACTGCCTATTGTCTTTTTCTATAAAAGTATATTCACGCCTCTTACGAATCAACCGGCACGGATTTTTGGTCAAATTTTCTAAAATCGGCTCTTCTTTGATATTTCATTTCGTTTTGCGAACAACTTTGGCCTTTATTTTTTAACCGGTAAGGATTGTTTTGTATTGATTCAGCTCCATCTGTGTGGTCTCGAATGAGTATCAAATATTGAATTATGTTGAACCATAAAATCTGTTTTATATTTAGGTATGTCGTAATAGGTAATGATGAAATGAACCACTATGAAATGATTAAACACTAAATTGAAATGGATCTGAATTTAGTACCACATAGATATTGACCAGCAAAATTAATTAATATTGTAACATCATTTCAACACTTGTAACAAATTGTTGGTTGGTTGGTTGGTTGGTTGAATTTGCCTACAATTTCCTGTCCTCGGATTGACAGATTGAGACAACAAGCAATTTAGGCGTAATCTAAGCTACATCGCTACGCCAACAATTCCGGGAAAACTAAAATCTTCCCGCAATTTACTAATACAACGATAGCGATAAGTATATCGTAGTGATGTTACACCGCAATCCTCGGTTCGTCGGCGGCGCCCGGCCCCGTTTGCTCGGCCGTCGGCGCGCGTGGCGGGGAGCGGCGGGGTGCGCGGGGCGGGGCAGCCCCGCTAAACGGGATGCGCGCCTCCAATTTACATTTATGAAGTCCCGTAACAGATTCCGGGATGTTTACTTTCGATAATTAAAAACGTCTCAGGTGTTGTGTGAGACGCATAATAGAGCACCGATCTAGACGATATATCGGTAATTATGGTGCACCTATTAGCTGACTCACCGCTTTTTTGTTTCTGCTATTAAAGGGTTCGGCGGAGTAAATTGGTTTTCATATCAAAACACAGTAAGTAGGTTACAGAGGCGAAAGTTTAATATCACAGATCATTGAAGAAAATAAGAAAGAAAGTAGAACTTTTCGTTTAACAAACTAAAATAAAAACATGTTTTCTCCAGCCACTAGTTACTCACAATCATTTATGTAGTCCCTCCAAGAACTCACATAATATAATATCGTACCATTTATACCGTTTGTATAAACCTGAATTATTTACGCAGACTGCCTACGCAGAGTACGCACCTCTATCATATTAGACATATAACATTTTAGTCTAAGAAGATGTCCTACCTGAGAATGCTCGAGGGACAAACGATTTCTTAGAGAGTAAAATACAATTGAACAATAGTTTATCGATAAGAATCTACAAGTTGGATGTGTACTTAATAATTATTTAGACATTTTAATTTCTTTTACTGTTGGGTGTAGCCCTAAGTAACAGTCCGGTTGAGCAGTATCGCAACCTTATAGAGTTACACTGCGAGGGCCACGTCAAAGAAAAAAAATACTTTTGGGTGTTTGGGTAGCTTATTATAGCTAACATAACCTAACATCAGGCCTTGTAATACCCGAAAGGTTAGGCAGAGCTGTACCTAACAGTGCCTACACCCACATTTCGTCAGTTACGTTTAAGTCCCTCTTAATAGGGGGCGAGCCTATTACAGCTAACAATATAGTGTAATTGTGTGTGGTTACAAATTACAACAAACTTCCACAGTTAGCAAAAGAGATTTAAAAACCATTTGTTTTTTTTTTCAACCCAACTTAGATAAGTTAGATTAGGGCTTCAAAAAGTTTTATCAAATAAAGCAATCATAACTATTAAAAAACGTAGCAGGCCAGCAGGGCTATTACGTATCTCTGTTGACAGTTCATAGTGATCATCACTTGGCGAGTTTTGATATACCATGACAGTTGTGCACGGGTAGCGTCAGTTGAAACCAACAAGAACGGTCATTGTGTATCAAAACTCGCCAACTGATGATCACTGAACTGTCAACAGAGATACGCAATAGCCCTGCAGGAGATAGCGGGATGAACTGAACAGATATTGCCAAAACTGGAACGAGGACGCGTGGGCTTGTAGAGTATAGTAAGATATGGGGGAATGCCCAGGAGCTGAGAGAACAAAGGCTGGCAAAAAAAAAATAAGACGGGAGGTATGAAACTTTTGTTTTTGCTTCAATGTCATCATTACTTTTAATAGCCCTCTAATCATTATTAATTAAGTGAAGTACTCCCACAATATAACACCACAATCAGTTCACTATCTGGCACGGTTTTCCAACATTTCTTTTTTTAGTGGGTTGCGTGTTCCAAGACAGTTTACCAATGTCCTGGACTGGACACGAAGGAAGTCAACGCTCCGTGTTTCACTGATGACCACGCCAGATTGTGGAGTGTGGAAGCCTATGTAGATCCTAATGCTACCACGGCTACAACTTGGAAAAACACGTTTAAATAAAATTATAGAAAAATATGTAGGTGGATGGAATACAGTCAGTTTGAAGGTGCGACCTTATTTATAAAAAAAATAGTTTTCATGAACTCTAACACCTGTCAACACACTCGGAAAAATGTATAATAAGAATAAAACTCAAAAATACGCAGACCTACAATAAAAAAATAACACATAGAATTACCTTATTATGTATTAATTCAATGTATTGGCAAATTAAGAAAAGGCTACAATAAGCAAAACCATTAAGGACGCCAAAGAGGAAAAGAATACTTAAAATTATATTACAGAAATTGTTAAAAAAAGGAATACGAGCAAGTTATGTTTCCCAATGATTCATTAATCGGCTTATACTCGTAGTTGTGAAATTATAGAACAAAGTCACCAAGGATGGTTTAATCAGTCAAAGGGAAATAAGAAACGGCAGTTTTGGGGAAATTATTAATTTTTAATCATTCTCTGATGAGGCTTTGCAGATATTCGATCAAATTGATTCGAGTGATACGGTATTAAGAAACCTATGGGAATGGTAGAAATACCTCTTGCTTGGTTTGCCGTATTTAATGGTTTTTTTTTTCTGTTTAGTGTTTAGCTTATTCCAATTGACAACCTTGGAAAGGCTTTTAAGTCCATCAGTTCAAAATTTGATAATTTTGTGTAATCGTGTTACCTCATGCTGACCTAACTATTCGGAAAACCGCTTCTAAATTTCCAGATCAGATTCAGCCAGATCTAATTCTAAAAATTCTGGTTAGCTTTGAAAGTGCGTAGGCTAGAATCGATTAGGCTTTGACATTTAAAATTCATTAGATTATGCCAAAACCAAACATAAATGTTTATAGTTTAGTCGAAGCAATCAACTAAATGGTTCTATGTGAATACTTAGTTAAACATAGGATGCCATTAATCGTATTCAATATTTTTTAACAAAACATTATATACGATTGTAATCCCTGAAGGGTTGCGCAAAAGTGTACTGCGAAATGTGACTCTGCCATGATATAGCCATAGGTATAAAACATAGTCGCCCCAGGGATGTGCCTTAACAGGCGTTGCACAGAGGGGGTTTCGGACAGGTCTTTTAAGAGGAAACGGTGCCTCTTCTGATGTGTGGATGGTGACCACCGAGGTGGTTTTAGTGGGGTAAAATCCCACACTCCCCGGTCTTATTCCCAAAGACCGGCCGTCTTTTGAAGGTTCCACCGAAAACAAAAAAAAAACCGGCCATGTTCAAGTCATACTCACACGCACACAGGGTTCCGTAGCACCAAACAATTTAGTAAAAATATTTTCAAGGCTCATTCATACACACATCAAAAGTGTCTAGGGATCAACATATATTTTTGCAATAACTTTTCTCCTGATTGATATTAATTAAAATTTTCTTTAAGGATTCATCAAATAAAGTGTTTTCGTTTGTCACAGTAACGATAAACCAAGTCACCTTTGCATTAATAAAGAAATTTGCCATTTTCCTAATAAAGGGATTTTTGACATTTGAACCACTAACACAAAAGTTCGAAAAAAAGACTGAAATAACAGTTTTCTTTAAAATTTTATTGGGTAACTTAAACAATTAATAATCCGTGTTTCTACCGCGAACACTAACAACACAAGAACATCGGTTTGGCATACTCAAAATGAGTTCATCCAAATCACGCTGTGGAATGGCCGCCCATGTTCGTTGCAACAACAAAAAAAGGTCTTCTTGCGACTGGATACCCTCCATATTCGGCAGAGCTCTTCTCTGTAGCATATCCCATGCATGCTCAATCGGATTCAAGTCTGGCGACTGAGCAGGCCAGGGCAGGACATTGATGTTAGCTGCGGCGAGAGTCTGTCTTACAACTCTTGCGGTGTGCGGTCGTGCATTATCATGCATTAACTGAAATAAGGGACCGAAGGAACGATGACGTCTGATACAATCGTCTCAGCATAAATTTGAGCGTTGAGGTTGCCTCTGATCCAAATCAACTCAGTTCTTCCGCCGATCCAAATACCCGCCCATACCATGATGGTTCCACCACTATAAGGATGGACTTCCTGGCAGGATTTTAATCGCTGTTGGCGTCCAGGGGTTCTCCAGTGTCGTATACGTCTTGTATCCGGTCTCATACCAAAACGAGACTCATCAGAAAAGCACACGAAACGCCATTGTTCTTCTGCCCAATTTCTGTGTTCAAGAGCCCATTGATATCGTATCCTACGATTGTGCATTGCTATAGGTGGTACCCGTAGCGGTCTTCGGGAATGAAGGTTCACTTCATGCAAGCGGTTTCTGACTGTTTGGTCGCTAATTAAGTTCCCTGAAGAGTGATGAAGCCTCACGGCTAACATCATGGCGGTTATTGTTGGAGCTCTTCGAGTTAAGATTTGAATGTATCGGTCTTGTCTCCGTGTGGTGCAGCGATACCGTCCTCCATGGCGCTCAGCCACGGTACCAGTGCTTCGGTAACGTGTCCAAAGTCGACTGATAACACTCTGACTTGTATTCAGAGCTAAAGCCACAGTACGTTGCCGGGAACCAGCTTCTATCATTCCCACGGCTCTGAGCATTTCTTCCCTGCTTAAATGACGTCGCCGCTCCATAATAACGTTGGTTTTAATCAGTAGTAGGGAAACAGTAGCACTAATAATGTCTTCAATGCGTTGTATGTTTTTATAGGGAAAATATTGACAGCTGATTTTCATCTTTTACTCGAATTTGATTCACAGTTCCTGATTCAAATTATGAAATGCACCAAAAAGGATCCATATAAATTTATAAAATCATAAATTTATTACAAAGCCACGTCTCAATCTCAAGAAATCCACATAAAAATGCTTGATCCCTAGACACTTTTGATGTGTGTATGTTGTATTGTTTTACATTCAACAGCAAAGCTAAATTTATTTTTCATAGTATGTTCCGAAAAACAAAGTTACTGATGCATTTTGATGAAAAAGTCCCATATCTCAAAAACTAAACATCCATAGTCAAACTAATTTTGGTTGAAAGTTTTATTGCCATCAATCGGGCTCAAATTCAGGCTCCGGGCTGCTTCTGAAAGACTTCTAATAGAAAAACCCAACAATACTTTGACTCACCTGACTATTTTGACCTTAAATTAGAACATCAGAGTTGCTGCTAAATTGTTATCAGACAAAATTTTTTTTTCTGACAACAAATACGTGAATTCATCGAATTATTACAGGGGTGGTTAATGGTCCAAGAAAAATAGTACCCTGAGGTGAGGGGTATAAGGGGTAACACAAAAGATGCCGAAGGGACGATCCTACGAGCAACATAAGGAGCGAAACACAAAGAAAACAGTATTAAATAGTTTTACTGTTTGTGGGAAAAATGTTGATGCATCAGTAATTGTTTATGGTACCGAGTGAATTGTGGAATTGTTTATATTACAATACAATACGCTGTAGCCATGCATTGGATGTAATAAGTACCTATGCATCGAGCGTACATGATCGTTATAATATCTTCAATAAGAAAATGTCTAATAACTTCATTCACATGATTTCCTGCTAATTCACTAGCACCTGCACCTTCCAGGGTTTAAATAAAACCAACCATAGACCCGCGCTGGCAAACACATACGCCAAACCACGAGCGCGCAGTATAATCGTAACGTATATTATACATGGATTTTTTAATCGTAAATACATTTATTCTATAGCATCTTAGTTAAATTGTTTGCAACAAGCACACTCACTATCAGCCACAGATATGAATTAATTCTTAAAATTAAATATTTTAAGTAAAACGAGTATTTTTTATTTTAAAATCGACTTAGTTACGTTACGTTTACACCGCGCACTCGTGCTAGGTCCTCTGGGGGCCTAAAATGGAAGCTTTAAAAATTTTAAATTCTTAAAATGGTCTTTATGGTTATGAACACAAAGTCCATTTTAAGAGTTTTAAATTTTTAACGTGATTCGTATTATGATTCTGATAAAGCAGCCATTTTAGCCCCCCTGGTCGGATTTAATTTGGGTCCTTTGAAACGCAAACAAGAATCAACATCATACATGGGCTTTTCGCAAACATCGCCCAGTCCTGTGCTTGTCGCATCCAGCAGATTCCCGCGGTCTTCACCAAGTCTTCGGTCTACCTTGTAAACTAACTACGTATTATAAGTACTTTTTATTTACGAACTAGCTTCTGCCTCCGTCCCTGGACTTCATCCGCGTGTTTCACATTTAGAAATAGTGTTTCTACCAGTGAAAGTTTTTTTGTAATCGGATCAGTACTTCCAGAGATTACCTGGAACAAACATAAAAACAATTTTACCTCTTTAAGTTTTGACTGAGATATTAGTTGGGATTAAAAAGTAGTGTCTGCTAACTTCACTTTTCCTTATTTATGAATTAATCTAAGTCTCAAATCCTTCAATTAAAAGGTCTCTAATGAGCCGAGCTTAAAATCTCGAAATTTCGTATTTGACGATTTTCGTCCAAAGTTATCTTGATCTAGTTTTGAAACACTTCTATTCGTTTTTCCTGTAACTAAGTATGAGTCTCGTTAAGCAGGTTTAACGAGGTCGTCTGTTAATTCTTGTATTTTAGTTTTTTCGCTCATACTTAAATCAAATTATTGTTTTCTGTAATGCTGGTAAATCAATATTCTATCCTTATATTCAGTCATAGATACATCGATCATGGGTTTTCTCTTGATTAGCAATATAAAAATCATTCTTTGTTTTTTTGCTTGTTTCAAAATAAATGAATGTAAACTCAAAATCAGTGCCACATATCACATTCCGATACAGCTGGTGTCCTTACGAATGCGCGATGTCCGATTTCAAGTGCGTTTATAGAATGTATGCAGTATGACGTCACGCTTTCACTTGGCAAGTGTCTGCCTTATACGATTCAATATATTCAATCACGGCATTTGGTAGGCAAAGGCGACTGGTGGTAGCTTGGTTACAAAGATTGTTTTGCGAATTTATTTTATTATACATATATAAATAATATTTGAGAAAATCGGGAAAGGAATAGAATAAGTAGAAATCCAAAATTCTTTCGCTGATGAAAAGCTACACTCTTAACGAGTCCCATAGGATATAGGAAGGCAGGAGCTGGATCTAGTGTTCAAGTAAATAAGGAGGAGAATAGAATGTCTCAAACCGGAAATATTGCAAATTATACAGTTGCTTTGCAAATGAAAGAGTGTGAATTTATTCTGCAAGCTGCTAATGTAAAAAGAACCCATCGTAATACTAATACACACATACAAATAAAAAATTATAAAAGCCAGACACGCACACAATAAAATGTCTTGTTGTAACGGAAGGCCCTTTGCTCCTGATTCCTGTGCCTTTGATTGATAGAAAGCCACGCCTGAGTTACTCAAAGGGATAGTAACTGAACCCGGTGTAAGGCAATTATAAATTATGTCAGCGAAAGGCTTTACGCAATATTTAACTATCAGTTCTGAAATCAGCTTTCATTTTACTGTATTTTAGCTCCATTGATTGATCATTACATAATTCACTCATACCTACATTTATTTTATCAAAAATTCAATTAATAATTGTAAACCATTAATTAAATTCCCAATTCCAGCTCCCTACAAACTGGTACCAGTAATAAAACAACTTTTAAATAAAACAAAACACATTCGAGCTGTCGGTATTCGCCTTAATTTTTCTTATTGTTATTTGATACTTACTTTTGGGGCCGCTTCACAAGAACGTGACAATGGACCCGATTATAATGACCGTCTGAAGGCCCGATGAATTCCATTTCACCCGGCAAGATACCCCAACAACTAGCGCCATCTAGGTGGCGACTGAGTAACAATGTACTTCGCTTCCACGACCCGAGACAGACCGTGTTTGGTACTTTGGTTCCGTTAAATTTGCTGTAAATTCCAGGACAATTCAACGTTTTCGGGGTTTACGGTCTGCTGTTTCCAGTTTAAAGGACTTTAATAGTAGAACTGGAGTTGTGAAACTGAAATTGTTTAAAGATTTTCATGATGCACAGACATGGAATGGTTTTACTACAGAGAGTCAAAGAAAACAAAACATGCATCACCTGTTAAACTTAGTAATAAATCTGATAGATTTATAAGCTGCCTTCACCTAGCAACAGATAGATTTGATCTTGATGAATGTTAAAATGTCAAATTATTTTGGCGCTGATCCGGATACTACCTAAGCATGACTTAGTGATTTTGCAGACATCGAAAAAACAAGTATAGTATGGGCTATTAATACTAGGTAGCTATAGAAAATAACTTGTTTCATAATTCGATTCGTTGAGTTCCGAACTAATAACGGTAACATTATTAATCACTTTCGATTCATTTCGCTGTTACTGACAAAAGCAGGTAGTGTTGCCCGTCGACTATAAATTGAACATTAAGTTGCAAAATTATAAGTGCTTGTACTTGTTCAAAACTGACAATATATCCTGCAAAGGTTTGATGCAAAAATCGATCGCAATTAATTTTACTTAGTAAGATCTCAAAAGTGGCTAGTACTCTTATTCTTCAACATTAATAAAAGAAATTATTTCAGTACTTCAAACAGAAAAATTAATAGATTTCCACGAGAAAGAGCCTTATTTTCTAACAATGCCAGAATCTATCTAAAGTGGAAGATTTCAATCCAGTCTACCCAGAAGCGGCAAAAATCGATATCCTAAACGGGACGATTACAATCATCTGCTATTAGATAAGAATTAGGAACCTAAAACTGTTGAGACAGAAATAATAAATGTTCCAAATAAGATGTTCAACAGTCAACGAAAAGTATCGAACACTCACAGACTTGAGAAGTGTTCAAATAAAGATATACTGAACAATTTGGCCAAATTCGCACGTAGAATGTGTTTTATTGGCGGCAAATGGCTCAACTTATTATAATCAGCCGCTTAATGGCGTGTCTCTGGTCGAACAAGTCTAGATAAGTCTATGGTTTGGCGTATGTCCAATGAGGCGCACCGGGCACACCGGCCTCTTCTTTGAACAACGTGTTAACTTTTTTTTATAAGATCGTTTGCACTTTTTCTTTTCTTACAAGCTCGTTAAGAGATAAAATCGTAATATGTGTAATGTTTTCTGTAACAGAAGCTGTTATTAATGTAATTAAGCAGCTGTTGTAACTGAAATTTAAAAAAAAAACACTCAGTCTTCCAAAGAATGGGAGAGTAATGATTAATTTGAATGACTATCATGCCAGGTTTCCTTTCGAGAAGGTGTTTTTATTAAGCCTTATCTAATTAATTCCAAACTTTCACTATTAGCTTAGTATCCAGATTATCATAGGGCGTACAAAATCCACACGTAACAATGACGGCAGTCTGTCTTACATAACTTGTAAAAGTTGAATCGAAATAGATTTAGCAATTCCGAAGTTACGAACTAACAAAGAGGCTGGATTCTTTTTCTTTTTTGACTAAAATGATGCAAAGGTTACTGGCAACAGACTAAAAAGTATTTATTACAACGAGCGATGGTATAATGTGTGCAGACGGAGGCTTTCAAAACGGAATATTCGTGTCCTAAGAGTTAAAATGTTGGGAGTTCAAAGACCCTTTTGTGAACTTTATAATAATGTAAATCAATATTTCTGTGGAAAAGTCTCATTAAGCTTTAAGTGTTCATAATTATGACGTCAAAGTCTATGTTTGGGGTTCATCTTATGGATTTTTTGGTAGACAGCCATTAGTCATGTACTCAGTTAGCTTCACAAAGAGAAACAAAAGTTTACGTTTGAAATTGACAGCATTCTTTCAATCCGCATAACTTCGCGTATATAAACTAGTTAACTGCAATTCCTAGGTACCTACTTAAATCAGTGAGCCAGAAAAGTACGACAGTAACAAAGTAACCTATGGCTGTGTTGTTTAATCTCAACGTACGAGTATTACCCAAGCCTCTTAGGGGATTCGAGTAAACGAATTTTTACACATCCCTACACTTTAAAGTACGTCGCTTATCTAAAAGAAATATGATACGCAATAAACGTTTACCAAAGAACAAAAGGATAAGGATACAATATGTAAAAATTCTCAGCGGACCGAGTACGGGAGGCCTTGGAGAAAAATGAGAAAACTTACCCACAACAGAAACGTAGTAGGCGGAGCTTATGCTTCCATGAACACAGATTACGCACCATACAAATACCTTACTACGTTCATGATTTGTCTACGCACACAGAAGCGTTATACGTCATTTGCGCGGAATTTTAGTTGAAACTCACGAATGAGTTCCCTCTGTACCCCGCTAAGTTTCCTATTAGCTAGCTTTATGCTTATGTGTGTGAGGTCGGCGATGATTGTTCGAAGTGTCATCTGCCATAGTAAGCAGTTAGTTGTGACTCGAATGCGGATACCATCGCGACAATTACCTACTATACCGCTCCGCGATCTACTGTTGTCAGTGTTTCGCTTTGTTTACTGTTATTTGTGGGCCCAATCGATTAAGTATTCACATTGGATTATGATTCTTGTTGTTTTGCGTTTCCACTGCGGATACTATTATTAGATCCTGAACTGTAAGATGGGTTAATTTTGGAAGTTTATTTGGGGAGAGCTCGTCATCCACCTACTTTTAGTGGGAGATGATTGTGTGAGTCCTGGAGTGTAGACCGCGTATCTGCAAGTGTAGCGTGGGAGGCCCCCTAGCTATGTAGACCAACGACCTTATAAAGGTGGCTGGGGCCGAGTGGATTCAGAGGACAGGTTGCTTTGGCTCAGCTTAGGAGTAGTCTATGTCTAGCAGAGGATTGCGACTGGCTGAATTGATTGATGATTTCGTAAGTAAAGTAAAATTCTGAAAACGTCGTATTATAATTTATAACTAAGACATGAACAATAATAGAACCGGTAGGCCTACCAACAGTAAGATTGAGTACATCTTTCATTAATAGATTTATGATAATCATGGGTGTGACAAGACCCTTAACGAAACCGAAAGACAGTTGTTCTCCTCGTCATTGCGATATTTTTTTTGTTCTAGACCATTCCTGGGACTGGGAACCTTCTAGTTACGGAGATATTTGGGGTCAAAGTTCCAACTTTTTCTTTAGTTTTTTTTACAAAATTAAATGTTTTTAATGTAAGATATTTACTTTAAACACCTCCACGACTCTCGCACTATTCAATTTATCCATCAGCACAATGTTTTGAGTGCGATACATTGAGTCCTATTACCCCAAAAAAAAAAGTCGTTTCCCTGCAATAATTTTTGCGTAAAGTTACTCAGTTTGACGTACAGAATGCTTGGTTCACCGTTTTGTGATGGGTCCGCTTACACCCTGTATAAGCCCGAAATTGACCACCGTTGTAAATAAACATTCTAAAGGCTGCTAGGATAAAAGTTTTGGATAAATATTGCCTTATGAATTCTGAAATTGTTTTATGAAACCGTTTTTGTTGTTAGTTAGATTATTAAGTTCAGCACCTATGCGTAACACCACTTTTTATCATAACAATCCGAAGGACTTGGAAAGAAATTCATAACCCACTGCTAATATGTTTGAAAAATCAGCAACGCAACGCAAAGAACGAAATTAATATTTTCGGTCTAACAAAAATAATAGTTGGGAATGCGAGTGTTTTACACAATAGCCCCGTTGTTCTTTTTGCAAAATACAGGGGAGGGTTTCAAAGCGATGCGGGTATGTGACCGGCAATGGCCAGGTTGCGTGCTCACTTCCTATGATCCTTTCCTGTTAAACTACTGTGACCCATAACACTAGCATGTAAACAGTTGGCTCGCATGCATATGTTAGAACCATTGCATTACATAACGAACTGTGTTTTACTTACGCTTGAAACAGACCGGCTGTATAAGAAAAAGAGTCTAGTTTCAATGACCAAGCTTCAGACCCCCTCTATTAATAAATGCGGAATAAACTTTCAACCAGAACCTATACATTCCTTTTACCATACGTTTTCCAAGGTACAGTAAAAGCATTACTCCTTAAAGGATTTAGTTCAGAAGATCTATAAAAGGCTTCCTTGACGAATAAAAAACATTGACAAGTAATCAGAACGCTGCTGGTAGCCATATCTTTCTTTATCCAATAATATTTCTTTATTAACCTGTCGCATTTTCCACAAGTCAATAATAACCAAGTAAATAAAATAAATTACTTGCTTGCATCACAATAGAACAGTCTAGTAATTCATCGCCATAACCGTTGAATGAAGAAAGCTTATATTTATATTAAATAGGTACCAAAGTCGTAAGCCAATAATATTGTAACAAGCCTTCGAAGATTTAAGCTTATTGTTAGCGCAGTGCAGCGAGCGAAGTGGTCCAACCACCCAGCCACAGTGTAAAGATAACCAGTAAATCAACATAGGCTTTTTTGTAAAAGAAACAATCATTCATTTCCTGGCTGCATCCTACATCCAAGCCTGGATATAATTTCGAAATTATAACGAAATATTCATAACACTTATTTTAATGTCATGATTTTTCGCAGAGTAGAAAATAAAGCTAAATAACTAAATGCAGTTAAGAAAAGTCCTAATTGCATTTATTTATTTAGCTTTATTTTATCATTTACATTTACTTTTATCTAATATTTAATGTGTACTGTACTTATTTATTAGTAATGTTAGTTTAAGTATTTTTTAAATAAGTTTAGTATTGTTAGGTGTAAGGTCCTAACTCCATTACCAACCTTTTCTAAATGAAACCTAAACTATTTGTCTCGATGCGGCAGCGAACTTACTCTTGAGTAACCTGTTACTTACTTGAAGTATTGTAAAAGTATGCCATAAGTGAGGTGGCAGTGTTCTGTTCGAAAGAATTCACCGACACGACGAAGAAGAAGAAGACTTGAGAAGTATGCTTCAAATTCGTTTAAACGCTTTGCTGTGTCTGAGACGATTCAGGCCATTTGTTCCTAGTTGAAATGCTGAATGTTAGTCTACTATGTCCCAGCCATCCAGCTTCGGAGAAAACTTCCATTCATAAACATTTTATAGGACACCGCGTGATTTGCGACGTTTTATCTGAAAATTTTAAACGCGTTTCTTCAGAATTATGTTATTTTTGAGCTCATTATGTAGTTGTTAAATTAGGAATCGATAGGGGTTACATTTTATAATGCGAGTTATTTTTCTTTTTTCATTTTTTTTTCTTGTTTTGGCTTTGCTTTGCTTTATTTTATTATTAAAGCGACCATAAGCAAGTTCACAATCTGGTTTCTTTAGCTGCTTTTGGCTCCAAAACCTCCTCAGTCTTCAAAACCGAAAAAATCAAAACCAAATGATTATATTCTTAGAATAGTAGTCAGAATACTTTTTTCCTCGCTTTCTTTATCTACAACTATTTTAGAGATTCAAACATCGAATCTTTGACTTACCTGGGCAAAGGTCTCCTCATAGCATTCCAGTTATAGCTGTGTATTTTTTTGAATTATTTGAGTTTCTTCTACATAACATCTTCACGCCTGTTATTCCCAAAAGGCTAGGCAGAGGTGTACCCTATAGTGCACTCTATGTTCTATGTTAAGGGTTTGATTTCCGCACTTAGTCCCTAAAGTGGACCATTGTACGTGAGCCATGGTGGCCGTTACTCCAACCAGCCCACCTCCCTCCAGAAGCAGATCAAACTTCCCGGTCTTCTCAGGACATCCTCAAGGGATCTCGGTGTTCCAAGAGTCTCCTCGCGGATCTGGGTGACGCCGGTGCACTCGAGGAGTACATGCGCTACAGTTTACTCCGCCTCCATGCATGCTCTGCACAGGGGGCTATAGTGCACTCACATTTCGCCTATTATATTTAAGTCTCACGTAATAAGGACGAGCCTATCAACCGGGCACAAATCAAAACTTAATGGCTGTTACTGAGAATTTACTGATGGGAAACCGCAGTATAACTTTGGTCGATCTAGGAATCGAACTGGGACCCCATGCTCCGCTGTCGCGTTGCGACCACTAGACCAACTGTCAACGAGTCAATAGTTTCTTTTAGTTTAATATATTAGTCAGATTACCTATAAAAAACTTGAGTCAAGCACGTATCGTAAATCGTATCCTACGTACTTATATAGTAGCTTCGATACGTCAAGTTCGAGTGTAAACCACTTGTAAGTAGTAAGTTTGTTTCGCATACGAGTTACGACTCGTCGCTTTCCACTTCAGATTGACTCTCGTGTATGTAATCGAGTTAACATTCTAATATTTAATACTCAATTTAGACAGATTAGTATAATTTTCATTACTTTTCATGATAAAGAAGTAAAGCTCTGAAGCTTCACTTGTGAATCTTTTTTGGAAAACTTCTCATTTACGCGACCATCTAAATCTCCCAGAAGAGTCTGACACCGGTATTCTTAGTCGTGGATTGAACTTAAGTCGGACTTGACACGCCTACATTCCAGCTACAGTTTGTTTATAATTTGACATAAACGCCCGTATAAACCCGACATAAACGGCGTTTATGTCCAATTATAAACAAACTGTAGCTGTCAATATGTCTAATGGGTCGGAATGTAGGCGTGTAAAGTCCGACTTAAGTTCAATCCACGACTAAGAATACCGGTGTTAGTCTAGACTTGCTCTTTTTCACTAACAGTAAATGATACCTAAATAAAATAAAGAAAATCAGTAGACGAATAAGAACGCAGAACGCACTGCTGAAACGTTCAGCTTAGCGCCATGAGGCATGAGCTGAAAATCCAATAGCTTTTATCAAGGCATTCATTGAGGTGCTGCTTAGTGTTGATGCAAATGGGCATCAATCACTCTGATCAATCTTTAGATAGTCGGTTTGCTACTTTACGTTTTAACTGATTATAAAGTCAATATTAGTTAAGTGCAAGCTAATCTATTCAAATTATCCGTGGAAAATATTACTTATATAATCTACTAAATCCGGTTGCAATGCTAAATTAATCGAGAACGTCTCTATACATAATTATGCATATGCTTCATCTGTAAAGATTACCAATTTCTACTTTAATTTCTCTGACATCGGAAACATCAATAATATAAGATTTTCTTTCAAAATACGTGAAAATAAAAGCTTCGGTTGTGATATCGATTTTTGCAGTCAAGTCCATAATTTAGCATTAAGCTAAGCTGTTTATTAAATCTTCTATGTGCATACTGAAAAACACAAGGAGGGTTCGCAAGTCTTGAATCTACACACTTATGTACATAAATTCAAGCCATTCTCCCAAGGGGATAGACAGAAATTACAGAACGCCACGTGCTACGACCCCGACACACCCCTTCACCCGTTTATATTTTTACTGAAACATGAAAAGAGTAAAATTTAGTAACTAACTTAGATAACGGAATAAATGTTATTTCAAACCTGAACATCACCAATGTTACATAAATCGTAAATTAAGTAAATGGGTGCAGCTGGCATTTTAAAAAGATGCTATCCACACATTCACATTCAAATTTTAATGATGAAAAAAATCTTCTGTAGATACATCAATAAAGCTAAAGACACAAAATACTAAAGAGTTATTATTACATCACAATTTTAGAAAGGACGTAACTGAAAAATAGAGACTCATCATTTCATCAAAGTAAATAAAAAATGTTTACTTACAAAAGGAGCTTTATGTGTCTCATGCTTAAAATCAAAATAGACTAAAACCGCCTCAATCAATGTTCTTGAAAGTATCTTGTCAAGTTCATGACCTCGCAGGCGATATTATAAACAATATTGTATTCTCCTTTAATCATTTTTTTACCATTACTGTTCGCCTACATCCCACTGCCGAGCAAAGTGTTCCCATGACATCCATTTCATTCGATTCAGGACTTCTTACCATATTTTATTTAAAAGTTTTAGACCTAAATCATTCTAAAACCGCTGATAGGTTTTTTAGAGTGTGGCTTTAATCGGAACTAAGGCGGCCATTTTGTTTTTGTTCTTCAATATCTACAATTTTCAGAGACAATTTCAGAACTAATTTCCACCTGTCTGTCAGTTACATTTAAACGCCGAAAGAACTAAGCTGCACTATACCTCTTTAAGGGCTCATTTCGTCAAGTGTCAACAGTTCGTGGGACACCTTAGGGATCTCTAACTACGTAGCTACATCAAGCTTTAAATAACGATGTCATCCCTGCTTTAAAGAGAAACATAACTGACTGCTATCTACCCAAACACGTCTACCTACAGTTACGCGCCCTTCTTCTCAAAACTTGACACCCATAAATCCTTGATAAGTCTTACCTGTCCCTGTCGTTTTCTTTTCAATAAAGCGAGACGGCAACAGATTTACAGAACTCGCTCCAATTACAGAGTTCTTACAGAGCATTTATGAAGAGTTCCAGTTTTTATTGCGCAAATGTCTGAACGCCTAAAAAAGTTAATAATCGTTTCATCCAGAATGGATGCCAGTTTCAATATTACCTACTTAGTACTAAAGCGCTAAGTGACTCCATCAACGACATTTTTATCACAAGTTTCGCTGCCAATCACAAAACGTACATTAGTGTTTCTCTATAGTTTAGTATTATGTATAAAAGAGCAGGGATTGATATTAAGTTAATTACCTGTCGGCCCGAAACGTCCTTTGTCGGTCGGCTCGAACGGAGTTCATTGATTCCGTTTCTGCGCCCCCTTTGCTCCTATAACGCAAACCAGCCTAAAAGACCTTCAGCCCACCCCAACGCAACCTCCTTTTGTGAACATTTTTGTACAGTTTAAGGAGGCAGGGCAGCTCAGCTTACCTGGACGAGCAACGCCAACATGTGTTTGTGGCATTGGCCTCTACGGTTCGATACTGGAATTTAGGCTTTAATTGTAGGTTGGAAAGCATGTTTTAGATCGTTTTGCGAATGAAGATTTTTAGAAAATACTTTTTTTGCGTAAACTTGTTAAGAAAAAACGTATAAGATATTAATTACATAATGTTGATGAACTTGTCGTTTGATATTTAAAAGCGATACGTTTGTGTGGTGATCGAGGGCGCTTCGTGGGCGGTCCGTGTTGGCTCTGCTCCTTAGCACCCCAAAACAAGATGAACCTTGTGCAATGCGTCTACATTAAGAGCTCTCTATTGACTCGCTCGTAAATCTAGACCCATAAAGCTTGTTTCACACGCTACGGGTTCACTCGTGTTTATCATGAAATACCATAGCAATGAAGATAGCTGTAAAAGAATAAAACATTCTTTAGTAAGTTAGCAACGATAAAAGCGACAAAGCGGTGAGTTAAGATGTTCAAAGTGAAATACGGCGAGTTACATAATCGTTAATGGTCAGAAGTAAGCGGAAAATAATAAAAATATGTATTGGGGGAAAGAAAATTACGTTACATAAGATTTAAGTTGTTCCGAGTTGGGTTTTTCGGAGTTATGATGGAGTTTCCGCAATTAATTTAATAATAAACTCAATAGACCTTATTTTTAATTCAAGGGCCCCTGGTGTACCGTTGCTCGATGTTTTGCGAGTTCAACTTTCGTTGGAGGAATGAAACCTTACATTGTCGCCAAATATTCATTCTGATACATAAACAATCACCTTTCTCCCATGGGAGGCAGGAACTACAGAATGCCACCTGCTACAATCCTTACATACTTCTTTTCTATTAGTCCACGTTAATACACGCACACCGTTTGCAAGAAAAAAAAACATAGCAGGTCTGCTATGTTTTTTTTCTTGCAAACGGTGTGCGTGTATTAATTAATTATTTATAAACAGACCTAGCCCCATTAATTTACTTAACTATTATAGAATCTACATGTTTGTCGCCAAACATCAACCCATCGATACACAAGGGGCCGGAAGCCTACCTGAGCTAAACAAAGGTGAACACGGTCTTGCGCCTAACTGTTTTATAAATACCCTATTCTTATGCGCTGACCTTGCGATGCCAATGTAATGGCTGTGGCATCCTACCTGCCTTCCAAATGTACGAGGTTTTGTAGAAATAGAAGCGTATTCGATATGTACATATATATTGATAATAAGGATAATGTGGATAGAAAGATATTAGCGTTTAATCATTTAATGTGTAGGAATTAGTGTGGAAACTAGCCTTATAGAGGATTCAGTTAATAAGGGTTTCAAAACTTGAGAGACTAAAGATGGCTAAAAGCTAGGGTTAATTAGCTAAACTATTGGAGCGGTACTATAAAGTGTATTCTTTATAAGAGACTTCGTTGATCTACATTTGTGATAGAACACTAAAAAGTGCAAAAAAAGCTTTCGAAAATATTTTTCGAAGTAAAACGACGCTAAAGAAGTACTTAAAGTAAAATTCAGTAACATTAAACAACATAAAGCAGACGAAAACGAAAATAATTTGCACAGTAACAACGATAATGCGAGAGCTTCAAACAACAGATAGACATAGAACAATGCAAACTAAGGACTGAGCAGAGTTGCAATTAGTCGCAAAGCATTACTCAGATCCACGATTAAACGTAAATGTAGTGAGTTAAAAAGTTGATAAAATTGCACTTAGCTGCGACAGCCTGCCATTGTAGCTATTCTGTACTGTACCTAACATTCTCTATTTAGTGAGACACTTGGAAGTTACTTCGCATTGTGAGATTGGTAGATGAATTTTTGTGTAGCCAGAAAAAAGAAAATGATAAACAAGGGAATGAACTAAGGAAAAATAGTTAATATGAAAATAGCAGCTGTTTCATACAAAAGTGAAATTATAATAACACGATGATGAATACAGTTTCAGAACATAATTTACTGCTTGAAGACCAAGACACATAAGAAGACAAAAATAAATCCAATATCATCCCAAAAGAAATACAAAAGACCCTTCCCACTTCTGCCAGACTCCGTTGACACTATAAACAAATATTTAGTAACAGACGAATAGAGAAAACACAAACCCTGACTTTCACAAGGTATAGCCCAATAAACTGTCTGCGTTCGCATTTGCGTTGTGCAAACGCAATAGATTGCTCTTGTATGCCTGTTAGCTGTTCCATGCACCTTGTGTTGTGTCGCTTGCAAAACTGGTCAGCTGTCACCTACGTCTGTTGATATTGATGGGCTGAATAGACTAGAGTAAGGAGAATGCTTTCTAAATAAAGATTAAGGGAGAATTTTTTTTTATACTCGTCTAAGTTTTAACTGTTATAAGGAACGGTAGTTGTTCTTCGCTAAGGACCAGAAAAACTGTTGCCAACCTTCAGTAATTGGGGCACCAGAAGAAGAAGAAGAACAGTTGTTAGATTACCGTCATCATCATGTCTATCATGCTTTTTGTCTTATTAGTTATCCTTGTTATTTATGTTCATTCAAATTTTGGAAATGAATATTGCATGGTGACATATTTTTTATAAACATAACAGAACTTTTTGCTACTAATTATGCAGATCATAACATAGTATTTTGTATAATTTTCTCCCGCAAATCCTAGTCAATACTGAATGATCATTAATTTTATGAAAGGCATATTTATAGTTCCATTGTTTTCTTCAGTGAGTATTTATGATCTTATTAATAGTAAGTTAATTAATTAATCCTGTAGCCATTAAGTTAGTAGTACCTTAGCCACACTTAACTATTAAGAGGGCCCTGCCCGGTCCGTCTATAGAAAAGCTTGTTGTTTCATCCAGAGCCACAGCGGCAATTTTCTTTCGATTCACCCGTCTTACCCCGCCGGCGCCCCGACCCCGCACATCTCGTCTCCCGCGCACCTCATACCGCCTAACGCGATAACATTGAACGAAAAATAGTGTTCGAAAATTTCTTAAACTTGTTCCAGGAAATACGTGTTTTGAATAAGTCTTACAAGTGTGTGAAATAAATATTTGTCATTAAGAACTTCCATTACATGTGCAAGGTTTATATCGAGATGTTTTCTTATCTTTTACAGTTTATGAGTACATTATGAACGGCCAAAGTTCAGTTAAAATTTGTGCAAAACAGCAATTTTTGGAAGCTTATCCTGAGTTTGTTTCTACATTTTTTTTTTTTTTGCTACTTTGGGAACCTAGATATAGTGCACAAAATACCTATTAGTTAAAAAAAGATAGATGTGTAACAACTGCATAATCACGTACGAGCGTTTGTATGAAAAGTATGACGGGTTGGCCGCTCTTAACGGTCCAAATTGAAAACCCATGCGTTCATTGTTTTCATTGAATAAACCAGTTAAAAAATGAATTCATATTTGAGAGGCGTTGGTACAAATATACTCTAAAAGGGACAACGCCTTCTTTATATTTTCAATGTTTTATTTGACTTTAATTGGTCTTGCTCGTTTACCTCTTATTTACACCCGAAATAAAATATTAATTCAGCGTAATATCTGTTCGCCTTGACTGCTAATCTCTATGACATAGTTATAACTTAATAGGTACTACAGTATATTAAATAATAATTAAAATGCTATTAAGATCATTCGAATATTAATTATATTTTCAAATATTTGGAATCTCATGTGAATTTCGGCTAATAATTAAAAGAAGTCAAACAGTGATTTTCTTTTGTTTTAGTTCTGCAACGGCTAAATAATTATCTGCTTTTTCTGTTAATCCCACATCTTTGTTATGAAATCAGCTGTCTTTGTCTTCCTCGTTAATTTTACGTTCTTCCTTCTCTTTTCACCGTGTCCCTTTGCACTACATCTATCCACCTTAATTTAGGTCTTTGGTACTCCTACCGGATGTTTTATCTTTGTGACCTAAAAACCATCTTATCTTTTGGCAGACAGTGTGAAAGTTTATTCACAGCCGGTGTGTTGATTAGATTATTATCCAGATTTGTTTTTACCGTAACTTTCTGTTCTTTTTTGAGTCTACAACGTCATAATGCGACAGACAATTAATGGCCGTCATCGATAAGTAAAACGATCCTTGTCGAAATAGCTTCTTTCTGTGTGGAAAGCATTTGTTTGTGTGCGTCATTTTATTACGGAATGTGTGCGTTTGACGACTTGTATTAGCGTAGTTTTGTAGTTACGGGTGTACACCGTTGAGTGGTGTACACTGCAGGTTTGTCACTGGTACTTTCGTCTGGTCCTATGTTGTATGCGGCAATGGATGTGTAACAATGTGGATCAATAGTATTTTTATCGTAGTCCCGTCGACCAGCTGTAGGATCGCGTTGGTAATCATATTCTGTTTCGTTTTCCTGCCGTGAGCTTGTAGCTCGTATTTGGTTTTATACGTCACTGCCAACATTGGAGCAAACATTTGTTAATTTGCTCCAATTCGTCTTACATTTGTGTTTTATGGTAGCATTAGAATTACAATTTAATTGTAATCGTGACTGTTATGTAATTGTTCACTTAATCTAAGTGCAACTGTAGTACTATTTGCTTTATCTTATCTGTCAATGACTTTTAATGGCGTAGGTGGACATTGGGACGATGCAGCCTGTCAAAGAGTTTATTCAACTTTTAGCACAGATTGATCATGCTTCTGATATTATCTTTTAATACTGTAAAAAATATGACTAAGGATTCGATGCACACATATATACCTACGTTACCTACATTAATTTCTAATGAAAAACACACCATTAAGGTCGTCACGAGATTTAAATCATGACTTCCGAAGGTCACCGCAACCTGGTCTTAGTTCTAGGGATAAGTTGTTCCCATAAATATGGCAGCCCAAACCCAGTGGGTGTAATTTGTAAGGGTGTGACCACACGGTGATAACTGTCGACGGAACCCCTCGCAGGTACGAGTGTGCGACATGATAAGACTACTTATGTCCGGTTTTTTGGAGATAAAACTATTATTGTTGTATTGTCACGCTGTTCTTTTGTGTGCCTTGAAGATCTTAATAGAAACACATTTAGTCAGAGAGTATGTAATTGATGTGTTTTAATTCCGGTACAGTCAATCACAAGTTCATGATAACTTTATTTCTTTTGTTTCAAGTTTAGTGGATGAAATCGAGGCAAGTACGGACGCTAGCACATCAAGCTAGTAGTAGCTGATGTAGAATAATTAATAATTGTGGAATCTGTCAAATTTCTTTAATAAATTTACAAAATCGCTAAAGCATAGGTTGAAGGTTGATTGAGACAATTTGACAATTTCGAGTAGTTTGATGTGCTGGCGTCTGTACATACACAAATAAGTTTACCTACGTCTTGCTTGTAGAGTAGTTCATAAATTCATAATATATATACTGAAAGTCTTGCTTTTTCGCTTTGAAAACCTATTTATTTTAACGTAAATGATAAAACTTTGGGCAAAAACATAAAAAAAAACATTTGTTGGTACCGTTTATTTACAAACAAAAATGACTAAATAAATCTAAAACACGAGAACGGAACATAAAACTTTATCAGAGCAAAAATCTTAACTTCATAATACGGGGCCATTCATTATTTGTTCCCACCAAAAAGCGTATAAAATTGTTTACACTTCATTCAATATCAGACTACAGTAATGTTGAGGCCCCCTGGTGAATGGCAGGGGTACCCAGCCCGGGGGGGAAAGACGGAATAAAAATATTCGTCGAACGTCTAAGCCGTAAAACTGAAACTGGGCATTGCAAATACCTATAAAGTTGATATTCAGGACTTTTGCAGCTACCTAGGTGTGACTTAGGTATGTATTAGTGATGTAACTTAGTATTGTACAATTATTAAGAAAAATAAAAAGGTGGGTACGACTAATTGGAGATCAAAAATCTTCGCTGTCAACAGGAGAAGTCAATGCAATGCTGTTTCTTCGACGTAAGAATGGGGCAAGCCACGAGAAGTAATATTAAGTATATCACCGTTGAAAATATATTAGACTAGCAGTTCGCCTCCGACACCTTCCGCAAAAATTGAGATAGCTCGGCTAATATGCATGATATAAACATAATTTATAGCTTCAAACACTGTTTTATACTTTCACGGTATACACTTACACATAAACTGTCACTTACGGGATATCTTCCATGATTGTCTTTAATTGTTCATGACGCTGTTGCAAGCGCCATGATCGCGGGTTGACGAGGGCGGAGCAGCGGAGCGGAGCGTCGAAATATCGGGAGCTCAAAATTAAAGACAATCACGGAAGATATCCCTTGTATTCATCGCTTCTATCATAGCATAGCATAAACAGCCTATAATGTTCCCACTGCTGGGACACACGGCATCCTCTCTATGAGAGGGAATGGGCTATAAACTTATATCACCTACGAATAATTTAGCTTTCTGCTAGTGAAAGAATTTTTAGAGTTGGATCTTTAGTTCAGGAGATTATCCCATAATTACAAACAAATACCTCTTTATAATATTAGTACAGAAATCGAGACAACATGCTGCATTTCATCCTACAAAGAACTCGGATCTTCCGTTCCCAATCCAACGCAACGTATCTGCAGTATAATATTGACAAGTAGGAAAATAAATCAATAAGTCGTACCTACTCAATAGCACAATAATCTTGTAAAACCTTGCAAAAAGGCTTTAAATAATGAATGGTGCTTGTCATTGGCAATGAAACCTATAGTTAATAGAAAATATTGTTTTTTTTTTTAAACGATACACGTGGCTTTTGTTTTTGTGAATCTATAATAATATTATTAATTCAAAAGGGGTTTTGATTTCATTATTTTCCTTTATTTATTATATTGTGTATATCTACTATGTGCATTATATACAGACTACAAAACTAAAATAATGCTAAAAAGAAGACTAAAACTAAGTTCCTACACATATACAACGACGAAAATAGGACACTTAGGCGTCAAAGTATTCGAAAGTAAATATGTCTGTCTGTAACGTTTCCACGCCATAACGACTGGACAGTTATGGATAAAAATTGGTAAGTACAGGGGTAGATCTGGCTTTTAGGATATAAGATACTTTACGCCGTAAGTAAGTTCCCGTAGGGTAATAACTTGTCGACGTGAGCGAAGCCGTTTAAAATGGTTCATGACCTTTTTCATCGAATATTAGCCCAAAAACGAAATCTTTCTAAGAATCAGTTTCCAATTTAAGTAAGTTGGCATGTTTCAATAACACTTTAAGTAATAACTAATATAGAGTTATTCTAGCGTCCACAACTCGGCAGCACATTAAAATTACATAGAATCCAGTGCAGTATTACGAGAGCACTTAATTTAGGTGTAACCTAAGTTAATTTGACATGACATCTCGCCTGGCACGCTGAAGGGTTAAAGAAAGAAGTAGGTACCTAAAACATATTTGTGGGTAAGTACCATGTAATAGGGGGCGAGCCTATTGCTATCAACCGGGCGCAAATCCAGACTCCGTGGCTGCTGCTGAGAATTTAAGCGTTAGGTACTTACCTAAAATACTTACCTAGTAAAGTAGATCAATATTAAAGGGTCACCTTCTTCAGAGATACATTAAGAGACTCTGATACGAGGTACATAAATCAAACGATGATTAATAGTGCAAGCTTTCGATCACGTAGTAAACTTTTAAAGAGTAATACAACAGTATGTTGCACAATATTAATTATGTCTACGACCACTATTAAGAAATTGGTTTTATTACGTAAGTCTAATATTATCTCGAATATGCTAGGGTCTCTGCTTTAAATCTTAACATTCGTAAATAAGAGGGTTTGCGACCTATTTTCTCTTTAGTCCTTTACACAGATTTATGTTTATAGGTGAATACAGGGTTCTCAGTTGGTTAGTACAAGATTGCAAACGCTTGTTCTTTTTAAGTTGTTCAATTATTCAAGTCTAACCCCTTTTTATGGAACTATCATTACTTGCAACTGTTGAATATATTTTAGTTATAGTTTACTAATAAGTACTAATTATACAATTGTATGAGAAATAATACTACTGCGCCTAAATGTACACTTTTTGTAATACTTTTTTAAATTAATTATTAGCGTACAACTACAGCATGCACCCGGATCTCAAATACCTTGAAACAGAAAAGAACGGCGTCGAGGATTTTTTCAAGGCATTTGTAGAACCGGTATACACCGGTACACCAGAAGCCCTAAAGCTGGTTGTAGCTAGGCATACGCCTAGCTACAACCAGCTTTAGGGCTTCTGACAATTCACTTAAATCTAAACCACATGCGTTCAAACATTCCCAAATATTTCTGATTCATCTCCAAAGAATTTGTCGTTGATAACGCATTTAAAGTTCAACTCATACTTCAAACTGGTCCTTTATTTTTAACAATAAACAGATTACTATATAGAACGAGTAGAACGTCTCAAAGGGGACGTGGAGTGGGGTCTCGGCTAATATAAATATTCAGTGGAGGTTAACGTCGGTCGGCCGAGGTGAGCCACCCTTGATAAAAAGTTAAAATAGGCTTCACACTGACGCACTCCAAACTGCTGCTAACATATTATATAAGCCACATTTTTATGTACAATATGCTATTGGTTTTGTACATTTTTTTAATGTGAATGAGACTTAAAAATATTATTGTGTAAAATGTTGAAATCAGGGTCTTTCGTATCGATGGTTAAAATCTGGCTAAAAACTTTAGGTACTGGAGATACAGGCGTAATGTTATTTTTTAGGTTTGAGTAACCGTTAAATATGACTGTCGATCACATGTTGCAAAATCGAAGAAAAACCGCTGTTTTAGTAATTCATGGGTATGTAATATCGAAACTATTCAGACTTTAAAGCAAGAAATGTATTTACTAGAAATAGTTTTAATCATATATTAAAGCTAAATTTTTATGTTCCAACAATTTTGAACAATATGGAATAAGGAATGGAATAGGTGGAATGCAATACGGAATACTTATATAATTAAGAATACCAACAGGTATTCAATTTTTTTTTTAAAGTAATTGAGACACAATCATATTATGTATACTGTAAAAGTAAAGTAATTTAGTAAGTTCTCTACCTCTAAAAAACATCCTATACATACAGGGTGTGTGGTAATTAGTGACTGATACTTAAACATGTGATTGTACTCATAAATAACAAACAACTTTCCCAAAGAAACATTTTTTTAAACTCATTCACTGTCGCAGTAACACAACAGTTGTATGACTTTCGCGTGGTGCTCTCCCTACCCACTGTTGCACGGTACTACGGTACTAACGGCGTCACGCGTCTAACACCTGATAGGTCTCAGGCGCGCGCGCGCGAATTTCATACGGCTGTTATGTTATTGTGATGGTGAATGAGCATTAAAAAAAAGACTTTGGGAAAGTTGTTTGTTAATATGAGTACAATCACGTGTTTAAGAATCGGTCACTAATTACCAGTCATCCTATATAAAGGATATTTTTTTATACTGATAGGCTTATCCTAAAAAGCTAGAGCTCGAGAATTTTAGTATCCTGCCTGGGATAAGTTAAGCTTCTTTTGACAGCATCTAGCTTTGACAGTTACAGGAACTCGGGGCCCCCTTGGATCGTGGGGCCCTGAGCACTTGCCCAGCGTCCCCAGTGGAAAAGATGGCCATGGTTGCAAGCACTAATTTTAGGCCACTAATGTGAGGATTGTGAGGTCTTAGGTGTCTATTCCTAGGTCGGTCAAAGTGTCATTGGCTTTTCCTTCAGGAATTTCTCAGCAGCAGCGCAGTCTGGATTTTTCCTGGTTGATGGCAATAGGCTCGCCTCAGGGGCTTAAATATGGCTGACGAAATGTGGGTTTAATACAGATACCTCGGTATACACCCCTTTCGGAGAAACATGCGGGATGTTATGCTATGTTGTAACCTACTCTAAATTTTTGCGTGTTTAAAATACAATTGTGTAAATGTTTGTAAATACTTTTGAACAGTTGAACACATGTTGCAAAATCGAAAAACCAAACACACAAATGAAGTGACAACTTAATTATATTTTTAATGAACACCTGAATCAATAATACAGAAACCAACCAATAGATAGTTTTTCTTTTACTTATGAACGTAAAGTACAGTACACACACAGGCGACATATGAAGCTGAACATGTCCAGCATAACATGGCCTCGCTTTGTATGGATTTCCTGTACAATGAGAGATCCGCTTCTACTGTTTATGCATGGCTTGATTGGTTGTCATGTGTAGTTCTATAGACTCTGCAGCCTACACCCGCGGGAAAAGGCATGAATTTATTTTAAAGTTTATGTTCTTTAACATCCTCAACGTAATTAAGCCATTATGATAAACAGGACTACAAACCTACTACTTTATATTGTTTGAACTTTGAACTATACTAGATATAATACGAGTGAGTAATTTCACATCTTGTTGATGCCAACTGTACCGAGCGAAAGGTTAGTTACGGGGTGAGATTTTCGCGTGGGCTGTACTAGCTCGCTCGCCTGTACCCAATGATAAATATATAAATACTAAATACACTTTATTGGTAACTTTTTTGCCGCTGAAAATTAAAGTTGTTCGTGAAAATGAAAGAGATAACTGATTATAGGGGTGTATTTCAATTGAATAAAATACTTTATTGGTTACAGGCTATACTAAAATAATTTCGGTTTATTATATTCCTCTTTATTATCGCAAACTGTTTCTTAGAAACATCTAAAAGTTCGTTCTTAAAGATTTTTGGAGGAAAAATTCTCAAACGAATGAAATTGAATTTTAATTGTAATTTATTACATAACATAACATCACATTTGAAATCCCCGAAGGGTTAGGAAGAGGTGTACCCACATTTCGCCATTTATGTCTAAGTCCCATGTAATAGGGGGCGAGCCTATTGCCATCAACCGGGCACAAATCCAGACTCCGTAGCTGCTACTGAGAAATTCCTTATGGAAAAATCCAATAACACTTTGCCCGACCGGGGAATCGAACTCAGGACCTCTCAGCAGTCGTGCTTACGACCACTAGACCGACGAGGCAGTAATTTATTATTGTTATTCTTTATTTCCCCATAAACCGGTTATGTAACGCTAAATTCGCCAAATTGTTCAGTTCTCGTTCAGTGACGCGAATTTGCCCATCATGTTTTAAATTAAGTTAATGTAGAATGCTGATATCGCTCGTTATGTGGGCATTGCATAAACACCGGCCAATAATAACTGAGCTGTAAGCTAAAAAATAAAATCAATTCGGTGGCAAGCTAAATACAGACTTTAGTTTTTTTTTATTTTCGTAAATTGGCATAACTGAGTAAATTAATATGTATATTATTTAGGGATATTCATTTTGAACACAAATAAAGGAATCTTTTTTATACCGAGACAAATCAAAAATAGCTAGCAAAACTCCACAGAGATGATGGGTACCGATATTTAAACATGATACAACGAGAAAATATAAATCAATGATTTTGAACTAGTATCGAAACAAAGTACGTTTTTTGACCCCAAAAATTATGAAAACGTTTCGCTCGTTAATTTAATAATAATAATGAATTTGTTTAAAAGTTAAATAAAGGGAATAATGAAAATAAAAAGAAAAATGATATGATATGAAATGATGAATAAAGGACATGAAAATAATAATTTAATAAATTCGCAATTTATCATAGGATCGACACAACATTTAAATCGTCCAAATCAATTGGTCACTCCCGATTATTTAGGTCATCATTGATCACAAGTTATAACCCTTAAGTATCCTGGAATCGGAAACTATTAAAAAAACCCAACATACAGAAACCAAGATCACTCAAAAACGGTAACTGAAACGATCTCGCAAACGTTCACAATACTCCCCTAGTTCGTAAAAACGATTTGATGTGTGCGAGTGTGACAAAGCATTTGTCGGCGAATGTACGGCTCGATCCACCGGGTAAGTTTTGTCAAACATATCGGATAAGTAAACACTCCGACAGTATTGTGTTTAAAAGTTACTTATTCGGCGAGTTTAAGTTGATTAAAAATATTAAAATACACATGGAATTTGATTGTTTGTTTAGTACTGAAATGTTGGATGTTGAGGATTTTTGCATTATCAAATTGGTTTGGTTGGTTTCAGCAACGCACTCGCGGAAATCAACCATGGATTGGACTTGTATGCTGATGAATGGAAGACAATAATAATAGCAAATTTGCGATTCTGTGAGCAGACTGCGTGATAAGATTAACTTAATTTAGTATTGATTGCAAGTTAAATAATTAAATATTCGGGTAATAGGTCCGCACGGCTACGGTATCGGGCCGGGCGTACCTGCCCCGTACATTACATACCTAATTTTTATTATCAATTGATGATAGGTAAAAAAAGTGGTCCATCTATTCCCCATCTTCTCTCAATCTTGGCCACGGACCATTACAACATAACATAGCGGCGGTACTTTCATTCAAGTCTAAGGGCGCCTTCTTCGCGTGAAGAAGCGCTGCAGTAGTGCCACTCAGCGCTCCTTATTCAAATCGCTTTAACCAGGCAAAACAAGAGAATGGCAACTAGTACCAAAAACTCGCATTTATAAACGATAGCAATCGCTGACGCGATAACTGACGCTAAATATCATATCGCATGCGTATCATAATATACAGGTCCTTTAGTAGCGCCAACACTGCAGCGCGTCTTCTTGCCTCTAACTTGAAGGCACCCTAAAATCTTGGCTTGGCCTTATAATGTACTACTCTTCATGATGTTAGGGTTTCTGAACAGTCTGCTAGCCTTATGGGCGTGCTGTATTGTTGACCCCTAGGCACGACACTGATTAACATTATCTCTGTTTTCAGGACTTTTCAAGCGACTAAGGCATAGGCAGTCTTGTGTAGTACCTACTCCCACATTCCACCCACGGGTGATAAGTTGGCCTTTAAACCTACCACCATGAAACACGTCAATTTGACGACATAATTTACGAACAATTTACAGGTAGGTAATTGGTAAGTATAAAAATAAATTCTATAATTTGTAAATGATCATCTATTACCCAGAAATAGTGCTCGATGAGTAGTGAATTCTACTTCTCCTATTTATAAGGGACTAATGAGGTGGGCGCTCGCTGTGGGTGTACGATTGTACACCTCTGCATAACCTTTCAGGGGTCACCAACGTGTGTTAAGGTAAGTACATTATTTGTAATAACATTTTTACTTTTATGCGTAAAGTAACGTGGTGATTGATGTGTTTGGGAGGTGATATTTCAAGAGGATGTGCCAACAGCCTCTCAAGAACACACTAAGGTAATAATCTCTGAAATGTAAATGTAATAGGTTTCGGTCGGTACCTGATTTAACTATGGGCCTCCAAGGTGACTGGTTCACTTCGAACTAACCATAAGTATAACGCTGATGGAACACAGTTTTCCTCTCTTTAAGAAAGAATGGGATGTATTCCAAAACGAGTGGATTGAATATTTGGCGTCTTTGAATTTTTTTTTTGTAGGACATGCCACGATGTTTCGTCACGATGGTTTCCTGCACCGTTTTGAGAGCAATGTTGAGGTGATGATAAATTATACAACTTAAGTGTCTGCTTGTGTTCGAATCCAAGACATAAAATTCGCAAGTAGGAGGTCACCAATAAGGGGTCGTACTTTAATCACATGAGGTTCGAAGAGGGGGTGGGTATCAGAAAAAAATCACGATTAATCACGATGGGGGATGAGTATGTAACAATCACGTGTATCTTTTCGAGGGAAAAAAAGAACAATGTGCAATATTTACCACCAATAATGAATTAAGAACCCAGCAGGCGAATGCAATGCACCCAGTAAAGAATGGTCCCTAGGCAAAATAATTTAAACTCAGAACAAAATTAGTATTAGACTATGAGTTACAAAGACGCTTGGCTAAATCGAACTTCATTCAAAGTCGACGGAGTAGGTTCCTACCAAGCGTAGAAAACTGTCAATAAACGGATAAAGACCTAAGAATAAAAGATAAACAGTCATAAGTAAGTGAAGCTGGCTGCTTGCATCCGGAAACTCATCAGGAATTCTTCGTCGCATCTCCGGAAGCACAATATTATGACTGATTGATCTGAGCTAACCGCAGGCTGCCTCGATGTCATTCCTGAGTCTGAGTGTTCCTGTGTGTCATGCCGGGTCTTATATACATTACTTTTTTGCCGTAATAAGTGTACGTTTTTTATTGATGGCTTATTTCAATATTCCGGAGGCTTCATGCTTTACACAGTAGTGGGATTATGCATGCTTATAGTAACAGTAACAATAGTTGAATCTTACGGATTGCTTGACCTTGACCATCAATTTTTTTGCCAAACTGAACGTAGTTGACGAGGTTGTCAAGGTTTCTAATGTTTTGTATTAGATACCTACCTAACTTTATTTCTATTGTATTGTCAATCAAGTATTAGTCTAAAAACCAACCACACTTATATTTTTTTTGTAAGTTTGTATGTAGTGGGGTAATCTTCGCCACTACTGATCAGATTTCTAAAATTCTTTTACTAGCAGGAAGCTACATTATCTCCGAGTGTCATAGGCTACATATAAAAAGTTTGCTTTCCCATCTGTTACTTTCCGTAGATAACCGAAGCGAGACCGCGAGTAAAAGCTAGTACTGTATGAAAAGGTTCATAAGGTTCTCAAGGTTCATTGGAAGATCAGCGTCAGACAGCCTCACCTGTCTGGCATTAATGCTGAAATGGACCTTTTTGGCGCAGCCGTGAGGCACACAGTACAGTCATACTATGCATTTTCTCTTTTTTGTAACTTTTTTAAATATTATTGTGTGTGTGCCTGATGTACTGACGTCGAATAAACATTTTTCTTTCTTTTCTTTCTTTCTAAAATACGGACAGATAAGACGTTTATCCACTACCTGCATTTCTTTATGACCCTCAACACTGTTGATTACGTGAAATGCCAGAATCTTATCCATTTTTACATCCTAACATTAACAGTATCATAATAGCCGTATGAAATCGCCTTACACGCATATAATCATATAACTACACAGTCAAACACACGAGCCTCATCAACCACTATAAGCTGACCTGTGAATCCTTTCATACTCCTTTGTAAAGTAGGCCTTTAAAACAGATGTACGCTGGTAGACTGGTGAGATTATGCCGACATAGAAAATTAAAAAATCTGCAGAATTCCTTGACTGGCACTGTTCATTATTTCAAGTTATTTTTGTTAGTAGCGTGGACAATTAAAAATGTAGGAGTTAGGTGGAAAAAACCAGGCTCTTGACTGTTTTCACCAACGTTTACAGACACCTAAATGCCTAATAGAAACAAAAGCAGTCTGTTGAAATTTCAACGCTAGGCTCTGGGCCAAGAGTTCAAAACGTACATAGATGGTAAGAATACAGGATGCAACGTAGCCTATGTTCTTCTACAAGCACTAGGCTATACCTATCTGTCGACATAACGATCTTTTCAATGATTTATGCGTGAAAAGTTAAAATACAGACAGATTTACTATCGCATTTATAGTATTAGTATAGCGCGGCTGAGCATGACTGCAAGAGGTCCTGGGTTCGATTCTCAGGTGGCCTATCATGACGTCTTAAAGCAGGAGTAACTCCAGTGTGGGAAAGAGATGGCGCTAGACAACCTGTATAGCTCTGTCTCTTTCCCACACTGGAATGACTCCTGCCCTAAGACATCACAGTAACCCCCAGGTCGGGAAAAGTGTTATTGGGTTTTTCTATCTGGAATTTCTCAGTAGCAGACACGGAGTATGGATTTGTACCCGGGTGATGGCAATAGGATGCCATAAAAGTACAGGGTGTTATTTTTTGGAATTTGGCCGGTTCAATTCCCAAGTGTGCCAAGCGAATTTTCGAAAAAATTTAAATGCAATTTTATTTCTTTTTAAAATACAGGAATGTTTCCTTTGAGTAAAATGTTCTATCTCCAGTATTTATAGTACTTTCCCTCCAGGTGGCTTTGAAAATTCCACCCTGTACTGTACCCGTATTGAGAATCGCAACACACTGATGCAAATGTTATGTGAACTTCTCGATCAGTAGCTAAGCTAGTGTACATAATATTGTGAATGATTTCAATTGTTTCTATTTTTATTTCACCACATTTAGAACGCATGAACGGATCTAACCTAGCAAGGCTAAACTCTAGGCCGTTTACAGTCAAACTAATCGACTTAATCTACACATTTTTATTTTATTTTATATTATTTAACATAAGTATTATAAATAACTTATGCCTTTAAGACTGTCATTATATCTAGCATAAAACTTCCCATAGCACTTCACAATTGTAAACCTTTCTATCAGTGAAAGAGATTTTTTTCAAATCGGATTTGTAGTTACGGACAGCCAGAAATGGATGCAGCTGGATATCAGTATTTAACATGCTCTATGTAAAATACTGGTATTCAGCTGCATCCGGTTAGACTGGAAGCTGACCCCAACATAGTTAGGTAAAGGCTAGGCAGATGACGATGATATGCAGTTACGGAGATGAATACCTCCGACATCTTTGAAAAGTTTTTTTCAATTATGTTTATGTTATGGCTATTAGACCTTTTTCTTTCGGGCGGAGCGGAAGGTAGTGTCAAACTTGTACTGACTAAAACCCATCCATGTTCCTTCTTTTCCCCTTTGTGTTCCAGGGCCGCGGCAGGCATCGGTCCTTTCGGCCCCTTCCCGTTTGCTGACATCTATTTGAGGCGCGCGTGGAACACGAACGCGCCGTCGACGCGGCCTGTCGTCATAAGACGGACGGACGGCGAGCTAATGGCTATTAGACCTTGGGGCAGATGCCTATACTTCAAGGCCCATTCTCCTTTACCAACCTTACCTTTTACCCCGTTAAAACAATAAACCATTTTTCATTTTCTTTATTACATTAGTGTATAACATTCTTTGCAAAAACAAAGGACTCAATAATCATTCGTTATTTTCCAATCTATTTCAAATTAAAATTCTCTAAAGGGACTGCCGGTTGGACCCGAGTCCCTTTCGTATTAAGCTTTTCAAAAGACCCGGTTTCTCCTGACATTTGAGGAATTTATCAACCCATCAAAAGAAGACGAATTTATTGAACAGATTGTTTTATAATGTGTGCTTTTTACATAGTGTTGGTATATCTGTATATTTAATTGTGATTATTTGTTAAGTACTTGAAGATAGGTTAGGAAGAGCTCGCTGCTCGTGGCTCACAGTAACAGCCGCTCGAGGTGAAGCCGCGCTTGCCTAGGTTGGTCCGTGGATGAGTGACCAATGTGACCATCCATACGGAGTTTCCTCCGAGCCTCGGAAAGCACGTTAAGCCCTTGTTCCCGGCTGTCATTTCTAGATCTTCGAAAGTCTGACAACCAATCTTACCAAATGGTATAGTATTACCCAGTACTAACTGGGTTGTGGAGGTCAGATAGGCAGTCGCTCTATGTAAAATACTGGTATTCAACTCAATCCGGTCAGACTGGAAGCCGACCCCAACATAGTTGATGACTTGAACTTGTTCCACCTACGTTTATTCTTATTAACTTTGATCTTTAATTTTTACGTCAAATTACGATTACATTTCTTTGAACATTCCTAAAAACGATTAACTTAACAATCCTTTTAGATACAACCGGAATTCGTGAGCATCGCCGCTGGCTGGCGTTTAGCATATAAAATGGTCAGACCTCTTACTGAAGGAACCTTGAGAGGATTGATTCACCTCGGCACTGGACGCGGAGGTCGCTGCGCACACGCCGCCGCCCAGTCCGATCAATTGTTACTGCGTAAGTCTTATGTTGTTATTGATAATCGATTACGAAATTGTAAGGATTTACATAAATACATACATAAACTCACTGGTATCCAGCTGCATCCGGATAGACTGGAGTCAGATTCAAAGATAATATGAAAAAGGCTAGGCAGATTCAAACTCACGCATTGTTCCCATGGGAGTGGACAGAGACCGCAGATCGTCACCCTGCTTCGAACCTTACGTTTGTTCTCCTTTTCGTTCACGTCACATTGTGGATTTGTTTAGTAAAATATGGTATTAAGTTGTCGGATTACGAAAGTACTTAATTGTTAGTACTAACTAGAGCAAATTTTATGGTTATTGTTTCAACTTTAGTTATAAACATACAATTGGTTATGAAGTTAATAGGTAGGTTTTAGTGCTTTTTAATCTTGCTGGCGTATTTTGTTGCCAATTGGAGAAATAGGTTAAGTACCTAGTCTTTTTCATTGTGTTTCTCTTACTTGAAACGCATCCCTAAGTATTACTGACTACGTTAATTATAAATCTATAGGTATATACGTTTTTACTAACAGTAGACAAAACCTGTATTAATCTATACTAAACTATAGGTAAAGTTAATATGTTTGTAAGTTTAGTTGCAGGGGGATATCTTTGAAACTACTGATACAATTCTGAAAATTCTTACACTAATGTGAAGCTACATAAACACCAACCCTCCTATTAATAAACACAGACTAAAGTTATTCCAAGTTTAAACCTTTGAAAATGTATGGTTATTCCTTTGCTATTCCTGGTATAATTTTATTCCGTGTTTATTAATAAGAGGGCAAGTGTATTTAAAACAATCCCGTGCGGTAATTTCTGACCGTAATGTGAGCAAAACGCGGGCAAAAAGAAGTGCATAAATAAAAACGCTCTAGCGAAGGGCCGGAATGCCAACAGTGTAACCATATTAATTAAGCATGCATTTAGATATCGTTTAGTATTACTGAAAACGGCCCGTCCGTTTATTAGAAATCTTCACAAGAACTACAAAATCTAATTTAAATGTTTTCTCCTCTAGCTGCACCTCAATTTGAATGAAACCAGCGAGCGTTAAAAGCGAGAATTTGGCGTTTCCTAATGACGAGTTTTACTCAAGCAATTCAAAAACTTAGCTCCAAATGTTCAGGGAGTTAACACTACTATGCTCCTGAAATTCAGCGGAGTTTCGTTATCTTGCGCTTTTCAGTAAATAAGTAGAATAAAAAGGCGTTTTAAAGGAGTGCAGGAAATATAATGATCAAGAAAAGGATTTCGCCACAAAAGTGGTACCACGACATAAGATTATGACTTAATTTGAACTTTATATAAACCAAATAATAAGATGAGAATTAGAACAGCATGTTTGGTTTCATTATATTCTTTTTTTTTAAACCAGAGGTTAAACAAATTGTTACCATAAGTCCATAACCGTTGTTTCATACCAAAACTACACTTTTAAAATCGTTTTCATATTCGATTATAGTAAATCAATAATGACATACTTAATGACCTTTTTTTGAACCATAATGTAGAAAGAAAAGTTTACATTGCACAAATTAAACGCACATAAGTTAACACAAAGTAGCCAAAAGCCTCTATTCAGCATACTATTTATTATTAAGATTTGAGAATATTATGGTGTTGTACTGTTGTCCTACGGTGAATGCTGCGTATACCTATAATAGGCACAATGTACGTACTGGTGTTAGCGTACCAAATAAATAAGCCTCGGCAGTAAAATAATTAAAAAGATAAAAATTAAAATTAAAAAGTGAATAGTATGTTTTAAACACCATCTATTTGATATACCTATCACATATTGCTCGTAGTACCTAACGGCTGGGTTTATAGCTCAACGTTTTCAAATCATAGATAAGTACGGATCACTGCCTCCATACAAATACCTACGTTACTGGATTTTCAATACCTATTGATGGGTTCACTTTATAACTACTTTGATTAACTAAACATGATATGCTCTTTGTTTGTTTATAACTTATTGTCTGAGCTATTTACCATTTAACATTTTATTACTAGAAATATTTAATGCCTGAACTCAGATTTAGTTGGAATCAGAACTAGCTGTCTAGTGTGATTGGTTGTCGATTGGATATGGCAATCAAATTACATCATCATTCTCATGCCCTTATCTCAATTTATTTGAGATCGGCGCGGCATGTCTTCTTCTTCCATCCTTCCCTTCTTCGAATTTTTACATTAGATAGTACAAATTGTAAACTCAATAACACAATATTACAATAACACTATAGTCCATGTTAAAAGTGATTTATGCTTGCGCGATGATTGAGCATAGCTTTTACATAACCGCGCTGTCGCGTAGCCGTGTCTACACGTCGCGTAGCCGTAGCCGCTGCGGTGTAGGCGGGTGTAGCAGCGGCTACACGTTGCGAAGCCACGTCTACACGTCGCGTAGCCGTAGCCGCTGCGGTGTAGGCGGGTGTAGCAGCAGCTACACGTTGCGTAGCCGCGTCTTCAAGGCGCGTAGCCGCAGCCGCTGCGGTGTAGGCAGGTGTAGCACCGGCTACACGTTGCGTAGCCACGTCTACACGTCGCGTAGCCGTAGCCGCTGCGGTGCAGGCGGGTGTAGCAGCAGCTACACGTCGCGTAGTCGCGAGAAGTCGCGCGTAGTACCCGTAGCCGCGCGTATCAGTACCTTGCAGTCGATCGTGATCCCTTTACCGCTTCCATACAATTTTACTTACTCATTTAATCCGTAGTTGTTAAGGAAAAACTATGGGAAAACGGATCGTAGTCGCGGCGTTTCCTCTGTGCATGGTTGGGCCACCGCCTCTGGACCAACGGAACGCCGAATACGACACCGGGAGCAAAATACTAACTAACAGATTAGCATAGTACTCTGTGGACTATAATTATAATAGTAGTCAAGCGCATGCCTTAAAAATACTCCAAGTAGATATCATCCCAAAACACTTAATACAAAAAAACAGTAACATTTTAACATATTTACTCTGTCATTGACAAACAGTATAAAATATAATAAATATCGGATCAGTACGGAAATTACGTTCACTTATCGGGAGCGTATCGTTACCGCATGTGTGTGCTTACGGCTCGCCGTCAACGCGGCGTCATCTCGCTTGGCGTGTTGCGGGGGAAGCAGAAGGTTAGGTGTTTAAAAAGTAAAATAGTTGCTTTTCTTTATTTGACTCTAAAGTTAGTTGTCGTATTCGTAGCACTTACAGTTCTAATAACTTGGCACCCACTGCAGTCACATTAATGAAAAGACTTATTGTAGTGTGTTTGTCACAAAAATACTATGCAAGTATGCAATCAATACTGTGAAATTGTGTAGTTAATTGTAATAGTAAAAGTTGATTAGTTTTTTTTATCGTAACCAGCACACTGCACAACTTATTTCTGAAAGAAAAATATTTACCATTTTCGGAGAGCAAAACCTTGCAGTCTTTTTATAGACGTGGACGAAGGCGTACGATGTAGTTAAGAGTCGTCATGACGTAGTTCAAGAGTGGATCTTCTGTACCTTCCTACATCTCGTCCCCGCCCTCTCCCCCTCCTCCCCGCTCTCCGAAGCACCGCTCACCTAAATATTGTTTTCGTAGAAGGGCCAACGAGAACGCTTTGACGGCACCCGGCCAAATTGACGGCCGCTCCGATGACGCTGATACAATGCAAGGACTTGACTCAGTGTTACTACAACAGATTTACAATTTTCTACTAGTAGACATGTGAAAGCAGAATATTTGTTCCAGTTGAACTGCTTACTAATTTTGTAGGTAAAAAAATCTGCTGTTCCATATATTTTGATTATCAACACTTTTGCATGAAACATCTGTTTATTTGTTCTTTTTTAATACCTTTTTAGATAAAATGTAGTTTCTGCCTACCCACATGTCGAAACGACGTTTATGGATCGTGTATGTATGTTTAGTAATTTCGTCTCTGTTTAAAAGAAGAAAAATCAAAACTTTTTCATAGTACCCAAAAAGGCTGACCTACATAATTACAAGACAAAAAGGAAAGGTAGGCCATTGCCCTGCAGTCTTACAGTACAGTACAGGCAAGATAATTGATCAGATAGACAGTTGAACTTGGAACACAAAATTCCATGTCGTTAAACCTAAACGATTTAGTCAAATACCAAAGTCAGTTGACCTAGACATTGAAAATGTCATTGGACTAATCACCTTTTCAATATTAGAGTTAGTAATGAAGCTATACGTCTGTTACTGTCTAACAATGTCCGTTGGCCGACATAGGGTACTGTCAGACAGGGAAGCAATAGTGTAGCCGCCATGCATACAAAACAAACTCGCTGGTTGATAGAATAATATAGTGAGGCTAACGCCATCTATGCGCCGCGAGACGAACTAAAATTATTCTTCGAGTTACTTCACAAAATGTTTGATTTATTTTGTTTTAAGAGGCTTTGGGTCGTTTTAAATATTTTTAATGTAAATGATGATTGATTAACGATTTTTGCTTATACGATATGGGTAGGTAGAAAGCGAGAAGATAGCCCTATAGCATGCCTAGTGCACAACGAAACTCTTTTTGCTGACATCAATACACACACGTACCTACATAATAATGCTCACGTATTGTTTAACACGTATAATTTACATCAAATACCTACTCGCCCCTTTTTTACCATGGGGGTAGGCAGAAACAAGAGGAACGCCAACAGCTAAGATCCATAAATATGTTCCCTTGGTACATCTATAGTTTATTTAATCCTTAAATAATGTACAGTAAAATAAACTCATTATAAGATGCATAACACACGGGAACGCTAAATGTTTAAGCGTCCTCTCCCAGCGCGAACGGAGTCAATCCGTAAAGTCGGCCTCACCGGCGCTGCCTAAATAAATAATATCCGAACTGAACAAAGTATCTTTTGCGCCGAATATAAATTTAAATAGACCGTGTAACTAAATAGTATGATACGATTAAGTTTGCTACAGGTTTTAAATTAATTTTTTAATTAGATTAAGATATTAGATTAAGAGATTTTTATAGATTAAGTTTTTTTGATATTATTGTATTTTCGACAATTACTTATTTTTACTTGGCGAGACTTTTGTCCAACAATGAGAAAGCAACGCTACTCAAAAAATAAAGTGTTTATTGGACCTAAGATAAATACATAGTTAATAGATCATGATTTAAGTGGTATTCTTAAAGGTCTATAATGCGATATGTACACTTAAATTATTCATTGCAGGGCATTAACCTCCCGCTACGGCGCTGCAGATCTTTCAGTAGAAGTCTTCCCGCTACAATGTATCTAGTATTTAAGGCCAGCTGACTGAGAACGCGGAAACTTACTTACCTAATAAGTTTTCACCAGAATGAGATGGTAGCTAAGACTCTTTAGAATCTGAATTCCAAAAACAAAATCCTCTATTAAATGGCTTTGTAGTAGTATACAGGGTGTAAGGGACATCGCCTCAGAGATTTTTCTAGAAATAAGTAAATTCTTACACCTCCCTCTCCCTTCAGGTGAAACTTTTCATTGGTTATTGAAAAAGAAAAACCTGTTCAATTCAAATGTGCTACCTTACATAGTCAATAATATGAATCTTCTGATTTTTCTAGAATCAGGTACTGAAATCCATGGCTAAAGATTGCATTATGTAAGTTGTGTAGGCTTTAAGGTGGTTACACCGAACAGTGTAACGCAAAATTCTGTTATTCATGCTCAATCTAATTCAACGAAAACCACAGACTACCAAACAATAGAAATATTTTCGTGGTTTGGTTTTTACGTGTATCAACAATGACACTTATCTGTTTAGTGCGAAATGATTATAATATTATCATCGTCGCTATTAGTCATAGGTACCGTCTCGTCTGGCAAGACAAAGAACTTGAATTATGTTTCAACTTTGATAAGGATTATAATTTTAAAATTATAATTATTGTGTGGAAAGTTTAACAGCATTATTTTTATACCAATAATTACTTAATTTCATATTCATACGTAGTTTAAAAAAAATGCATGCTTTTTAAGGATATATTTGGATTTAAATACAAGGTAAGTAATCATAGTTTGTGGGTGTACAATTAAGAACACCTCTAACTAACCCTTTGGGGATTACAGGCGTGATGTTCCGTTGTTTTCATAGTTTTCGCTTTTAACCCGTAGCTAAACAGGTCGCCATTCAAATCTAGGATACCATAAGCCAACAAATGTTTTAATCCACTAGGTAGTTTATCTAAATTGAACATAATTAAAGTCTTTTGTCTATGCTGCTGTAATTGTCTTTTTAATTATTCTACGGTTTCAGTCATCACCATAAAGCTGAGGACAGTTGTAAACTCTGCTTGTCTATGCTCACTTCTGTAATCTTTTGATCAATAATCTCTCCGGTAGCGAAGGGATGGCGGATTATATCTTCGTTAATTTTATTAGCTCTCAAACAATCTATCGCTTTACCATTAACTCTATTATTGGCAATATCGTGTTCATTACGATCGAGTACTGTTTTAAGCTAGGGAGTTGAACAGTTATGTTCTTGTTCCTTGCAATATTTAAGACGATAAAAAACAGCTCTGTAAACGACCTTCTCCCTTCTGTATACCAGCCATGACCCAGAAGTCGGTTTAACCTCATTCATTAAACCACGACAAAATTACCCTCAATTATAGCAGATCTTATTTTTAGCTACTAGAGCAAGACCCAACATTTCCGTGTTCCTGCACAAACGTAGTGGGCGCATCGTAACGCAAACAATACCCGTAAAATAGAAACAAAAGAAAACACAAACTCCACAAAATAGTTTGTTTATCTATTTAAAAGAAAGATTCTCGACGTCTTGAATGAAGTGGCTACCCACAAACAACCAAGGTCTTACGAATATAATAACGCACACAGCGCCTTTCACAAAATAACGAATGAAATCATCACCAAACCACAACTGTTGGCCCAAATGTAAATCTCCTTGTGTTCATCAGATAGTGTTGGAACAAAGGTTGGGCAAACATTGTCTTAGAGCAATCAGACAATAATATGTAAATGTAAACGCGGATTGGCCGGAAAATCGAGTGTATTTAAATTATATTGGCCGACATTGGATACTGAACGTTAATGAACTTTTAAACTTGGTCGAGTAAACTACGCGTCGCCGACTCACCGAACATATGGATGGATTCAGTCGATTTAGTCGGTTACAAAAACTCGGCAGAGGCGTTTTATGGTTGTGCCACGCATTTCTTTGGCATTATTTACTAGGGTTACTCGGTCTGCATAAAAACAACACCTAAGCATTGCTTTATAATGTAAACATTAATAAACAACGTAATTTACAAATTTTCAGCTAAGTATGAAAAATGATTCAGGAAAAGATGAAACAGAACTTATATTCTCGTTTTATTTGTATAAGATCCTAAAAAAATAAATGAACAACCCAAACAAGTACATCAGACTCATTTTCAATTACACCCATGTCTTAAAAGTAGCTGAAAACTCGTAAATTTTATTCTTTATGAGAGTGTCGACGAGTAAAAACATTGCTGCGATATCGGAGATTGAGGGACAGCCCTACATTAATGGTGTCCCATTGCCTTCGTGTGCACGTGCGCGCCGACGGCACCCGAATGCGACCGATCGGCGGCGAACGTGCTGGCTTCTTTTTTTGAAAAGGACTTATATCTCGAAGCAGTTTAAGCCTTTTTAGGACTTTTGACTGGGTAAAGTAAACTCTATATTTGAATAAAAAGGTTTCAGGACTTACGTCGTTTCGTAAGACGGGCACCGTATGCCCTCGAGACGACCGTAGCGCATGCGAAATCAGAATGTCACCTCCCACCTGCGTTATATACATTGTAGTTTTCAACTGAGCCTGAATTTTGGCTTGCTTAGAAAGCCAGCAATGGTTATAACAAGGAAAGATACCAACGGATTGCCTTAAATGGACTTACGGTATTTGTATATAGGTCGTTACTACTCGCTTTGCTTTGTATCGTGTTGATTTTCAAACCACTTTTGTTCGCGATATGCTTTTTGTATGAAAGATAGTCGGATAACGCGTTGTTAGAAATATTTTTTTTATTGTTGCGTGTTTAGTGACATCTGTGAGAGGTAATGGGGGAAGCTCATTTACTTTTTTATCATTTTTTCTCGATGGTTTTCAACTGAGACTCGAGTATTTTAACTCACAATGAAGTTAGTCCACATGGTTTAGTACTTCCAGTACCTACTCCTTGACGCAGTTTCTCAGAGTTTCATGAATTGTATTGGGCTGGGATTATCAAGTTCCCCAGTAACTGGGATCAGATCAGATTAGCAGTTACTCCATGTAAAATACTGGTATTCAGCTGCATCCGGTTAGATTAGAAGCCAACCCTAACGTAGGTAAGTACCTAGTTGGTAATGGCCAGGCAGAGGACGCAAGAAACGTTAAAATTGGGATAATAAGATAATTATGTATATTCCAGTTGCTTTTGCGGGAATGACCAGGAGGTCTTAAATGTGGAGGTCTAAAACAGTTCTTAAAATGGTAACAAAGTGAAAATTCATAACATTAACTGCGTCTGTGACCATTTTAAGAATTTGAACGTGACTCTTATTATTATCTTACTATGATTCTGCTACAGCGGCCATTTTAGACCCCCAGATCTTGCCAGGGTTGCGGGACTGTTCGAAAGAGATACCGCGGCCCTGGAACACAAAGGGCAAAAGAAGGAACATGGATGGGTTTTAGTCACTAAAAGTCTGACACTCCCTCCAGCTCAGCCCACAGCGGGAAAGGTTATTTGATGATTAGGTACCCATCGGTAAAAAACAAAAAAAGACCCCCAGATCTATGCACGTGGACGACGCGAAAGGAGTATAACAATGTAACGATCGTAAAATGTGGCGGCATTCTGTAGTTTCTGTCTAACCCCATGCGAAAAATGCGTGAGTTTAGTAAGTATAACTAGTTCTTTATGTAACAGACGATTCGTTTACAGTTATTGGAACAGGGAATACCGAAAAGTGATGAATTTCCCGGCTTATCGTCTACGAGCGGCCAGACGCGGGATTTTTTATGATAAGTGACGCTAATTAGCAATCGATGGGGATTTGCTAACGATGAAATATGTTTTGAAGTAAAACTTGTGCCTATTATGAATATGTATTGATAGATAAGGTCGTTGTATAGATTAAGAGTACGTATTATACGTATTATCGCTAGGTTTATCATCTTGTTCTCTTTAAATCTATCTTTAATATAATGATTTTGTGTCCGTAATTTGTATGTGTAGTTGAGTTTAGAAACGGGTTGTGACATGTGTGAAAGATGATAAGGCTTAACATGGGGTGAATATATTATTTAATTATTTTAATTTTATTATCATTTTATTTTATTTTATATGAATTTGAATTTAATTATGATTTAATTGTATTTTATTTTATTTTTGATTTATGCCAATGTTTATTATTACTTATTATTATTATTTTTTTTGTCTATATGGGTTATGCTGCCTGAAATAAATGACTATTATCATATACATACTTAACTAGAGATGACGATTAATAGAGATGTATGGATGAAGAAGACATGCTGCGTCGATCCAAAAGAAATTGGGGTAAGGGCAGGGGGGCTAATATGACATCTTAAAGCAGGAGTAATTCCAGTGTGGGAAAGAGATGGCGCTAGACGACCTGTATTGCTCTGTCTCTTTCCCACACTGGAATTACTCTTGCTTTAAGACGTCATGGTAGGCCAACAGGAGAATTTTGATGATAGCTTATGTTTAGAACATTTACAGAGAGCGTTAACACTGGGGTATGTCATTGCTGTTAAGTATTCTGTAAATCTATCTGGTAATACCATGCCTACTGTGTGTGTGTGTGCTGTGTGAAAGAAGCGAAGAATGAAGAGGTATTTAAACTAAATGATTTTAATTAATATATTATATATACAGCGTGTAACAGAAAGGGTATAATCATATGGAATACTGTGGTACGGACCATCAAACTGAACAACTGTCTCTATGGGACCACCATCGAAATCCTAAAAAAATAATCAGCTGTCCTATACAAAATTTCAATACCTACTGGACCCAAATGTATGGGACAGCTGATTATTTTTTTACGATTTCGATGGTGTCCCCATGGAGAAAGTTGTTCAGTTTGATGGTCCGTACCACAGTATTCCATATGATTATACCCTTTCTGTTACACGCTGTATATAATTAATAATTAATAATTTTAAGTATTAATTAATTAAGTAACTCTAAGTGCCTTATTGGTCTAGTAGTTGCAAGCGCGACTGCTGAGCATGAAGTCCTGGGTTCAATTCCGGGTCGGGAAAAGTGCTATTGGGTTTTTTTTATATCAGGAATTTCTTAGTAGCAGCCACGGAGTTTGGATTTGTGTCCGGTTGATGGCAATACGCTTGCCCCTTTTACATGGGACTTAAAACAAAATTGGAGGTGGAAACATGTTTGTATACTATATAAGGTACACCTCTGCCCAAATCTTCGGGGATTATAGGCGCACGTGTATATAAAGGTGCAAACCTCTAAAGCAGTTACTTATGCTGATTCAAATTTTTTTCTATGCTAAGATGTAATAAACGTATATGTACACTAGGTATTTATTCATAAGGAAACATACCACGCTTGTATTCGATATAATTTTGATATCTAGCCAAACGTATGTGTAATATTTACATAGAAATACTATACAGCGTGTAACAGAAAGGGTATAATTATATGGAATACTGTGGTACGGACCATCAAACTGAACAACTTTCTCTATGGGACCACCATGGAAATCGTAAAAAAATAATCAGCTGTCCTATACAAAATTTCAATACCTACTCGACTCAAATGTAAGGGACAGCTGATTATTTTTTTACGATTTCGTTGGTGGTCCCATAGAGAAAGTTGTTCAGTTTGATGGTCCGTACCACAGTATTCCATATGATTATAGCCTTTCTGTTACACGCTGTATAAGAATCAAATATGAGTATTTGACGTAATTATACACTCACTTATATTCAAGGACAAAGTATATAATATGCGATCTATAATGTGATGTTAGCCAACGGTTTTAACTGAGAATACGGTTTCGAAATTAAATATCAGACAATTTCTTATTTATCTTGTCAAGCGATTCTAGTATTTGAAGGTTATTCTTTAACTTAGTTTACACGAGTAGATAAGTGCTTTAGTTTACGACTAGCTGTTGCCCACGGCTTCGCTTGCGTTTTGGTTGGAAATTATCCCACGGGCACGTTGCAAATGGCCTATGGCACTCGGGGATAATGTAGCTTCCTATTAATGAAAGAATTTTCAAAATCGGTTCAGTAGATCCAGAGATTACCCCATACAACCTCACAAACTTTACCTCTTTATAATATGAGTATAGATATTATTATTAACTAGCCGTCCAAACTCAAGTTTTGCCAACGGGCAATGAAGCGCACCTTACTTTAAACTTACTGATCGAATAAGGACCACCACACTGCGCTACAGAACTCAAATTGCTGACGTAGCTCATAAAGCTACAAAAGTTGACACTGGGACTGGGCAGGTCACGTCTGCCAGATGGCGGCAAAGCTGTGGGCCTGCATATTCCAAAACTGGAGCTCTGGGACAACTAGACGGGGTCACGGCAGACTGAGGAGAAGATGGCCTAACGCCTTGTATGGGTTTCTCGTTATTTGGCGAGAAGAGGCGCAACACCGAGAAAAGTAGGAGGACTGGGGGGAGGCTTTTGCCCAGAGGAGGGACAGATGAGACTAGCAAAAAAAAACTGATGGGGTTGACGTTGCGCCCTGTTCAAATCATCCATCGTTTGAATTGTGAGTTCAAAAATTGGAATAGAATTTTCGTTTGAATTCCATTCCATTAAACAACAGTGCTTAGAACGCTTCCTAAAAGTTTAAGAAAAGCTTAAAATAAATAAATTAATTTGCCTTTTTCGTTTTGGTTGTACAATTGCCTATTAGCGAAGTTGTCGTCTAGCGAAGTTGCCCTTCAGCCAAGTTGCCGTTTTGAGAAATTGCCCTTACGCTAACGAAGGACCAAATCGTCCACCTGTGCTCAAGCGATGCGCTTACCAACGATTTGGTTTTAATTATTATATTATAGGTAGGTTACAAGTTAAGGTTCAAGTAGTGTAATTTTTTAGTCGCAGTTACCTTTAGTTTTTAATGTAAAATTATTTCAAACTGACTCTACATTTTGCCGGCATGAAACAAGTAAATTAATTTATAATTCCTCAAAACCTCAAATGAATCGGGATAAAGGCAAGAGAATAATGACGTGTATGAAAGAGTGGTATCAAAGTGTAGTCCTTTAATGAATACCAAAGTCGAAATCATAACAATTTATTAAAAAAAGGGCCCAAGAAAGGAAAAGTGTCTATTCAAAACCGGACATCTCTCCCTCGTTTCGTTAAAGGTGTTCCATAAACTGCTTGTAACTGACTGTTGCTTTAAATGCTTTACACATTTTTTACTGAGCTACAGGTACCAGAAGGTAGATAGGTACAGGTGCGTACATCAGAGGCTAGTACCACGCGCGGTGTAAACGTAACGTAAATATGTACGTCGATTTTTGAATATATACAAATAAATAAAATTGAAGTGTTTGTTTGTAATGTCAAAATAATAGCTTTTTACAGAATGCATATGAATGAAAATATATTCAGCACTTATAACACTTTTGTTTTTTTTTTTTTAATTTTCGGCTGTCTGTTCCTGCTAATCTCCGAAACGGCTGGACTGATTTTGACGGGATTTAATGGCAGATAGTTGATGTAATAAGGAGTAACTTAGGCTACTTTTATTTTAGTAAAAGGATTAGGGTTCCGTGCAAAAAAAAAACCTCTTGAAATGGTTAACAATTTCACGTGGAGTGCTCAGCTAGTCGAAAATACAAGTATGAATAAATAATTAAAATTATGAAAATATTATACATATTATGTGAAACGAGTTGGTAGGTATTACCAATATTTACGTTACGTTTACACCGCGCGTTCGCGCTAGGGCCTAAGGTCATTGTTACATGTTAGTGTAACCGGTGGTAGGGCTTACAAGGCTCATGTCCATTTCAGCAACAATAAGCGGTACATAAATGATAGCCTAAATATTATTGCACTGATTTGCAACTGTCAGATAGTCGCTTTTAATTAGGCAGTCATTTAGGTCATTTGTAAAAAAGCTAGCCTCAGAATCTTATTTTATTCTTAACTAGCGACCCGCCCCGGCTTCGCACGGGTCAATGTTATACATATAAACCTTCCTGTTGAATCACTCTATCTATTAAAAAAAAACCGCATCAAAATCCGTTGCGTAGTTTCAAAGATTTAAGCATACAAAGGGACATAGGGACAGAGAAAGCGACTTTGTTTTATACTATGTAGTAAAACCTCTGCTCAAATAGTTTTGTAATTCTCAGTTAAAATACTCATTAACTTATCGGATAGATGATTGATTTCAAACAAATCCTACCCTATCATACAAACCTATATCATTTCTAATGGAACTAGCTAAACAGATACCTAGTGCCTTTACATCCAGCTAGACAGCGCATACATTCAAAAATATTCGGTTACCGCCTATTACCTACCAAGGTATTTTTATTTTCGTACAGAAAAAAACAGGTCAGTGCTCTTTTATTCAAGTCCTTGCAAGAATTTTGATACCGCGGTCATTGTTAGCTACATCTGCTGTCTCTTTCCCGCAGAACGGAAGTGGACTCGCATTCGGGAATGGTTGCGTCATTTTAACTATGTAATTGACCATTGATATGTTTCCGTGGGACTTTTTATGCTTTTAGCTATCTCAGCTTAGCTTTAAGTTTTGCGTTTGATTTTTGTAGGATTACATTATTATGTCATATTATAGGGGCCACTTTCATAACCCCCCCGGTTTTTAGCCCCCCTTATCCATGGTTTAATAAACTGTTTTAATAATAATAAAAAAACTTATCGGTTTTTTTTATACAAATTCACTTGCTTGGGTTTTTAATTCATTGTTGGTAAAAAAAATACACGTCACACATTCAATTACATATTTCGTCACGCGAATAAATACATACGCGATTGAGACATGAACCTCCTAGCCCCATCGTGATTTTCTTTCTGACCCCCACCCCAAATCTCACGTGTTTAAAAGACGACCCCATAGGTACTGATAGTATCTATCACTACTCTCAGAATACTGAACGAAAACATCGTGTAGAAACATTCATGCTCACATGTTCTGCTAGTTAAAATTCAAAGATATGTGGCAAAACCAAGCCACAGGTGACCGCGTGGTGGATTACTGGCCACTCCCTTTAACAAAGAGGAGGCCTTTGTTCCAGTGGGAGAATTATAGGTTGGTAGATTGTGTTGTATTTATGTACTCTTATAGTAGAATGAAATCAATAAGGTTCTACTCCATACAGACGAAAGGAAACAGGACATCGTAGTTATTCATGCTTGACAAGAAAGAGGGCTCACCACAAAATAGTTCCACTTGAGAGACTCGAACGCATGACGCCGTGTTGATAAGTCAACACCTTAACCGATGCTCTATTAAATTAACTTAATTAATAATAACGTACAACACGTCATAAACATCATAAACAACACCAAATTAATCGTCCATTAAAACTGACAGCCTCATTGGTCAAATGGTCGCAAATGCTGAGCATTGATGTACTGACCACTAGGAGCGAGACCCAGGTTGGACAATCTTTTTATTGGGTTCTTCATGGTGTCTGGATTAGTGTTGATGGCAATAGGCTTGCTCCCGATACACATGGGACTTAATCATATCTAGCAAAATGTATCATGCTTAACCCTTCAAGAATCACAGACGTGATTATTATGTTATGAGTAAAATTATCAAAATAACAAGATGGCATCCTAAACAAACTGTCAAACGTAGCACGTGGGTATATCAGATCGTTAAGGGTGGCACACACACTGCGGAATTGGGCGGAAATCGGTCGCGCTCGGGGTCGCCGGCGCATCCGACGGCGGTCACTCACCCCGCCCCGCGATCCGGAGAAAAAACATGAGGCAATCAATTACAGAAGCACCAGCTGTTACATTACATTGCACAGTTTAAAGACAAACGAATAAGGTATATTTTAAATTGGCCACAGTTTTTTTGCGAAATATTGGAATACTTTTAAGGTTTACAGATAATAAGTAACCAATATTTATTGGTTGTACAATAAAAATAAGAAACTAGACAAAAGGCAATCAAACTATAAAACCGAGACATTAAATGATAAGCAAAATATTTACTGTTAATTTAAAAAGATCCAGCACCACCCCGCCCGAAAAAAAAACTGTAGCCAGCAAACCTACTTTGTCTTGTTGTACACAACTACTTCTCATGATTATGGTTATTTTATAAACTTCCTGAAAGACCCATAGAAAGAATGAAAATACAGGAACGTCTTGTCGTAATATCTAGGATCTATGAGAAATTGAGAATGCTAAAGATGCCGCATCCCTTCAACTCTTGACCACTTTACAGGATTTAAATTAAATGAAGCCTGTCGTACAACAATCGACACGTAACGAAGAAAAAATCAAAATCAATTTACAGTACGACAGCTGCACCAGAATCGAGACGGTAGTGTTCCTTCTGTACGCATGCTCCATTGTGGTAGAATGCGCGCGCGCCGACAAGCCAGCTGCGGCCGGCACTTTATACTGGGAACTTTTTAAGGCTTTTTGTTTTTTACCATGGTTTTGATATATTTATGTTAACTTAAGCGCACCTTTGGAATACTGTCTCTTTGAGCAGCGGCCTCAGTTTATCAAGGTTTTAGTATAGTTTGGTTTGAAAACTCTGGTTTTTGTTTAGAAAATACCAATATTTATTTAAATGGTTTTTGATTTTGCTTAGAATACACATTGCACATTTGGACGGATTCCAGCATTCAGTGACCGAATAGGAAGAAATATCTTAATCAAACAGCTAATTATGATGCAGAAGTAAACCATAGTCGTCCTAATAGTTTCTTGAAAACTTAATATCCGAATTGGAGTTTCAAATAACCTCTTTCCCTAAATTAAGTAAATTCAAATTGGATCTACAGTTCAGCCGACATTACTTATTCGTCAATATTACCTATCCACTACTGAACTCACTGAGAACACTCAATCTTTAGGTAGGTCTAGTTGATTTCCCCGAATATCCCAGACGAATATGTTAGTATTTCGCTCAGATAACAACTCACAAAAGATGAAGCAAGCAGAACTTTTTTACTTGAATTATGTAGGTAATACTGAATCTATGAAGCAACCTTGCTTTTTTCAAAAGGTTTAATCATAAGGCTATGTATTATTCGTAATTGCCAAGATGTTAATAAGATAAGTATGTCCGTACGATACAATACAAGGTATATGTGGTGACAATAATTCAGTTAAAGTATACCTATAACAAACATTTATTTAGAACAGTATCATTAACACTAAAAACAAATTTTACCATGTTTACTAATTATTTTGAGTTCCTGATATTTCAGCACTGTTGCAGGCACCATGATCAGGGAGAAACATCCTAGTAAATATCTCGTTTTTATAGTGTTATTGACCATGTCAGTTCAAAGAATATTTAAACATTCTTTGAATAAATTGATTAATCAACTAGTCAACTTTGACAACTTTGATTTACGGCTTATTAGGTTTAGCTGCTGGCATATTATCTTTAGCTTATTTTAGAGAGGTGCCATAGCACAGTTCTACATTAGCATTTTTAAAAACAGACATAAACTCATGCTTTTTTCTCTTGGAAATAAGCGAAAAGTAAAAAACACCCTCTGCTACGACTAGGGTTGCCAACCGTACTCTAAAATAGAGTATTGTACTCTATATCACGTAGGCGTACTCTATAATCTATAACACTAATAGAGTACGCTAAGATACTCTCTTTTACACAATGTTTACTAGTGCCAGTCATTTTATATTACGCAAACCCATTATCATAACCAAAAATTCGACTATTTACTGTTAATATGTTGGTATCTAATCATTCATTAGTAAATGACCTCCTCTCTATGCGAATTTGCAATGGCGGGTCCAGAGTCCAGACACAATCATCCTGTATAATAAACACAATACGGGTAGTTTTGAGGTTACGATAATTTTGGCGCAAGAAAAATTCTCGATTTACTGATATTTTATAGTCTTTTCGGTCATGAATGTGAAGTGGCGGGCCGAGAGAAACAGAGCTTCATTGAAATTGAATAAAAATGAGCTCTTGATCTATATGACTTTCGAGTTAGAATGTTTGGAGGCATACAATTCTTTTAAAAACCATGAAAAATTATTACGTGCAGCAAAAAGTACTAAAAATACCTTTTCAAAAATATAAAATAAATGATACTGTTTTTTGGAAGTCCGTACTCTTTATTTACTTCCTTTCAAATCAGATATACTCTATTTCTTCTAATAAAAGTTGGCAACCCATACATTACATACTCTCTCTGCTTCGCCCAAGTTCATACATCTGGTCAAACACGAGTACTATGCACTGATCTTACTGCAGAACACCACAAATAATGTCAACGTCAGCAATGTCAGCATGCCCTGGAGCTGCATTAGGGAGGCACTCCGGTATCACCGGGTGCCGACCTACCTTCGTCGTGTGGTCGGGGACTACCTGACGGACAGGTACGTCATCTACCCTGGTTGCAGCGGAGAGTGGAACCGGCGAGAGATGTCGTGCGGTGTTCCTCAGGGATCGGTTCTGGGGCCGCCCTTGTGGAACATCGGTTACAACTGGGTGCTGCGCGCCGACCTCCCTGACGGCGTCAGCGTAGTTTGCTACGCTGACGACACGCTGGTGCTCAGAGGATCCGGCAATTGGGTCTCGAGGTGGCATTGCACAAGTCCGAGGCCATGTGCTTTCATGGGCCTCGGAATGCGCCACCGTCGGGATCCATGCTCACGGTGGGAGGGGTTCCCATCGGCGTCGAGCCGACGTTGAAGTAAGGTCTCGTCCTCGACAGCCGGTGGAACTTCGTGGAGCATTTCCGACGTTTGGCCCCCAAACTGGAACGGGCCGGGGCTGCCTTCAAGCGGCTCTTGCCCAACCTGGGGGGTCCAAACGCCTCCTGCCGGAGGCTCTACGCGGGGGTCGTGCCGTCCATGGCCCTTTACGGGGCCCCGGTGTGGGCGCGTTCTTTGAGGCGGCGAGCCGCCCATTATCTGAACGCGCCCCAAAGGGTGGTAGCCGTAAGGCTAATCCGGGGGTACCGCACGATCTCCGGCGAGGCGGCGAGCCTCCTTGCCGGATTGCCGCCATGGGATCTGGAGGCGATAGTCCTCGCGCGCCTGCACGAGTGGCGCGTGGAGGCACTACGCCGGGGGGAAACTCCGCTGCCGCGGCAAATTGTCGCTCAGCGGACAGACTTCCGGCGTGATCTCATGGCGACATGGAGAGAGCGACTGTCGCAACCCCGTACAGGGCACGCCACTATAATGGCGGTAAGTCCCCTCTTTGAGGAGTGGCTGGAGAGGCGCCACGGCGCCCTCACCTTCCGCCTGACGCAGGTCCTCACCGGACATGGTTGTTTCGGGAGGTTCCTGCACCTAATCGGGCGGGAGGAAACGCCCGGGTGTCACCACTGCGAGGATCGACCAGAGGACACGGTGGAGCACACTGTGCAGGTCTGCTTCGCTTGGGCGGAGCACCGCCGTGTCCTCGTAGCGGCGATTGGCGGCGGCGACCTCTCACGTCCGGCCCTGGTTCAATCCATGGTCCGGAGCGAGACGGAATGGGACGCCGTCACCTCCTTCTGCGAAGCAGTCATGCTAGCGAAGGAGGTGGCGGGACGTGAGAGGGAGAGAACCTCACGTCCCAGCCGCCGCGGGAGACGCACCGGGCGTCGGGGGCCACGTGGTGGCCCCCGGCCACCGTAGACGCGGGCCTGTGGACGGTGAGCTATGGGCTAGCTCGCCGTCCGTCCGTCTTATGACGACAGGCCGTGTCGACGGCGCGTTCGTGTTCCACGCGCGCCTCAAAGAGAGTCAGCAAACAGGAAGGGGTCCGTAAGGGCCGACGCCTGCCAGGGTTGCGGGACTGTTCGAAAGAGATACCGCGGCCCTGGAACACAAAGGGCAAAGGAAGGAACATGGATGGGTTTTAGTCAGTAGAAGTCTGACACTCCCTCCTGCTCAGCCCAGAGCGGGAGGGGTTATTTGATGATTTCCCAACGGTAAAAAAAAAAAAAAAAAAAAAAGCAATGTCAGCATAATATCAATCATTTTGATAGGCAGAGTGTAACACAATAAACGCAAGACCTCTCGTATGGTGTCTCAGACCATGAAACTGAACAGCTCTCCCTCTCGTTCCTTTAGAAAGTCCAATTTTTTCTTTGCGTATTTCAAGAACTTGTAGAACAAAGGTTGTTCATAGTGATGGTCAGACTGCTCCGGGAGACCACACGGTCCATGTTACACCTTGATACATAAGTATTGTATCAATGTACAGTTAGCATTATTAGCATAACAGAGTACAGGCATTTAATACTAACTTAAGTAGGTTATTTATGTTAATAAGTGTAGATTACATTCAGAAGAATCTGCCCATTCCATTCCATCAATTGCTATTTTTAATGTCCACGTGTAATGTAACAGAAGCTTGGCCCTGAAATAGGGTTGTCAACAGTTTTCAATCTCAATTAATTACACTTTAGTGTAATCATTTAGTGTCTAGTGATAGTGACACAAAAGCGGACCTAATGCTTAAGGCAATCCTTGTTTAGCCTTGAGGAACGGGTCCAGTTGACCAATTCAAAAATGCATTAAGTCGACTGGACCCGCGGGTCTCGCCTATGTGGGATCAGTTTACTAAAGAGCCTTAAATGTGGCAACATTTTGATTAGGATAAAAAAATGTTTTGTATAATCTAAAAAAGTATTAGAACTTACTTAGTTTGAGAATAATACAAATAAAAGTTGCTAAGGAACTGTTGCTTTAGAAATTTGGAAATGATGACATTTTGTTGCAATACGACCTGAGTTTTTAACTGACTTGGGCGCACAACATTTAAATAGGTAAATTTCCCTAGGTTTAAATGACACAGTGAAAATATAAAGAAAAGGCTCACCTTTGAGGATTGGCCAAGACAAATTTTGTCTTCTCTTTTAAATTAATACTTTTAAATTTGTTTTTAGTTAAATTGTTTGCATGCATTAAGAAAAACAAACCATTTATTTGTGAGAAAAGTGGTTTCGTCTAGTACTCTACATATATTTTTTCAAAAATTATGGTTGAATTATGGCGACCTTACTATATTATACAGTAGGGTAGGCAACCCTGCCCTGCACTCACAAGACATTTCTCGAAACAAAATGTACAGGACTTTCGCGAGGACATAAATAAATAAATACTAAGGGTTCCCTTGAAGAATAACGATACAGTTAATGAAAATCTTTTGAATGTTTACAAAAGAAGGGGCCTTAGTCTGCTATTGCAATAGTGTTAGAATTGTCTATCATTGATTTAATAAGGCCCCGCGCAGACGAATTACCCTTTGCCTTATTAAATCAATTATAGACCATTCTGACACTATTGCAATAGCAGACTAAGGCCCCTGATCAGAAGTCAATCAGATGCTAGCGATTGAATGATTACCTATTTAATTAGTGAAATAAGGAATGAAATAAGTCCTCTGAAGTTTTATACTTAAATATATATATATTTTTAATAAAGTCAAAAGCCTGGTTTATTACCGAATTAGAAGGTAACGTTGGACTAATGAACTTATGTAAACTCTAATAGCGTTGAAAATAAAACTGCAATTTTTGTCCTGATCTAGTGTCCTGATTGAGTTTATTTTATTAAAATTACAAGACCCAATTTCCCAATCAAATCATTGTAACGAAATTACGAAACCTTAGCGTGATGTATTTCAACACCAACGCCATCTACCAGGCTTGACCTCAAACTTTGTTTCAATGTAACAATCATTTTATTAAAAGGAAACTGAGGCCCATAGATAAAATACACAAAATAATCTTCTGCAATAATAAACTAAAACATTAAAAGCCTTATTATACATAACTATACACGTAACGTTGTCGGCATCATATTTCGATGCCTATACCTATGTACAGGATGTTGGGTTATGTTTTCCTTCAATTTACTAACAAGCTAAGTAGTAATTGGACTTAGTTCTACTAATGAGCCAACCCACAATATCTTCTTAATTCATTTACCCTACTACATCAAACTAATCTAGTATTCTAAATAATGGTAGCTATATTACTATCCAGTAAAATCTGCCCCATCTATACTAATATTATTAAGATGTAAAATTAGTCGTAATAGCGAATACAAGCTGTGGAGCTGTGGAGCTCTTTCCGAATCTAAAATATGCCGAAATAAGAAAGATGAAGAATGACAGCTCCACAGATTAGATATTAGTAGCTAGCTGACAGCTCATTAGTGTTGCCAGCGCATACATCGATGCTGTCTTGCATTCCTTTCCACGAAAAAAACTCACATCAAAGTAGTTTTAAGAATCGGTATAAATCGTAATAATATTTACGATACGGATGATCGTCAAAAATTACGATAACCTGCGGTTTACGGTTATCGGCCTCGGTATCGTTGCATCCCTAGTTTGTATGTCTATGGGGGTCATCTTCGAAACTACAGATCCGATTCCGCAAATTCTTTCAATAATGGGAAGCTCAATTATTACCCAGTGTCACAGCACTCATAGGCTCTAATTAAACGTTTCCGTGCGATAATTTACGACCATAAGGCGAGCGAAGCCCTGGACTAAACCTAGTAACATATTAAGTAGGTACATCAGAAACGTATGAGATTTACAATTAATCTGTGTTGACTATCCAAAATCATTACAATTACCTACTTCCAAAAACTTGAGAAATTTTGTTGTACGTTTTATCAGAACAACGCTCAATTAAGATGTTACTTTTGTTTTGATAACTGATTTTCGTTTAAACTTAAAAAGACGCTATTGGTTTTCAAACAAGAAGGCTTAATTAACAGAGACTTTATAAGTATAATGGGAAATACGAGCAAACCAGTGGTCAAACACTAAGCAAAGCTTACAAAAGCTATGCACAAGTTTAAATGATTCCTAGAACTGTCCTTTGTACATGATGTTTGTGCAGACGCAAGCCACCCGAAACTGTGAAATTTTCCCAATCAACATTGAACCTAATGCTTTAGCGATAAAGTTGAAAATCTATTAGAGAAATTTGACAGGTTGTAGCAGCTTGATGTGTTGGCGTCTGTACTTCAAATAAGTCACATGATGCTGTGTGTACTAACTAGGTTGTGGAGGTCTGATAGACAGTCGCTTCATGTAAAATACTGGTATTCAGCTACATCCGGTTAGACTGGCAGCCAACCCCAACGTAGTAGTTGATAGTTTGTAGTGGTACACACGGCTACACATCAAGCTATACATTTACAGTTTATGCTGATCTCGCATTGTATAGGATTTCCGTACAATGCGAGGTCCGCTTATACTGGAACTGTATAGCTTGATGTGTAGCCGTGTGTACACACTACACAGTACAACTATGATTATGAAAAATGTTTTCCTTTAAACAGCCAACAATTATTTGAATAGTCACAGAAGAATCTACAAATAACAGCCTAATTTACTAACCACGTCAATAATATGTTGATTCATACAACTATTAAAGAATAACTGTTACTATTGTGATTTCAATATTACTTATTTAGCCTACAGACAATTTAACGTTTGTTGTCAACGAGTCACACTGTGACACGTAAACAAATCTTGAATTAATCTCATGAGTCTCAATGGAGTTACTGATTGGGTAAGAAGTAGTGCCAATATGTCACAGTGTTACTGTATGAGAATATTTTGTTCCCAACGAGTCACACTGTGACACGTTACAGTGTGACTCGTTGGGAACAAACGCAATTTAAGTTGAGAGTCAATCGATTTTACTGAAAACTTTACGCCCTTTACAGTACACTCGGAGTAGTCTATCCTTAGCCACTAGGCCGCTAAGCGCTAGCTACCACTTCACTAACTAGCTCACAGTTTTGTCATGCAGAATGAGCTATTCTAACAAACTCCATCGTTCAAAAGAAACAGATAGTCTCCACAATTTCCGGAGAATCCAAAAACAAATAGTCCATGGTCCACAAAAATACGTTAATATCAATGGGTACCTCCGGTGCGCCATGGCGGATGGCGGAACACTTCATAGTGTTTGTTATTCCCCGGCACCCTCGCGCCAGATGGGACAATAACTCGCCCCACCACCCTAGATATGAGGACAGGTGCACATACCCCATAAGGTTGCGTACTTTATTATTACCAAATATCCTGCCTAATGCGGCTGTGGTCTTTCTGTTCAATGTGATTGTTTGGGCATGCAATGCCTGAAAATTTCGTCAAAGTCGGATTAGAAAATACATACATGAAAAAGGCACTTTGAATTGAATTTCAGAACCAATCTAAATGGTGTAAGAAGACCCTTAACGAAGCCAAAAGATACTTGTTCTCCCTGTCATTGCGATCATTTTTTTGTTGTAGACCATGCCAGTACCTTCTAGTTACGGAGATATTGGAGGTCATAGTTCCAACTTTTGCACAAGTTTTTTTTTTAAATACATGTTTTTAACTTTTTACTATTCAATCTATCCATCAGCACAATGTTTTGAGTGCGTCTCATTGAGTCCTACCGTAAAATGTGATTTGCCACCCCAAAAAAAAGTCGTTTCCCAGCAATAATTTTTGCGTAAAGTTACATAGTTTGATGTACAGAATGCTTGATCGACGGTGCGTTTACACCCTTTATATTCTAATCGATACCTATACCAAAACGTCTTTCAGAAAAAAAGTCCAGAAATCCGTTTCAGAACGTCCTGTTGAAAGAAAATCAAAATCCTAGACAACCAAATAACCTCCTTTCACAACGAACTCAGTTATCTCAGTTAGGTACATAATAGGATATAGGTACATAGTAACACAAATTACCGAGGTTTTACACATAATAATTTACTACTAACACCTCTATAAATCGAAAAAATTCTATAAACCCTCGCTTGAAGGGAGGTTCAGACGACACACAATTTGACGCGCGTTGCCAACAAGATGAACGCAACGATGTGAAAAAGTGCCACACACCCGTTACCTGCAATCGGTACTCGCTACTGGCATGATACTATGTAAACTGTGTCAGCGGTTCAGTTTCCAAACAAGTAAACAAATATAGATGGAATAATTCTACTTTATTGTAATAGGTACACCAATTGTTACACAGCTCTTTTAAAACTGACTAAGTATATAAATTAAGTAGTTGAATTATGGACATACGAATAATAATGATTTTAATGTTAGGCAATTATTGAATGAGCATAAAATATTGTACACCATAGGTATTCAGATATTTTTCTTTCTTTCTTTTTCATCATATGAACTAATAATAATTCATCTGTAAACAATAAATGAATTGGAATCTAAAATGGTTAATTCTATGGCTACAATGGCAGTATTTTCTCGCTGATAGCGAAATGTTTGGTTACATGAAAAAAATACTGCTTAAAACTTCAGTAATTTTTATGATTTTTTCAATAACAACAGTCAATCAAAAATCTTCTTAATTTGCCCTCACATAAAGTTGATATTCGTTTAAGCAGTTATCACATTAATTGGATACAAGGACTTGAATAGATTGTCTGTGTAGCTACGTGTAGTGCTCGCACTTTCCCCCCATTTCTTATTTATCGAGAGTGTTCGAAACTCAAACGCTTAGCTATTTACCGTTCGAAACCACGTAGCAACAATATTATATGAACTAAAGATTCTATCTGAGAAATAATTCTGGCGCTCTGTTTTACAAAATCTTGCGCTAATTGCGGATTAAATAACTTCTGATAGTAATCTCGTCTTCCCATAAAACCTTCAATAATCGAAGGTCGCATAACGCTATTATGAATTTTTCTTCACAAATTAAAACTTAAAGCTGTTATCAACAAGTTAAAAAAAAAGATCACATTTTTCTGCTCTTGAAACAAAAAGTGTTTTGTTTATGTTATCGAACCGTTACCTATTCATAGACACTACTTCCTCCTGCGTAAATAGTAAAAAACAAGGTTTTAGTACAAACCATCGCGCTCACAGACGGTCAGCCACTTTTCAATCTTATTACTCATAAGGGTGAAAACTGCTCGACCCTCAGTAAGCGTGGTAGTACATAACCAATCGTAGCACCAACAGCCTTTCATATCTTACAACTCTACCAGCCCTAACTTCAACAGATTATATCAATTCATTACACAGCTGCTTGAGCCAACACTATATAAATACCTTAAAAAAAACAATGTACAATATAGGTAACAAAACGAAATGGTTGGCTTTTGTAAATGAAAGTAAGCCCGCATTTTTTTCGCCGACCACTTGTGTTAAGGTCGCCAGATTACTCCGGTTTCGGCCTTAAGCGATCAATCCTACTCGATATTAAACAACTGCCTTTTAACCCACCCCTATTTTTCGTCGTAATATAAAGAAATCTGGCCATTATTGATGAAGCTGTTCACATATAATACGAGGTATGAGAACTACATACGGAAATCGTCTCGTAAGTAACCATGGTATGGTTCCACGCATGCATCGGGTATGTTGCATCATGCGTCGGCGGCATCTGTGGAAATAATTTTGAGTATTCAGCACTCAGCAGAAACATTCAAATACACTTATAATCATAGATGAGACATACAAAGCGAACAACATCGATAACTATTTACAATAACCAAATAGTTGGTGTCGGTAAAAGTGTAACGTGTAAAACATGGCGGTTATGACATTTTGCTCAAAAACAACACACACATTCATAACAATAGTGTAAATGGCCTGAAAGTCTGAAAACCAGTCTTACCGAAGGGTATCGTATTACCCGTAGACACTGAGTTGTGGAGGTCAGATAGGCAGTCGCTCCATGTAAAATACTGGTGGTTTTCAGATGTATCCGCTTAGACTGGAAGTGGAAGCCGACCCCAACATACTTAGTTGGGAAAAGGCAAAGCAGATGATGTCATAACAATTTTCTATGGTATTTCTGCTGATAGCCCCTCTACATACAGTTACTTAAATAATCTCAATTACACAATATTAGCAGCACCATCAATACATGCAAATGAAGGTACTTAATAGATTTTTTTGTAACTTAAAGAATTTCAGGGCGTAAATATGATAAACAAAAAGTTGACGAAGTTGCGACCCGTAATGACAGACAAGTTGCGCCGAACGTATCGTTTAGTACAACAATAACCCTTCCCCCTTCACTTTGATGGCATGCGGGGTGGATAAACAATCATACCTTTTTTTTGTAACCTTTAGTACCCCTCGACGAAGTGACTTCCGACGAGGCGAAAGGTGTCATCATTGCGACTGTAATAATTACGTATAGGGAATAATTAGTACGATATTAGTACCAATTAGTAGTTATGTTATTGCCCCGTTTTTTCTTTACGTTGAATAATTAAGCTATTTCTGAATGTCACAAATTCATTCATTTGAATTTGAAAATGGAATTTAAGGATTGATGTTAGTCGAGTCCTTTCTGTCTAGTGCAGGGAGGAAGCTAGACTGTCAAAAAAACATGTACTCATACCCAAAAGTGCCCAAGTTCACTTGCTTATTTACTGAACTATATGTGTAAGTAAAGCGAAAACAGCTGTTTCCTAATTCCTTTGTCTGTTTGTTCATACTCAGGAACGGTTGGAGTAAGACAGGCTCGCTAGTCAACAATAGAGAATAACAAGAATTGTGTTTCACCGACATCGTACACGATTTACAAAGAATCGAGGGGATAAAACATTCAATGCCAAATCAAAATTGATCTATGACAGCTTTATACTATTAAGTACTTGTAATTAGCAGTCAACAAAGTGAACCTTCACAAAATTAACGCCGATAAAATTAAAATTACCAACGTACTCAAATATCCATCTCTCCAATGAAACGTCAAATATAACACTGATACAAAATGTGGGAATCATATTGAAATAATAATTGAAAATCGTACGGTTTCAAAATCCGGTCAACAATACCGTGATTTCATATTTGGCCGAAATGAACTTTATTCCATTTGATTGAATACCCGTAGCTCATAAAGGTACTGTAACAAAGACTACCGAAACCACACAACTGACCAAAAGGCGCCTAATGTATACGCTTATGTGAAAACCCTAATCTTCTAAAGGTTTAGATTGAAGTGCCCTGTTTAGTACTTACTAATAATGTCAGTTGTCAAACTATTAAGAACCGGGCAACACTGGCTCCGCCCTTCTATTCTCACGACCAAACAGAGCGCACGCGTCTCTTTTGAGTTCTCATTTATTATTGAAATTAAACGTTATAAAAGTGTCTAAAAGCTACTTCCAATGTACATCCGTGTCCGTCAATAAACTTTAAGTAAAGTGCATAGTGGTTTTCATCAAGATCCCAAACATTTGGTCCTTCGAGCCTGCCGACGACGTTATAAGGATCGCCATCTTTTTTTCTTCGCGTCGTTTGGTGTGGAGGCGGAGAAAACGTACATACATACAGCGAGCAAATATCACTCAGTACGCTCCACGCAAACGCAGGAGTTTTGGCGGCGAACCAGCAACGGGCAACGACAACAGTCGAAAATTAATAATTAATTCAAGATTTCAAGAAATAAAATCAAATCAATCGGACACTGCTTTATCGACAGCGAGAGAATATCCAATCCACACAGCGACATCTACATTCGCACATAGGCAACAGCCACATACTTCGTACATCGGCATCTATAATCGGCCAATCAGCGAACACGCAAAAGTCATCTACAGGACGCCCGCCAATCAACAGTGACAACTGATATATCGATCAAACAGAACAATCCAGAAAAAATCCGAACTTCCGTCGGCTCCACGCCACGCGGTCAGCAAGACAACACGCGGTTTTTTCTACGGCTACGACGCACCGCACCTACTGTATTCAATTCAATACGAATACACGCAACAGCGAAACAACAAACGAAAATACACTACAATGTCTCGTAATGAAGAAGAAAATTTCGAGATCAATCTACAAACCCTCAAACAGAAGAGAAGCGCAATCAAAGGCAAGCTTACTAGGATAGAAAGATACTTGCAAAATTTCGAAGCAGATCGACACTCCGTGAACGAAATCAAAGTTCGACAAGGCGATTTAGAACAATTGATTCAGCGGTTCGAGGAACTGCAGCTACAAATCGAATCAATCGACGACGCCGCGGACAGACAAGATACTCACGAAGAGGAGCGGGGCGCCTTCGAGGACAGATTCTATGCACTGAAGGCATGTATGATGGACGCCTTGACGGCAAGATCGCCTATACTCGCGGCGACGGCATCACCTTCACGCCACACTGAACAATTGAACTGTACGCACTACGACCACACCAAGCCACGTGTCAAGTTGCCTCAACTAGAACTCCCTAAGTTCGATGGGGACATCCGGCAATGGCCAGCGTTTAAGAACATCTTCTTCGCCTCCGTGGACAGCACCGACCTGCCCGTGGTGAACAAGCTGCAGTACCTGAAGACGGCGCTGACGGGGGAGGCCGCGGGCCTCATAGCCTCACTGCTCATCATAGAAGAGAACTATTCCAGAGCACTCGAAATCCTAGCAAAGAGGTATGAAAACCAAACCATAATTGTAAACTTCCACTTAAAAAGTATCACTAGCTTTAGTTCTATCACTCGAAATAACCTCAAAGAGTACTTGGTTCTGCTACAACAAAGTTTAGATTCCTTAAGAGCCATCCAGCTCCCTGTGGAGCACTGGGATGCATTGTTGGTTTTTCTAATAACACAAAAATTAGACAATTCACTCCGAGCCGCTTGGGAAATCAACCGCAAAGAAAATTCTATTGCTTCCCTGAGCGAGCTGCTTGATTTCCTGAACCAACGCAGAACAGCCTTCGAGTTAATGTATGATGCTAAATCGAATAATGATAAAAATCAAAATGTTAAAGTCTCTCATGTAGCATCCGCAACAAGCAGTGAAACCTGTATTCTATGCAATAGCGGTCATGCTTTGCATAAATGCCCTACATATCTTGAGCTTACAACTCAGAAACGTATTGAACTGATCAAAGCTAAATCTCTGTGTTATAACTGTTTACAGCCCTACAAATTCAGGCATAAGTGCTCCAAATTCCACTGTCTAAAATGCAAAGGTAAACATCACACATCCATACACGAAGACAGGCCTCAACCACAGGTTAATCTCATAACAACTACTCACAGCCAACAGGCAAACAATCCAACTCAAAGTCAAGAGACAAACAATCCTACACAAGGCCAACAGGCGGTAGATTCTACACAAGTACACATACAACAAGGTTCCTTACAGCCAACTAACACTCAATCTTCAAACACATCAGTCACTACACCTTCTACAGTGCTAGTAACAAACACTAACAGATATCAAATGTTGCTATCCACAGCTCTGGTACGGGTTCAACATGCTTCAGGCCGGTGGATCACTGCCCGAGCACTTCTGGACACAGGAAGTGAAGTCAACGTTGTTGCCCACAGACTTGCAACTCAACTGGAACTACAGGTCAAGCCGCAATCATGCCTTATAATTGGTGTAGGCAATAGCCAAGAGCGTACTCAAGTAAGTGTAAACATGAATGTTGCATCTCGGTACAATACCTATCAAAGCAATCAAACTTTCTTAGTTATGGACAGTATTTCAGTGTCACTACCTCACACGCATGTACATACACAAGCATGGCATATTCCAGACAAACAAGCTCAATCACTCGCTGACCCCACATTCTTCATGCCGGGTTCTATTGACTTACTGCTAAATGCTGAAGTGTTCTATGCTACACTGCTAACTGGGCGCATACAGCTTGGTTCGCGCCTACCATTCCTAATTGAAACACAATTTGGATGGGTTGTGTCTGGTTCCTATCTACCTGATACTCACCTAAATACACCAAAATGCGCCATGCATGCTAGCATGATTTCTACACTTACATCAACAGATGACATACTACAATCCTTTTGGGAGCAAGAAGAGTTGCTTCCTAAAAAGCTGCTCTCACCTGAAGACCAACACTGCGAAGAGTTATACATGTCTACAACTACACAGGACAGCTCAGGCAGATACACAGTGGACCTACCACTACAGGTTGATAGAATAGAGGATCTAGGGAATTCTTTCAACATAGCTTATAGATGCTTATTAAAACTTGAATCTAAAATGCAAAGAGATACAAATCTCTACACACAGTATAAAGCATTCATACATGAGTTCATACAGTTAGGACATGCTCACTACATTGAGGACTTCTCACCCACAGACACACATGCTTACTACATGCCACATCTAGCGGTCATAAAGCCTGACAGTGTCACAACAAAATTACGTACAGTCTTCAATGCTAGTGCCAAGACATCCACTGGTATATCACTCAATGACATAATGTATGAAGGTCCAAACATATACAATGATCTTTTAGAAATTATTCTCAGATTTAGACTTTACAAATATGCTTTCTCTTGCGACATAGTCAAGATGTTTAGAGCTATAAAAATAAATTCACAACAGACATCTTTACAAAGAGTACTATGGAGAGACTCCGGATCTGAACCGCTCATGTGTTTAGAGATCAACAGGGTCTGCTATGGTACAAAGTGTGCACCATACTTAGCTTGTCGCACAATGATACATTTAGCTGACACACACTCAGATACTCACCCACAGGCAGCTGACTGTATTAAAAGCTCTGGGTACATGGATGACTATTTGTATGGCTGTCAATCTCTAGATCAATGTAAACAAGTATGCTCTGAGCTTATAGACTTATTAAGCAAAGCAGGTTTTCAACTACACAAGTGGTCATCTAACCACATTGACATTTTATCACATGTAGGCACAAGTTCTTCAGAAAACACAGAACACATACAATCTGTACATAACAATGTAGACTCAAATAATACATACAATTTTACATCAACTTCTGTCAAAACCCTTGGCTTACAATGGCTACCTAAACAAGACACAATTCAGGTTAGCATACCTGATAACAGTGCCACTCCTTGCACTAAAAGGAACATACTCTCACAGATAGCTCAATTATTTGATCCTATAGGTATCCTAGCACCTACAACTATTCTAGCTAAGATATTAATGCAAGACATATGGAAACAAAATATTGATTGGGATTCTTTGATCTCAAAGGACTCTCTAGTCACCTGGCAGAACTATGTTCAGCAACTACACTGCTTGAAAGCTATACACATACCTAGATATTATTTTACAGATATACCTACAGAAATAATATTATTAGGGTTCTGTGATGCTTCTCACAAAGCTTATGGTGCTTGCCTTTACCTAAGAGCAACCTACCTTAACAAATCTTCAAATTGCACACTAGTCACAGCTAAATCTAAGGTTGCACCCATCAAAAAACAACAATCTATACCACGCTTAGAACTATGTGGATCACTCTTGCTAGCCCAATTAGCAAAAAGGTTCATAAACACTACATATAACAAAATTAACATTGAGAAAACTTATTTATTCACAGACTCTTCTATTGTACTACACTGGATCAAAGCTCCATACAAGCACAAACACGACACATATGTCATACACCGCCTCATGCAGGTCATTGACATCACCAGTGGTGATGACTGGTACTACATAAACACTAAACAAAATCCAGCTGATCTGATCACCCGGGGAGTCATGCCTAAAGATCTTCAATCTTGTACACTATGGTGGCAGGGCCCTTCATGGTTGACTCAAGATCAATCACAATGGCCATCTTCAATGACACAGACAACTAATGTAGACACACTTAATACATCACACAATCAAACCCCACAAGTCAAAGTAGTCAATTTAAGCACAGACTCACTCATTAATCATTCATTCTTCTTTGATAAATTCACAAAACACTCCAGTTTCACTAAGCTTATCAGAATTGTGGCATACATACTTAGATTTGTATATAATATAAAAAACAAACATAACAAACATACATCACATTTAACAGTGACAGAACTAAAACTTGCTCATAATTTTATAGTTTACACAACACAAAGTCATTCTTTCTCAAAGGAAATGCATGAACTACAATCTATAAAAAATAACACTAACTTGCAGACTTCACATAAACAAAAGTCTTACACATTCACCTCCAGCCCACTAAGGAAACTGAATCCATTATTAGATGGAGACAAAATACTAAGAGTTGGTGGTCGCATAAAACACTCGGACATCCCATACAATCAAGCACATCCTATCATACTTCCTGCCAAAAACCACATCACACAGATTTTGGTACAGCATTATCACCTCAAACTACTACACTCAGGTGTTCAGAACACACTCTGTAACATAAGACTGAAATACTGGCCTATCAATGGTAGAGGTGAAGTAAAGAAATGCATATATTCCTGTGTTAGATGCACTAGGTATAGAGGCAAGGTTTGTGGGCAGCAGATGTCAGATCTTCCTGCTCCCAGAGTCACGTTGACCCGTGCATTTACTCATGCAGGGATTGATTTTAGTGGTGCTATTGCTATAAGAAGTTCAATGACCCGAAACTGCAGATACTCTAAGGGTTATATATGCCTATTTGTTTGCCTAGCTACTCGAGCTATTCATTTGGAATTAGTGTCTGATCTATCCACACAAGCGTTTATTTGTGCTCTTAAAAGATTTATTTCTAGGAGAGGAATACCTACTTGCTTATATACAGATAACGCAACTAATTTTAAAGGTTCCAAAACTGAGTTACATGAACTCTATAAAATGTTCAAAAATAATACTAGCTACAGTGAAATCATTGACTTATGTACCACAAATGGCATAGAATACAAGTTTACCTGTCCTCTTGCAAGCCACATGGGAGGGATATATGAAGCAGGGATTAAAGCTGTGAAATCTCTCCTCAAGAGACACCTATTTAACACTAAATTAACTTATGAGTTGTTGTATACTATTCTGGTTCAAATTGAGGGAATACTTAATTCCAGACCATTGTATCCTATTACTGATTTACCTAATGACTTAACTTGCTTAACACCTGCTCATTTTATAATAGGTACTGCTATGACGGACCTACCTGAAACTAATGTACTAGATGTTAGCGAGTCTCGACTGAATGTATACCAAAAAATAATACAATTTAAACAAAGATTTTGGAAACAATTCTATTTTAGCTATTTATCTGAATTACAAACTAGAAATAAGTGGCTACAAGTGCAAAATAACTTAAGTATAGGAGACTTAGTTTTAATTAAAGATGAAGTTTGTCCACCCACTTCATGGGCATTAGGTCGAGTTACCTCTGTATACACTAACAAGACAGATGGCCTATGTAGATCTGTAAAGATTCGAACTAGTAAAGGAGAATTTACTAGACCTGTAAATAAAGTAATATTGCTACCATGCAAAGAAATATCTTAATATTGTGTATCTTTTACTTGTATTAACATATATCTCTAAGTTTACCTTACTATACTTTAGTCATAGATGTGTGTGTATCTAATTATTGCTAAGACCTAGATTTACTTTAGATTAAGATTTACCTAGCTATGTTTGCTTATATAACTTCTATGTTCTCAGGAATGCTAGACTCATTATGATGGTCTCAGCATCGAGCACCTGCAGCACGCTGGGCCTCATATATCGAGGGTACTAGCAATGTTCTACTCGTTGTGCGTGAGCCACTCTTACCTGCCATCCGATTTAATGAGGACTGTGGTAGTGCCTATAGTGAAAAATAAAACGGGCGATCTTGCGGATAAAAGTAACTATAGGCCTATTTCACTAGCCACAATTGTAGCTAAAGTGTTTGACGGTCTGCTTAATACACAGTTAAATAAGTTCGTAGCGCTGCACGATAATCAGTTTGGATTTAGACCCAAATTGTCTACAGAGAGTGCGATACTGTGTCTTAAGCATACCGTCAGATACTACGTGGATCGTAAAACACCCGTGTACGCGTGTTTCCTCGACCTGTCCAAGGCTTTCGACCTGGTCGCGTACGACGTTCTGTGGAAAAAACTGGAGGACATTAAGTTACCACATGAACTTGTGGGAATCTTTAAGTTTTGGTATACGCACCAGGTGAACAGCGTAAGATGGGCGGGGGCTATGTCGGAGCCATATAAGTTGGAGTGTGGCGTGAGGCAGGGCGGATTGACTTCCCCAACCTTGTTCAACCTCTATATGGACGCACTGATCATCGCGCTCAGCAGTGCCCGTGTCGGCTGCCATGTTGATGATGTTTGCGTCAATAACCTTAGTTATGCTGACGACATGGTGCTGCTGAGCGCTTCGGTCTGTGGCCTGAGGAAGCTAATGGAAATCTGCGAGGAGTACGCGAGTGGACACGGCCTTAAATATAACGTGACCAAAAGTCAATGCATGGTCTTTGAGACGAGTAGTGCGAAATGTCCACGAAGTGTACCTCCAGTTTACCTCAATGGTGTTCCCCTAGACTGGGTGAAACAATTTAAATACTTGGGGCATTTGGTCACGGCTGACCTCAGGGATCATGCGGACATCGAACGGGAGCGGAGGGCGGTGTCTAGAAGAGCGAATATGTTGGCACGCAGGTTTGCACGCTGTTCTGATCAAGTTAAGATCACACTTTTTAAAGCATACTGCACATCTTTGTACACGTGCAGCCTGTGGGCTAGCTATACTCAGGCGAGTTACAGTGCCCTCCGCGTCCAGTACAACAACGCGTTCAGGGCGATACTGGGGCTGCCCCGCTTCTGCAGTGCCTCGGGCATGTTTGCGGAAGCGCGCACCGACTGTTTTCACACCACCATGCGCAAGCGGTGCGCGTCCTTGGTGCGCAGGGTGCGGGCCAGCTCCAATGCCGTCCTAGCTATGATCGCTGGACGTTTGGACTGCCCTTATATTAGGAAGTGTTGCAGTAGGCATATAGCCAGGGCGTGTTAATGACTATTAAACATTATTGCTGAGTTTTATATTATTTTAATTTATGTTCTATTATATTGTATCCAAATTCCAAAATTTGTATTTGTATTTTAAATTATTGATGTAATTTTTTGTGTGACATTGACTTTAATTTGATTTTCTTGACATTGTATTTCTAATTTGTTGACACTGTATTTATTATTATTTTATTTTTCATTTTATTTGTATTTTTAAATTGTGATTTACGATTGTGTCCTAATAACGTGTATTTTTAATATGGGGAAACCTGAAATAAATGGATTTTTTTTTTTTTTTTTTTTTTTTTTTTTTTTTTTTTTTTTTTTATTAGATTTACTTTCCCTACTTATATAACTAAACTAATAAATTTCCTAAACTTTTATAGTACTTACCTAATTTATAATACTTAAACAGTAACTTATCTGATAAGTAAATACTTATGTACTTAATGTAAGAAATAAGACTGCTACCTAGCTAATGCTATACTATAATATATCTAAGAATCTGTTCCTTATCCTTACCCATGCTTATTATTATATAACTGTTCTCTCAACGTAAGTGAAACTCAATGTTCTATTTCATTTCAATAATTTTATTTATTATTGTGTAAACTTAGATGTACATAAGTACAGAGGTTTTCCTTTCTTTGGGGGCCCGAGAATGTTTAGTACTTACTAATAATGTCAGTTGTCAAACTATTAAGAACCGGGCAACACTGGCTCCGCCCTTCTATTCTCACGACCAAACAGAGCGCACGCGTCTCTTTTGAGTTCTCATTTATTATTGAAATTAAACGTTATAAAAGTGTCTAAAAGCTACTTCCAATGTACATCCGTGTCCGTCAATAAACTTTAAGTAAAGTGCATAGTGGTTTTCATCAAGATCCCAAACATGCCCCTTAAAGTTAATTTTCGTAAAATCTTACGGTGGGTTGTTTCCACGGCCACTTTAAAAAGACCCCCGAATTTGGTTGCTGTTGCCCCATTCTGCGCTATATTTATGTTAGTGGAAAGGGGGAGGGGAGGTCTTGTTAAGTTGGGAGATATAGAACTAGCGGGGCGTAGGGTAAGCAGACTGGTTGTCCGACCGTCGAGCTGACAAGTCGAACATTTTGCGAGAACGAGTACTCTCGAGCATTTCGCACGATATAAAATATGTTTGCCTCGCTCCGCTTTATAATAAGAATTTTCGTAGTTGATATTTTTTGTACATAATTGATGAACCGCACTCTTTTGGTGATGAGCTCGCTTTACGCCTTTTGTAATTAGTACAAAAGAATTTTGAGAACAGCATTTTTAATGGAGGCTTATCTAACTTGTGTTCGTTTCGTTAAAATCTTGCATAATGGAAGTGTTTGATGTGGGATTTTAACATGATTTGTCTACGGCTACGAACAAAGAACTTCAGTAGGTTTTGCGTTGTCAAGCGTAGATTCTACGTTTTCCCATATTTTTTTATAAAGAATGTATCAAAATATTTTTGTAAATTTTAGTAATTAGAGCTCAAATAATTGATTCGTCATGAATTTACCATCGCCATACGCATATCTACGCGACGGAAGTTTAGAAAATGCCTTTTAAATTCATCTGCCTTGCCTTTTCCCAACTCTGTCATGGCTTCCAGTCTAACCGGATGCAGCTGAATACCAGTATCTTACATGGAGCGACTGCCTATCTGACCTCCACAACCCAGTTAGTTCTCCTCTTGGTTGCTCTGGTAGTTAAACTTTCGGGCCATCTAGTAGTATGATATCCAAAATACTACTGCTAAAATATCAATCAATACAGTAGAAGTTTGTAGGAGAAAATCCCTTTCAAAAGTACGTATAAACATATTAGTGCTCGTGACTGTACATACGTAGGTAGAGGTACGTATATGTACATACATAAGTATGTACGATGCGATATGCCACACTTTCAACCTCAACATTATTAAGTTCGCCCTTGATGTTTTTATATTACACCCGAATCCAATAAAAATATACCTTTGATACGAACACGTTTTGCATACGGATGTACCGCGCGGATTGTCACACAGATGATGTCGGTATTATGTACGAGTGCGAGTATGTTTCTCTATCTGTTTAGTTGAATTGAAATGGTATTCGTGCGATTATGATGCGGGAAAAGGCGAATATTAGGTGTAGAAAATGATTTTGGACAGACAGAGATACATAAATGTGAGGCGAAATTTTGATTTTATAAAAATGGATAAAGTCAAAATCAAAGTATTTTTTTTTTTTAATTAAAAATTGGGGCTGCTCTTGACCTCGATAACCTGATGCCAAGCCTGATGGAAAGCCTGATAGATGAGGTCTATGATGAACCGAGCGTGCCCAGAAGATGGCTGTTCACTCTTGCTTTGAGGGCAGGCGGGTTAAATGTGGCAGGGAACACAGATTCACACTCCAGAGAGAGAGTTCCACACTTTGGCTGAGCTGTGCGCATAATAAACGTGGAAGAGAAGCGCTGAGTACGAATCGTACGCATTGCTCGTACGCCGCAGTACGTCTGCTAGTCCGGTAGTAAAAAGGTGATGGTGTCGCATTATTATACTTCTCGCATTTATTTCAAGTAGGGCAGTTACAGGCACTATTGCACTGTCGCAACAAAGACAAAAATGTAATGTACCTACAGTCCCAATCACAAGGCATAAAAACTGCGAAAGTAGGTACCTTCTGTAGTTGTTAATACGTACTACCGAACTCCTGTCGGCAAATAAAGATATGGTTTGACCCCTAGTTTCTGGGAAATTGGCCGGAGAAAATCGCACATAGAAAAAAGTAGATGGCTATGCAGGAGACCTTTGCCCAGCAGCAGCCTTTAATTTTATAATGTCTAGGTAGAGCATCAAATGTGCGCAAACGTGTCAATAATAATCAAAGGCAGCAGCAGCTTTGGCAGTCGGAAATACAGATTATAAGAAAAAGATTCCTGGTGGTCCTGCACGGGCGGCTTTGTAAAGTCCAAACTAAATAAACATTCTAATAATCACTAGAACTAAAACCATGATCATTGATCACATCACTTTCATTTAACAGCAAAAGCAGCTGCAGAAAATACAATCAGCTACATTGAAAATGTAGGTAAATAAGTATATTGATTTAATTTTAAACCCTCTTCTGGCATCCCGAGCTTTGCAATCCCAACAGTTGACACACTAATTCCGTATCCCCCTCGTAAATACAATAGCTTTTACTGCACTGATCTACTGATTAATTAATGGATTAAATGTTGGAACTTGGAAATCATCATCTGCCAAGCTTTTTCCAAACTATTTTGAGGTTGGCTTCCAGTCTAACCGGAGTACCTGAATACCAGTCTAAATGCAATTGTAAATGTATGTAATTGGTTGGAAATGATCACACTCAAAATTCTTGACAAAAAAGTAACTGCAACCATGGTCATGCTTCGAAATTTAGGTGCAAGGATATATCATAAACCTAAGACATAATATTTCATTAACCATTTTATTTAATTTCCTTTTACAATTTATTATTTCATTGCGGACGCTTTGTTGCAATGTCAACTTAATGGCCCAGTCCAAGCGGGCTACAAAGTTTAGGGCCATCCACATCATTTCATAATTACAATTAATTAGAGCAAAGGACAATAGCGAGAGATGTCTAATTATTTCGTAATGTTTGTACTGTGTGGCGGAGGTTAATTGTTTTACGTGATTGATATTATTTAATCAGCGCTTTGTGTTTTATTTTAAAACTATGCTAAATTCCAACAACAACAACTGCTCGTGGATAGGAATCTTATTTAAAACTACGCTAGATTCCGCTCGCTAGTCAATTGCAATGAGATATTCTTTAAAAAAAAACAAAATTTCGGTAACCCTGATTTGCATTTGGATAAAAATGCAACAATTTTCACTTTACACGTCAAAAACTTCAATTATTTCAATTTATCGTTTCTAACGCGATTGTATGTATTTAAATGTATAAATATATTTATTTCATTTATTTAGATAACCAAGAACCATTGGGTGAGTAACAATATTCTTAACCTATGTTATTACTCAACTAGAAATTTCCGACTATGGCGCTAAGAATGCTGTTGGGGCTGCCACGAAGTCTGTTTAGTAGCGAGGCCGTTTTCTTACGCCGCCGCCGCCGTACAGCATCGAAACAGTCGGTACGTGCCTCAGCGAACATAAATGAAGCGCTACAGAACCGAGGCAGACGCATCAGCTCCCTAAATACTGGACCCGATGATCGATCTAACCTTAAAATCCCTAGAACGAAACGTACAATACTTAGCTGGTGCTAGTAAGGACCTATACCGTACCTACTACATTATATTCAGCTCTATTTAAAAGCCACTCTAAGCGTATGCGTAACCAAAAAAATATCTATGGAACGTGTTGACATCTTTTTATTCACCTTTTTTTTTAACTCATTTCGTTTTTGGAACACTCTTTTCAAATGTGCGCCCCCTGGCTATCAACAAAAAAAGGTTGGTTGAAACCTTGAAGAAAAAGGGGCTCTATTGAGATGCGTTAGTTCCGTATACGGGCTCCTGTGCATAACAACGCCTATTTTGACCTATAGTTAATTAAATTACTAGATAACTAATGACTGAATATAAACAGTCCAAAAATATACCTAAAGTAAAATTCACTTTAATTACGAGTTTATGACACTACAACGTAGAACCGATATAAGCTTTACACAATTACAAATCATCGAAACTCCGAATTATCTTCATCTTATAGTTCAAACACACAATAATATCTAAGTATATCTATTTCATGAATTATAAAGCTTCTTCTTCAGCGAGTTACACAACAAACAAAAAAAAATGTTATCTGTGGCATGTCATTCTGTCTGCACGCCTCTACGAGTGTCGACCCTTGTCATAGACACGCCTGTATTTATGGCCATTTCAAAATAGGAATACAAATTGTTTTTTAATCTATGAGTATCATAGACGTATTTCATTCAAGAGCTGTATTTGTAGTTACTAGTTAAGCTTACGTTTTAATAATGTTAAACCGTTTTAATTCAATAATTTGACCTGAGCTTATGAAGTTAATTTTAACCAAATTATGACGCCCTACTTAGTAGACACCCGATCAATATTTACTGTAGGGTTTATGTACAAAAAATGGTATAAATAAGTTTCCTAATAACATTCTAATTCTTCTTCTTTTTAACCTCCTTCCTGTCTAACCTATCTCACTTAACTTTTTACTGTATCCGCATTCCGCATTTAAAAGTTAATAAAAACCTAAATACCGCGATACCTATCATCTATTAAGAAAAGTTGGTCATACAGAACAGCAGGCGAGACAGATAAAAAAAACTATAAAGCTGTTTCTGCTCTACAAAAAATTCAACACTAGTTTTTACACAAGTAAGTTTGAAAATAAGTGGAAATGCCGGCGAGTAGTCGTAGGTGAGATCTGCGAGGGGCAGGGAGGGGCGGTGGCGGCGCGGAGGACGCGGGCGCGGGGAATAATCGATACCCCCATAGAACCATAAGTAGGGTGGACATACGGGATGGATTATAGCTTTTTTGGCCGTAAGTGGGAATTGGGTACTGTCACCATTACCATTTTGTGAATTTATTCGGACCTAAATTCCGAATTTTGCTAAATATTTCCTAATTAAAAGAAAGTCTGCGTTCTCCATTTTTAAACAGTTATCCAAAGTTTGAAAGGTAGAAACGACCGATTATTTTCATATAATTTCAATTCGTCTAGTTAAAAGGTTAGGACTCTCCAAGACGGCATCGCTTCCTTTTACAAAGTTTCGAACTCAAAATGTTATTATAAGAAAGATTAATTAATTCAACATTGCTTAACTTGAAGTAAAGGATATTGTTTCAAATTAAATACACACTTAGGTACGGAGAAACCATTTCTTTGCATTAAAAGAATATCGGTTGAAAGGATTTTAAATTGATGCTTATCAACATCGTCCAAGACGGGCTTAGAATGATTAAAATGTTAATTTAATAGGTCAAAATAATTTTGCAAAATTCAAGTAACTAAGCTGTCCAAAAAGTTGTGAACAACAATCGATACGGATTTAAAGACGCATCATTAGTCAAAGTAGTTAAATCAGTGAAGGTGACAATGTAATCTGAGGTACACACAAGGATTTAAGACGTCCTAATGTCTTCACTCCAATCGGATTAGAAGCAACTTCTAAATTATGGGCACCCGAAACCCCATAACAAAAACGTTCCTAAATAGCTCTTCGATATTGTCCCCTACATCTTTGTGTTCTCTGTGGTTCACCATAGAGCATAGATGCAACGAGTTCACTGCACTACACAAGCATGGGGGCCATGATTCCGCACCGTGTGTCTAATCGTCAATATTGATCCTCCAAAGATATATATTATCCAGGGTCAGGAGATAATGTGTTTTTAAACATTAGGGACGGAAGTTAGAAAGTTGACGAGATTACGAAGTGTCTACGAAGTAAAAGTCTGGGTAAATATGATAAAACATTGTCTGGTAGAAATAAACTTTTCTGTAGATACTTGATCAAAAATACTTAATTTCTATAACTTCCTTATTAGTATGCACAGTTTATTATTAAAAACTAGCGACCCGCCCGGCTTCTCACGGGTGAACCACTCTATCTATTGCTGAAAACTGCATTAAAATCCGTTGCGTAGTTTAAAGAATGTAAGCGTACGTACGACAGCGGGAGCGACTTTGTTATATACTATGTAAAGATAAAGATAGCATGAAATAAGAACTTCTGATCACGATTTATCAAGTACTTACACCAATTTAGTCATTTAAAAAAATACTTCTATAAATCGAATAAAGTTAACAAAATAATCACTCGTCTTGCTCGTAATTTAATCACAGTATTGCCATTGACAAAACACTTTCGCACTGCATTCATAATCCACAGATTAAATAAAATAAGCGCACTCGTTTAAAAAAAAACTCTTGTTCCCGATCCCCCACGCGGCAACGGCCCCGCGCTATTCTTCCAACAACGCCAAGTACTTTTCTTTAGTCTTGATTAGTATCGTTTCGCGGGCAGCCGCCATAAGATTTATTTACAATGTTCATTATTGCAAAGTTTTCGCCGAGATATTGTTGTTGTGAAGTTCTTTAGACAAAGGTCAGAGTCGGGCCTAATCACAGTTCGTTACGTTTTAGCGTAGGAGTTTACTTAAATATTTTAGAACGTAGGCTGGTGTCCTGCCTGGCTTATCTAGAGGGACGACACTTTTAAATATTAATAAGTTGAATCATTACCCACCTTAATTATGACTTTAGTTTTGCCTTAATTAACGCTTGGTTAACCAACATACACTCAATAATTCAGTTGGTTATACTTATAACAAACAAGTTAGTCCTTGTTTCAAAAGTTTTTACCTATTACTATGCACCAAAACTGTCCAAATGCATATCCAAAAAAAATATGTAGGTACCACGGAAAAAAAATGGGTTGGTACCTACTCATTGGCAGAACTAAGTTGAAAGCTCTAATACCCAAACACTGCTACTTGACTCTGATAGGTTTATTTTAATCTCCGAATAAATGAATCTGTACCAGAATCTATGAGATAGAATTAAAAGACCGAATCTAAAATAGACCGGTAAATATAGGGCCCTCAACCAGCGTCCTAATTAATAAATAATAACTTTATCAAAATTCAAATCCTCGTCTACAATCGGTTAATGATTATCCAGTCCCTCATAGACACAATACATCAGAATCAGGACAGATCATGCAATTATTAGCCGGATATCAGCGATGCCAGTGCACAATGCGACAATAGCTAGCCTATAGGGTAACGACGTCGTCGCTTAGTCCGATCGGTATACTAACCCTTGAAGATATGCTATAAAGTTATAGTCACAAGCGAAATATTATGTTGCCAAATGGTAACAAGCGACATATTCCTATCATTGAATGTTAGTTAAGTAATGTTATAACAAAAGGAAACTTCAAAGAAAGCTTAAATAATCAATATCTGAAGTTACGAATATTATAAAAATAAAGTGCTTTAGTTTGAGTATTTTTAAGAGTTTTCTGAAACAGTCAAAAGAATATTTTCAGTTTATTAACGGTTCAATATCTGTAGATACATAAAGCAAACGTCAATCAAGATTATGCAATTGCATACATGTTAAAATTAATGCAAAACAAATAGAAATACTATAGCTTTCGCCCACGGCTTTGCTCCGCGTTCGAAATGATCCCACTGGAAAGTACTATCGGGGAGAAAAGTTCTTATTTCCTAACCCAGGTCAGGCTCAGGCTGTGCCAAATTAAATCGAAAACCTTACAGTCACTAATGTGTAGAAGCTAACAAACAGACATACAGAGTTACTTTAGCATTTATAATACGTCGATTTTACATTGCTTATGGTCTCAAAGTAATGTCTCACACCCGTAGAATTAGAATGAGAACATTTTTCTTTTTTCACTAAAATTATTTAGAACAGCAAAATGATAAAGAAGATTTTTTTTTTCAATATTTTTTGCTCGATAACCGATTGTCAGTATTTTTTTAAGGTACAACAAATAGAGTTCATATATGTAAGACCCATAAAGTCAAAAACCCACAAGTCTTAAATGCATAAGTTAAACGTATTTGAATCATCGTGACGTGTGTGTCAATCGTTTGAAGAAGAGAGAGACAGAATTATGCTTTAAAAACACGAAAAGGACTATGCTCACACTAGGATACACGAAAAATTGAAGAATTTTCCTGTCCGTGACCACCATTTCAAGAGCATGGTCCTTTTAAAAAAATAACAAAAAGCTATCTACTTAAAGCAATCGTAAAACAGAAATGTTCTCATATTCCCATTCATAATATCAACGCGGTCGATATCATTCTGTTGAACGAGTTTACAGTATTCCCTATTTCCCCAAGCGCCAACCGTTGAGACGGTTTTCTTTAACAAATCGTCACAGAGCGAACTGTGATCCTGTCACTTCATCTCATAAGGTGGTAATAGATATATTCCACTTGAGAACTGACTTGTCTGCAAATACACGTGGCTTGTTTAAATAGACAAATCGATATTACCTACCCCTTGTGTTAGCTCTTAGTGAAAAATGGTTTTAGGCTTTAAACGATGAGGCGATAACGAAGAAAAATATGGTTAAAAGTTCTTAGGTACGTACAGCGTGAAACCTTGGGGTTAGTAATTACTTTTTACTTGTTATTGCTCTATCAATGGACTTGCCATTGATAGAGCCATAACAAGTAAAATTATTTTTAAAAAAAGTATGGTTAAACGCATCACCTTTGAAAAAATGCTTGAATGTAAGTATAAAGTTGTTCAGGTTTGTCTTTTTTTTCAACTTTTTTTTCTAAATAAATATCATGTCTTAAATTCATGCCTAGAAGGAGCGTACAACTTTACCCACGCGATCTCTGGTAGGTAATATCTTTCCCAGCCCAATATTCCAAATCTAAACTAACAGCATACATAATTTGATTGTGTCGTCAAACAGCTTGTAAACGTTCCTCGTTATTCATCTATTGATCTCATCACAAGTGTCAGAAGCTTGGGTTTTATAAGAGCCATATAATACCAATACCCCAATACCCGAGGGGAAGTTGGGCCCAACTCCGATCACTTTGCCGCCTCGCTTCGAGTATCTATGGTCGGTAACAAGTTGTGAGTACTATGAGTATGCGTGAAAATGACATGCCTAACATTTGTTTGTTGGTGGACCATTTTCTTGTGGCCATCAGGCCAACACAGATAGAACACCAATAAGTATGTATATACTTATTGGTGTACTTTATGTGTGAGAATTGTATTTGAAATTGTTTAATGTATTAGTAAATCTTGGGCTATGCAGGTTTGGTGAAACCAGGATGGTGTCTTGTCTATGAATGCAACGGGTTAGCCCCGAGCGAAGACTTTAATGAAGTAGGTAGAATAGGTATTTTTAATTCTATTTGAAATTACATGAGCAGCTCTTTTTTTATTTTGTGCCTAGCAACACTAATTGTTTCATACCTGGCAACACTAACAAACTAATAAAACAAACAACAGTTTATCGGAAAATTCTCATGAACATTAAATATCAGCTTCGGGAAAAAATATCTTTATTTCTTGAACATTTCAATCGGAAAAATAACACAACTTTCTATCAATAAAATACATTTGGAGTTTGCTCCGAAAGGTTTGTTTTATTCGACAAAACAGAAAAAAAATGAACGTACTATTTTTGGCCAGTTTTAACGAGAACTTTATTTTTTGAGTGGGAAAATCCTCATGGTTTTCCACACTGACAGAAACAAAGAATATTTAATTAAAAATCACCTTTACCTTACTAACCTACTTTAATAAAATATACACTCTATCTCAGTAAGAAAATCAATTTGAATTCGAATTTCCTGATTTTACACATTGGCGGGAGAAACAAAGAGAATTTCATAAAACAAAAAAACTGTTTAAACCTACTCACCTACCTAACAAAGCAAGTAATGTAATACAATATGCATGCAATAATAATACTTGTATTTCTTTAGCGAACGATTAGAAAAAAGCTATACATACTTACTTTTCGTACCTTTTTTTATTTTTTTTGAAAATGACATGTCAACCTAGGAGGTGGTCGTCTGCTTAACTGGACTATCCTGAGGGTGCCCTGAGTATGAAGCCATCGGACTTTTCGTACCTACAAAAATATGAGTATATCGTGCTTTCGGGGCAATAAACAGACGTCTGACTGAATTTGCAAGTTATTATTCGACATTTAACTTTCCTATCCAACCAATTCAGGATCCAATATGGACTAACTATGTAAGTATGTTCCGGAAAATCACAATCAATTTCTCTTGTTAATTGGCAGTAAAAAACGTGTTTTTATCGATTTTCTACGCTTACAATTTAAGCAAAAATGATTAATAAAGGTTTACCTACTTTACTTAGGTATTTCTTTACCGAACGATTAGTAAAAATCTGTACTTACTTACTTACTTTCCATACTTATAATATCGTTAGTATATTGTGCTTTCGGGGCAATGAACAGACGCCTGGCAGACTTTCCAAGTCAGAACTTTGCCCTTACAAAACCATTTTGTTACAAGGTTGTCTACGATACGTACGACAGATATCGTTAGCATGATGTCGCTCATTATAATTGCTTTAAGTTTTTTTTTTTAATATGTAAATATCGGTGTAAGTCTGTGCCCTGAGATTTATTTTCAACCTTGCAAAAACTTGTCATGGAATATAACGGAGGATTCATTAAAAAAATGGGGTAGGTTTTGGATAAGATACAACTTAAATTTAAAACAAAATAGAATTCAATTAACAATATATATTTTTATCAACGAAATAACATGCAGTTAGTTCCGAAAATACTTCAATTTATTGTGTCCGAAGATGAAAAGCGTAAAAATGCATAAATTTAAACATTTTTCTAGCCTGTAATGTCCCATTGCCGGGCAAAGGCCTCCCCAATTCCTTCCTTGAACTCTTTTCCCGCGCCTCCTCAAACAAGCTCTCGCGATACGCGTTCAATTAAAACTCCTAACAGCAATAAATCTATTAACCATGCTAAAAACATCTTTGAATGATGTTTGAAGGGATAACAGACTATATGCATCATTACTTAATTCAATATAAATCACACAAAAATATTGTTAAAAATACTGTTAATCACAAATATTGTTAAAAATATTGTTAATCACAAAAGTCGACACCAAAAACCCCTTCCACGGAGAAATTGCGCGATCCACCAGATAGCAAGCGAAACTCGCGGTGTGGTATATGCAAATTAATTGCAGTATTAGTATTCTTTACATTGCTAGTAATGCACAGACCAACTATTATCATAAGAATAGGCAAACGAACGTAGAATAAATATTGTATTGCAACTATTTATAACAATTGTGTTGAACGCTAGTAAGTTTGTTGTTTTGCGTTTTATCGTGACATCAATAACGGCTGTTGTCAAGTGAGGTAGGCAGAATTATTGTTTCTTAATTCGAAAATTGAACCTTATGTTCTCTGCCCCGTTGGTCTAGTAGTCGTAAGTGGTACTGCTCAGCATGAGGTCGGAGTTGCATTTGCATGTCAGAAAAAAGTGTTATTGACTATTTTCGTTTAGAGTTTCTTAGTGGCAGTCCAGAGTCTGGTAGTAAATGGTAATAGGCTCGCCCCATATTACATGGGATCTAGAATTTCAGAACACTGACTATTAACGTCTGTCAAACATTCACAGTTGACCGCCGGGACCAATGGCTTAGCGTGCTTTTCGAGGCACGGAGGAAACTCGATAAGTACTGGGGGTCACCCATCCACGGACCAACCAAGTCAAGTGCGGCTTAACCGGAAGATCGACCCGAGCAGCTGGTATTATTTGGCCACGAGTTTCTCCTCCGCGGAAAAATGGGATATTTCCACAACATTTCCTATGTGTATAACAAGGAAACACTCTATGAGCGACTACTATAAACATAATTCTTCTATAACATTCCCACTTCTGGGGCACATACTCCTTTCTGTGGGAAACAGTGAGCCTTTCTCTAAAAAAAATCCTACCCCTTACAAAGCTACCTAAATATTAAATCCTAAATGATACTGAAAAGCCGTGGGCGTACTACATCGTAGCCATTTATAAAGCGTTAAATATCTACTAGTATTTCTACCTCCTCTTCTAGGTGTTTTCTTCTCACAGAACACCTGATTTTCTCATGTGAAAATCGACATCGATTCACTCCGCTTTTGCCTGCGAGATGTGGCCACATGGCCGCGCTTGATGCCTTTCGTCGGTCTCCTACCGACAAAAACCACAGGATGGTCGCACTGAGCACACAAGGATAGTCCGTTAATATCACCTGTAGAACGTACAGGTACTACAGAGCACCTCTAAGGATGGTATGCTATCTTGGTAGGTAAATATATCTTCTTGATGTGACTTTGATCTAAGAAATTGTGTTACTTCATCGAATGTGGCCTATATTTGAAAAAAAGTCACCCAATTTCTTATAAATAACGAATATTTTATAAAGATGTTTGACATACTTTGATATACTTAGATTTGATTAAGTACCTACCTAGGTATCTATGTGAATTGTAACTGCTTCAAAAAACACTGTTTGATCCATAAGTAAATTTTTCGCTTCGTATAAAGAACGCAGACAACGAATGAGATGGCGGGACGAACTGGATGTCTTCCTTGAGAGTTGGAAAGTAGTGGCACAGAATCGTGACCGTTTGAAGGAATGGAGGGAGGCCTTTGCCCAGCTTTGGGACATTATGTGCTAGCTATAATAATAATAATAGAAGGTAAAGGTGTACCTAATAGTACACCTCCATTTAGCATGTAATGGGGGGGCGAGCCTATTGGCATCAACCGGGCACAAATCCAGACTCCGTGGCTGCTATTGAGAAATTCCTGATGGAAGATCCAATAACACTTTGCTCGCTTCTTTCTTAATTTGTTAAGCTTCAAATTGGCGCAAAACAAGTAAATAAATAATATGTATTAGGAGGTTATAATATACTACCTACATCTACAACCTCTAATATATCACGGTTCGAGGGCAATGACCTACATAATTCGGCCCTCCCTTTCCACGACCTCACTAATCTTAGGTCTCCTAGTGGAAGGTCCAAGTAATCCTTTTAGCAGACTGTTGGAATAAACTCCAATACACATATGTACGTAAATGTTGGCGAATTCCCTATTTCATTCACTCAGTGTCCGTTTCGGTTTCAAGAAGAAAAGTTTCTTTGGTCTTTCTGGTAACGAAATTAGAGCTTCGGTGAAGGGGACGCGAGTAATCTTTTTAACGTTAAAGTTACTATACAGTCTCATCTCCGAACATTACTGAAAAGACTACAAAAACACTACAACCTATTGAGTTGGTATTCAGTTACTGAAAATAAAAGAGAAAAGAAAAATGAGTGTCTACGAACTAACCGTAGATTTCAGTGAGTTTTCCAATCTTTTTCTGATAGGTTCGCCTCCTATTACATTTTTAACGTATAACAGGTGTAATGTTGGTGTACTGCCGGTACACCTCTCCCTGACCCGCATAAGTTTTTCTCTTAATATCATCCGTCAAGTAATGATTTAGGGACGCTCTTCATTGTAGACTATTCACGGTTAAAAATGGTGTAGATTCCACTTTTCCAAATAATGACTATCTATATAAAAAAACCGGACAAGTAAAAGTTCGACTTCCGTACGTTAATTATCTAAATTCCATGTTTTTTTTAATCAGAACCAAATTTGTTACCATAGATTAGTTTTCCTGTAATCTAAATGAAAAGAACCATTTTTTGTAGTTTTTTTTTTTCAAAATCTTCGGCCCTGTTGTTTTGGAGTTCGGGGAATGGTCAATTTTCGCAAATTTTCTTTAATAACTTCAAAACTATTTATCTTAAAATTATAAAAAAAAAAACAAAATGATATGCTCACAATGAGCCTTTTCATTTGTTGATTACACGTTCGTCTTTGGGTCACCGAGTTACATGTGTGTACCAAACAACTCAATCAGCCCAGTAGTTTCGGAGTGAATTGGCTGTGACAGATGGACAGGCAGACAGACAGACACACGAGTGATCCTGTAAGGGGTTCCGTTTTTCCTATTGAGATGAGGAACCCTAAAAACGCAAAAAATTGTCCACAACTCCAGATAGCCTTTAAAACTTATCCAAGTGTAAATTGGAGTAGATAAAAGAAATTTCACTCTCATTGTAAAGTTTTTGAGATAAATAGCGGAGTCAAAAAATACAGTCGTACGAAAGTTAAGATCCTTAATGATTACTTTCAGGTTTACTTTGTATTACCGAAGTTAAAGCTACAGCTGTTAAACATGTGTCTTTATGTTCAGGTATCTTATGAATAAGAATAATGTATTGTTTAAGGAATTACATTCCGTGCATTGATTCCTGAAACGCACACTAGGATTCCCTGTGTCGTGAGTTCAGACTCCTTCGTTTCGTTTACTAAACATTATGTTACACAAAATAATAATATTAAAAAAAAAAACATTTAAAAAAAATACAACCGAATTGAGAACCTCCTCCTTTTTGAAGAAAGTCGGTTAAAAATTAAAACCTAATCTAATGTACCCGTAATTTAAAAAAGGAAAACATAAAGAAAACAGTACTCATGTGTGCGTGTGTGTGTGGGAGATCTTATCCTTACTTATCGTGTCTAAATACTTCACGGAGGAAAATATTGTTGGGCAACTCTATAGTTTTTCCTTTGTTTGTGAATAAGTAAGTAAGTATTTTACTTTTATTTTTATTTTTTATTGTTCACATTTAATGACATTTATTTTGTAGAGTAGGTATTGTGTATTAATTTTATTTGATTATTGTGAATGTGAGGACCATGTGGGCCATTTTTTTTTATTTTTTTTTTCCACGATTTTCTGGCAGTTCGAGTACTATAAGCGACCTACCCAAATCTCCTTTCTTTGGTATTGTTTGTCGTGTCGTTGAGCTCCTTGAGTTATAAGTCGAGCTACACGATAACTGACAAATGCTTGCACTGACTGGACAGGTCCACTCAAATCTGTGTGGTTCTTTCTTCAAGAGACCATCTCAGACACTAATCTGCATAGTCCTCATTTGAGTTGAACAAGATTATGTCTGGATTTTAAAAGAGACGTATGACCTCTGAGTTTGTTTCGGCTGTTTCTTCTCAGAGTAGTCAGGTACGAAACACCGGCCCCATCTAGTTTAAAAAAAGAGACGTGTAAAAGTGTTTTTAAAAACCTATTTGCAAAATAAACATCATTTATCAATAGATTTTACGCAATCCCTTTAATAAGGTTAGCTATTCACACAAGACACAGTAGAGCGCCTCAAAATAATTAGTTTTTTTTTTTTTATTTGCCTATTCCGTCCCACTGGTGGAAAAAGGCCCTCCCCCATTGCTTTCCAACTCTCTCGGTGTTATGCCTTTTCTAGTCAGGAACTAGTCCAAATCATCACACCAGCGTTTCTTGTGACGCTTCATTCATCTAGTAGGTACCATCATTAGCTTACATCAATTAATTCAATACCTGCTTAATACCTAATGTTATAGTCATTTTAAATATAGCGGTTGGGCAACAAAAAATTTAAAAGTACAACTTACGTAGATTATTTCCAGTAGTCACATCGCGAAGCTCGTTACTATTCGGTAAAAAGCTGAATTCAGGGTGAATGCAGCTTTTTTTTTAAACAAATATGCCTTACTGTAAAAGAATTAATAAAACACCTCATTCAATCACTTACATCTCCCGAGAGTTATAATCCTGTCACCACGACACCGAAAAACCAGCCAAGGGCGAGTCGGATTAGGGCACAAAGGGTTCAGCACAATTATAAAAAAAAAAAAATAGTTATACGTTTTTGTATGGGATGAGAGCCCCGTAAATATTTATTTTATTCTGTTTTTAGTATTTGTTGTTATAGCAGCAACAGAAATACATCATATGTGAAAATTTCAACTGTCTAGCTATCACGGTTCATGAGATACAGCCTGTTGACAGACAGACAGACGGACAGTGGGGTCTTAGTTATAGAGTCCCGAGTATTTTTACCCCTTGGGTACGGACCTAAAAAATATATGTATATACCACACAACAAGCAAGACGCGTTTACATTGTAAAAGCTGCTCGATAGTAGTTGAGAATAGCTCGAAATAACTCAAGCTCCATATTATGGTGTGTTAATGCGCAAACCAGCACTCTCGGGCAATAACAGCTACATGGGAACATGACTCTTGTTGCTCAATCGACGAATAAATCTTGAACGCGATCAAAGAAGATAAAATGGTTCTTCAAGGGCACTTCGCAGATCGATAAACGCCTTATACGTCGAAATTGCTTTGATATAACAATATGAGAGGAAATACATACAAATGTCACGATTATTTGTAGCTTCTTGCCTTTTTTATCTATATTTCTTATCACGTTTTTATTTATTAGGTACAATAGCTTTTGCCTCCGGCTTCGGCCACGTGGAGGAAATTATCCCAATGGAACGTGCTCTCCGTATAAGAAGTGCCCTAACTTAACCCAGGTTGTGGTTTACATAAGTGTTGGTTTTTATCTAAATCCAAAAGGTGACAGACACTTTCTTATTCATAATATTAACATGAATTATATTTACCTATATACCCACTAGACTCCGACCTCCGTAATATACAACAATAAGGAAATTATAATCAATCTATACATAAAAATAAATAAATTTGATGTGTCTCAGTGTCTGTTTGTAATATCAAAATAACAGCTTTTTAATGAATGCAAATGACAATAATTACGGCACACTAAAAAAATTAAAACCCTCGAAATTGTTAACAAATTCCGATTCAAACGACAAATCTCCGAATCGGCTAGACCTATTTTGACAGGACTTTTACTGGCAGATAGCTGATGACATAAGGAATAACTAAAGCTACTATATAAGAATTAGGGTTCCGTGCAAAAAAATTAAAACTCTCGAAATTGTTAACAAAATTCGAATCAAAAAGGGAAGTTAACAAAAGTTTTTTAATAATAATTTCACGCAAACGAAGATTGTGGGCAACAGCTAGTTTTAATATAGAAATATGCACCAGCTATGCGTTAAAATAAAACTCGTGTTTTTCTCTATTGATTATTCTGTGGAGACTGCAGGCAACTTGTTTGATTTTGAAGGCGTAATCTGCAAAGGGTGGCGTAATAGTCTCCCGTCCGTATGTAAGTATACTTTCATAATGTAACTCTGTTAGACTGTTCTTTCAGGGTTTTTCATACCAAAACGGATACTCTTTGAGTTTGAGCACTAGGAGGATAGTGTGCTTATACCGGGAGAAACGAATACTACGTTACCGTGTTTCGATAAAGGGGAAACCTGATGTATAAACTCGGCGAAATACATGCAAAAATATGCACTGCAGAAGAAGTCGGCAAAATAATAACTTAATGTATGAAAAGGAAAAGGATCGGCAAAGAGCGAAAGTTGGCAAATATCGAATAGACCGGATATTCTTAGATGACTCGGCCCTGGAGTGTAAATGCGGTGTTGTTCCACAAACGATGGGACACCTAATATCGTGTTCTTTATGTCCTGTTGTTTGTTAATTGCAGGAACGGATTGACATCATTTAGATTGCCATCGACACGCTAAGATGAAAACTGAGTTACTACGAGTAACACCAGTATCTTTAAAAATTTCAAAGTGATCACTTGAGTAAAAGTAATATGTTAAGATACGATTTGTATTCTGATGTTTAGTAATTGCTTGTTAGATAAGTTAGAACTTTCATAAGTATGAATTCTTAGCTTTGCTTTCTTTGACTGTTCTTACTTCTTTCAAATTCTTGTCTAAAGCATAAAAATGGTTACATAAGTAATTACTTAAACTCGAGTCATTACTTTAACTTGACTATAGATACCAGGGTATAAGTGTATGTATGAACTCGATGATTCCGGTCTCATTTAAATCCAACACCAATTACTAATAAAGAACCCAAGGACTTAGAACCTTACACCGCACATAAAAGCACCATACACACTGGCACAAAACATCCTCAAGCGCTATTGGTCTTCAAGCGCTTTTTGGTCCTTTCATAAATCGAACACGACTCACGCACCGTTAGTTTCAAATAGCGCGCGTTTTTTTAATCGGATTCTAAATTCCAATAAGTCTTGCCAATCAATTAACTGGCCAGTGTTCGGTGTTACACGGAATTAGGGCAAAGCTAACGCTCCGTGCTCATATTAGATGTATTACTTGACCAACACATATGTATGAGACACGGCAGAATTTGGAACTATGTTTGAAATATACTGTATTTGGCAGGTAAACGACAGATTTCTTCGCAAACAGCGCAACCCTGATGTATCAAGTTATGTTGGTCGCGTTATACATGAGCTACCCTTAATCCGGGACTGGACAACAATTTGTACTACGAATTATGTAAGTGGCTGCATATGGTAACATGATGACGGACTGTACTGTGTACGGTAGATATAATTGATGATCATTAATTGCAGATATTGAGCCCGGATTAGATTCCAGAGATTTACTAGGATATATTTTCAAGGAAAGCAGTTTCATTATACATCTGAATGATATTAAGGCTCAAAATGCTCGTTCCAACGTTGCTTAGAATATGGAATATGAGTAAGTACTTTATTTTCTATTAGCAAAATCAATATATATAACGTTCTAATCTATATTTTTATGTTTTCACTGCCGTTTCACAGGCCCCAAGAGGGAGTGAGCAGTGAGCTATAATCCAGCATGTAAGCCTAGTGCAAATTGGTAGATACAGTTTATATATCAAAACTCAATAATTCAAGCAGACTAATCAATGGTCGGTAAACCCACAAATGATAGATGTATCCAGATTGGAACCTAATAGCCCGGAGCAAATAATATCTTTCGCCTAGTATGGCGACGTAAAAAGCTACAATTAATCAACTGTCAAACGGAAGATGTGACGCGGCCTCTATTCATACAGCCACGCCCTATGTGGCAGCTGCTTCCTTACCTAACGTTAATAAAGCATAAATTGACGGTTCTTAGGATTTATAAATCAACACGGGAGAGATTTATGTCGAGATCTAGAAACGTTACCTACTTAGCACGCGCTTGGTTTAGAGTTAGACATTCCCGTCTCTTTTTTACACTGTGTAATTTGACAGTTGTGCGACTGTGAGTATAGTGAAACGAATAACGCGAAACCAATGTATTGGTATTAGTAACATTTATAAATAAATCTCGACATTGGATGTTTATGCAGTAAATTATAAAAACTTTTTTTTGGTAGTAATCATATGAGCTCTATGCAAAAGCTTCTTTTTTTAAAACTCTGCAGAATTTTGTTCATACAATTTTCTGCTATTTCATATGCTCATAAATAAAACCCTATTGTTTTTACTTATTTTCCCACTTCCTTTGTTATAAACGTCTTAATATTACCATATTTAGAGTGCGACTAAGCGTGACAAAAATCGGAACTAAACTTGTTTTTTTTTTTCAAAACACGTTCATGAAACACTTTCATAAAATAAAGTTTACCAAAGTCATTCAAGTGCCAAAACATCCTTGTAGTACTGTATCAAGGCAATTAAGTTATAAGCCCCGGTAATTTAGAAAAAAAAATACACAAGTATACTATCGATTTCTTAGCGGCACCCTGAGAATCGAAACAATTACGTATCTATCTGTAGACCGTACAGACTCAGATAGGGTACGACAAAGGGGTCCCTTTCCCCTCAAAGGCATTCGGTTACCCCAAACAATACCTACCTACTTGCTCTGTTTTTATTTTATGCCTTGTTCTGTAGTGACGAGCTAAAACTGTAGTAACGAATACATGTGTATATTTAACAAAGAATAAAGCATTTTTTTTCAAATTTACTTAATTTTCCAGTTATTACTATTCTGCACACTGTGTCTACATTTCTAATCCAAATTCCCTCTTGCAGATCTGCTTGGAGAGATTTTTTATGAAATAAGCAGTACCTTTGTGCTCTCCCATCTTAAAATGTCCTGCTAAGTATTTAAAAATAAATAAGATGCACATACATTAATAGAATACGTAGTGTAATAGCGAAGCCGCGGGTACCTAGAGCGACTTAGTTGAAAAAAAATCATTTTAAAGCAGTTTTGAATTGTAAAGAAGCTGGTCAACAACTACGTTCATTTCAAAACGTAGTAGGTTCCCTTTGGACTACAACAGGCAAAAACTGCATGAGCACTCTCAGGCTCCGAAGCTTTCTTACGCTTAGAGCATATTACAGTGTCAGCGAAATCCTTAGCGAGAAACAATTTTGAAGAAAAAATGTTTTTGTCTATCTTTATAATGTAAATTGTGTTCTGGATAAGTTGTGATTTAATAGTTCAGTGTGTGAGTAGATTATCTTTATTGTTTAGCGTCAAATTATAACTTTTGCATGCCTATTGGTAAAATATGGCTGAACCTTTTATCTGTTTATCACCATGTACTGTACCCATATTTGCAAAATAAAAACTACTTACTTACCGACTCTTTTATATCGAAACATGTTTTGTTAAACTTAAAAAAAACTGTTCTGAATTAGGTACTAAGGCCTCAGAGAACACAAGACGTGGCCACCGTGTCGGCTTAAATTAATTAAGCAATGCTATTGTACGCACGATAGGAAAAACAAACTTAAATAAAAGATACTACCTAAAACATTACAGTTAACTGGTAATCAGGGATTACGGAAAACAAATAAATACTCATTTTAGAAAATAAGAGTTCATTCTCTTTATCTGCGTAGTCTTTTCCCGACTATGTTGGGGGCTTCCAGTCTAACCGGATGCAGCTGAATGCCAGTATTTTATATGGAGCAACTGCCTAGTATTGGGTAATACTTGGTAAGACAGGTTGTCAGACTTTACCGACTGTCAAAGAGAGAGCTATAATAAAGGGTGTAACAAGACCTTTAACGAAGCCGAAAGCCACTTGTTCTCCCCGTCATTGCGGTCATTTTTTTGTGCTGGACTATACCTGGGAACCTTCTAGTTACGGAGATATGGGGGTCAAAGCTCCAACTTTTTCACAAGTTTTTTCTTAAATGCATGTTTTTAATGTAAGATTTTTACTTCAAACACACAACCCTCGTACTATTCAATGCATCCATCAGCACAATGTTTTGAGTGCGTTACATTGAGCCCTACCGTAAAACATGATTTTTCACCCCAAAAAAAAAGAGTCTTCCCAGCAATAATTTTTGCGTAAAGTTACTTAGTATGATGTACAGAATGCTTGGTTGACGGCTGCGTGAAGGGTCTTGTTACACCCTGTATAATTCTTATTCTATGTGTAACTATCCCAACAATCACTTTGTTTGGTCAGTGGTCTACAAACTAGGTTCCAAAAAGAATTTAAGACCCCGTAATATTATAAATATAATATGTGCAGGATTTAATCATTCCTCTATATTATTTTACGTAAAACTTCCTTCGCTAGAGAAATATTTATTCAAGGAAGCGAAGTTATTATAAATAGTTTACGTCGTCCTACGAAATATGCATAAAGAGAGTCTCGTAGGATTTGAAAGACAAAAATTATAACGACTCAACTCCTGACATTTTGGTGTCCTACACTTTTGTTGAGGGATCCTACACGAATATAACACAGAATTGGCGAAACAGCTTTAATTTATTTAGAAATGGGAGGACTCACACGAGTAACCGCTCCGATGTGTAGTAAGCAAGCCTAATTGTTAATTTATAAATGCTTAGAAGCCACATTGTGAACAATACGCCACTGCTTACCATTACGGTCGGAATGTAGTCTAAACTTATGTTATGGTACCAATTTATATCCACAGCCGTTTTTTGATCGACTTTATTTTTATAACCTCTGCAACTTTCACGTAGCGTTTAATATCCGTCGCGCTCGCTCCAAATTGAGTTTCGCGACGGCAAATATAAAGTTGTATTTGCCTAAACACAGACTTGTAAGTTTGACACTTGGGAAGATCTTTATGACTTAGCTATAAGGGTGATTTTCGGTTGTTTCGGGGTCTAATTGAGAAGGTCCTGTCAGAACTTCGTGGTGGTCAATGATGGGATGACTCACATCACTATCGCCGTGCATTCTTGGGACGTATCCGTTTCTAAGTTATTTTTTATTTGGTTACCGTTTGAACTTGTGTCGACGCGTTTAATAGGTCATCATGAATGGCGTATCTTTATTCTTTACTTGGGTTTTTTGTAACTTGAAGCTTCGATATACTGGAATGCATTCGTCACATATAAATCTATGTAGGTACTATGTCATAAAAGAAAGTAAAAGCTATGATTAATCACAAGGAGATACCATTTTTTTTTATATTTAATAATTAAAGTACATAATCGTTTATCGCACAAGGTACTGTTTTAATAATAACTCCCAGATTTTGTCAGAAATTAGGCACTATAGGCACTGCCACACCCTTTGGTACGACCAAGCCAGGTAACGATTATGGGAGCCACATACAAACTTAAACAACTGAAACTTTTAACAACATAAACTTACAACTGAAGCAAAAAAAGGCTTAAAACAAAATATTCACACCAATTAAAAAAATGACTATGCATAGACTAAACAAGGTAATTAATTCAAGTTAACTACAACACTAATTAAAACAAGATATAAGATACGATGTTAATTATTGATTATTTCTTGTAATTACATATTAAAAACAAGTAAATAACCTATTTATTTGATTTTAAATTACCAAATTATTTATTTATTCAAAGACTTGACCGTCACAGTTATTAACTGAATCACTAGTTTGTAACTGATTTCTATCTTGCATGAAATATCAAGGAACATTTTTCATGTCTTGTAGAAAAAGGTTTCTGCAGATCGTTGAGGGGTCCGTAGCGACATCTAGAACGCCACGTACGAACTACGCTTAAATTATACATCGCACAACTTCAGGTATGGAAAAAAAAAAATACGATCACCCAAAACTACTAAAGACCGAAACTAAACATTAAACTAAAAAGTCAGAAATAACTTGAGTTGGTTATTAGATTGTGCAACCGTCGATTAGTGGCCCACCAGCAATATCAACCGACCGTCTGGTTGGAGGATACCTACTCCCTTTTCAATGGAGAATGAGGAGTTTTCCTCCCTGTTCCTCATACTTCTACATATAAGTCTAACAGTGTCAGCCACTACAGTAGGAGCTAAGTGAGATCCAGATAGTTGAGGATTGCTCATCGCCGATGAGCAAGAATAAATTTTATTATAAAGTGATTCTTTATTCTAAAGAGTTAAGAGTTTTTAATAAGGCCAATAGAATTTTAAACTTTTCAATGCAAGACATTTCAAAGTGGAAGAAAACATAAATGAAAAAATGCGGATTCTGAAATGCAACACAAAAATTCAAACAGTACGCTGTCAAACAATTCACTTGACTTGTGATTTGACAACCGATAGTGCTTTTCAGAAAAAGTGGCAATGTCGTAAACTGAGGTTTTATCTAAACAGACGCCTAACGGAGCCACTTGTTCTCCCCGTCATTGTGATATTTTTTTTTGTACTGGACCATACCTTAACCTTCTGGTTACAAAGATATTGAAGGTGTTTTTATCTCCGAAAACAAAAATTAATGTTTTTACTATACTAATTGGCTGTGATAAAGCCAAGCCAGAACAGACAATTTTTTAAATCTTTCTTCTAAAAACAAAACTTTAACAATACCTAGACTAAGATTATCACAAAACAAAGCATTTACAAGACCTTAGACTAATTTATTAAAAGTCCAAATAAATAACACAAAGAACGTTTCTATTGTTATCTTAACAAGACAATCTAGATTCTACAGCTTACAAAACGAAGGTCTTCTAAGATTTTGACACAGTTTTATATTCCAGACTTGTGAGACATGGAAATAAGGCCTTATAAGTTTTCTGTTTGCTTTGATTGAAAATGTTAAAGCCACATAAATTCAATCGTCCTCATTACTGAAAAATACAACTGGTAAAAACAGCACAGTGGCTGGAAACAAAGTGATACATTATTTATGTAAGGAAGCCTTTTACTTCTCTGTCTTCTTTCGTACACATCGACAGAACGACTTGGGTCCAAAGTGCAGGTGTAGGGACACATTGGACATTCCAACAAATACTATGATCAGTAGGGCTATTGCGTATCTCTGTTGACAGTTCATAGTGATCATCACTTGGCGAGTTTTGACATACAATGACAGTTCTGCACGGGTAGCGTCAGTTGAAACCAACAAGAACGGTCATCGTGTATCAAAACCAGCCAAGTGATGATCACTATGAACTGTCAACAGAGATACGCAATAGCCCTGCTGGTCGGGACACACATTTTCGCATTCAGGCTGAGTGTCGGTAGAATTTTTAATCCCCCATTTTGCCAAAGTGTGTTGGCAGTGGCCTACTTGGGTGCGCTTTTTACTTGGAGGCTTAATTTGGCTTAGACATGCATGACTTCATGATTTTGCTAATGTAGCGATATGTCCTTATGAAGATTAACACCTGTCATCTAGACAGCCGACCTCATAATGTGGCTGGAACAGACTGGTTGCGGAAGGGAAAATAGCAGGTGTTGAGGAGCTCACTGATAGAGGTCCATATCCAGCCATAGACAACAATGGGTTAAGTTGATTGGTCAAATTTTGGAACCTTGAGTCATTGGTTCTAGAGGAATTGGATTTAATAAACTCCAGGCCAAATACGACACAAGTTATTCATTCAAAACAAAATTTTGTAAACATAATACTCATGCCTAAACGGTAAGGCATTTAGTACACTCACATGAGAGTCACTCACGGCTATTCTTAAGAAAAATGTACTTTGAGCCACCAACGTGGACGAATCCAGTACCGGTTGCTACCGACTAAGAATTTCCTGCACCTGAATTCTTTTTTTGGCATTACTTTCGTAAGGGAGTGAGATAGACATACGATTTCCCGAATCGAAATCGATTCGAAGCGTTTGTGAATACGGGGGCTGACGGAAAAACACAATAACTCTTGCGACCTGGTATTCCACAACCAGACCTCATGCTTAGCAGAACCGCTTGCAATCACTAGACCAACGAGACAGTTAGTCAAATTAAGTTACTAGGTAACAATTAACCAATAACCATAGAACAGTGGTTAGGTCAACACGTGTCACGCTGACACGTGCTACAAGGACCGCTCCACTGACTGCGACCACAGATTACCTCACGCCACACAACAGAACTAACCTCAGACAGAACTAGCATGCCGTCATCATCATTCCAGGAAGGTTAAACAAAGGATGCGATACAGAAATCTATACTTGAATTCAATGCTTAGTTAATATTATAAACATGAAAGTTACCTACTCTATCTGTCTGTTTTTCTGTCTGTTTATTTGCTACCTTGATTTATTTGTCGACATACTATTAGTAAGCCGGCCATATTAGCCGTAGAATCGAACCGATGACCGTTTTGTAGACTTGTACTTGAGTGGAGACGCCCCAAGGCTCGGTGGAGCAACGATCCCGGCAGGGTGGCTGGTAGCAACTGAATGAGAATTGCCGAGAATCCAGTTAATTGGCGTGCTACATCTGTACTAATTATTAGAAAGTTAAAAAAGAGAAGCAAGTCTGCCTGTTACCTTCATAAAAAGTATCCTCCACATCAAAACATTATGATGTGGAGGTTACTTTTTGTCCCGGCAGGGGCGTGCCGTCCATAGAGGCAATTAGGCCTAGCCTACCCTACCATTCCTACCAACAACGCAACAAATGCATTTATTATAACTATATTAATCAAAAATAAAATAATAAAACGCCTGTTATAATACTTAAAGCAACTTGTCGCGGCCGTATGACGTAACTGGCTCGCTCCCGGCCGTCTAGGCAAGGCCCCAGCCGGCCTAATTTCCATTGATAAATTTAAGCACACTGATAAGTATTTTCGTGTATATACACGGAAATACGAACGGCACACATAGTAAATAGGGGCGTAAACTCCTGCGAGTGTAGCTGGCTAGCTGGCCACTGATTGGCTGCCCCACAAAGTATTATCCGGCTAAAACGGTATGCGGTGATGCAATTATATTTGGTAGTGTTTTTTTCATTGACAAAATAACAATTGTATTTTTCTTAGAAGCCATATTTGTTTCATGTGACAAGCAAAATTTATTTCGTGATCTTGAATGTTTTGATTATTATAATATCTGACGGTTGTAATTCGTTTTGAAACGTACAGTAGTGTAAATATTATTTGTTGTATTTGTTTATTTACTTAAAAATGGTGTTCTGTTGTGAAGTTTGCGCTGATAATGTGTTTGTCAGAAGTTAAAAACAATAAGTATTCACGATTGTTTGATGTTAAGATTCAAGTTGTGTCTAAAGGAAAATGTGTAGATACCCGAATTACGAGAATTAACCCAAAATTCATCTCGTACTCGGTATTTCAAATGAATCTTTCTTCTGTTTGCATTGTCAGAAAATCGTGATTTGAACCTTGATTAATGTGGTGAGTTCTTGTATTTATAACTTTGGTTTTTACAGGCTTATTTTCAATGTTTTTTTTTCAAATATTCCGGTCAGACGCTCAAAATTGGGTACGGAACGAAAACTAAACTATTTTTTTTTGTTTACAGCGCCCTCTGTTTTACTTTTTAGGTTTTTTTGTAACGAAGCGACATCCTTCGTTCTTGTATTGACAGAATACCATTGAAATTCCTTATATTTAAGCTAGATGGCGTTGTCTCTCATTTGAGGGTCATCCGATAGAGCGACGCTGTGATGTTGCGAGTTTTTTTTTTTTTGCTTGGCCTGCCCGCCTTCGGGAGCACTGCACGCCACTGTGTCCCGGTAGTATATTTCCTTGGAATAATTTCAGAGACACGGCGGAAGCAACTACAATTATAAAAGATGTTGTGGAAATGTGGGATGGTGAATTATTTCTGTAATTGGAGAAATTGAGACCATCATTTTGATAACCCTGCAATAGCCCCTAAACTAATTAGCGAGATTGTAGGAAAAGCTTATCTCTTCTCATGAGACTTAGCTGGGGTGACTATACATATTAAGAGTTCCATCAAGATTCACCATGGCCACTAAGTAGATAAGGTCTATAGTAGACGAAACTACATTGGGAAACTTGTGAAACCGTAACTTTATATTCCATTCACAATTCCGTGCTATTTATCCCTTAAATGCGACAGTGACTCTGTCTGTGATCGATTTCTTGCCCACACTGGAATTACTCCTGTTTTAAGACGTCATGGTAGGCCACCTGGGTAACGATATAGAATACTTACCGTTTTTAGTGTAACGCACGACGAACTATCAAGCTATGCAAAACCAAATTAAGCTGATCTCTCATTGTACAGGAAGCTCATATAAAGCGAGGTTAGGTTTTGTGTGTTATGTATAGCTTGATGTGTCGCCGTGTGTACGTTCGGCGTGAGAATTTTCCCGACAACCACACGGGCGAAAATCTGCGGTCAAAAGCTAGGAAAACATATCATAAAGCATCGTAAATTAAACTCCCTTCCAAGTTAGCTAACTGCTAATCAAAAGTACTTGCTTACAAACAATTAACGTATTTTACAAGATACCTACTTCACAAATTCTAATTATAGACATTACCATGTGAAGTGCACTGTGCAGCAGTCATAGTTAACAGGTGGCCGGCGCTGGTTAAACGGTTTTAAAACAACCGATTACCTATCAGAGGAATCCAACTTTGTTATAATCAAATTTATTTAACTACACATGAAATTATACCCTGTACCAAAGCAGCAAGGTTGGGTTTTGTTTACGGCAAGCGCCCTAGTAAAATAACTGGGAGCCCTATTGTTGCTTACGCAAAGATGTAATCTCTTATTTTATTATTACCTGAATGGAAAGGGACGCAGGAGACCCTATAATAAATATTGGACTTTATCTTCTACGAAATAAAGTACATTGTACTTTGCCCCCGTTTTAATTACATAAGGTTCACTTTAAATACTTAAACGCTGTGAAGCGGTCTATACCGTGACGTGTCAATTTTTCTCAGTTTTTGTATAAACTGTGTGAAATATGGCGGGTGACGTCACAGGCTCGCAGTATGGCGATGGTAGGAGATGGGAGATAATAAAATTATGTCCAGCGCGTACACAATGACGGATATGGGCCACTATGTTATGTCCACCGAGGGGTTCATAATTACCGTCTGACGGGCATCTTGTATAGGCAGCAGTAACGCGATGTATGTGGACACCGTAGGTACCTATAGCAGCCTTTTGGCAACAGACGCTACCATTGATCACACGGTCTTCCATTGTAGAGTTAACTGTGTCTGTAGTCAGTACAATGATCAAAATCCGTCCATATGCTTACTTACTTTAATAACATTAAAAAAATGGGTTTTCCAAGTCTTTAAGATCAAAACTGCTTTACAAAATACGGTACCTACGTTAACAAGAATAAATGAGGAAAATCCTTGGGCCTAATGTGATTTTCCAAGATACTAATAACTTGATTAGTAGGTTTGTTAGAAAACCATCAGTTGGATATGTAGCAAATGTTCAAATCAACCCCATTCTGGACTACACCTTCCAATATTCAAACAATATAATACAGGAAAAACACACATCCTTCATTCAACCAGTTAGCAATTTCCCCTAAAGGATTACCAGGAATACAGCCGCTTGAGGAGTTCGCTCGCAAGCTAATAAGATATTAGATATTGTAATACTGCAGTAGTGATGCACGGTTCGATCCGCTACAGAACAGTATCGATACAACATGATTACATGATACTCTGGTTACCGATATTATGAATTGATACAAACGAATACCATACAATGCTTGGATCGATATTAAAGTACCAGTTCAGTATCCGAATGAATGGATCGTGTTTCGTATAATACTTTTTTTTTAAACCATCTTGTCCCACTGCTGGGCAAAGGTCTCTCACCCTTTACCTTCTACTCTTCCCTCCGTACGGTTTTCTCCGGCCAATCTCTTAAAAACGCCTCTTAGGCCTCCCTCAGCGACGACGATATCGTACCAAATTGTCGTAAATTGCATGATCAAACAATTTAAAAGAATACAAAAGGAGGAAAAAGAAGGAGCAGGAACCAAAATAATTCCTGGAAGGTTGCCTAGACTCTAAGAAAGATTAATATGTACGATACTATACGATTCGATATTTAAAGAATGGAATCGAAGCCATTCGAAACGATCCTGGAATCGTATCGTATAGTTGCGAACTTGCGATTCGGATTGATTAAAAATATCGATAGGTACAAATGCAAGGCCAGCATCGCCCAGGCCCAGCCCTATACTGCAATCTTCGAGACAGATTTCTAAACCGCACACAATAAGCCTTTTTGCTGAGTTTTCTTAAGTCTTTTACAACTTGCAGGAAGAGATTAACGCTTGACACAAAATTCCCTTTCATTGCGGAAAGTAAAAGTAATTACGATTACTTAATGGCGAAGTGCTTACTAACATCATCGTCGACAATTAGTTGGTGTTCTGTTCAAATCTTTACAACTGTGTGTGAACTTGGTTTTGATCTAACCCTGCTAACCCCTTTTTGGTAGTTAGTCGTTATAGTCTTATAGTGTAATAAGGTTATAGTTTTAAATAAATATGTTTAGTGAATAGTAATCATGAGAATGCATTTGAAATTAAAATACCCAAGTAGCTGAGCTAGTAATTTCAAAAGCTCTAAAAAACGATATCTATTGAACTGCTGGCAAATCTGCTGAGTTCTATTCAGCTAGAGACAGAAAAAGAACACTTTTACACCCCTGAACCGCTTAGGTACTAGGTACCTAGCTCCTACGAATAATACAGCCCCCACCGTCTCTTGTTTACGTCGAACTTTAGTTAATTTCTGGCAGGACAAGGTAATAAGCTCTTTAACAAAAGAAAACCAGATTAACACGAAAATTACAAAACCTACAAACGCAAAACTTTTCCACTTTTTCCACCGGACTCATGTGATCAAACATTTTATTTTCCAAAGTGGAAGTGCCCCGGAGAGTAATTTGCTACCCGTACCGATGAAAAATACACCCGATCCATACACATAGGGACTATAAAAAGTGGCGAAACATGGGTAATGCCGATGTCAAAGTTCACCAATATTGTTTGGCGTATTTAAGGGAAACCTACCTCTAGAAGCTTCTAAAGGCATAAATCAACTTTGCTCTTCAATATGAATATATCATAATAAATGCGAACGGATAAAAGTGTGAACAAACTTATAAACCTACGCAGTTGCCTACACAATATCAAAAAGAAGCGATGATCATTTAATGGAGGCGTCGTTTAACACTTAGCGCCATCTAGTAGCGAATAGCGGAAACTTTAAACCGTTCGGTGCATGATGTTATTTTATTTTTATTTGGACTTGTAGTTATTATGATAAGTTTCAAATAATTGAAAGAAAAAGTATTTATTAGCCCGCACAGGACAAAACATAAAAAAGACGTTCGAACGGCGTGGTTGCTGATTCAATATTAATTATGTACCTACATGTGTTTACAGACTACTTTGTTATAGGTATGTATTGTATCTTAGTTGAAAATAAATCGCCTTCGCTGATTAAAATGTAAGCAGATATCGTTGAAGAAGGTACCTAGCCTGCAGTATCATATCATAGTAGGTAGGTATGGTATTTTCCTAATAAAAAGTATAATACTTAGATACCTTAAATTGATTGTTAAAACCATAGGATTATTTTTCAGTATTACCTACATATATTAAAAGTTGTAAAAGATCTTCTATACCTATTAAACAAATTGACACAACATCAGAAATCCAAAGCGAAACAGAAACTCACATAATCAAACAAATTAGTTAACCTAAAACCCTTACAAGATATTTCTGCGAAGCCGTGCTGCGGTGCGGCGAGTCGACCATCAAGTTGACAAACAAGTCGGCCGACCGGTCGTGCGACAAATCGCAGCTTCATTTCTCCGCCGTGTGTTGAACATCGTCGACGAACATGGTACAAAATGTATTGTCATTGGACGCAAACGTGTTGCTTTTTTATGACACCGAGAGAAGATTTACGCTAAATTATCTTGTAATCTTTGTGAATTTGCTTTGAATGCTCCTATTTGAGGTAAAGAGTATCGTTGTGGTTTTTATGTAAGGATAGATAAGATTCTTTCATAGTAATTATATTATTTTTGTGCTTGCTTGTATACCAACTGCAAGTATTTAATAGATCAAATACAGGGTAAAAGGGACACACCCCCACATAGAAATATTTCTTTGGGAATTTTAAAAAAAGTCGAGAAAAAAGTGAAGAACGGCAGATTTTTTTTTTATATTACTGTTGAAAAATGTCTATGTCTTTGTTTGTTTGTTCAGAATGATGTACTGTTTATAGGGTGTTACAAGACCCTTATAGAAGCCCAAAGGTACGTGTTCTCCCCGTCATTGCGATCATTTTTTTGTTCAGAACATACCTGGCAACAGTGGCAACCTTCTAGGTTACGGAGATATTAGGAGTCAAAGTTACAACTTTTTCATTTTTTTTTTTAAATACTTCTTTTCAGCCTATGATTTTTGCTGTAAACACCTCCACGCCGTGGGTACTATTCAATACTTACATCCATTAGCACAATGTTTAGTGTGCGTTACATTATGTCCTACCGTAAAACGTGATGTTTCACCCAAAAAAAAAGTTGTTTCCCAACAATAATTTTTGCGTAAAGTTACTTAGTTTGACGTACATAATGTTTGGTTGACGGCTTCGCTAAGGGTCTTGTTACACCCTGTATGTGGTGAGCGTTTGACATCGGGACATCTTACTAATCTATACTAATATTATAAAGCTGAAGAGTTTGTTTGTTTGTTTGTTTGTTTGTTTGTTTGAACGCGGTAATCTCAGGAACTACTGGTTCGAATTGAAAAATTCTTTTTGTGTTGGTTAGCCTATTTATCGAGGAAGGCTATAGGCTATATATTATCACGCTACAACCAATAGGAGCGGAGCATCAATGACAAATGTTGCAAAAACTGGGAAAAATTATTCTCTTTGATAGCTTCCGTTGCGTGCGCTGCGTAAACGGTTAAAGTTGCACAAATATAATGTAGCAGGGAATTATTCCTCTTAAAAAGGTCTCAAAAAAAGTCCGCGACGGCACATGCTTATCTTTTAAGGTTGACTCACAATAACCATTTTTATGATTTTAAAATTTGGTCAAAATTAATGTTTTATTTGCGAAGGTGTTTTTACCGACATAGTATTAATCCTTATCAAAATAAATATGTTAGTCATCTGTAGCATTCAATTGTGACCAAAATTGCCCTTTACACTATTCAATTTAGATGAATATCTTAGGAGATATCACAGTTTTAAAATAACTCCGCATCAAAATAATGACCCGCGCGCGCTGCGAGGCGGGTGTTCATGTTGTTGGGAAAACCAATGTGATTAGATTCAATGCACAAATATTGTGGGGAACTTAGAGAAGGTTTTAGTTTTTGTTTCATGATGTTATCAGTGCTCTCTATCAAAAGATTTATAAATTTAAAGTGTTCAAGAAGAACTTACCATCATTGTGTAAGATACATGTAACGACATCTATTGCACCAAAATGGTACTAATTAATAAAAATGTGCTCACAAGATAACTTTTAAATCGGGTCTGAGAGCAGAAAGTACTCTAGATTAGTCTACATGACGCTATAACCCTGTAGAGTGTGTGTTCGATCGCTTTACATGCATTATATTTTAACGGTTAAATTTCGTGCTCGATAGATGGCGCTATTAATTTCACTCCATTTTCTGAGTCGCGGTGTTAAGTTTTCCGTGAAAGAATGACCCTCGCCCGTGTCAAATGTCTGAAGCTTGGTTTATTAACCAACGAAACAAAAAGAGGAGGTTCTCAATTCGACGCGTCTATTTTTTTTAATTTTATGTATGACCTGACCACGCATAACTTTTTACAGAGAAGTCCGATATTCATGATCTTTTGTTTTTTAAATTGAGAAATCATGTTTGGGCTCATTTCCTGCACCTTGATGAGAACTTTAGATCTAGCTGGAGTATGACGTCATCGAAGGTCTGACGATGGAGACGGAAGGCACTTGCAAGAGGTCCTCAAGAGTTTGCAGCAACAATAACGTGTTTGGGCTCAATTCATGCACCTTGATGAGAACTTTAGGCCTTGCTGAAGTATGACTGTCATCGACGGTCAAACGATAGAGACAAATGGCAGTTGCAAGCGGTCCTAAACAGTTTGCAGCAGGTAGGTATAATGTTATTGGGCTCATTTCATTCACTTTGATGAAAACTTTAAACCATACTGAGTTGTCAGTATGACTTTCATCGAATGTCTGACGATGGAGAAGGAAAGCAGTTGCAAGTGGTCCTCAAGAGTTTACAGCATCTATATCGTGTCTGGGCTCATTTCATGCACCTTGATGAGAACTTTAGACCTGCCTGGAGTATGTCTATCATCAAAGGTCTGACGATGGAGACGGAAGGCAGTTGCAAGAGGTCCGCAACAGTTTACAGCAGTTTTATCGTGTCTCGGCCCATTTCAAGAACTTTGATGAGAACTTTCGTTCTAGCTGGTGTATGATTGTCATCGAGTGTCTAAAGATGAAGACATAAGGCTGTCGAGGGTCGCGGGCCTGTGGACAGTGAGTAATGGGCTAGCTCGCCATCCGTCCGTCTTATGACGACAGGCCGTGGTGACGGCGTGTTCGTGTTCCACACGCGCCTCAAAGAGATGTCAGCAAACGGGAAGGGATCCGAGAGGAGCGAGGCCTGCCAGGGTTGCGGGACTGTTCGAAAGAGATACCGCGGCCCTGGAACGCAAAGGGCAACAGAAGAAACGTGGGTGGATTTTAGTCAGTACAAGTCTGACAATCCCTTCCGCTCCGTCCAGAGTGGGAGGGGTCATTTGATGATTATCCATCGGTAATAGTATATAATAGGGATTTACTCCTTTTGAGAGCTTCCGTTGTGCGTGAACGGTTAAAGTTACGCAATTATCATGTATGTCGGAATTGTCCCTCTTAAAAAGCTCTAAAAAAATATCCGCAATGGCCATATGTCTAAATTTTAAGGTTGACGCACACTCTCTCTAACCTCTCTTTCTTTTATGTACGCACGCACGCAGACGAAGTTGCGCGGGTCAGCTAGTGCCTTAATATAACTATTGCGAAATGAATGTTAATTCTGTGGTTTCTGCCTGCCTAGGATGTGTGCATGTTGAAATTGCAACTCTTAGCACTGAAAATCCAACATTGCACTTTTATTAAGATAATCATTTCGGTGTAAAAAGGGACATAAAAATTACAAAATCCCGCTTCCTCTCATAAAATGCGACCTTTATCAAACAAATGAAATCAAAATTCGATTCCCTGGATAATCCATACAATAACGTAGATAGCCAATAGACCCCTTAGTCGCCTCTCTGCACTAAAATTAGACAAATCACATGAATTATAAAAATCTGAGATTCTGCGCCAAATTGCAGTAATTCAATAAACTCGTTGCAAACTGAAAAGTTCTGCAGTTCAGTGTTTGAATCACTCAAATAAACATGGCTTAGCTGAAATAAAAGTAGGGCCCTAACCTAACGTATGAAAAATAGGCTTGGGTTCTTGTAGTTTTATACTGCTCAGCCAAGTTTTATAGTTTATCATAGTGACTCATTACGCTAATTCGTAAGCCAAATATAACTATTACATACTCTGTCAATAAATACAGTCTGTGATTTGACAATGGGGAAGGCAGGTCAAAGCTGATTGTAGATTATGGCGTGTCCATAGCTAGTTCCAATCCGACCAATGAGGTCAAGCCATTTTGAAATATAAAATGACATTGACAGATTTTCAACCAATGACGATGCTTGCTATGCGCCATTAAATTTATAGTTGCCTTCCCCATCACTTAAGGTGGATGCGCAAGGGTAGCCCGCGAAATTTAAATTTTCTTACGTTTATTGCAATTTGCAGGTCAGTGTCAGGTTGTATGTTGATGAAAATATGAATCGCGCCAGTAACACGTATGGAGTTACAGAATTATAATCATTCAAATCATCAATACAACCCTCCAAGTTCATATAATCTCAAAAAGTGACTTTTTCATGAAATAGCTACTGAATGTGATTATATGAACTTGGAGAGCAGTATTGATGATTTGAATGATTTTAATTCTGTAACTCCATACGTGTTACTGGCGCGATTCATATTTTCATCAACATACAACTTGACACTGACCTGCAAATTCCAATAAACTTGAGAAAATTTAAATTTCGCGGGCTACCCTTGCGCATCCACCTTAAATTCCCTGATTTTACACACTCAAGGTAAACCTAAAAAGCAATTTTAATGAAACTGCTAGAAGTAACAACAAAGCATCTGTCTCGCAAGAAATATTACTCGTAGCTTAGACCCATTTATGTCACCATTTTATTAAAAACAATAATTCATCATGGTAACTTCTCGGATGACAGCTGAGTGAGTTATGAATTTATATCCAATACTCAAAAACTGAGGGTTAACCGTTAAAAGACAAGTCCGTTAAAAAAGAAACGGAACGTAAGCTCAGTATAACTTATCGATCCATACCGAAGTACAGTAGGTCGCTCGTCAATGGTAACAGATTCAGTATAAGCTGGCCTCTTATCCTATAGACACTCCGTATTATGCCAGGCCAGCTCAGGGACAAAGATTTACCACTTACGTGTGTTCTGTATCCGTCTACCCAAAAGCGAATAGTTTTCTACAGAATAGTAATCAATATTAGTATGGCTTAACTAGACATTTCATTTGATTTTAAATAAACGTTGGTATGATAGACTGTAACTATGTATCTTGTATGTTGGACTCGATCAATGATCTATGAAGCTTGTTTATCTGAGTCTTTAATTTAAACCAAAAACAGACACTGGATTTCCAATCTTTGCAAACAGATGAGGTCGAATATTACATCCTCATATTAACAGCGCCATCTGATCTCCGACCCTAATAATTATTGACGATACATAACCCTACATATTGTAGGACTTGAACTTGATTGCACGACTTGGTCAGTGTTGCCTTCAGGGAAATAATTGGGGAATTGATTGAACACAAAAACTTCAATTAGAAAATATATTATCATAGAAAAACAGTTCCTCTATTTCATAAACACAAACGTTTGAAATCTGCCTCCAAAACCTCACGAATTTCAGTTCCCAGGCAACCGCTTTTAGTCGAGCAATTCAGAAAAATGAGTCGTTGTCTAGACATCGCCGCGAACACAGGAAAGAAAACTTGTTTTTCTTTTGTTCAACATTTAAAAGAATGTTAAATTACCGCCAAGCCTGAGAGAAGCGACTGACAAAGATGTAAACGACGTAATACTTAGCTTAGCTACACATCTACTTGGCTAAGGGACATTATTGGAGCCCCATTGTAGAGGGGGCGACCCTATCGCTATTTATTGAACACCTCGAACAATACGATCCTGAACTATATTTCCTAACAGAAAAACGGACTCTGCTTGACGGGCTCGCTGTCAGGAACAGACAGCTTTGTTTGTTGCCAATGGATCTTGGTTTATTTAATCCATCAGTCAATTGAACCTAACCTAAAAATTATCGCTGGCAAGTATTGGATGAAACCTCCCAAAAAGTGACCATAGCACTCGATTTTTTTTAACAATCTATCCCCTAAGCTACCTTTTTAGGCCATCGGTTCATTCGTAACAATAAATTTACGTCAAACGAATAAAAGTAAATAAATTGTTCCATACACACTCATACACTTGCAGCCAACACCCATATTAGGGGCCGGACAAAAACAGAGTTTTTCGCAACCCTCGTCATGTGAACGCTAACTTATTTATTTCAGCCGGATAATCGGAGAATTATTTTCAGCTAGGCACCTATTCTTTTTCATACGGATAAAATCCGGTCAAAGCGAAATAAACTCGGCAGAACTGTTCGTAAAGCATTAAATGGGTTGTAGTAAGTATGTATTCGTTTTTATTCGGCATGCAGCTTTATGGAAGGAACTTTAAAGTTATTTCAAACAACAGAATTAGTTATTACAAACAGTATTTCTAAACGTATTGATTCAAAAAACACTTTTGAATTTGAAGTCATCGTTGCATTGATAGGAGTAATAACTTTTTAATTGGCGCCTTAAAAAGCCGTTCTTACAACAAATAAGCAAACCTAAAAATAAAAACCGACAGTCTAAACAATTTCTTAAACAAGAATTTTCAAACATAAATGTCTTTGTTTACATTGAAATTAACTTAATTTAAGCAAACATTTACGTTACACATACATTCTCACAATATAACCGCAACCAACAGTTATACTCAGTATAATTGGTATTTGTAAGATGAACTCACATATAAACAGAGAACGGAATGCGCCAAGACTTTTGTTATCCTCTTTCTGTCGGATGAAAAAGCTTTTGGGAACACGTAGCGTATTCAGCGAATGCTATTTAGCTAATTAGTTTGAAATTGATTGAAATAATTTGCGTACTTTGTCGGAAAAATGGCTGGAAAGCAGTCTATTGAAAAACTCTTGGCAAAATGATCTTGTGTGGTGTGTAAAAACAAAAAGGTGGAAAATTCAATTCAAAAGCTTTTAAGGTTATGGTTAAGAAAATGTTTTTTAAGTTATCTTAAAACATTTTTGGGGTTTAAACTATAAGATTTGTTTGTTTGGTCGATATGCCATTTATATCGATTGTTTTTTAGTCCGTTGATTCGCTCTTAATGATACAACGAACTAAGTAGGTACTCCGTCAGATCATATAACTGAACTAGTGAGTCTTGTAACGTCTAATCAACGTTATTTTTTTTAGGTTTACTATATCCAGACATTTTTCATTTTTCTTTGATCTCCGTGAATGAAGCAAAAGCAATTCTGAAAATATGTCAACACAATCCATATCGTCGCGTTACACTGTAGGTCCATGTTTAACACTTTAATTCAGACAAAATTCTAATCAAAACGATACTAAACAAAGCAGACAGGTCGCATAACCCCGCACCAACCGCATTAGATTAATTTTTGATCAGGAGTCACGGGATTAAAGCTCCCAACTTTCTAAATAACGACGGATATTCATTTTTAAGACGCCATATTGTTGAAAAACTGTGTAGCGAAACGAAATTCGAATAAAGAATTTACGTATGGTCGTATAAAGTGCGTACATTCAGGTTGTTTTTTTTTCTAATTTCACTTAACAAAGACTTACTTTAAATATATTGATAGAAAGAATATACTTCACCTATTGTACCTAAATTCAAATTGTTATACAGGTCAAATTGTTAGAAGCAAGTCCCTTTGTGTTTGTCATATTATTGCTTTAGAATTAAAAATGTGTCCGAATGAAAACTCTATTTTCAGAACCATTAAGTAATTATTTAGATACGTGCTTCTTATTACGACTTATTCTGAACTGTGATTTTAAGTGCATAATAAACAAGAGATTAACATACTTACCTAAGGGTAAAATCTATAAAAGAAGACGAATTACCTACTCACCAACTTGCATTTTGTTCAATTAAACATGAATCCTGGGAGAGAAAACGTGGTCCAATGAAAATACTTAGTCCCTAATATTTATATGTGACTAAACTCTATGTTATACGGTACATAGTATGTATATTTTATAGAGTTTACCATTTTATTGTATACTTTATGGTCTACTGAAACTGTTTAAATGAATGCGGTTTCAGGAAATATTTAATTTAGTTTGACCAAGACATGATCTACCTATAACCTTCCTGAAATAATTAGCCCAAACGAAAAATACACATTTTTAGTACGCATAAAGATTTATGTAAGTCAGAAGCGAGGCGACAAAAACTGGTCATTACCGATTAATTCTGGTTTTTACACCGGCTTTACCTCAAATCTATCTTCAGTTTCATTCCGACGGTGATCGCTCTTGACGTTTACAGGGAACAACACTCCAAACATCCACCCTCGGCGTCCCCGCCCCGCGCCACCCCGCCACGACCCCTCCGCCCCTCACTCTACCTACTGAAAATATTCCTTTACCACGAAACATCTTCGTTCACGAGATATTTTCGCTGTGACCTTACCATTACTCGTGGTTCCGAGTGTTGACTGTTTACGACTAGTTTTACGCCATTCGTATAATATGGGAACCCTTTTAGTGTGAAACCCTTCTATGGAATAGTAAGTTCTCATATGAATCTAGAGCATCAGGAATTATTGCAGGCTGGCATTACATTACATTTTGCGAAAACGTGCCCATGACTAAATTATTCTGTCTATTGCTTCGAGTGTAGAACCTTCTTGGTATCTTGATAATAAATATAGCGTGTCTATGGTGCCCTTTGGGTGTAATTCCCCATACATTCTACAGTTCATTTTCCACTGTAAGATTTCTATAGGCGTTGAAGAAACTCTTTCAAACAAATGGAGCGATGGACGTTGAGTTGGGGCTAATTTCGGGGGAGCGTGGGTCGTTATGCATATTAAAGTATTGTGACTGTTTATCGGGTCTCGCTTCTTTGTTTGCTGCGGTTTCCGATGAATGATAACATTCAATCTAATTGATTAGGTAAATTGCTTTTTTGCGGTGAAAAATAGTCAAGAAAAATATCGTGAAGGGTCATGTGACATCTACTAACCTAGACTGGGCCTGCGTGTTGAATTACAGCCCACTCCCTATCATAGAGAGGAGGCGTGTCCCAGTAGTGGGAACTTTTTAATAATAATATACTTATGCTGCCCATTATAATATTTATCGTAAAATATCTGATACTGAATGTGAAAGCTAAAAGCTAAAGAAGAAAACAAAAGCTCTATTCTTCTTAACGTTCGTTAAAACTGACATACCTATATGAGTAAACCAAAAAACTGTGCGACCCAAAAATTTCATTCAAATTCAGCTGATTGAAATTTAAAGCACACCGTGAATTTCGAGGAATTGCACTGTTTTCGACTTGTTATTTCGTTTGGTATCGAAGCTGCATGCTGCGAAAAAGAAACAGTTTACAGAATTCGTGTGAATATTTTTGAAGTTTACATTTTTGTGAAAAGTGAGCTTTTATTGTCCTAAAGGGATAACGTAAAATTACGATGATTTCTGTTAAATGTTATTGGATGAATGTGGGTGACTATGATCTATTAAGCAGAGGAAGTAGCTACTCTTAAGTGCTTTTTACTTTTTGTAATGATCGAATTTCTCTCGAATCTTGACAGAATTCAAATTTTGAATCTGTGTTGCAGGATAATTTTAATAAAAATAAAAAATATAGAAACAGACTAATAATATAGGTATTGATTTTTTTGTTCTTAAAAAATGATGTTTCGATGAAAGGGAATCGAAGAAAGACGGCTGCGGGACTAGAAGCCCCAAATATATTAAACGACTAGCTGTTGTCCGCGACCTTCGTTCGCGTGAATCAGATTTTGTTACCAATTACAATAATTATTTTTGTAAAATAAAAGTATCCTATTTTAGACCATATAACATCAGCTATCTGCCAGTAAAAATTAAAATGCCCGTTAAAATCGGTTCAGCCGTTTCGAAGATTAGCCGCGGAACAAACAGACAGACAGACAAAAATTTAAAAAAATGTGTTTTTGTTATTAGTGCCGTATTTATTCTCAAAAGCATTCAGTAAAAAGCTGATATTTTGATATTACAAACAGACACCTCAATTTTAATTATTTGTATGGATTGTAGGTACCTATCTACAACATGTAACAGAAAGGGTATAATCATATGGCATACTGTGGTACGGACCATCAAACTGAACAACTTTCTCTATGGGACCACCATCGAAATCGTAAAAAAATAATCAGCTGTCCTATACAAAATTTCAATACCTACTCGACCAAAATGTATGGGACAGCTGATTATTTTTTTACGATTTCGATGATGGTCCCATAGAGAAATTTGTTCAGTTTGATGGTCCGTACCACAGTATTCCATATGATTATACCCTTTCTGTTACACGCTGTATAGGTAAAAGCTAGGTGAGGACAATGATTTGTCAAAAAAAAACAAAACAGATTGCGATAATTAAACACAATCAAAAATCAAAAAAAAAATCAAAATAGTTTATTTCTGTAACTTTCTTGTACAATATTATTCTGTGGCTAGAACCTCCCAGGAAGCATGTAGTAATGCTTGTGTTGGGTGGTTCTGCTCCTCCCTCGGATCAACATATTTTTAGGTAGTTATATAACTAAACTATTTTAAGTAATTACAAACAAGTAAGTACACAATGAATGAAAAGTTAGAGATACTGGTATGACTTCTCTTTATGAGTGTGAGTGCATGCATGTGTGGTGTGTGTGTGTGTGTGGTGTGTGTGTGTGTGTGTGTGTGTTGAGTGTGTGTGCGTGTGTGTGTGAGGGTATGTGTGTGTGTGTGCCTTTATGATAGTTAGAACATACTATTTCTCATATAGCCTGTGTGAATTTGACTCCTAATTAGGAGACTTCTAGCCCTACGATGTAATATCTTGGGATCGGGAAGTACCGCTAGAAGTCACGAATATTGTCTAGAGTTCGTATTTAAATAATAAGTTCTCTATATCACAGTACCCAAGCCGCTCAAGCTCGTGAACGATTGTTTTTTTACATTCATGGAATTGAAGGTTGTATATTGTATATTTATTGTGAAGCTTATTATATAGATAGACAGAGTGGGCTTGAAATTGACGCCTGGCAAAAAGAGTTCTACAGCGAGGAGCAGTGGCCACATTACACTTTCTTCTACCTGTTTGAGCTATATAAACGTAAGGTAATGTTTTATGTAGTTTAAGTACTGAGTTGATAATATACAGTTTGCGAAGTGACAATATTTTATGATTTAGATATAGTTCGTCAGTAGGAAATCTAAATGGCTTAAAGAACATTGTTTTTATCAAGCATCTCTGGGCTCTTTCTGCTTCAAGGAATTTAATTTTAGTGGCACCACCCCAGATGGGAATACAATAACACATAACTGTTTGTGCCAATGCAATATAAATACGCCTTATGAGGTCTTGAGAGGTGACATGTCTCAACTTTTTAAAGACCCATATGAGTTTACGGATCCTATCATTTATAGCTTCAATTTGAGGGTGCCAGGAAAGTCGGTAGTCCAGGATTACTCCAAGGTATTTAGTGGATTTAACACATCCAATCTCTTCGCACCCACACTGCGTAGTAATAGAGAAGTCACAAGTATGAATCCTCAATACCAAGTTTGGGGGGGGAAGTGTGCGCTTATTTATAGCAAAGCAAATGTAGTTAGTTTTGGCGATATTTAGGGTAAGAAGGGCAGACTTGAGCCAGTTTGCAACCTTATGGAGACCATGCTCAGCAGCTTCAAAAACGGAGTTCCAGGAAGTACCATTAAATACAATGGCAGTATCATCCGCATATGAGAATATATGTCCTCTCTCAATTTCGAGATTAGTTAATTCGTTAAGGTATATCAAGAATAATGTGGGGCCTAAGACGCTTCCCTGGGGCACGCCGTACTCAATTTTAGTGTCAGAACTGGTGAAATTGTCAATTTTTACGCGCTGGGTACGGTCTTTTAGGTAATCAGTTAAGAGATTTAGTGGCATACCCCTAATACCCATATACTCCATCTTTTTTACAAGAATGGGGACAGAAACAGTGTCGAATGCCTTTTTTAGGTCTAAGAAGACTGTCAGACACTTTTCTCCACGGTCTAGACACTGAGTTACCAAGGAGGACAATCCTGAGACGGCATCTTCTGTCGATTTTGCTTTTCTGAATCCGAATTGTGAACTGGATAGAATATTAAATTTTTCGAGATAAGTAATTAGGCGTGAGTTGATTAGCCTTTCAATAACTTTAGAGATAACTGACAATACTGAGATAGGTCGATAATTATTGATATTCTACAATCGATGCTTTTAAGTTTTCAGAGTACTTTTTTTAATTACACAAATTAGGTAGGTACTTCCTTGCCTACTTAAAATTGACCTTATATAAATACAAGAAATTCCAATTTCAACAAAGTTACATGACACACAATCTTGAAGTTGTACCGTACTCCGGCAGTGCAAATACGTACACCCACCTACTTTATTGTACAAATATTAAACTTTTCTTCTCCGAGCTTCTTTCTTGGGATTCCTGTAATTCGCTTACCTTTGGCACATTACCGATCTAAATGTGTTCAATGATTACTGAGAATTATATCGATTTTATTTCTCAAAGTTTGCACTTTATTTCCTGTTGCGTCAACTTTTATTTCATAGTTCAGTTACGTCGTAACTCGTAAGATCTCTCTCTAAATACTATGTACAAGTTGTACAGTTTAAAGAGTTGGTTCCCAAGTTCGGAAAATTATTATCTGTGTGTTGCTGAAAACTTACGAACACTTTAGGATTAAAAAAAGTTTGGAGCAAAAAACAGCAGTACAAAGAATTAATATAATATTTAAAGAATAACTTTGCGTTAAATCTGCGATTGCAATTCCTTTTCCAATCATATTAACAAATAGCTACAAGTTCGCGCAACCTTTCAGTATGCGCTATAATGTCATTTATATTTCAGTAGGTATATAACAATAACCTACTGCAGTCATTCTGAAATCAACTTATTCAGCATTATCATGAAGTTGACATTTATATAAATTGGAAACAAGGATTTAAATGAACTTTAGAATTGCAAACACACAAATAGCAATCTTTGTGCTTTGTGTTATAGCACAAAGGATCGGAGGCATATAAATATTGACAGCAGTGGGTGATTTCAGGTTACTGAAATTACAGGGTGTAACAGACCCCTAACGAAGCCGCCAACCAAGCATTATGTACATCAAACTAAGTAACTTTAAGCAAAAATTATTGCTGGGAAATGTTTTTTTAAATAATTATTTATAATAGGTAGTTTATAGGGTGTAACAAGACCCTTAACGAAGCCGAAAGCCACTTGTTCTCCGTCATTGCGGTCATTTTTTTGTTCTAGACCAGGGATTCCCAAAGTGGTCGATATCGACCCCTTGGGGTCGATATCGGTTTCCTAGGGGTCGACATAAACGAAAACTGATTATGGGGGTCGACGAGGTCTAAAAATCGACCCCTATTAAATTAACACAAGTTCTTATTTAAAACTTTCAAGATAGGTAGGTAGGTACTGTATTGTTTATGTTGTGTTACGTGTACTAAGAATAATTAATATTTATGTAGGAAATAGCATTGTTGTAGTAATATAAAGCCTCAAGTTCGTACAAGATGAAAAACTCGGCAAGTCAGTGTGGACAAGTTTGTGCAAGATAATGAGTTCGAGCGTACGTCTTTCAGGCGCGTTTTGACTTGCTCTCTATTTGACGCTTGCGCGATTTAACACGAACGAATTCATGATCAAGTTGCAAGTCCAAACATGTTCCTGATATTTTACTATTTAACGAGGTTGCACTTAGGTTGAAAGTTCATTTGCGTTTTGAAATTCGTTGGAGCTTGAACGATAATAACTCATATAAGTACTCATTTATTTCAAGAGATTACAAAGTTATTACATAGCTAAATTAAGTGAAGTAAAGTGACTGAAAAAGAATTTACAAAATGCTGAGCTCCCTACGCGAGTTAATAGCGTAACCACACAATATCTGCAGTTTATGAAAAATTAACAGGGTAAGTACCAAACAGTTTTTATCCGGCACAGCGCATCAGCATTGCCCCACTGCACACTGTGTGATAGTGATCAGTTGAGCTATCTGTAGATTGTTTGCAACAGTTTGCAGTTGCCTCAGTTGTTTCAATTGTAAAAATTTACCAGTAAATTTAACAGTTTATTAGGTATTGTTTTTAATTTAGGTACTTAGTTTCTTATTTTTTTATTTGCAGGATTACTGAGAGTTTTATGATGGCGGACACGAAAAAAAAATGCAGACAATACAGTTTGGACTACTTGAAGTTCGGATTTATTGCATCTCCATCAAATCAACACTTGCCGATGTGTCTCATATGTGAAAAAGTATTCAGTAACGATGCCATGAAGCCTTCAAAAATGGATGACCACTTATCGAGAGTACATGCTGACAAAAAAAGTAAGCCCTTGACATTTTTTCAAGCACTTAAAGAAAAACTAGACAAAAGGCCATCCATAAGATCGATGTTTGCGTCATCATCTATTAAAGACGATGATGGTTTACGAGCGTCCTATGATATATCTTTACTAATAGCGAAGTCGGGGAAACCCCACACAATTGGAGAGCAGCTTATCTTACCAGCCATTGCGGAGGTCCTTAACAATGTATTGCACAAACCCGCACATGATATTTGAAAGAGAATACCTTTGAGCAATAACACCGTTCAGAGACGCATAGACGAGATGGGACGCGATGTGGAAAACATTTTATGCAAGTTCTTACAGACCAACAGATTCTCTCTCCAGTTGGACGAGTCTACATTACCCGGCAATGAAGCTCTGTTGTTAGGATATGTTCGATATATCAAAGATGAAAATATGTGCCAAGAACTGCTTTTTGCTACATATTTAGAGACTGATACCAGAGGAGAATCAATTTTTCAGGCCGTGGAACATTTTTTTACTGACAAAGCTATTCCATGGAAGAACATTGTTTCTGTTGCGACTGATGGTGCACCGTCTATGGTTGGTCGTCATCGTGGTTTTATAGCTCACTTAAAGCGACAACTGCCTGATGTACTGGTCATTCACTGCGTGATTCACAGGCAGCATTTAGTAGCAAAAAAGCTGAGTCCTAGATTGCATAAGTCTTTACAATATGTAATAAATGCTATCAACAAGATTCGAAGCAATTCTTTGAACTCTCGGTTATTTGCTCAGCTATGTGAGGAAAACGACGAAGTCTTTACTCGATTACTTCTTCACACTGAAGTTCGCTGGCTATCAAGAGGCTCTTGCTTAGAAAGATTTTCAGCCGTTTTTGAATCTGTGTTGGAGTTTTTACAAGAAAAAGATCCGAATTTGAAAGAAAATCTGAACAATTGTAAAACAGATATTTATTACTTGACTGATATCTTTGGAATGTTCAACAAAGTTAATTTGCAGCTGCAGGGTGACGATCTTAACTTGATTAAAACAAAATCAATAATATCGGCCTTCGTGGGTAAACTAATCCTTTATAAACAAAATTTAGGCAGAAAAGAATATTCGCAGTTTCTGCATTTGTCAAAATTACCAGAAACGCTTCAAGATGATGACATTTTATTATATGTCACTCACTTGGACGCATTACACAAGGATTTTACGGAGAGGTTTGAGGATCTTTTAAATTTACAAATTCCTCAATGGATAATAAATCCGTACAATACCACAGCCATAGAAGAAGCCAATGTGATAATGCAAGAAGAGTTGATTACCATCAGCACAGACGAAGAGCTTAAGCAGAAGTTCAACCAAGGCTATCAGAAGTTCTGGTTGCAACGCAACATTGAAACACAGTATCCTACATTGTGGAACATTGCTGAAAAATACCTTATCGCTTTTCCATCATCATACCTAGTTGAAAAAAGCTTCAGTGTGGTAACAAACATTTTGACGAAACAAAGAAACCGTTTGAAAATCAACGAACGTGGAGATTTAAGGCTGCAACTCACCAATATTGAACCGGATGTAGCTAGATTGGTAGATAGTCACCAGGTTCATCCATCACACTGAATGTTTTATTTTCTCTTTGACAATTAATACTTTTTTAAATATAATTTCCTACCTACTTAAAATTCTTTAAGTACCTAATTTGTAATAATCGTTATAAATTAAACTTGATATTTACTGAATTGTATGTCTTTTTATTTTGTTAAATTTTGATACGAAAATGAAGTCAATTTTACTCACTTAACCAAGTGCAAAGTTTTCCAATTGGTACCTTAGTACCTAGGTATTTTGTGTCAATAGGAAAAAACTAAAGATAGGCCCCCTTATTCATAATAGTCTGCTAACTTAAAGCATTGCTAATTCTCACTCTGTCTTCTTCTATTGACCTAAGTCAGAATGAAAAATAACACACTGTAGCAGCTGTTTTAAGTTAGCGGACCATTATGAATAAGGGGGTTGATCTTAAAAGTAGGTAATTTGGCCATGGGGGTCTGAGGTAACAGTTCATTTTGGAAAAGGGGTCACTTGTCCAAAATAGTTTGGGGATCCCTGTTCTAGACCATACCTGGGAATCTTCTAGTTACGGAGATATTGGGACTCAAAGTTCCAACTTTTGCACGAGTTTTATCTTAAATACATGTTTTTAATGTAAGATTTTTATTTTAAACACTTCCACGACCCCGTACTACTCAATCCATCCACCAGTACAATGTTTTGAGTGCGTTACATTGAGTCCGTGCGTGATTTCTGACCCGAAAAAAGAAAGTCTTTTCTCAGCAATAATTTTTGCATAAAGTTACTTAGTTTGATGTACCTTATGCTTGGTTGCCGGCTTCGTAAAGGGTCCTGTTACACCCTGTATACTCAATGTAACGCACTCAAAACAATATGCATGGTGGATGCATTGAATAGTACGGGGGTCGTGAAGGTGTTTATAGTAAAAATCTTACATTAAAAACACGTACTTAAGTATTAAAAAAAAAGAACTTTTGAACAAGTTGGAACTTTGCCCCCCATTAACTTCTTAACTAGGTATGGTCTAGAACAGGGATTCCCAAAGTGGTCGATATCGACCCCTTGGGGTCGATATCGGTTTCCTAGGGGTCGACATAAACGAAAACTGATTATGGGGGTCGACGAGGTCTAAAAATCGACCCCTATTAAATTAACACAAGTTCTTATTTAAAACTTTCAAGATAGGTAGGTAGGTACTGTATTGTTTATGTTGTGTTACGTGTACTAAGAATAATTAATATTTATGTAGGAAATAGCATTGTTGTAGTAATATAAAGCCTCAAGTTCGTACAAGATGAAAAACTCGGCAAGTCAGTGTGGACAAGTTTGTGCAAGATAATGAGTTCGAGCGTACGTCTTTCAGGCGCGTTTTGACTTGCTCTCTATTTGACGCTTGCGCGATTTAACACGAACGAATTCATGATCAAGTTGCAAGTCCAAACATGTTCCTGATATTTTACTATTTAACGAGGTTGCACTTAGGTTGAAAGTTCATTTGCGTTTTGAAATTCGTTGGAGCTTGAACGATAATAACTCATATAAGTACTCATTTATTTCAAGAGATTACAAAGTTATTACATAGCTAAATTAAGTGAAGTAAAGTGACTGAAAAAGAATTTACAAAATGCTGAGCTCCCTACGCGAGTTAATAGCGTAACCACACAATATCTGCAGTTTATGAAAAATTAACAGGGTAAGTACCAAACAGTTTTTATCCGGCACAGCGCATCAGCATTGCCCCACTGCACACTGTGTGATAGTGATCAGTTGAGCTATCTGTAGATTGTTTGCAACAGTTTGCAGTTGCCTCAGTTGTTTCAATTGTAAAAATTTACCAGTAAATTTAACAGTTTATTAGGTATTGTTTTTAATTTAGGTACTTAGTTTCTTATTTTTTTATTTGCAGGATTACTGAGAGTTTTATGATGGCGGACACGAAAAAAAAATGCAGACAATACAGTTTGGACTACTTGAAGTTCGGATTTATTGCATCTCCATCAAATCAACACTTGCCGATGTGTCTCATATGTGAAAAAGTATTCAGTAACGATGCCATGAAGCCTTCAAAAATGGATGACCACTTATCGAGAGTACATGCTGACAAAAAAAGTAAGCCCTTGACATTTTTTCAAGCACTTAAAGAAAAACTAGACAAAAGGCCATCCATAAGATCGATGTTTGCGTCATCATCTATTAAAGACGATGATGGTTTACGAGCGTCCTATAATATATCTTTACTAATAGCGAAGTCGGGGAAACCCCACACAATTGGAGAGCAGCTTATCTTACCAGCCATTGCGGAGGTCCTTAACAATGTATTGCACAAACCCGCACATGATATTTGAAAGAGAATACCTTTGAGCAATAACACCGTTCAGAGACGCATAGACGAGATGGGACGCGATGTGGAAAACATTTTATGCAAGTTCTTACAGACCAACAGATTCTCTCTCCAGTTGGACGAGTCTACATTACCCGGCAATGAAGCTCTGTTGTTAGGATATGTTCGATATATCAAAGATGAAAATATGTGCCAAGAACTGCTTTTTGCTACATATTTAGAGACTGATACCAGAGGAGAATCAATTTTTCAGGCCGTGGAACATTTTTTTACTGACAAAGCTATTCCATGGAAGAACATTGTTTCTGTTGCGACTGATGGTGCACCGTCTATGGTTGGTCGTCATCGTGGTTTTATAGCTCACTTAAAGCGACAACTGCCTGATGTACTGGTCATTCACTGCGTGATTCACAGGCAGCATTTAGTAGCAAAAAAGCTGAGTCCTAGATTGCATAAGTCTTTACAATATGTAATAAATGCTATCAACAAGATTCGAAGCAATTCTTTGAACTCTCGGTTATTTGCTCAGCTATGTGAGGAAAACGACGAAGTCTTTACTCGATTACTTCTTCACACTGAAGTTCGCTGGCTATCAAGAGGCTCTTGCTTAGAAAGATTTTCAGCCGTTTTTGAATCTGTGTTGGAGTTTTTACAAGAAAAAGATCCGAATTTGAAAGAAAATCTGAACAATTGTAAAACAGATATTTATTACTTGACTGATATCTTTGGAATGTTCAACAAAGTTAATTTGCAGCTGCAGGGTGACGATCTTAACTTGATTAAAACAAAATCAATAATATCGGCCTTCGTGGGTAAACTAATCCTTTATAAACAAAATTTAGGCAGAAAAGAATATTCGCAGTTTCTGCATTTGTCAAAATTACCAGAAACGCTTCAAGATGATGACATTTTATTATATGTCACTCACTTGGACGCATTACACAAGGATTTTACGGAGAGGTTTGAGGATCTTTTAAATTTACAAATTCCTCAATGGATAATAAATCCGTACAATACCACAGCCATAGAAGAAGCCAATGTGATAATGCAAGAAGAGTTGATTACCATCAGCACAGACGAAGAGCTTAAGCAGAAGTTCAACCAAGGCTATCAGAAGTTCTGGTTGCAACGCAACATTGAAACACAGTATCCTACATTGTGGAACATTGCTGAAAAATACCTTATCGCTTTTCCATCATCATACCTAGTTGAAAAAAGCTTCAGTGTGGTAACAAACATTTTGACGAAACAAAGAAACCGTTTGAAAATCAACGAACGTGGAGATTTAAGGCTGCAACTCACCAATATTGAACCGGATGTAGCTAGATTGGTAGATAGTCACCAGGTTCATCCATCACACTGAATGTTTTATTTTCTCTTTGACAATTAATACTTTTTTAAATATAATTTCCTACCTACTTAAAATTCTTTAAGTACCTAATTTGTAATAATCGTTATAAATTAAACTTGATATTTACTGAATTGTATGTCTTTTTATTTTGTTAAATTTTGATACGAAAATGAAGTCAATTTTACTCACTTAACCAAGTGCAAAGTTTTCCAATTGGTACCTTAGTACCTAGGTATTTTGTGTCAATAGGAAAAAACTAAAGATAGGCCCCCTTATTCATAATAGTCTGCTAACTTAAAGCATTGCTAATTCTCACTCTGTCTTCTTCTATTGACCTAAGTCAGAATGAAAAATAACACACTGTAGCAGCTGTTTTAAGTTAGCGGACCATTATGAATAAGGGGGTTGATCTTAAAAGTAGGTAATTTGGCCATGGGGGTCTGAGGTAACAGTTCATTTTGGAAAAGGGGTCACTTGTCCAAAATAGTTTGGGGATCCCTGGTCTAGAACAAAAAAAAATATCGCAATGACGGGGAGAACAAGTGCTTTTCAGCTTCGTTAAGGGTCTTGACAAGACCCATAGCAAGACCGTCTTGTTACACCCTCTAAAATAATTAATTAAAAATAAGTATTATTTGCTCCAACAAAGACAGTTATCAAATAATTAGAGTGTTTATCTACCCTAGTTTTGTGGGACCGACATGAATTTCCTCCCCGATAACCTGTCAATACCATAGCCAGGAAGTGACCAGTTAGCATGGAATTATTAAGTACCTATTTAGGTATACCACCCTACCTAGGTATCCCTTGCTTTAATACCTACGATACGAAACATTCAATGAATTTAATCACTTTGTCACTTCTCTATCACGCCTAGAAACAAAATCGTTTGATCAATTCCGAGGCATTGCGTAGATATCTTCCAAGTTTGTCCCAGTAATCACCTGGATCAGTTATTTCACAAATGTTTAAGAGATTCAATTACATTTTCTTCTTGTTTGAAAGGAAAATCTCCTTCTTCATCTAGGATTAAATACTTATTTAGTAGATACTTTGAAGTCTTTTCTAGGTATCTGAAAGCTGTAGGTAAATAGGAAAGTCGTACTCATATTATAAATCGAAAGTTTTTAGGATGTCTGGATGTGTGTTACTCTTTCACGCGAAAACCACTGAACGGATTTGGACGAAATTTAGCAAACAGATAGTTTATAAACTGGTCTAACACATAGGATACATTTTATCCCGGTAGTATCATGCCGTGGCACAATTTTCGAACTCCAAGTGGGCAAAGCCGCATAAGCTATATCTAATAATTCAAGATTCATACTACTAACCTAATGTGTGTTTTCACTAAAACTAAGTACAAAAGGCGACAACTTAATGAATTCTATAATTAAAGCACTCTGTTGGATTTGCAACTGTCGGTTCAGCGACGAGAGCTTAAATTCCAACAGTGCAATAACATTTCTGCCGTGCTAAGCTAAAATGCGGTATCTTAAAAAAATTACAAATGTTGATTTTAATGGCATCGGATAGCTTAAATAAATGCGCATCTAATGAACTAAGCCAAATAGCAGTATCTATTTTAAAACATAAAAAAAAAAAAATCTTTTAATGAGCATAAAAATTCAATCCGTAATATAGGTACCAAACTATATTTACAAAACTTACATTTTCTCGAAACTAGCTTTCCTTGAGATACCGCTTTTGCGTCTAACACAGCAGATTTAGGATTCGCTTAGAGAAAGTGGCTTAACTATCCTATGGTTTATCTATCTTATAAAACTACGTCAACTTCTTAATAACATAACGTAACGTCACGCCTGTAATCCCGAAGGGTTAGGCAGTGACGTACCTACACTACCTACACCCACATTTGACCAGTTGTGTTTTAAGTCCCATGTAATTATGGGCCGAGCCTATTGTCTTCTGTTTAATGTTATGAAAAAAACATCCTTTAACTGCGTGTGTGCATAATACACATAAGTACTTAGGAGCACTATGCGTGTAGAGATCTGACGAAACAAAGGAAGTTGCACAAAGCGTCCTCAACATATTGCAACTTTACCATAGATACTGGTTGTAACCAGGATTACAAACATGAAAGTATTCAAAATCCGAACCAATGCCGCCATTTTGTTTTTTCAATTAAAAAAATGTATTTTTTTAATTCATTTTCACAGATAGCAAAAACCCTGGCCGTGCCAGTGTCATACAAGCGTCAAAAGATGATTCCTGTAGCACTGTTTGTAGCACCTTTACGCAGAAACTAATATGTACCAACTACGCCTTTATTTACCTCAATCTAATGATGTATTACACAGACGTCCATTATAATACAATCTAATGACGTCATTATACACCTAACCGTATCCAAACAGCACAAAAGCTTGTTCTACATTCATCTCACAAAATACGGCAGAGCGTCATAGCAAATGAAGTTGCAATAATTCACCCCCGGTTACCGGATATGTGCCTTTCGTGGCCCGAGTGCGGCGATGCGATCTGTCGTACGACCGGTCGCCCGACTCGTCAGGCGACTAAGCAAGGACCCCTCTCCGTAGGGAATTAGATAATTTAGATGCTTAACTAATCGTTAATTACTCGCTGGGCTTTGTCAGTGTGATAGTCATTTTTTATTGCTGTGAAAGTTAAGAGTTTTCTTCGTTTAGCATAGATATTTTGAATTACCTAGGTAGGTACGTAAGTATTTAGTGAATTTGTTCAGCATTTTGTCTTTCCATTATTTTTACGTTATATCAATCGCAATATTGTCCTTGCCTAAGCTAACATCCAACTTCCTGTTTCACTTACAAATCAATTTTTTAGTTATTGAGTAATAGTTCATAACCTAATCTCGGCAATTTATTTTCGTTAAGATTTCTTGAGCGTTTTTCATTCAGTAGGTAGTGGTACTAGAGCAGTGTTGACTTCTACTATCTTTGGTAATGTAGATAGATCAGACATTCTAGCTACTCACCATTCCTTGTATGAAATGCCTCAATACAAGGCTCATTTCAGACGGCAACACATACATTGCCCTGTTTACTTGTGGTAATCTAACTTAGGCCGTTTGCATGTTAGATATACGAACTCGTGTTTCGCACGTGTTCATAGGTTTGTGTTCGTGTCGAGCTTGTGTATTGGGAGCTTACAATCATTGGGTGTTCGTTATGTTTTTGGTTACCGGTTTTATTTTGAATTTTATTTATGTTGATTTTTTTTATTCATCCATGGCAGGGATTAAAGTGTTAGTGTTGTTTTTAAGATGAATCGATTGTATGGAAAATAAACTTGTTCTTTTATTTATTTTTATTTGTTCGCCCTCCCCGCTCCTTTTCTGCGTGCTACGGCGTAGGTGCACGTACCCACTACGCTACGAGACCGTACAATCTATACAAATGATGATACAAATAAATAAAATCGAAGTGTCTGTTTGTAATATCAAACTAACAGCATTTTACTGAATGCCTATGAAAATGTATAGGGCACATGAAAAAAAAAACACATTTTTTTCAGTTTTTGTCAGTCTGTTTGTCTGTTTGTTTCGGGTAATCTACGAAACGATAGCTGTTGTTATAGGGTCCAACAAAGGCTACTTTTATTTTAGAAAAATAATCAGGGTTCCGTGCATGAATTTGGTAACAAAAATAGATTCCAAAGGGAAGTAATATTTTTTATAATAATTTCACGCGAACGAAGGTCGCGGGAAACAGCTAGTAGAGTATAAAAATGATGGCCACAGTGGCAGTGTACCTGTTATAGCCAAAGAACGATATGTAGCCTCTTCGCGGAATGACTGGTGTATCCTAGGTTTGACGAACGCCTTTTGGCAAACCCAAAAATAGAGTCTAATTTCTGCCTTTGACTGATGTATTTTTAGGGAAACCTAGAAGTACCTTAACACTTTTTACAAATTAGTTGCCAGCGCCGTTTGTTGAAATTGCTGCCGGCGCTGACTTTGGAAGAAAAAGCGGAAAACGCTGTTGGCAATACAATTCGAAGTAGATATAGACACAATAAAAACTTAGGATGCAAGAGCGAGTGAAGTGTGCTCAGAACTTGGGCCACCCCGACTCGGAAAGGTTATAGGTTCGTAGGAGATGGCGGGGTTTAGTGAGCGAGCGAAGTGCGCGAGCTTAGACCCCGCCCTCCCCTTCGTGTTAGATTATTTTAAACAAACAGAAATAGGAGCCCCGCACAGCGGGGCTTCTTAGACTACGCCTTATTGCAAAATATTGATATTTACCTTGAACTTTAGGTTTAGGTCAAGTTAACTTACTGGCCAAACTCCGATTATCGTACTGAGTTTCGGCGTTGGACTATCCAAGTCTCTTCTAGGATTAGACAAAAAGTCAAAGGCCGAAACACGCTATTGGTTTAGACTAAGACTGGCTAGCCAAACCTAGAAGCACTAGAGCTTCGAAGTTTGATTAGAACATAGGTACCATTAAAACTACGACCTCATTTGTGTAGTCATTTTGTGTTGTCCTTTTTTTTCAGTAATGTCAAACGTTTGTCAAACACAAGTTTTGTTAATCGGGATAAAGGAATCTAAAAAAATACCAAAAAAAAATAGTTATAAGGAAAGTTATGAAATTACTTTGTATAAATTAACGCAATCCACAATGAAGTACGCAAAATGCGTGTCTCCAAGCTATGTGTGCTCTACATGTTATTCTAACAGTGAAACGACCATCGGCAAGACCCACCCTTGCTGTGGGAAACCTAAGGGAACTAACGAGAGCTATGCCTACAACAGAATCAAATCAGGACTTAAGAAATCTAACCCAGCTGCTATAGTGTTGTGGGCTTTCCACAACCTCCCTTCACAAAACGGCTTGACCTCCAGAAGAGTAATTGGGTTCCTGAAAAAACATTACAAAGTTATGGACAACCCGAAGAATACCGGCAAGTCCATTGGAACGATGATCAGGTGCGCAGTGGACTTTGGACTGTTGAAGAAACGTGGCAATAAATTTTACTTAGCTCCCAAAACACGATTGTAATACTTATTTTACAATGTATTACTTACGTATTTTTTCTGTGTAAAAGGGAAATCTCTTTTCATTTTATGAAATTTGAATATTTTCATACACGTTATCAAGTAGTTATTCATTTATCCCTTCAAATCCCTTAACATTATAATATGATTTGATAACGCAAGCAGATTTACAAGTCTACACTTGCTCTGATTGCCTCGTTGGTCGAGTGGGCGCAAGCGCGACTGCTGAGCCTCATGCTCACCTGGGTCCTGGGTTTCCCGAGTCGGGCAGTGTTATTGGGTTTTTCTACCAGGAAAGTATTTTATTTATTTATTTAACACTCAAGCATAAAGTAGGTGCAGAGGTGGAGTTAATGCCATAGGCATTTTCTACCAGTTAACCTTTGGGTGATGCAGTGACAAACAGTGGTAGGTGTATATCTGAAAATAATTTGATTGATTACTACTACAAAGTTATAAAATACTATAAACGCGAACTACGACTACGAATTTGTCAGTAGCAGCCTTTTTTTTTTTTTTTTTTTTTTTTTTTTTTTTTTATCGATGGGAAATCATCAAATGACCCCTCCCGCTCTGGGCTGAGCAGGAGGGAGTGTCAGACTTGTACTGACTAAAACCCATCCATGTTCCTTCCTTTGCCCTTTGTGTTCCAGGGCCGCGGTATCTCTTTCGAACAGTCCCGCAACCCTGGCAGGCGTCGGCCCTTACGGACCCCTTCCTGTTTGCTGACTCTCTTTGAGGCGCGCGTGGAACACGAACGCGCCGTCGACACGGCCTGTCGTCATAAGACGGACGGACGGCGAGCTAGCCCATAGCTCACCGTCCACAGGCCCGCGTCTACGGTGGCCGGGGGCCACCACGTGGCCCCCGACGCCCGGTGCGTCTCCCGCGGCGGCTGGGACGTGAGGTTCTCTCCCTCTCACGTCCCGCCACCTCCTTCGCTAGCATGACTGCTTCGCAGAAGGAGGTGACGGCGTCCCATTCCGTCTCGCTCCGGACCATGGATTGAACCAGGGCCGGACGCGAGAGGTCGCCGCCGCCGATCGCCGCTAAGTAGCAGCCTTGAAGACTGAATTTGTGCCCGATTGATGGCACTTATTGCCACTGTGCACTGTGTTTGTGCAATTTCCTTTGTTTATATATTATGCACGCACGAAATGTGGGTGTACTATAAGGCAGGGGTCGGCAAGTAGTTTTAAGCAGGGTCCGGACACCGTTGAAAATTTATATGGAGGTCCCAAAAAAAATCAAAATGCTTTTTTATTGTATACTAAACTGTTATTTTGCCTAATTTAAGTAATTATACTGGGTATTTTTGTCCATCACATCAGTCGTAAGGTTCGTATGTAGTTGTATGTATAAAACAATATTTAAAATGAGTAGCTAGGTGTATTTAGCAATCTTTGGCGATCGAAAATTCGACCTTCCACGGTCCGGACACGGACCGCGGTTCGCCTATTACCGACCGGTGCTATGAGGTATAACTCTGCCTAAGCCTTCGCGCCTGTAATCCCTACAGGTGTGATGTTATGTCAAATCTGCATCAAAATAATACTCCCAAGTTCAATAATATTAATAATATATTTCGCTTCACAAACTTGTATTTACATGATTGATTGCTTACTTAAAATATATTTAGTTAAGTTACCAAACAACAATTCAAAAAAACCACAAATACTTAATAGGTGTACTTATACTGATTTTATGCTACATACAGCGTTTAAAAAGCTTTGAAAATTAAAACAAAATCGAAATAATTATGGTGGAATGCTTACATACGACAACACCTAAGCATACAGCCAATCTTAATCATTAAAAGCTGTTCTAAACCGTAACACGAAGTAAAATTGTAGATTATAACAGCACATAGTACATATTTAACAGTGATACAACAATACTGTATTTACAACGTAGGCAATGAACACTGTAATATCATTTTTACTTATAATTCATGCAGTCAAGTTAGGAAACAGCTTACTGAAAAGAGTACCAAGTGAATGGAATCATAAAATAAATCCTTTTTGGACAAACATTGGGTCCAGATGTTGGCTCCAAGGTTGTGAGCTGACCTGACTGCACACTACTAACAACTGGCTAGATATATGAGTGTCTACGAGGGTGGCGTGAGCCTTAGAACAGCAAATCTTCGTCGCCTTCATCCAGCAAGTTCGCGGAGTCAGCCAGGTCTCTGCCGGCAAGCAACATCGCCTGTTTGCGCTGTGGAAAATAATATTACATTTTATAACGTCCTTATTCCTTTTAAGGTGGATGCGCAAGGGCAGCCCGCGAAATTTCAATTTTCTTACATTTATTGCAATTTGCAGGTCAGTGTCAGGTTGTATGTTGATGAAAATATGAATCGCGCCAGTAACACGTATGGAGTTAATAATCATATAAATCATCAATACAGCCCTCCAAGTCCATTACATACCGAGTTTCCTCGGTGCCTCTTGTCCCGGTCCCGGCTGTCATCTGTAGATCTTTGACAGTCGTTACAGGCAGTCAGTGGCCCAAAAACAGTGTCTGTCAACCAGTCTTACCAAGGGGTATCGAATTACCAAGTGCTAACTGGGTTGTGGAGGTCAGATATCACTCTATGTAAATTACTGGTATTCAGTTGCATCCGGTTAGACTGGAAGCCGACCCTAACATAGTTGGGAAAAGGCTAGGCAGATGATGATGATGATGATGCTTTGGAATACCCGTGTAGCTCTATGGTTTATCGTGGTTACAATGGTGATTACGGACATTCGACCAAAGCTACGTCTGCTCATTTTTTAAACAAAATCACGTGCACACGATGACCACATCTGTTTACCGCCCTTTTTGTGCGGACCAATAGTAGGAAAACAGAAAAAGAGTAAAATATGCGAGCTTTTTTATAATATTAATACTTTGTTTTAAAAAAATCTCAGGCTCTGTTAATGATCATGTTTGACCACGCTTTTTCGACCAATAGGCATAAAACAAAAAAAGGACCATGGAATATAAAGTGTTTAAATCGGTCGGGCGCTACAAGCAGGAGTAGTCCTTACGGTGGTCAAACGCAACTATGGTCGACTGTACATGTACGAAGGTGTTTGCACATGCATTAGTTATTTTAGTGACTACGTAGGAACTCTCAGTACGTATTTAGACTGGAATATAGCAATGCTAATTGATAACAATTTTAGAATATCATGACGGCGCAGAACATCGTGAAAAATTTGGTCACATTTGCATAATGTCATTTTCGGAGAACGTCATTTTCGCACGTCATTCAAAACATTCTTTTCGTACAATATCACTTTCTCAAACGTCATTTTCGCAGAATGTCATTCAAACCAATTTTTCTCAGTAGAGACCTAATACTAACACTATACTATACATAGAATCGGGTAATTAATTAAGAATATACAAAAAAAAAACAATCACATTATTATTACATACATAACTAAACAGGGTGATTTATTCAAGTGGGCGTGGATAGACTAATCCGAAACTATGAGTAATAGCGAAAAATACTCCAAGGATCAAATTTTGCTTAGTAAGGACCCACGGCAAACTAAAGGCCGCATGACATTACTTCCCAGATTTTGATCCCAATTAGCGACACCATCGAATGGTGTAATAATACAGTGTGTGTATTTTTCAAAAGCAATGGGTTCGGTTATTGGCTAGGAACATTGATTTTCCAAAAATCTAATGATGCTGTTTTAATTTTCACAAAATCGAGCTCGAGACTCCTTTGAGTATTTTTCGCTACTCCTCGTAGTTTCGGATATGGCCACCCACGCCTACTTGGAAAAATTCACCCTGTTTAGAATGTATGTAATCAAAAATTTATTTGTATTTTTTTTGTATATTCTTAATTAATTAATTACTTATCCGATTCTATAGTGTTAGTATTAGGTGTCTCCTATTTGAAAAAATGGCTTGAATGACATTCTGCGTGTGACCAAGTTTTTCACGCTGCCTTTTTCGAAAGTAACGTTCTGCGTCAAGACCGACGGTACCTAGTTGATCTATAAAATGATCATTCGAACATTTGCAAGTTAGTGATATTGTTACGAAGTTATAACAATAAATGTGGTCTCGTTGATCTAATGGTGTTAGTGGGCCACGTATGAATTGAATTCACCAAGTATACGAATATTACGATTGTCACACTCGGCAGCCTAGTAGTCGCAACCGGTAGCGGTCTATACAGGGTAAACAAATACTTTTAGCGGGGTAGTAAGGGGAACTATCTTAACCGTTGCCGCTACACGAAAATGGTCTTAGGAGACTATCCACAATTTTTCGTGAAATTTTGATACCCATTCACAGATTTTCAAAAAAAAATACATTTGGCAATAAAATAGTCATTTTACACAAACTTATATTGATACTAATCGATATATTGATGTTTCTCAAAAACTTCTATGGGACCATATAGGACCAACCCAGGTATTAAAAAGTCAGAAATTGCAAAAATCCTTTCCCAGACATCTTTTAAGAAGTTAAGGAAACTGTCATTCCCTATTTTAGGAAGGATTTCGATCTTCTAAATACATAAAAAGCTCGTACACTTGGCCAAAACTATAAGGCCTATTGTGTTTAGCAGTCGAGAAAAGGCGAAAGTTATTAAGAAAATGTTGGTTGGACAACTGAGATGACAACAAACACAGGATGCGCCGACCACAAATAAATTGGGATATGGGCAGGGAGAATGACTATTTCAAACTCACCGCTTCAGCCTTGTCCTTGATGATCTTCTTCTTGTCCTGGATCTTCTTCAGCCGGTAGAACTCTTCACGCTCCAATTCGTCCAGCTCTGAGATGATGTACGCCAGAGTACGCTCCAATCGCGGGATGATTACTGGAATACATTTTTCATCTTTTATTTTCTCATATTTTTATTAGCGAATAAATAATGTAAATATGGCGGTAATCCGTCTGCATTGCGAAACATAATTGTCTTTCAAGCAAAGACTGCTACCACTTTTCTAGTCTACAAAGATGCTACGACATACAAAGCGCGAGTTCGTTAGTATCAAGGCCTAAGGAAAATCGCTGGAATTTAATTCTGGAACGACAATTTCTTTTTTTTTTTCATAATTGTCCATTAATAGTAATTACGACAATTAATTAATTTGACCCAAGAAAAGGATTTTTATCAAACTAATTGCCGCGAAACCTGTACTCACATGAATACCCATACACACATTTGGGGCGAGCCTGAAAAAATCCTGCTAGACACTACAAAATTCCGTTCTAAGATACCTTATCTATCAGCATCACTATAGTTAAAGAGGCCTCATATAATATTTTCTTATCATGAAGATAATGCATTTTCACATACATTAAAAATCAATCAAATCATCCTCAGTGTAAATCAACATTGAAGTAACCTCAAAATAATTAAAAATAACTAGGAACAAAAGGCAAGGATCACACAGGAATCTTAAAAACTGGCAATCCTTTTCTATCATTTCTGCGAACAACGATGGTAAAACCTTTGAAGTCAGGTAAATAAATTTTTGTATGGACTTATTACAGCCATATTCAAGATTTTTTTTCATTCCATTACGTTTCCTACACATTGCAAAATCAGTACACACCAGACATGAGGCAACTTAAAATTGCATAACAAACTTTCTACTAACTGAGCCATGCACCAAATTGTAGGTCATATTTATGTAGAAATAGTTAAAGATAGTTTCATAGAATAGGGTAGATGACAAAAAAAATAATAATTAGTCCGTCAGATAGATTTCCAATAAATATTGGATACATATTTTTTCTTTTTTCACATAAACAAAAAATGAAAACGATACAGTGCGTCGAAAACTCGCATGCCGTCACTTGTATGTACACTTTTAACGTACAAGTGACGTAACAAGCCCCCACTTCGATTATTTGATGTGTTATTATAACTTCGTCATTTTTTATTGCTTTGATAAAACAAAAAATATGTATCCAATATTTTTCGATAATCTAACTAACGGATTAAATAGAAACATATTTTTTTTTACTCAGGAATTATCCCTATTGTATCTAGTAATCAATTAACCATGATAACAAACCAATAATGTCCTACTCACCATGCTCAATAGCATTGACACGCCTGTTGGTGATCTTGATGACCTCATCAAGGGTCACGAAGGACGTCTGCAGGGAGGCCAACTCAACCAGCAGTTTGACGGCACTCTGGAAGTTCTTCTTGAGTTTGGTGAGCTGTTGACCTCCTCTAGCCAGACCAGCCAGCTCATATGTGTCAGTACCGTCAGTGTAAGACTCGAAGATTGGGAGGGTCACACCTAGAAGCAGAGAGTAAGGTTTAAATGAATAAATCATTGTGAATTAGTTATACATATTTGTATCAAAGTCTATTCAAATCCTTGTTTCCAATATTTTACTTTCATCTAAAACAAAAATCAAGCGCAGGCCACACCGCTAGCTGGCGGGTGGGCGAGCGAAGCGAACGACACCCTTTTCATACTTTGTTCGTATCTTTCGTTAGTTCCCGGTGTGAAAGAAAGTATGAAAAGAGGTGAAACGGCGTCGTTCGCCCGCCCGCCAGCTGGTGGTATGGCCTGCGCTTTAACTTTGGAAACTAAATTGCAAGCAGAATACCTAAATTAATAGTTTTACGTGTCAGAAAGAAGATCAATTTTAAAATATAAATTTTTTGAAGGATATGAATAATATGGTAATAAAAAAAGGCACGAGTTTATCAGTAGACCAAACAAATGACTTATTTATTCAACCTTGTCATGATTTCATAGATAATAATTTAACCAACCAGCTGATTGTATTACAGAATCGAATCGTTCATCTGATAACACTAACTAAATATTAATTATTTCTACTTTTCAATACTACATTTAATTACATTCAATTGACTGTGATATAAAAAAAAATCTTTTTAAAAGAAAACCTAAATAAACACAATGTCCCAAACTCTTTAACTCAGTAAAATAAAAATGAACTAGCAGCTATTCACCATTACAATACAGATCAGAAAGTCTTGTTTCTTATTTTCATTACTTCATCCATAGCATGAAACCTCTGCAATAAAAGCATTCTTTTATTGAGGTCAAGTGAAAAAAAAACAAGCAGTCTAAACTGGCTATGTTCCAAATTCAAACAGGCTTCTATACCCACCGGCAACATTGTCTTTCTTTGAGCGAATCTTTATCTGAGCCTTGGTTACGTTTTGGAGTACCACCTGGTTGAAGTCTCCAGTTGTGAACTTGGCCTCGGCCAGTGAGAATGCTGCTTCCTTCATCACCTCACCCATAAGGGTTTTTGTCTGTAAATGGCATAAAATTCATATTACCGTAGGTTTGGTAACTTTTTGACGCCAAAGCTAATATGGACTCTTTTGATTACTATCAATTGACTCAATGGAAGTAACCATAGTTTCATAGAAAATAAGTGCAGTTGCAGTACATGATCTTATCATGTCGAAAATATTATTTCATCTGAGTAGATTATCAATAATGAATCTTGTTTTGTAACATTATTCATTTAAATAAGCAATCAGCAAAAAGTCACTCACCTCAATAATTTTGCTGAGAATCAGACGGAACCTCACTTGGAGGGCGTCAGCCTTCTTCTTCAGGAGACCATGGCCTTTCTGTGCACCAGCCAGACGGGCTTTTATCAACATCTGGGCACTAAAACCAGGACAAATTACATCGTGAAACAGACGCAAATGGAACGCAAAAGTTAACACAATTATATATTTACTAAACAACGTTAATATAAACATAACTTACCCCCGAGAAGGGAAAATCGCTAATCTATCTTTTCCAGACATATTGATTTAGGAAAATATTTGGCGTTTTATCCCGTTTTCAGGACTTTTTTACTCCCAAACCTAAATCACCTGATGACAGAAGACAAGTGATAAAATATTGTCTATGAAAGGTCTTGTGATCTCGCTCAATGAAAGTGATAAAAATTGAGTCGATTTATTCAAAGTAAACATTTTAACAAAATTAACTTTTGGATAAGAATTAGTTTAGTTGGATTCGTTATTTATTTTTTACTTTACGTTAAATTGGTTTACAGTTGAAATAAACCTACATTTATTTCAATCGATTCAAACTAAAGTAGTGTTTAGTCAGAAGATCGGATAACCAAAAATGGTGCTTGTGTATTTGAGACTGCACCCCTATAGTATTTATAAAAGATTATTAATTGATTGCCAATTTTAATATGCGCTTGAAGCCAAGCCCATTTAATAAAAATATGAATAAAGATGTGAATTTGCCATTTCAAATTCATATCTTTATTCATATTTTTGGCGCATGCTTATAGACCGCCGGGCAAAGGTCTCCTCAACACGATGGATGCCTGAGAATGGACGGCGCCGCCGCCGCCGCCGATACCAGCTGGCTTAAAAAGAAATGACATCACACACCACACATCTCCTAGGAAAAAAATTGATGGAGGTTCATTAGAGGATAATCAAACTCACCTTTTACTGTATGAACTAAGCATTAGCATGCCCAACCACAACACTACTTCCATGACAAAAAAAGAGAAAACCAGATGGGCTAAAAAGTCTCTGAAACCAGGCCATAAAACGATTAAAAAAAAAGAGAAAACCAGAACTGTCATTAAAATTAACAAAATGTCAAAAACCTGTGACTGACAACCGACAATTTGTCAAAAACAAAACAGCAAGGGGCAATGTCATCAGACGCTATGAATTTTAATTTTAATTTATAAATAAACAAGTTTACGTGTCTTTGTCATGAACACATTCCAACTGCCCACAACACCGAACCTAAACAGCGTCATTTCTACCAGAATATTCTAACAAGAATCCTATAAAATCTTATACAATGGAAGACAGAAGCTCAACAAGTTTGTGTAGGATATGTCTACAGGATGGGGCTACTCTTCCAATATTTGAGAAGTCAGAAATAGGGGACAATATACATTCAAAACTATCCTTTTGTTTACAATGCGAAAAAGTTTGTATTAAACTGATTTATTTTCTTAGCCAGACACAACACATCTGGTTTTTACTAATAGATGCTCTTACTGTTACTTGCAGATAGAAGACATCACAGGATTACCACGTCATATATGTACAATGTGCAATAATAATTTAGAAACTTTATGCAATTTTATTAATAAGTTTAGAGAGTCTTGTAAAATATTAGAAAATGGTCTGTTGATAGTGAAAAAGGAGGATTACAGTTATGTGAATAATGACCTTATGACTGAAGTAGAAATAAATATTAAAACAATAAAGACAGAATCAAATGACCATTCTGATGATGGCTTCGATGATTATGAGGATTTGTTACCATTGAAAATTAACCAGAAAGTAAAAAAAGAACCAAAGCCCAATAAGAAAGAACAGAAATCTCAAAACATTAACTCTCAAAATGGAAATAAAACAAACAAGATAGCATCTTCTATATTAGAAGGAAACTTTGCCTGGAATGGAGATAGATGGTGGTAATATTATTGATTATCATTATTTTATGTTGGTCTATTAGCTAATAAATTATTTACTACCTCTTTCCCGCAAATGAATAATTTCAAAGATTAACCTCCCGAATCCGAACAGCAAACTTTACCTCTTCACATTAATAGTCTAGATGATTCTTATTTGCTTTTGGTGTCTATTATGTTTTTAGAAGATTCTTATAAGTTTACCAGTCAAAAATTTTTTTCGATTTTGAGCAATTAAGGATTTTTAAAATTTTTATTCTAGTATGAAAATTGGGCAAACTACCCTAAGAAAAGTAGTCAGCGAGGATATGAAAGAACCAAAACCAAGACCACAGACTAAAATCAAAGTACCAAATGTTAAGGACACCTCAGAGAAACTATGCGACCTTTGTGGAGATGTGTTTCAAAGCACTGACAAACTTAAATGCCACAAGAGAAGAATACATTTTAAGAATCCCGTAAAATGCCCTAAATGTCCTCGAATTTGTGTCTCTGACTACTATTTAAAAAGACATATAAAGAGAAAACACGAGGTTCACAGAGAATTCATTTGCTCATCATGTGGCCAAGGTTTTGCGTTTAAAGGAGAGCTGACGAGTCACTTCAGAAATGTACATGACAAGCTAGAACGCCCTAAGAAGGTTTTTTCATGCAAATTCTGTGATAAAACATACAAATGTGCCAAATCTGTTATTATTCATGAGAGATCCGTTCATACAGGTAACGTACCAAATTTTTTGATTGCAAGGGTTTTGAATGCAGAAGTCTGCCAAAGTTTGTCATCACTGGTAATAAGATTTGTGTGCTGACTTGTTTCTGTAACTTTTAAAATTAATAACTTTTATGCATTTTGAGAAACTGTTTAAATTACACTGAAATTATTGCACTAATGGTTAGATTACAAGCAATGTAACAATTTTATATGTAACGCTGGTTTGATTTCAGGTCTAAGGCCAGCGGAGTGTACTGTCTGCAACACCAGTTTCTATCACGAGGATTACCTAAAAGAACACATGAGGTTGCACACAGGGGAGACCCCATTCAAATGTCCTATCTGTGGTCGAGGGTATGCCCAGAGAGGGAACATGAAAAGTCATCTCCGCATCCACAGGATATCCGAACTTGATGCCCTCACATTGAGTAAAATGAGACCAAATTACCTAAAACTACTGAAAGTGTGAGGAAATCATTTTATTCTTAATGAAGTTGTTATGTCAAAGATATTATTTTGTTATGTAATTTGAGTTTCTTGATGAAGACTTCAAGTTATTCAGTCCATTTTGTCAATTTTTGTCAGAGCTTATTTACTAGAGGATGTTTGTAGGTATGTAGTCAATGAGAAGTAATTCGATAATTTTTTGGTTCTGGAGGACCAACTCATTCTAAGATTTTTTGGTTAAGATGTTTTTATATTACATAGAAACGGATTAGTATTTGTTTCTCTATAATTTCTATACCAGTTAAATTTGATTGATGCTAATTATTACTTGTAAATGCAGAATTTTTTAATATATTTACTCAGTTAATCCAAAATAATTATTTATAAATCTATTACTTAAATGACAAATAAATATATTTATTCTATGTGTAAGTGTTTACAAACACTTTGGCGCATCAAAAAAACCAGATTATTTACTCATGTTCGAAATTCTACTAATTATAAACCTCTTAACCACAAAACATATGGTTTTAGAGAATGTGCCAGTGTGGAGGTGCTACTACTTTTTAATATGATGAATGTTTGTTGGTTATTTTAAAATAATATTTATGTATGTTCTTGTTCTAGAATATGTGCCTAATTTTACAATAGTTTTTTTAAATATTTGTTAACACCTAATATACGGGGTAGAAGGGACACCGACGCGAAAACGGTTAACTTACCACGTATCCAGTAGGTACTGGCACAACAGGGTGAATAGGACCGCAGGGGCGAAGAGACAAAACTTTGAAAAGGATTTTAACGTTGAATTGATATGATATGTTACCAAAAAGTAGTCTATTTTATTTACTTAGTAATACTTAATTATTTAAAGACCTTGTTGGCAACATTATTATATTAATTCAATGTTAAAATCTATTTCAAAGTTTTGTCTCTATTCACCCCTTCTTTTTTTTTTTTTTTTACCGATGGGAATTCATCAAATAACCCCTCCCGCTCTGGGCTGGGCAGGAGGGAGTGTCAGACTTTTACTGACTAAAAAAAAAAAAACCCATCCATGTTTCTTCCTTTGCCCTTTGTGTTTCAGGGCCGCGGTATCTCTTTCGAACAGTCCCGCAACCCTGGCAGGCTCTATTCACCCCTGCGGTCCTATTACAGTACATCCTTCTGAGGCTTAGAGCAGATAGATATTTTTCATTGGTTATTTTTTTTTTTAATCAGCTGTTCCATACATTTTGACCGTGTAGGTATTGCACTATCAGATTTTTTTAAATGCCCGATGTAAAATTTCTATGTAGGTAGGGAAGCCTCAGAATGATCTACTGAATACCTACATGTTAACCGTTTTCGCTTCAGTGCTTCCACCCTGTTTTAAAATGTTGCAGCTAAGTTGGTTAATATTCATAGGTATCTCATTATAATATCATCATGAAAAGATCTAACAATGGAAGCGCCAGGGCTGCCCGCGAAATTTAAATTTTCTTAATTTTTTAAGAATTTCGCGTGCTACCCTGACTCTGCCATCTTAAAAATACTTTTTACATTAGATTATTTATGTGCAATAAACTACAAGAGGGTTGTTTCCTGTTAAATCTTAGAGAATAATATGAAGGAAAAGTCTGTTTTCATTTTCTTGAAAATATAATTAATTTTATATAATTATTAAGTTTTCTGTTTTTATATCAAACACAATCAAATATTTTTCCTTTAACAGTAATTAAATGACATTGTGATATCGGGTTAAGCCACTTCTGCTCCTATCGGATAACCTGAAAAAAAGAAACAATTGTTGAAGCAGAATTAATTATTTGATTCCTAACTTTTACCCACGTTTGACTCTGGAATAAAATATCCTATATATATCCCTTTGATTATATAATGTCTAGATGGACCGTCGCCCTACAATCCAAACAGAAAACGCGGCAACAATTTTAAACATGTGTGCGTGCGGCAGCGTGCTAGCGGGGCATAGAGACAATAATAGACCAGTTTTTAATACTGTGCGTCTGTCTCTGTGTACGAACTTATAGGCCAACAGTTGGCCGACATTTTTTGACAAGTTTTCGCACTTTTGATGCTCCATCTAAACATTATAAGCAAAGATATATCCTAACCCATCACCCAAGTTATTTTCTGCTTATGTGCCTTTCACTGAAATACTTTCGCATTTATTTAATAGCATGGATTAAATACATCAACAATTTGTGGGTAATTCGTAGTAGTTTTTGTACGTACTCTTTCAAAGATGACGATATTTCTTTAAAACACTTCAATTTCTCCTCTTCAATACTTGTTAAATAGTTAATTTTGTTCATCTCCATTTCTTTCAGTCTTAATTCTTCTCCTTTCAATTTCAACTCTATTGCTCTCAGTCTTAACTCTTCAGTCTTCTGCTGAACTCTTTCTTTTTCTATTTTTAATGTTGTTCTCACTTTATATTCTTCTAAGGAAATTTTTCTTTTCTTGAATGATTTTTCTGAAGCTATAAAAAATAGTAAGAGAAAGCTTCACAATTTATAGATAAGCATTATATCAGCCTAAAAAAACCCCTAGGCCTACCCCGAGAAGAATTGGGATGTAATCTACCACATCCATGGCCCCGGTGGGTGGCAGGTCGGGTAGTTGGAAGACAAATGTCTTTGAATTTATGGTTCTAGGACATGCCGGTTTTCTCACATTAGTCGGCTTTTGAAGCAGGTGAATAAATTACTCAAAGGGAAGTGCCTACCTGGGTTCGAACCCAAGACACGTAGTTTCGGGGCCTTTAGGACTGGGCCACCTGCTTAGATAGTATTTTGAAATAAATTTTAATTTTCTCGTGGATAGCGCCAAACTGCCAATCCAAGGTGAAATATGATGGTTCAAAGCAATTCGACACTTTATTTCAAATGCATCAAAGTTGCGTTATATCAACTAGTAATTTATTTTATATGATGTCCTTGGCTACATTGATAAAAGATGTCGTGTGTGTTTTGCCGATGGTAAAAGTAAAGATTGTGAGAACAATGTACCCAGAAAGAGCCAGACGTCTAATGTTTTACCTCTTGATTTAACTTTAGGTCCATAATCTGATGATTCATCTGGTTCTTCCTCTTCTTCTAATTTATCATCTGTAATCAAGAGATTTTTTGGTGATAACTTCGGTCGTCGGACGAATGACTTAAATTGTGTCCTCGATCCTCATGCGTGTATAATGCAGAGATACATTTGTTTTCCCACAAACATGATAGATACAGGGTCAAATCAAATTAGCCAGCGAAACTACAGACTCGATATAATATGTTTCTAATGACGATGAATCTAAAATAACAGATTTTCTAAACTCATAATTTCAAGCAACTATTACAACTTCAAATTATGGGTCTGTTTACGATTTTTCTTTTGCTTCTATAGTCTAGCTGGCTAATTTACGAAGGTCTTCTTTTTTTTCACAGACTTGATGAAAAGCGGGGTATAGTTCGGTTCAAACTTTATGGGGGCTCGAAAGTTAGATGCAAGTGATAGTCTGCGCATTATACAGTCCAAACGATGATGCGTCCTCTGCGCCCCGCTGGTACCTAAAATTGTGTTCTGCGCAGCTTTACGTTGGATATTCCTATCCGCCCTAAAGCTTACTTAATCTGTGCCTAAAGTTATAAGTCGAGCTACACGATAACTGACAAATGCTTGCACTGACTGGACAGGTCCACTCAAATCTGTGTGGTTCTTTCTTCAAGAGACCATCTCAGACACTAATCTTATGCAGATTAGTGTCCTCATGTGAGTTAACCAAGATTATGTCTGGACTTTAAAAGAGACTATGACCTCTGAGTTTGTTTCGGCTGTTTCTTCTCAGAGTAGTCAGGTACGAAACACCGGCCCCATCTAGTTTAAAAAAGAGACGTGTAAAAGTGTTTTTAAAAACCTATTTGCAAAATAAACATCATTTAAAGTGTGAACCGTTATACCTGCACAGACCGTCGCTCGCAGCTAACTTCCGAGCCGCCATAAAGTTTGAACTAAACTGTACATAATAGCAAAAATCGGTTTCCTAATTTTGAGTGAAGCTGTTGTACAGTCACGAGCAGTAACATGTATACAGTTGGCAAAATTCGTAAGCGATTGCCTCATGAAATAACGGTTTCTACTATGTTCGTGAATCGTAATCAATACGCTTGAGAAAATCACTTTTGCTGCACAAAACTGCTGCGTGCATACAGATACATATGTGTAAGTGCTCGTACACGGTCGCCACATAGTTACTTGAAAATTATATATTTTTCTATCAAATCACGTATTATCATTTGCCAGCTAATTGCAGTCCCTGTTGTAATGTATACCTTGTAAAATATCTTCAACATCACAGAATTTACTCTCAACCCTATCATAGCAGTCTATTGACCTGTTTTCTTCTTCCCCAATTTCAGAAGCTATTTTGTCTTGAGAGAGTATGTCTCCATCACCATAGTCACTGTTTAAGAATTCCACTCTAAATTCGTCTGTTGATTCTGGTACCTCCTCTTTGCTTACTACCTGTTAATTAATAAAATTAAGAAGATTTACATAATGTATTATAAGGAATGGAGAAAACGAAGGGGGAACGCCAGGGTACAATGTGTGTAGAAGGTTGTAATGATGATTCTAATGATTATAACTCTGTGAAGTCATATTTCTTACGGTTGTGAATCATGTTTTATTCAATATAAAAAAAAAGAATTTTGCAGGCTACATTAGTGCAAACCATAGACATACATTTACTAATAAACACGGTAATTTAAAAAATTAAACAACCCAAATGCGTAAAAAAAATAAAAAGCATAGAACATAGCGACTTAACAGTCGGGACCCATTATTGGAACGAGTCGCTATGTTCTATGGTTTTTATTTTATTTTATTTTTTTTCGCAGTCGGGTTTTTTAATTTTTTAAATTACCGTTTTTTTTTTGTTTTATTATTAAATAATTTTTATTTTGATATACCCAGTGTCACTTTCACAGTAAATACGAATCTAACGACACACCTCTCAAGCTAAAGTCCATCGAGCCGTTCAGGCCACAGAGCGTGCCAAACAATTATACATACAAACATACATACGTACTCTCGAAAAACATAACCCTCCTTCTGGCGCAGTCGGGTAAAAACTATTGATGTTGCATAAGATATGGGTTCAGAACGATGTACTGAATATGTATTATGTGTTTGTGCATCAATGTCCCTTACATCCTGTATGGATGTAAGGGACATTGATGATTAGTGCTTAGTGTTTTTCTGACACTAGTGTCTGAGAGACAGCATTCTTGTCACTCATTATTGTCAACTTGACCAGACATAGTAATTACCATTTCCAAAGTGAAGGCGTCCTCCTTATCACCAATAGGGTAGTTTATTAACTTCAGAAGCCTCAGTTCTAAATGGGTTAGTTTAGGTGTTGGTTGTTCAATGGAGTAGCTCTTTCTGCTTAGCAATATGTTGGCTTTTTTCTTTGTTTTGTTCTTCCAGTCAGCCCACATCTTGAATTCAAAATATTTGATCCATTAGTACTTAGAAAAAAGATTAAATAGATATACTTTACTGTACAGCAGAACTGATATGCAGCTATTTTACAATATTTCTAGTTCTATTGGTACAATGGCAGTCTTATAGCTGATAGCAATATCTTCCAAACAAAATAAATATAATCTTAAAATCGGCATGGTACCTATATAAAACATATGGTAGAGGCATAATCTCTATTGGGCACTACATTGTATGAATAAAATTAAATTTATTCATTTATTTTGGATTACCAACGAATTACATTAAAATTTATCTTCTACAAAATTAATTTACTACAGAATACATTATCCTGCAATGCACACTCACACAATTTATTAGTTTAGTAAGACCTACACCCATGGGAGAGGCGTGAATTTATGAATTTGTGTGTAAGGCATAACATAACATACGCGTGTAATCTCTAAAGGGGTAGGCAGACATAGGTGTGGTACCTACATACAATCAAGTTTAACTTTTGGGCTCATAAAAATGCTAGTGTTTGACAAACTAGAGAGGAAACAATGCTAATAACTTCTCAGATTCTTAATGGCATTGTTAATACTCTAGTTAAATGCTTCATAAAAAAATAGGCTTACTTTACACCATTTCCAAGTATTTTTATAAGCACCACCTTCGACGGCGTTCATTTGAAAAGCGATACGTCTCCAAAAGTTCTGCTTGTTCGTATTGGTGTACATTACTCTGCCATCGACCAGTACACCATCCTCGCTAAGCAGGTCGAGTAATTTCTTCATCTGCCCTTGGCTTACACGACTCATGGTTAATAATTTATTTTTTATGAATTCAATTATAAAATACCGGATAAGACTACCAAGAGAACTTATGAATTTAATCTTAGACCTCCTACATAACAGCTGACTTTATTAACCCACAGTGAGCTATGGAATGAGTTAATTTATTTTTATCATCCTCAAAAATATTTTGATTTGGATTATTATTTTCCTATCAGTATCACACAGAATTTCGATTCATGACTTCATGTTATGAAATGGCAATAGTCCTACCAATGCGAGTAAGAAAGATAGTTTTCTCAAAAAGCTACAGATTGTTTTCTTTTTGTGAAATGGTATGCCAATCAGTGTTGCCAGGGCCCTTGAGTCGTAAGTTACATTTCGTTTCCTGAAATGTTACATTTTTGCTGTAAAAGTTACATTATTGTATTTTTTTTTTAATTTACCTGTTTTTGGGGTCGGAGGTCGGAGGCAAATTGATGTCAGTAAAATGGCGAAATGTAAAGGAATCTATGATGTCTAATGGTGTATATAGGGGAAATCTCTTAAGGGGTCATTGTACTCATCATTATGAACAACTTTTACTATGGAACAATCAGCTGTTCCCTACAATATGATCGCATTAACTCGTCAAAATGTACTGAACAGCTGATTTTTTTTTTACACACACCTTGAACAGTCAAGACACCTTATATAGTCTTATGATAAAACAGACAGTTTAATTTGTTCGCAGCGCCATCTTCACTGTTGTTACTATCTAGTCTAGCACCTAACTTATTCTATTCTAGTTTAAACCAAAACTACGAGGTTGTGCATCTGTTAGTTTTACACTGAACGAACTACTATAATATTCGATACATAAAGAACCCTCATAACGTACTGTTCTACCAAGTGGTCGTAAACGGACTCTGTTATTAAAGGGCAAGAACAATGCAAAAAAAAAGCATTACAAATCTCGTTGTTCTGAAAAGTTACGAAAATACACTAAAATTTAAAAATTACTTACGTGTTACGCGAGGGGGTCAAAAGTTACGAAAAATTTAAGAAATGTAACCTTCTGGCAACACTGATGCCAATAGCAATTTGACAGTTTTCTGTCAATTGTAGTGTCGTCGTTCTTTTTCTGACTATAATTTTCATAGTATTAACAATTCTCACAAATCGCCTAACAACATTTTTAATCTCGTCTTTGCCGATGCCACAGAACACTACACTCCTTGGCCGACTTCTGGCAGAATCTGACCGAGATACAAAGTAACGGCACGTAAGTCTAGCGCTGAACTATACGCGGAGGGGATTGCTGCGCATGGGTACTATCGCGTACGCAATACAATTATAACTTTATTAGTTAAATAACGGAATGCGACTGGAGAGCCAATCGGCGCTACGCACGCCCGTCCTTCATCCCGCTAGCCCCCTCATTTACCTTACTTTTTACTTATGTGCAATAACGGTCAGCGCTAGACTTACGTGCCGCTACTTGTAAGTGTTGTTACTTCTGCTAACCTTTTCAATGGGGGCTATCGTTTTTGAGCTCACCAGGTGGCGCCACTGTCGAGTTAGGTCCCTATTTTATAAAATATAGGTACCAATAACTTCATACAAAGTTTATTTTATTACGTATAACAACATAGTGAAAACTTTAGATACATATTTACAATATTCTCCATAAAATTAGCAAACATGAAACATTTAAAAATCATTTTAAGTACCTCCAAGTCTTCAAGTAATAATTAATCAAGAATGGCTCCCTAATCTCTGGAATCTAGGTCACAATTAGTAAAAATACGCGATAAAAAAGCACGCAACGTGAAAAAATACTATAGGATATCTGACATTTCAGTGAACTCGCGCTACACTAGCGCCTCTAGCGGCGAATTCATACGCGATAGCCCCCATTGTTGTTTTCACTTTCAATCAACAGCCGAAATCAGACCATATTTTTTCAGCAAACCATTTCGCAAAATCATTTCATTGAAATTCATAAAAGTTCGATGATTTATTTACAAATTCCTATTTCTAAAACTTGTGAGTGGTCTTTGCATAGTCATAAAGTGTGTATGTATGAGTTTTTTTCAGTGCACTTTCCATAGAAGAATAAGCTCTAGAGTTGGCACAGCTGGAAAATTACAATGGTCATTTATCCATGGACGCTGTATGAACATCACTCTTTAGTAAGTTTTTGTTTTTTTAATTTTACTGATTGAATATGTCAGTTTTACATTACAGCAGCTGGGCTCGTAAATAAATGTAACGGAAATTGCGATATCTCTTTGTTTTCGACAAATTATATTAATATTCGTTGTTAGCAGTTGAAGAGTGATCCTGATCAGTATGCTGCGTGTTAAAATTCATATAGCACTAAGTGCTTTTGGAGCCTTGTTAGGCTTGTCTGCGTTTATATGTTTTTGCATTGTTTATGCAAACATTGAAGCCGGAATGTGGGCGCTTTTATCTGGTAAGTGAAGCGAAATATAAGTTTTTGTGCATACAAAGAATCATCTTACTAATTTCACAGCAGAGACGACGGTGATCAACACAATGTAATAAGTTTCGGATGCTTTATTAGATCAGACAGCCTTAAATTGACCTCTGAATTGTTTTGAGATCCTGCTGTTGCTGGAATGACGAAATCGAGTCATCATAATCTTAATTATCTCTGATTTTTGCACATAATTTTCCTCAATACTGTTATTTCCTGTTGATACTTTTCCTCATCTTTGTGGTTTGATAATGCCCTACATTTATAGGAAATCCTTAATTGTGTGTTCTGGCAATTTTTTTTTATTACCCTATCGAGAGTCCCATTTCTGCACGCGTAGCCTGACCACCGAAGAAACGGTTTTTGTCGACGAAAGAATCGACAAAATGACAGATCAACACAAGAAATCTGTCATTTAGTTTATTCTTCAATTGACAAAACCCGTTTCTACAGTGGTCATGCTACAGGGACTGGGCAAAGGCCTCCCTCTATCGTGAGCTAATTTTACTAACCAAATGATTACTGATAAGAACAAATCCAAACTATTCAAAAATTGTTTAAATTCATAGGCTCAAATTGAATAGTATGTATTCCATATCAAATCTATTTTTTGTTAATATAACCATTAATCTCTGTTTTCCAGGCATACATGCATCAATGGCGCTGATGCTGCATTGCCACTACCTCAAAGAGTCGCTACATGTAAACTTCTCAAGAAAAGCGTTGCAGTACATCGGGGACTTTGGAATTGTTGGCTTCGTCTCAGGAGCAGCGCTTACACTCTTCTATCTGTTCCTGGAGATTTATTATAAAGCTGGTATGTAAAAAGATCTTCAATCAGTTTATGGTTCGACAAACAAGAAAAATATTGTTGTTTACCAACAACAATATTTTACTTGTTTGCTGTCATTAACATTTCAAAAGGTTAATGAAAGTAGTTCTGATAACTTTTTGACATTTCATGATAATATTTGTGCTTACGAAATTAAAAAAGGTAAATAACATTGTATGGATGGTTAATATAATACTTTTAAGAAGGGACTTAACGGCCAATCACAGTGAGAAACTATTTCTATCATTATTGTCAATCAACATATAAATTGTTGCAAAATGTTTTGTCACATGATAACTTGAACTTCACATTGATAATTCATTACTCATCTTCTTATCACATAATAACATTATTAACACATAGCTTTTTATTATTACTATAAGTTCTCAATTACATTATTTATCAAAATGTGTGTACAGTTGGGTATGCTGTTTTGATTCAATAAGTAGGCAAAACCTGCATGTTGTTTTTGTACATCATGTTTACCTACTTCATGTTAATGCACTTGCAGCATTTGAATATGAATCCAATAATGTGCATAATATTGGATGATTATATGAATCATTTGTCTGAATATTTTTTAATGTACATTCTACCGAGTTCACTGATGGTCTACCACTTTTGAACCTTATCACTAAGTGCATAAGGGTGAAAACTGGCTGACTGTCAGTGAACTTGTTACAACATACCATAAACATCACACCTGTATTTTGCTGAAGGGTTAGGCATAGGCAGGGGAATTTAGTATAAACACATTTTATCAGTTAAATATCCCATGCAATAGCGGATGATAATAGAAATATAATCAAGGCGTACCATCGACACGAAAAAAGACGAAGAATACATATTTTTGGAAAAGGGCCATGCCCAGCGAAAAGTAAATCTTAGTTTTTTTTAGCTCTTGTAGGCAATTACATCACCAGTTTATCGACACATTTCAGGTGAAATGAAATGAAGACAAAATAGCGTCAATATTGACGGCCGTCGCACAACTTTTTTTTCGGTAAAAATAAGACGTAATTAGATAGGTAGGTACTGGTTTGCCCGCGCTGACACAGAAACAGTTGATAAAGAAATTTTTTTTCTTCTTTATTTTTGTAATGACGTTGATGGACTTGATCGTAATAAAGTTCCCTACCATCCCTGCACCAGTTTCGTAAGGCGGCCCTCAGCGTATCCTCCGGCAGAAAACCTGATAAACCTGGCAGTCATGCCAGTTACATTACTATGTACTACTACTACACATTTGTAGCGATTATTCTTACGCACCATTTAAAAATAAATAACCCATGTTTTTTCTTCTAGATGTGATGCCAATAAAGACCAGTATCATCATCCGTCTCGTTTGGTCGTTCATGATGATGAAGTGGGGTCTCCTGCTGTACCTTACCACCAAAAAGTACCTGAGGACCTACAACGACCACCAGCTCTTCTCCGAAAACCCTAACATTGAGGAGACGTAATTATTTAATTTATTGTTAGCAAATTGCTTCAGGGCTGGTTTCACCATCTCCCAATAAGATCCCAGTTAATATCACTTGACAGGTCAATATTCAGTTCTGGCCACACAGCGGAAAATCCTCGCGAGATTCGGGACGGAACTGCCCGCGTCTATTGTTTTAGTGGTTATGAAGTTATATGACTATTTGCGTCGTCTAATCACCTCCATACGAGATACTTGACACAGTTGATGCTAGTGGAATGCGTCCCGCATCGTAAAAAAAAGCTATAGGCGATAAGTGAAATGTCGAGTGATTTGTGAAGGATTTGTGCCATGTGTGCACTAACTGCCCACACCATCAACATCACCCACAAATGTCACCTCGACCTTTTGTGCACATCACATGCCTTGCAAATAATTAGGGGATGGGCCTTAACACAAGTACCATAATGTGATGTTCCATTTTTAATTTATGTGGTGACTAGGTAGGCTATTGGGAAATTGTGAATCCGGCCCTAAGTCTAAGTGGTATTGTTGGTTTACTTGCGAATGATCAAAATTGAAGCTTTAGGATTATCACGGTCACAAATGGGCGAAGCTTGGGTATAAATTGCTGTAGATAAATAATGAACTAATGTCTAAATTAAAAAGCACTCTTAATATGTATAATTGGAACAAAGGGGTTGAGTTTGATTCCTTTTTGTCAGTGAAAACCTGATACAACAAGACGGAGTGCCGGCTGAACTCGAAGAAGGTGAAACTACAAGGACAGTATAAAAAGGACTGATCCCCCCTCCGGTTAGTTTTTAAAGCCATACTACAGATACTAAGGTTGTAAAATTGAATAATGCGATGAAAAAAAGTAAAAGACTGTACCTAATAATGAATTGATCTGAAATCAAATTTAAATTAGTAATCAAATTAATCTTGCTAAAACGGGTTCCCTACTTGAAATCGAATGACGTGAGATCGAATAACACTTGCTCGAAAACGGTAACTTGATAGTACTTGAGATAGATAAATTATAAGCGCGACAGTTCACTACCTCGATGCATCAAAATCTCGAATAACTATAAACTCGAATCATCGGCAGCGCAAAAGGCCCATTATCTTAAAACATCATTTCTCTACCATCTAATCGGTAATATAATAAAAAATATTTCCCCGTCTACCTTGTGCAATTCCTCTGGTATTTCTATGTCTTCAAATTTTCTGTGTTCTACTGGCTTTCCATTTTTCTTGGCGCGCCTTATAATTTGTCGTAAGGCGTGTTTATTCGGGACTGAACAAGCACTTGTGCTCGGCACATTAGCCAAATAAATCGATTAGATGGTCGGTCGAGAAATGATGTTTCAAGATAATGGGTCTTCGCGCTGCCGATGATTCGAGCCTATAGTTATTCGAGATTTTGATGCATCGGGGTAGTGAACTGTTGCGTTCATAATTTATCGATTTCAAGTACTACCGAATTAATGTTTTCGAGCAAGTGTTATTCGATCTCACGTCATTCGATTTCAAGTAGGGAACCCTGCTAAAACCGTTAGTAAAGATTTCATTTTGAGGTAATGGAACCCTAAAGAATTTACCACTCTCCATGCCAAATTCTTAATTGTGGAGCTTTAGGAGGAGAGGCCTTTCTAATTTGGCTGTACTGAAAGTGAAGTGAGTGAACGTATGAGGAATTATTTAAAATAATGGTTTTGGTAGCTACCTTTTTAAATTTAAATATTAGTGTTAGGACATATCAAAATTACGATTAGTTATGTGTAACTTGGATTCTCACTCTTGTACTTGGATTGTCGATCATATACATATTTTCAGGTACCTACATATTTCTTCTGTCACAAAATTATTTGCTTTATTTTTTATGGTGTTTTAATTTTAATTGAAACCAACAAAACCACTTAGAAATAACAATATTACCTATTTTATGAATCTACATTATTATAATAATTCATATTCTTTTGTGATACCTAGTGACCTTTTATTGACTGAATTAAAAAAACAATTTCGAATTTAGGCCAACGTTCGACTGAAATTTTCTACGCATTCATTTACTCATTTCAGTTAATTTTAGTTTGAGAGAAACTTAAACTCGCGAATATAATGTTATTGAAATAAATTTTACGATGGTGTTTTTTTATCTTGAATGTTTTATGTGAGTTAATAGTTATATGTATTTTCATTCACCAAATAATGGTGAATGAAGTATATGAAAATAAACGTTATAGACATACATTGCTGGAAATTTCAAGAAATTATATCTGTTTTCATATTTCGTACTTAATTTTCTCACCAACCTATGATAAACGTTAAAACCATTTGTATCCTATTATTTTTCTTTACTTTACTAAATATTTAATTATTCTTTAACTGATAAAAAAAAAAACAAAAATACCAGTAATGTATTAAAAATAAACTTGAACACATTTCGTAAAATGTAGGGTAGTTAAATATTGTGCGTTTTAAATTAACATAGTTAATTGTTTAATTAGAATAGAATTATTTTATTAGAATACTTATACCTACTTAAATAACGTGAAAAAAATATTGTAGTACTAATTCAATTTAATGTTATTTGAGTAAAAATATAAAATATTATGTTATCGTTATATTTATTAAAACAGTTAATTTAGTTAATAGATAAGACAACTTCCTAGTGTTTAATAAGTTAAACTTGTAACTGCGTCTATACTATTAAAATGATTATTGTCAACCGTAGATAAGAAATAAATAAACTGTTTTTATAAAAATACTGTTTTTATTTTGAATATACCTTTTCCGCGATCCCGTGCAGAATTTGTTCTGATTGCTTGACAGGTGTCCGAGCTTAAAACTTATAAGCTGTAGTCGAAGCGTTGCCTTTGCCGCTGAGATGGAGGGAGTTCGGATTTGAAAGAAAACATTCAGTCCATAGAGGTGCGCGCGGAGCGCTAGCCGTAACGACGCAGACCGTTGCCTTCCCGCGAACACTTAAAAAAAGAACGCGCGTAAAATGATCGACACCAAAAAATAGAAAATAAAACCCTACTAATGAAATTATCACAGAGATAAATATTATTTCAAAGTAAATTTGTGCTGTGCTGGAACGTTCGTCGATGTGGAAGCAAGGGATTCTGCTACATTAACTTAAGTAGTGGTAAGTGAAACAGGATTGCTATACTTATTACTGACTTTGCACCTTAGATGTCGAAGAACATGTTTAGTATTTTAACCCTCTAGACTCTGGAGCTAATAATAATATATCGTACCTACCTATCTTCATAATGATATACGTACAAATCACTATGTACGTTTGTAACTATATATAGCACACCCAACTATTTTTTATTTCGAAATATTTAGATGGCTAGATAGTTGCGATTTATTACAATTCCTAGTCAATTAGTTCCAGCTTCTGAGCTATGTATTCTGAATTTGAATGAAGCGTCCCATTTAAATGTAGAATGGGTTAACGTCCTCTGCCTTGAAACTAAAGAAAAGCATCAAGTTTTTGTCTATGATATATTTTTATTGTTGTACTTGTTGTTCTGGTTCTGATTACCAATTATAATACTCACTATATCCATAGATAGTAGTCGCTTGTTCTCAGACATGCCTCGAACTTGTAAGAACGTTATCACTGCCATACATTAAACATGGAACACCCCATTAATATTAATTGTTGTGTGGGATAAAGTCATTATCCACTGGTTTTAATCAATACTTGACACATAATTAATTTACATTAATTGGCAATTTAAACACGGGATTTTCTTGCCAGCTTGACTACTTGAACTTTGAGGTAACAGAACACGATTTTTGTAATAAATCTTAATGGGAGTTCTATCTCGTAAGTTTAATTAAAACTGGCAGAGTAATTTCCAATTAGTGAACTATTAAATAACGTTATATTATTATGAAAAATGAGTATCTCTTATACTTAGCTCCATTCATTTACAGCTGCAAATTGCAGGCACAATAAAACCTAGAGACATGGTAAAGGTAGTCGCAATACTCTTATTTTGTCTTGCCAAGTTATTAGCTAAAAAAAATAGGCCAAGTGCGAGTTGGACTCGCACACCGAGGGTTCCGTATAAACTTGTAGGATATTTTGTTATTAAACTACATATTAACGGTTTTCACTTCTTGCCGCCAAATATCCGCCGGGAAGTACGTACCCTATAGGTTTTGATTTCCATGTGAAATCGCAAATTATGCGACATAAAAGGTCATATGTTTTCATCGCGTTGACTTACAAGTTTGATTTTTTCACTGCTCCTTGGGGTAGCTGACTATTTGATATTAATTTCAGCTTGATACCTCCAAGCGTTCCTGAGAAAAGGGGCCTAGACAGACTGAGAGACAGATGGACAAAAAGTGAGATCCTATAAGGGTTCCATTTTTGCCAACTGAGGCACGGAACCCTAAAAAAATAAGCAGTGAGCAGCAAGGGTTTTACTACCTATGTTGCCTACAGGAATAGTAATTATCATAAAACCTACATCACTCAAACTTTATGGTCTATTGTAGGTTTACGGTAGATAAGACATAAAACTTAACTTGCGATCACCTGAAAAAATGAGAAGGAATATTATTCAAAAGAAAATTTATAATAAACAAACTTAGCGAAAGTTACATTGGATTGAATTGTCATGTTTTTATGCGTCTATAAAATAATATAATAAGGCAGTACTAAGCTTTTCAATTTTACTGTTGTTACGCTTACACTGATATTTCGTGAGTAGAAAAAAATTGACCATGAAAGTGAGAGAAGCTAGGCGCGTATGATTTTTTTCAATTTCGAAAGTGTAATCATTCGGAGTCGGAGAGAAGTGCTGGTTAAACATTACCTACTGAGTATCGGTCAAAATGAGCATTTAACATTTAGGTAAGCGCCAATAGCCCATTGAACGGTAGGTAATAGGGCAATCTGTGGAGCTGGCTGGAGGCTTTAATTTCTAGGCATCCACAGGGTTAGACCGATTAAGGAGTAGCCAGCCTCAGAGGCTGAACTGCGAGATGCCATTTCATAAAAAAAAAGTGATTGGTCGTGAGTTTGATCGTCACCTTTTGGACTAATATAGGATAGACGATTGGACATACACATACATAACATCAGGCCTGCAGTGATCCCCGAAGGGTAAGGTTAGGTTAGGAAGTGGTGTACCTAATAGTACATCCACGTTTCGCCAGTTATGTTTCAAGTCCCATGTAATAGGGGATGAGCCTATTGCCATAAACCGGGTATAAATCCCAGACTCCGTGGCTACTACTGAGAAATTTCTGGAGGAAAAACCCAATAACACTGCCCGATCTGGGAATCGAACCCAGGACCTCGTGCTGAGCAGTCGTGCGTGCGACCACTAGACCAACGAGACAGTGCAATGGATAGATTATTGAAGTTACTGCATATTAAACTCTTTATTGTACACCACATAATTATAACAGTAGGTACCTATACGCACAAGGCGATCTCGGATGGACTGAACTAACAGCTATGGAGCCAGTGTACAAAATCTAAGAAAAAAATATCAAATAATAATCTTGATTGCGAGGAGTAAAACGGGATACCTAGGTACTAGTGATTGCAACTCATAGTACTTAGTAGTACCTAATCTTTATAGAAATCGGAGATTTCCTGACAGGAAACTTCACTCACGATTTTCCCGTAGGAAAACTTAGGTCCTGTATAAATACGCAACAAATAAGCTTCCACTACATGAAGAAATCTAGGTATGTAACGACTGTAATTCAGTTTAGTGACATTTCTTTTTTCTAAGTAGGTACCCACCTACTAACTTTAGCCAGCGGTTTCGCCTGTGCGGAGATCGGAAGTTATTAACGGGAATGTTCCCGTTGGTTGCCGATCAGTTATACGTACAACTGGGATAAAAACTATAATTATCATATCCTAACTTACCAGGTCATGGTATATCTGTGTGCTAATTTTATCCAAATCCCTTCAGCCGTTTAGACGTGTTAAAAGTTAACAGATAGACAGAGTTATTTTCGCAGTTTTAATACTGGTCTTACAGAATTGATTGCATTGCAGACTGCTGGGGGAGCCTGGAACTATTCCACAATAAATCAGATAACCACTGGTTTGTAAAGGGCCATGATAAGCGTCGCGTTGGTCAGTACAGGCCACGGACTGATGACTATGATTCAGTTCCTAGACTTCCAATACTGCACAAAAGGTGTTAAGCCAAAACCAACCAAGCTTGACCAAGGTGATTGTACTTTTGTTAAAACAACTAAATGATAAACGAGTCGAGATCGTCTTTTGTCTAGGTTTAAAACCTTGCAACGATCAAGATGACAGAAGTTTTTATGGGTGGCTTCTATAAAGTCTGGATTGTAACTAGTGACTACTCCAGACCTCAAATGCTATCGTAAATATAGCTAATTAGTAGATGGGAAAGCTTTATTTACCGTAATATAGGTAAATAAAGCTTTCCCATCGCATCACCTCAGGATATGCAAACCATTAGATGGGCAATTTGGTTTTATAAGGAGTCGTCATTTAAGTTGGCAGCAGTATGGGGGCAATTGCAATTCCCTTTTAATAATGCCATAAACTTTGGTATCGCATCGTTTTTAGCTTCTGATTTCTCCTGGTAATTTGTTACGTAGTTAGCGATACCATCCTTACGTATTTTATCTAGCATTTTGCCCGGAAATTATTCGTTCTTGTCATTTGTCCGGACTTTTTGACACGAGAAATAATATATTCAATGATTTCTAAAAACAACAAGATATTTATTTATTTATTTTATTGTTTCCGGAAAGCTTACAGCTAGGCAGACATAATAGTTTTGTTAATAATAACAATATGGTCAATTACAAGCTTTCACAAATAGCTTAAATTTATAATAAAAAAAATTAAATTTATAATTTTTTTTCTTAGAGAAGCTATTAAAAGCCGGAATACACGGAGATTTGTATCGTTGGTTCTCCTCATAAATTGAAAACAGGACGCAGGCAGTGGTACTACAGGGGTACACATCTGGATGGAGTTCTGTCCCCTCTGGGGTTCCTCAGGGTTCCATTTTAGGATCCCTTTTATTTACTCTCTTTATTGCTGACGTGAAGCACTGTTTTGAAACTTCTTATATTTTGCTTTATGCTGACGATATGAAAGTTCATAAAATTATCCGGAACATATCTGATACACACCTGTTACAAAATGATTTGAATAGATTTGAGGAATACTGTAGACGTAACAGGCTGGAACTGAATGTTTCAAAATGCTTCCACACGACTTTTACTCGTCAGAAGTCTATAATTGATTCTACATACAAGCTTTACAATACCAATATAGGCAAAGTCAATAGTATTAGGGATCTTGGTATTATACAAGACAGCAAGCTACTCTTTGATCAGCATATTGATAATATAGTAAATAAGGCTTCAAAAGCACTTGGATTTATAATGAGAACCTCAGCATGTTTCCGATCGCTAAAATCGACCAAAGTTTTGTATTGTTCGTTCGTACGCAGCCACCTTGACTATGCATCACAAGTCTGGAACCCTCAATACGGGATCTACAAGTCTCGTATTGAGGGCATCCAGAGAAAATTTCTTAAGTATCTCGATTACAGGGCAAAGCAAGTATCTGTTGATTACACTCACCGATGCAGGAGGTACCATTTTCTACCACTTGACCGTAGACGTCATATTAACGATGTATGCTACTTGCTTAATATCGCAAATGGTTCAATCGACTGTCCTGAACTTGTTTCAAAATTAACGTTGCGCACTAATCAGATGGGACTGCGACAACGACCACTCTTACATGTACCTTTTGCGAACACTAATTATAGGCGTAATGCATACTTTCCGAGAGCCAGTCGCAGTTTTAACGAAGTTTCTTGTGAACCCGGTATTGATCTATTCTGCACCAATGCAAGCACAGTAAGAAAACTATTGGCAAAGCAATTTTTTGTACAGGAGGCACCTTCTTGCTCTTGAACCACCTCTTGATATTAATCAGTAGTTTGACAGTATTGTTAGATTATTTTGTCATAAGGAACTAATATTAATATTATTATTTTTTATATTATTATTTTACCTTTTTTTTTTGTTTCTATCTGTGGAGGCTTGTTATTAGCAATTTATTTATATATTCTTGTTTCTATTATGTTATTAGTCTGTAAGCCTTCCTAAAAAAATAATAATAATAATAAAAAAATAAAAATAGTTAAAGAAAACAAAAATAAAAACTAAAAGACAGTGGCCACATATGCCACTTGTACAGACACCAGCACATCAAACTAAGTACTACAATTTGTCAATTTTTTTTAAAAGATTTTCAACTGTATCGCTAGTGCATTAGTTTCAACTACCGTTGATTGGTCGTGAAAATGCTGTCCGAAAATATTTGAATTCTCCGGGCTACACTGACGCTTCCATCTTAAAAGCAAATCTCCGAAGTTGATTACGAGTGTTCGGCTTAATCAGGACTATTAAAATTGCGATATCGTAGACACGTAGACCCAGGTAGCCTACATTATCTGCTCAGTTCCTTGTAGTTTGTTTCAATATACCAGACTCAGCTCAGCAACGCGCCTTTGTACAGTGTTTTATGACTTAATTAGTATTTTAAGTGCTAATTGCAATAACATCGAATCCATTCAGGTTCAGCTCTCCGCTCAAATCTTTCCTAAGCTAAATATTGTATGTTATTTTATGATTTCCTGGTTACAAATTGCTTCATTATCTTAGATGTGCCTGCTTTCCATCCACATGAAAATAAGCATAAATCATTTATAGTAAAGAAGATATCAATATTAACGGCTACATGTAAATTGAGCTACGAGTATGACTTAGAAGAGCAGTGAATTATTTATAGGGCCACTTAAATCATCGATCACGTTCATTAATCTCACAGATGTAAGTACCTACCTAATTCAAATGTAACTGCAATCGAATTAAGGTTTTAATATAAGTGTGTTATAGGGGATGTTATATCTCCTGCTTTTCGACACGTTTTTGCCTACGTAATACTATAAATGCTGTAGTTCTTTCTTAGGTATATGCTAGGATTTGGCTCATGATCATTTTCTCTATTATTTTTTCCTATGGTGGTGTAGTAGTTTACCAGCTCGCATATTGAGCCTATAGGTACCTACTCTCTATGTATTCTTTACCTCAGCCTAAGGTCGAAGGAGAATAGGTCAATATTCCTTGACCCCTCTCTCTTAAAGCTAGATAAGTTTTCAATACCTCCCTAATTAACGGATATTGCCTTGCCTCTTTTAAAAATACATAACATTCCTTAATGAAACCATCACGGATGCATTTAAATGAAGCTCGAACACTCGCAATCGGCCACGTCTAATGGTCTGCTACTATGTGCAGGCGCAGCGAACGCAGCGGCTGTTGATTCAAATCTCGAAAGTTTGAATCGCGCGAACATTTCACGGAAATCCACTGGATCCCTCTAGCTTTGAAACGGTCTTAGATTACAGGTGGAGATAGAGTAATGAGTATGAATAACACTTGGTGGTGATTTGTATGCTAATATTTGGGATTGAAGAGTTGAAGTGGTCTGTTTGAGTGTGAAGTTCGAAATCTTTGGCAGCTTTGTGGCTCTATTTTTAAGGTGGATGAAAGTGCTGAATATACATAAGATTTGAAAGCATTGGTGGCCCAGTAGTTACGGTTAAATTTCGTAACTCGTGGGTTTTTCTCAAAACGACGAAGGAAAATCTATACAAATAAATAAAATTGAAGTGTCTGTTTATTTGTTTCGGCTAATCTCCGAAACGGCTGGACTGATTTTGACGCGACTTTTACTGGCACGCTGATGTTGTTAAGTAGTTAGGCTACTTTAATTAAAAAAAAAAATAGATTAGGGTGCCGTGCAACAAACCCATGAAATTGAATGAATGAATTAGAACTAAAAATTCGAAGTCATGTGACATCCACCAATTTGCCGCACTGAACCTGTGTTGTGGATTTTGGGCCACTCCTTCACACGGCTAAATCCATTGCATTGCATTGGTACCTACTAGGGTACAACAGATTTTCCGGAGGTACTATGTATCGTGTAGGTAAAATATAATAATGCCTACTTCTACTAATTACAATATTTATATCTACTAATTATTAAATTAAAAGTTAAACAAAAGAGCTAGGAATACATAAACCCGCATTACAGAACTCTTTGTTACAACCACAATTATCATGAATACATTTAACGCTAGAGTGTTCATAGCATCAATTACCTTACTAAGTTCCACAGTTTTTATGGTATTTCCTGCCTTCTTGAGCAGCAGCATTAAAGTAACACGATTGAGGAGGCTTGACCGGTCAGCGATAGACATTACCGATACCGGTAAAATCTGAGATACGTAATGGCAACCAAGTGGCAAGCTGCAAGTTTATTCGTTCCGTTCCGCCAGCCAGGGTAATGGTTCACTGTTTATTATGCACCTCGCCACCGCCAGATACAGGAAAAGGAAACATAGGAATCATACTAATGATAGTTTTTTATTCTATCCTTTTCTCTAACATTTTCTGTGGAGTGGACACATACCATGCACGTGCCACGAAACTGCATCAAAATTTCAATTGGACCAGACTTTTTAATGGTGGCGGACGTTATTTCCGTATTCAATTATTTTCAAAGGAATTCTTGAACAGTATGAATAATAGATTTCGGTAATGGCTATGTAACTGGTCAGTAGCCGATTGCAAAATTACCTACGCTGTTTCTGCTAAACAATAGGTCGGGAAATACTTATTCATTTATCTTTGCAGCTTCCTTCTAACTTCTTCAACTTAAGTTACTATTGTTTTACGTTTCATATTGTTTAGGATAAGTAAATTAACACATCTGATAGGAGGATTGCCTCGTCGGTCTAGTGATCGTTAGCGCCACTACTAAGCATCGAGTTCTGGGTTCGATTTCTGGGCCAGGTAAAGTGTTTGTTGTTTTTTCCGTCCGGAATTTCTCAGTAGCAAACTGTAGCAAATCTACTTGATCCTATTAAAAATTAAAGGATATAAGTTGACTTGTACATTCAAAAATTTAATAGTGGAAGTTAATGAATTTACAAATGAAATAATTAAATAATACCAGGATTTGTGCCCGATTGATGGAAATAGGTGTATTGCATGGGGCTTAAAATATAACGAAATGTGGGTCACCTCAGTCTATACCTTTTTGGAGATTACAGCTGTGAAGTTATGGAAGACGTGCGAGATAGAGAGAGCCTCTAACACTAAGATACTGTACCTACAATAAACGATGCTAGGATAAATGAATCCTGATCATGAGGCGCAAGATATCTACCCTAACTAAGTACTGATACAAGGCAAGCTTACAGAAAAAAGGTTCAGACAGAACACTAATGAAGATGTTACCTGTAGCCCTTCGCTCACCTTAGTAGCTACAGTACTAAAATTCTTAGACAAGAAAGTTATTTCCAGGCCAGCCCGATAGTTCTTATCCGCCCACCTTGTGTAAGTACCTAAGCCTCTTATATTTATCCCCGAGCCGTGCCACTACCCGTTATCGCCCTGATTTATCTACGTATGTATTACCATTATTCCTTTGATAATCTGTACCTAAATTCTACCAAGGTTTTGTTGTAAATGAAACCTGTAAGATGAGACTTAAGCTAGGCTAAGAAGAACCTAAGAGAAAACTGTGAACAAATGGTTTATGCTTTTGTAAATTATAATGAAATTTATTTGTGCCACATTTTACATTTAATTTGCTCTCGGCTAAAATAGATCGTAAATCTGCTCGAGAGCTTGCTTAATATCATATTGTTCGTTGCTCCATCTGAAATGTCTATTGGAGCTTAAACAACTGCCTATCTAACTTGAAGAATGTTTATTAAATAATGTTTCATTGGCTATTGTGGGACTTCATTGTCAAATAAACTTAACGAGTTAACCTTCGGATATGAAGTTTCTACTTCCCATGGAGCACTAAGTTGAAGTTTTCCTTTGCCTATGCATGAATTGCATAATGACGAATCGTGAAGAGTGGACTTGCTGTCACCATTTTCAGTCTGGAAACGATAGGCTTTCTTTTTCTACGTTTACGTTTTTCTTTGCCTACGTTTCTTTCTTGTGATGATTAGGTATCTAATGACAATGGATCCGAAGACCTTCATACCATTTTTGCCAGTCTTCTTTAAGCTCTTTCATATCTAGTTTTATACCCATGTAATGATCCGTAATTCCGATTCATGTTCCTTCCTTACAAGGTATAATCATTGATTCTGCATTATGATTAACTACTTCATTATCAGCAAGAATTAGGGTAACGTTAAGTAATCAGGCCAAACGATGGAGCACGACCCGATACTGGCTTGCAACAGATCCGGCGACACGACCACCTTCAGCCATTGTACCATCAGCCAACTAACGCACCACCATTGTACCATATGTGCATTGTTTGTGTTACAAAATCGGCTAAACGGCCAGTGATATATATGCCCAAGCCGTATAGCCAAACAAACGTTTAAAGTACAATCCGAGTAGGTCAAGAAAGTCTACCCAGACGAAGAAATAGATTGAACCTGCACAATGTTTAAGAATGCTTAGGTAATACAACAATGTATTGAAAGTGAAGACAAACTGTAGTTAATAACACGTAAGGCCGTCTGCAAATGCAATGTTTATGTTAATTAGGAAGATGTGTTGCGTCTACCTTTTTTCGGCGCGCGTCGAATTTTGCACAAAAGCTGAAATGAGTTCAGGGGCGGCAATCTGCACGGTAAATAATGGCAATTCGACGTACACTGTTTACATAATTGGAGATCAGTAACAGTCATTAGCATAGGAAAAGAAATGTAATGTGCTATTACAAATATTTGCTAACCATCACGCGTTTGCCCATGTTTCTTTGTTTTTTTTAGTCGTGCTTGCTTGTAAGAACTGGACTAGAAGTATGCAAAGAAGGGTTTAATTAAAGATTTGCATGTTATTATACGTACCTACCTATTTGCGTGTCGTATCATAAGTACACACTAGTAATAAGCGCTAGAAGCACTTAAATAACTATAAGTATTACCCTAGGTACACTTATAAAAAATATGCATCAGTTTTCACCATGGTTGAGAGATCACGAAGCTGTAACTATCCAAGTAATTATTACCAATACGAACGCAAAGCTTACGTTTGCACATTTTTCATTCAGCTTTCTTAAAACTCACGTTAATATGTAAAGATTATGCATTTAGGTAAGCAGGTGTGCCATAACGACTTACATAATGCGCAAAAAAGCAACTTCCTCCAAGTATAGTCAACAAAAAAGTAAACATTACTTGCCTAGCGTTTTGTAATGCCTAAGTTGTTTGTATATTTCAGTAAAACACAGTTACGTGAACGATTTATTTAACCGAAGAAAGAAATATACCTAAAGAATACTTTCTAGACTACCTGTTTGAATTTAAAACTTAAGTTACGTGAGATACTCTTCTCTTTCCGCATACAATGTCGTTTTGTTGTTATGCTTGCACTTTCCTGGCGATCACATTCTAAATGCGTTCAAAGTAGGTAGATAGTCAACTAGTCATCGTATCACTCGCTATTAATTACGAAACGACTGGACGAAACGTCGAAGTATTTCCGTAGGCGACAAAAAAAAACGGTGCTAAAAGGTCGACAGACCAAAAGAAGGAACTAAGTATTAGTTAATCTATGCCAAAAGCTAGAGTCATAGCTGCTAACGTGATTTCTTGACCTTGGACGGGAGTCGAGGGAGACTGTTCCAAAAGAGACGAAGAATATTTTCTACTAAGTAGGTTGACGATTTAATTTACGGCCCTATTGAGAACGTTCTTGACGACGTGTCTCAACATATTTTCCTACTTAACCTATAAAATTAGACTTGTGGACGACAATCAAGAAATTGGAAAAATCAATATGCAGGACGAAATTGCATAAAGCACAAGAAACCGTTGCATAATAAATAAAATGTCATTCAGCTCCCGTACCTCTCGAAATGTGATTGAAATATCTACCACTCACTGTCTAATTTACTATTGGTAATCAGTAGCCACTCACAACCAGTAAAATGTCACGAAGTCAACCGCTTCAAGTTGTATGTAGATACTTGACCGAGCCTCAAGAGTTTGCTTGTACCCAATTGCTCTAGCAGCATATTTATATTATTATTTGCAGTCGGATATTTTTCTTGTAAATCTGTATTTGAATAAGGATATGTTTAGACCTCTCTCCATGAAGGCTAAGCTAACACTTTTAATAGTAGTTTATCTTCAGACAAGGTTTTATATTACAAAATATATTATTGGGACTATTTGGGGTACGTTTGAATGTGGTCGAGACCACTCATCAGGAACTCGAAAGTCTCAAGGCTCCTTTTTAAAGGGGGATGCAGTGCCAAAACCTGCGACGAAGTATTTTCAAAGAGTACTTTACCACCCCGTTTCCTCTAATAGACGGATCGCGCCATTTCTCCCGAAAGATTTTATTTTCTAGTCCAGAGACGGCTGAGTTTCTGGTTTTATGCATGGAGTAATCGTCACCTCTCTTTCACGATCCAATGAGACTATCTGAGATAATCCAGAACTTTTCTTCTAGGTATTTACTTGAAAAATGAGTCATTGCTTCGCACAGAAAGTCATCTACGTTTCCCCTTGCAGGTGTTCTCAAGATTTTTATACTAACACCGCTTGTTCCCACAGTGGATCATAGTAATTATCTATTCATAAAATCCGTTGTTGCTTTGCTACTGCTTTTTCCATTATTAGATTGCATCTTGTAAATGATCTATGTGACTCACAGTTATGAAGAATTTATAGTATCAATCTTTCGGATCCCGTTTTAGCACCGAGAAAATCTCTCGTAACTTTGTATGGTGTAGCTATTATCTCTACAGTGTATTCAGAAGCAATAAGCATCTCGTTCGTTCCACAAACTTCATTCTCCTGTCCTTATCCCAATTTATTTGACGACCCGAATGGCGCAGCGGTAGTGGGGCTGCCTTACGTTCTTAGGGTCCCGGGTTCGAATCCCGGTAGAAGCAAATATTTGTGTGATGAGCATGAACATTTGTTTCCGAGTCATGGATGTTTATATGTATAATAAGTATGTATTTACAAATAAAAAGTATCTATGTATCTATCAACTATCTGGTGTCCACGACACAAGCCTCGTTGCTTAGTGTGGCACCCAGATGGCGCTGTGTGTAATGTCCTGCGATATATTTATATTTATTTCGGTTCGGCGAAGCACGTCTTCTTCTTCCATACTACTCTATTAGTCGTCATATCATAACTCTCCCCTTTTCTAGCCATAATCATCTTTCACACAGTCACTCTACCGTTTCTTGTGCTTTGTTATATTTCTGGTATTTTTATCTGTCACAGTTCCTAGGTATTTTATTTATTTTTGTTTTATCCGACGAGAAAAGTTTTAACTCCCGAGTAATTCAACCCTAAAGATTATAGACAAAAGCGTTTTCCGAGTAACAAGCAAATATTATTTTATGATTTAAAAACCACTGTATCAACTCAAGCAAGCTAAGCACACGTAATGCCATTGAAATAGAGATGTGTTATGCGCTCAACATTCGGCTGCGGTCGGATGCGCACTTTCGCGTGTTGCGCAACAAGACGTACATCACTACAGCATTACATAACCCTTATTAGCATACAAATAGAGTTTATATTACATTGCATGAAGTGCATGTTGCATTTGTTGCGTGTTGCTTGTGAGACAAGGTCGGAAGGAAAGAGGACAGCAGGTTTGGATCTGACTTTTTTCGTTTTAATTGATTGATTATATCAATTAGATTTGGTACCTAAGTAGATAATTGTTATTTACTGATAGGTACTAAATAGTTACATTCATACTGGTTTTTACACGCAATTCTGTTTGGTGATAGTTAGTACTTTGTAAAGTAAGTACTTTCAATATTATTATCTGAGAAGATGTGTCATGAATTCATTATTGTGTACTATCCGATTAGTGAAGAACTGAAGATAGGATAATCTTATCTATAATATTCCATTATATTCGAACGTGTAACATTGCACTGATTTTGCGATCAACGCTTATGATCCTAAATAAATCCTTATAATATCACTAATCATCACGCAGACGAGGGAGTTCACAGCTGTTACTGTGGACCACAGAGCATCATACTGTGGACTCGTCCACAGAACATATATAGGTACTCTAGCGAGGACTCGTCCCTCCATGCATCGCTTTGACGGCCTCGTCCTCTCGTTCACAGATTAAATATAATTTAAATCGATATCAAAAAGCAATCCGATAACTTTATCATTTCCTTGTAACACGCGAGAAAAGTAATAACACAATTAATTGGTTGAATATGTTAATCCAAAGGAAAGTAGACATTTTATAAATTGTGTAATACTGTAATGATCGAGTAAATAGGATTTTATTTAAAAATCATAATTACATAATATTGATCGGCACGATTGTTTCGATCATAATAATTATTACATCCGATTATGTCAAACTGAACCACGGAAATAATTATGTAGATTGAAATGGAAGAAATATTAGAAAGATTGATTTGATTGCGCAGGTCGTAAAATTAGATTATTCCATAATCATCAGATAGAATCTGGGTGTGTTTGCAGACTCATAATAATATTTATGAAGGCGCGGCAGGTAAATGTTGGAGGAGCCAACTTCAACTATACTACAATGTAATTATGCTAGCTTTAGTCCGCGGTTTCGCCCGCCTTAACGAACCCGTACCACATAGACGTAGACCATGGTCTAGGTTAAGTACTGCGTTTCCGTGGCATAATTTCAAAACTCCACGCGGATCAAGCTGCGAGCAAAAGTGAGTGTTCAATAAAATTTTACCTACATTTACGGCACAAACAACATAATTTTCTCTAGTCGAATTCTGTGAATCCACAAAAAATCATGGCCAGTGAAGCACATCAGCATTTCCTAGAAGCGAATCGAAATGCATCACTCCCGCTTGGCGTAACGGTGATCCCATTAGGTGCCGACCAGAGCCTGCGGTATGTCGCCAGCGCAGCATGGCATGCGACAGCCGCTAGTACCGGGGTACTGGGCTTTTTGCCGATACCCTACAGTAAGTGCCCATTAAAATAGTCGTGTTTTTACCTATTGTGTGCATCAGCGTCGCATTCCGGGCAAGCTCTATGTGCTTGAACAAGGATCGTCTTTTTGTAGGCATGCTTTCACGGCTGTTGATTAATTTGAATCTGTTTTTTTATGTAGGTAGGTACCGTGGCCAATGTGCTGTTATTCTAAGTTTGAAATGCTTTTAGTTGTAATTAAAGCAACACGAGATATCATTGTGGACTCTAGCTGCGGCTGTAGGAGGTAATGACCCGTCATATAAAACTTTAATGAATCTTTCAAGGATTAGTTTCAGCCTATGGTTTTCATATTTCGAAGATTGCTAGAATACCTAAACGGCTCCCCGCGCCAATCGGCATTGGCATCATTGATCAGATAGGTACTCTCTAGTCTAGACTCTGTAATCTACAAAAAGTCGCACAAAATCGCAAACAAGTGTTTATCGCACGATCTATTCAATAACCCATTATTATAACGCGAACGTAAACCTTTCGTTCCGATTTATTTACTATCTGGCTTCGTGCATCCACCGGCAATCGGCAAATATACCTAGACCTGTGAGAATCCACTACCTCCCCTTATCCCGTCTTTGTGGCTGAGCCTGGGGGCGCAGGGGTGGGTCTTTATAAAGTGGTGGAGTACTTAGAACAATGAGTTTAAGGTTGATTGCACCTGACTATGAATAGGGTTTGCAAGTTCGCTACACGGCGACTTTGTTCTTCCGCTTGTTGTATCATGTGCATGTGATCATCTAAGAAAGAGTATAATGGCCTTTATTGAAAACCAAGTGAATACATTTTGCGTGCACAGAGAGATTTCTGCGACTTTGTTTCTATTAAGATAGTAACATTCTTTTGTAAATCAGGTCTTTGTTTGATTTTAGGATTAATAAGTATGCTGTTTTATTACTTAGATCAATTATTTTTAACTTGTTTTCGAGAGCAGAAAATTAATTAAAAACTCAGTCTTTCTAGGTTTATAGATCATTATTATTGGATCTTATTTTTAAGAATTATGTCCAAGCAATAAATTTTAATTATGATAAGAAAAAAACTTCGGAAGTTTATTCTCCAATATTTTATGGGTATGCTAATTGATAGACTATTCACTACCACATCCGTTCCTTAGACAATCACTAATTAACTTGAAAGTCTTTAACTGTTCCGTTTGCGCTAATGAAGAAGGTACAGTTACAGTTACTGTCCCAATTTCCTCCTTTCTGATGCTTGGGCTAAACTTCGAATACGCTTTTATAGCTTTACTAAAAATCACGGGTAGTAGGGCATGTAAAAAGAGAAAATAAGCACCGAGGCTAAGCAATGAGATTTTGTAAACGGGCATGAATTTCCTCCAGTGACCAAACTTATCGACATGAACTGGTCAGTAAGAGCTTTATGTCCATGCAGTATAACAAGCGAATAGTCTCATGCGGTGTCGAGCCGCGTCGTCCACATCAGAAACGTCTTTTTCGCTTCGTTGCTGGTACTCCCTTAATGATAAGTCAGTGTTGGTAGATATCCTACTTGTTTTCAGGTTAAGAATAGGTGCTGATCACGTTGATTAGTGGTTACAAGGAGGAGCCGTCTGAGCTCGTAGTGCCACCAGCGTATAGATACACCGCTGGGGTCTAATCAACAACCAATTGATCAGATCAGTTCTTTATTTTTTTGTATATTGGAAATTGCAATATGCTGTCATAAACATAAGTCATAACATAATCAGCCTTTAATGTTCCCACTGCTGGGACACTCGGCCTCCTCTCAATGAGAGGGAATGGGCTATAATCCACCACGTGGGCCCAGTGCGGGTTGGTAGATGTCACATGTCTTCGAATTTTTGGTTCTAGGACATGCCGGTTTCCTCACGATGTTTTCCTTCACCGTTTTGAGAGCAGTGGTGATGAAATAAATTACACAAAGTAATGCACCTGCCTGGGTTCGAACCCACGACTTACTGTTCGTAAGTCGGGGCCGCCACCACTGGGCAACCGCTGCTCTCAAGTTCATAACACTGTGAAGCAATAATTTTATTCAATGTCAAAATGTCCAACGTATGTTTGCCTTTTCATCACATTCGTTTGATTGCTCATAGTGACGCATGATATTATTTTGAATATCGTAGGTAACACATGAGTGCCACTAGACCTATTGGACTGATTATGTGTCGATTTGATGAACTGCATTTATAATAGGACTTTACATGCAACATAGTGCATAAAATAACGTACTTAAACGACGCTCAATTACATCAAGTTTGGGTTAACTAAACGCCGAAGACGATCTTCTAGTGGTGCCATCTGTCTTGACCATCCGTTTTCTCCAAGACTAGCTTATTCATGCCATGTCTATCCATCTATCCACATAGTTGGATAGACCAATTAGCATCGACTTACTTGCAAGTAAGTTGTAACTAATTGGTCTTACGAACATACCGAGAAACTACCACCGGTCCTGTAATTAAAACATTACTCATCACTTACATAAGATGACGTACACCTTTGCAGATATAATATTTATTTACTATTTTACCGGTACAATATTACATCGGGACCGGTCTAGTGCCGGTTTCAAATTAACTCGGAGCGTGATCTTCCGTGAGGCCGGACTAACGGCACTAGCCGCCCTTCAGACCTCGGTACATGCTGACATTTAGCTTGGCGAAAAATCATAGTTCATGCATATCTTGGGCCGTATTGTTAATATTGTAACGGTATATTGTTTTATCCAGTCTATTGATTTGCGTACTGCAAGTTGTATTTTGTGGCTTAGGTACCGTCTCTGAAAAAGGTTGTTTGTTGAGTAGCAACAGCGTGTTCTGGAAATCAGAAAATCCTCAGAACTTTCGGAAGAGATTGTTCGCTCTCGTTCAATTCTAATTATTTTACTATTCACACGTTATCCAGATTTAATTTCTTGTCAATAGTTTCACCTGATACGGTTTTGAACATGGGAATCGATACACAATTCATTGCATGTAGGTAGTGCATTTAACCGTTTAGCAGTGGAACTTCTCACCACAGTCGGTATTTTTGACAACTACCAGCAAGACTTCAAATCTCGAGTGAATAAGTTTGATCAGGCTAGTGTGCATCATCGTCGACCTCATAATTTTTTATTATCAGGAGCATTAGGCATAGAGGTCAAACGTGTGTATCACTACATAGTATAACACAAAGTCGCTTCCCGCTGTCTGTCCCTATGTATGCTTAGATCTTTGAAACTCCGCAACGGATTTTGATGCGGTTCTTTTTAATAGATAGAGTGATTCAAGAGGTAGGTTTATTTACACAACAACACACATTATTTGTTTTATATGTATAACATTGCACCCGTACGAAGCCGGGGTGGGTCGCTAGTAATCAATAAAAATAAGGCATTAGTCTTTCGTGAAAGAAAACTTCTACCAAGAAAGCCGACGCCTGAATTCCCCAGCGACTAGGCTGTGGTTAACGTGGACCCGTTTCAAATTAGGATTGTTAGTTCAAAAGGTAAATAAAGGAAGTACAGTTAAATTCCGCAAGGGTACATGACTACGGCTAGTTCTGTTTATATAGGAACTGTTAACTCGCTACGTGTTCACTTCGTTTCAAACTATGTAGGAGGTAAATTATGGATGGGAGGAAGGTGTATTCTCTTGGGATTAATAAATTATTCAATGCGAACAGTTGAAATTGATCATAAGTTGTTTGACCACCTCCAGGAATCTTTATTTTTCGATGTGGAAATCCTCAGTGGATGTCCTCTGTCCTGGGGAGTCTTTCAGACTCTTGAAAAACCACACCAGTGTTCCCTCGCACACTTTGGCAGCGAGATCTAATGCTACTTCCGCTGCCCCAGACTTGCTCGACCTGCGGGCCTTGTTCAGAGGGTGTGTGAGGTGTGAAACTGTCCCCGTTACGGATGTATATGAGAGGCGCGCGTGGAACACTTGGTACGCGCCGTCAGGTCCAGTGTGATGAGGGGCTACTGATAAAAATAAGCTCAAACATCCTATTTTTATACAACTCCCCTCATTGACGTTCGTCGTCGTCGTCGTTCTAATTAGGTACCTATATTACAGACAATAGAATTTTATTGTGACTGAGGGCCCATTTTGCCCCGCTAGAGCTTAACTGGTTAATGTTCTTTACATTAGTATTTAATCCATAATCACGGTGATTATCAAATGGGTTACTTGGTTCTTGGATTGCAATTTTGTAACAACAACGTAATTAATCAATATCACTTATTTAAATTACCGTCATCATAAAAGTCATTGGCGGGCTATAAACTAACGATAGCATAAGTAAATCGATCGGCAACTTCATTTAACCACGTCAAAGATTTGAAAAATTACATTTCAAAAATTCAAAATTAAAAAGTTTGCTACGTGCAAAGCAGCAACCAACGGCGCATAAATTAGATGTCATCTTGATCACCGTGTATGGTACAATACCTCATGTGAGCAACAGCCCTTCAGTTCCACACAGTTTCAAAAAAAAAATACTTTAGTCTCCTATTCTCAGACGTGGATCTACCAATACCACCTATACGTTAATATGACGTAAAGGTAGGTATACCAGAGCCATTGCAATTTTTTTTGGATTCCTGACTTTGGGTCTCTATGAATATGGAGCTCAATTTCCAGACCACTGTGCGACGGATGTACCTCCAGGAAACCTGTCGTTAACCTTGATAACATCACGCCTGTTTTTTCCGACTGATTGGGCAGAGGACATGGTATAAGGGACTATACTCACACTTATTCAGCTCTGTTCAGCTTTTGTCCATGGAAACAACCATGTAAAATGTATAAGGTAGGTAGTAGCAGGTAAGGTAGGGACTACTCCCTCAAGCGCCACGCGCCAGATATGTTTAAATCCCATGGCGTCCAGGCCATTTCCCAAGAACCCGTTATCTTTTCATTTCAACCAAATCCTATTTATTTATAATTGATATTATAGTGTCTGTCCGGAAATAAGCTGTTAAAAACAATGAGTTTCTTATCGACATCGTTAACTATCTTAATGGACCGATTTAACAGCAACATCAAACCGTTAACTTCTGACTGTACGTAAGGCCTCCCACAGGCAGTCTCACTATCTTATTATTGGTGCGGAGGTTGTTTATCCTCTAGCCTGACATCATTGCCTACGGGCTTTTCTCTGATGAAAGAGTAGGAAGCCGTGACGCCAGTTTAAATTAAGGACCGTTAGCGAATGTTTTCCAACGAAGCCTGCAGATTTCGTGCTCGCAATTTTACTTACCGCAATACATTTCCATAGTCACGATGATTCGTTGATCGTTATCATTGTCGCATCGTGAGCTCGCTAAAACTACCCAAATTACTTTTTTTTTGCGATTCCCAGCAAACCCATAATTAACTATTCTACTTCAGCCTCACGAGTAACGGTTCCAGTACTCCCTGTACCTTCAACACGGAGTGCTAACGGCATAGACGTTTGTGGATTAACATAAACGCTTGTATTCCTCTTGTTTGAAGTTGTTCAAACTAGGAAATTGCTGGTTGCACAACATGCAAAACTCGTTTAGGAATCCTGTCTTCGTTCGGAAATTGTGTGCCTATTATTCATGCTTCCCTTCTATGTGAAAGGTTTTGTAAATATTTGGGTTGCACTGTTAACTTAGTGTGCTTTGTTTTTACATAACAGACCGCGACGGTCTTGAGGAGACATTGCCATTATCTTTTCGAGTGATCTCAGTGCAATCTAGGCTGCAACCCAACTTAGTCCAAATATTCATGTCCACCACTAATTATGAGATGCAAATTTAATAGTTACTACACGTTTATTTAATACTTATGTCAATAATGAATCTAAATTAAAAATCATTATTACTTATCAACATTAATGATTTTAATTACAAGCTTCCGCCAGTACGCATGCACTGGAAGAAGGAAAAGCAATTACATTTTATAGGAAAACATATTAAACGTAAGGGCAATCTGCCGCTATCTGATATTAATGATTTGTTGATCTGCTATAAATAATAATTAATCATTCATTTATATTTTAGCGCCGTTCATAAATGTGGTACTTAATTAATTTTATAAGTCTGAAATCAATTCTATTCAAGTTAAGACTACGAGAAACGTAAATGAAAGCCCTAATTAGGCATTAAGTTACCAGAATTTGTTCTTCAATTAAGGAAGTGCGATAATTTAAAGTTCACAGTCAGCGTAGGCACAGTCAGCAAGTAGTTACTTGGAGTGAGGCATTTTAAACCCACTTGATATACCATTACCGGTAATGCAAAAGGTAGTATCGTAGTTGAGCCTCCAAGCATTCAAGTGCGTAAGTTTAATCGTCACTTAGTAAGACAGCGATGCAGATGCCATCATATCCCCCTTCAGACAATTGTTCCAGCAGTGGTAAAGTGCTAAAACTGCGATACAACCTCCTTGCTGGCTAGCTAATACCTATTTTTACCACGGCATACCACTTTACTTATACTATCTTACTTACTAAGCTACTTTAATACAAGTAGTTCGTCCCGATACAAGAGCAGAAGCACAAAACCGGATCGTTCATCAAAACCATCTACAACCAATTACATAACAAAACACGTTACTGAACCAAGTTAACGTGTCGTAAAGGTCAATATTGTACCTTCACGATAACTTGCAACCGAGTGATAAACTACAAGTCATCGGACTGCCTGCCATGCCAGTGGCACCACGGTCACGGCCAAGTAACGGACTGCCCTACATAAAGGTCCAAGAGCTTTACTTCACGCTGTTAATTTTCTGTAAATGTGTTTTTTTTTTGTTTTGTGGCAGCGATGGGTGGAAATAGTTGTCATTTCATTTTAGCTCTAGGTAGAGAGTAGTGGAACTTCTACGGAGTTCGAGCGCATAAACTGACAGGCAAAACTTTTTTTTTACTTGTGCAGTTGTGCCTAAGGTGGTTGCGTCAGGGTAGCCCGCGAAATTCAAATTTTCTTACGTTTTTTGCAATTTGCAGGTCAGTGTCTGGTTGTATGGTGATGAAAAATGAGTCGCGCCAGTAACACGTATATAGTTACAGAATTTTAATAATTTAAATCATCAATACAACCCTATAGCTTCATTTAACCCTATTTTGTAACTATTTCATGAAAAAGTCATTTAATGTAACCTTTTAAATTAAGTAATTTAAAAGGTTTTGCAATTCCCAAGTTTAAGTAATTTAATTGAGTAGTTAAAATCCTCCAAGTGTCTCTGTCTACTTATTTAAAATACCTGCTTCATACCTACTTCAAGTATGTTTTTCGGTTTTTTAAACTTTATTTTCTGCATATTCGTAGTTAGTAGGTATTATTAATACTCTTATCACGGTTTTTTTTATTGCGTCTTTTATTAGCTAACTTTACTGCAGTGAGAGGGTAGGTTTTTTTGTTAGGTCCTTTGAGTGTAGCACAAGTACCTACAATTTAATCGCCGACTAATTGGCTTCACAGTGGACACGTTCATTTTTTTTTAAATTACTTTGAATTTTGTAGGTCGTTATGTCGGAGGAGCTCGTGGCAAAATAATAACAGTCGCTCGGGTCGATCTTTAGGTTAAGCCGTGCTTGCCTAGGTTGGTCTGTGGATGGGTGACCGCCCATTACATACCGAGTTTCCTCCGTGCCTCGGAAAGCACGTTAAGCCGTTGGTCCCGGCTGTCATCTGTAGATTTTTGGCAGTCGTTACAGGTAGTCAGTGGCCCAAAATGTCTGACAACCAGTCTTACCAAGGGGTATCTACTACAGTACTAACTGGGTTGTGGAGGTCAGATAGGTAGTCGCTCCATGCAAAATACTAGTATCCAGCTGCATCCGGTAAGACTGGAAGCCGACCTCAAAATAGTTTGGAAGAGGCTAGGCCGATGATGTTAATACCTAAGGTACTACGTTAGTACGACTATGAGTTTGAATTTGCTAGAGGAATCGAATCTAACCAGAATAATTTTTCTGCGGACATGCAAAATATTAGGTTACCTTCGACCTCAACCATTTTTTAAGTAAGTAGGTAGGTACTCATCTACTCTTTTTCCACTCTACTTCTCAATGCAATTAAACCCATTTTATTTAGTGTAGGTACAGACAATTAGACTGGAGCCGGATTAAAACTTCTGATCATACCGATAAGAATAGACTGTACTTTTTAGCACTCTCGATATGACAGTTTTAATTGATCAAAGCCATTAGTTTATCCTGTGTATCACAAGTGAGTTTGGGTTACTAGCATTGAGAAAGTTTGGCAGTAGTACCTACATTTTGCCAGTTATGTTATAGGAGACGAGCCTATCGCCAGCAACAGGGCACTAATCTAGAGTTCGGGCTTCTGAAAATATTCTGACAGAAAAACTTAATAACGCTTTGCTAGACTTCAATATCGAACCCCAGGACCTCTAGCTCACCAGTGGCGCTTACGACCATTGTAGACTAACTAGGCAGTTAATACCCAGTGATAATTAATTATGTTCTGATAAGGAGGCTCGTTGCCTCCTTATCCTACACTACTTATACTTTCCAACACCTCCCTATTTGACTTTATTAACTACTTGCTCCAGTCTCTACGATCTAACTTCCTACGTTTCCCGACTTTCACCAAACTCAAAAGTCAAGGTTCTGTAGGTCACAGGCGCAGGTCGAGTATGCGGTAGCCATACCAATCGATACAGTATCTAAGCACCTTGATACAGCAATTTAAACTTTATACCGGTGCATTAAGAGTCCCGATTAAAATGCAAGCAGTGAATTGAAGTAGATGTGCCGTATTGATACGTGATAAGAATGACGAGTGAAGTAAGTTAGCGGGACAGTCTTATTAAGGCAACAGGGTTGGTAATAACTTGACACTTTTTAATTTAGAAACATTGTGTCGTTGTCAAATAGCATAATGATGTTAACAATGTCCTTTCTCAACTGAGCAAGAGGCTTCATTCTTTATTGTCTATGTTCTGCACGACCAAAAATCTAAGTGGGTAGTCACAACTTCTGACTACCCACGATTTTGGTTATAGTTTATTTCATCCCATTATATTTTCATCCACTGTCAATTAACCTAATAAAGGCCTTCCATATTTTTATTATAAACAGAGCCACTTAATGCCACGTCCAGCAGTTGTGTACAACTGTACGTGTTAGGTTAAAGATCAACTTGGCCCGCCATTTTTTCCACTTTGTCGATTACTTTAATAGGTGCCTACATAAGCTTTTTTGTAGTTGCTAGATGGCAGGCAGCTTACATTCAACTTTTGATGGTGAAAATGATTTGGTTGTAGGTATTGATATTTTGGAAACATACCATAACCTTCTTAATTTATAGGTATATAGGTCAATCAGGCCAACTCATGTTTTTTTTATTCTAAGCCATTTATTATTCCGTCAATTCGAATAAAAACTTTAACGTGCAGTATTTCGACAACCCTACATTCACATGACAGATTTTTTATTCGACGATTTATAAACCTATAAAAGCTTGACGGACAACTTTGTTGGTCATGGGAGTTTAATGAATTTAAAAATATGCAAAAAACGATTTCCGTTGTGAATGAGTCAGCAACTGAGCATAGGAAATCGGACAGGACCTTAAAAACGGAAGCTATCTATCATCAAAAGACGTTTTAACTTGAATTATTTAGGCACAAATCTAACGTTTGTCATATGAAACACATACCTAACTTAACCATGATAAACTTAACCCAAATTCTCACTCAGTTTACCCGAAGGTACGGTCACTAGTCTCTATAAACTACACTACCCAGACAGGATCGGATACGAAACGAGCACAGCTCGGGGCAACCTCAGAATATACAAATACATTCTTAGTTTAAATGGAAATGGAGTAACTACAACCAGTCACGATTGGCGTCGACCGAGCGAGGCCCTAAGCCCTAAGGTGCAAGGGTTGCGGGACTGTTCGAAAGAGATACCGCGGCCCTGGAACACAAAGGGCAAAGGAAGGAACGTGGATGGGTTTTAGTCAGTAAAAGTCTGTCACTCCCTCCTGCTCAGCCCAGAGCGGGAGGGGTTAATTGACGATTTACCATGCGGAAAAAAAAGCCCTTAGGTGCACCCGACAGCCAAGACAGGGTTGATGTGAAAGTCAAAATTAGGATAGATAAACTAGCAACTAGAACATAAGAGTCATTTGTAGAAGGATTATTGGGTGTTAATGCTTACTTTGATGCAGTAGAAGAAAATAATGTTTGTCGTGGAACAGCCAAGAGTTACGAAAGAAGGAGTAATACGGAGATATCCATTATATCAGACTAATCTCGTATTACATATTAAAAACAAGTACTTAACGTTTTAGATTGCTTTCGGCACATAAACGTAAAGGTATATTAGAAATCTAACATCATAACGATGTGTCTACATTTGGTAAGTAAGAATATCTTTTATCTGAAACATTAGTCCGTAATATATACACAATGTGCTTTGGCAAACTGGGAGAGGAGGAGAGTGTAACGTAACTAATGTAAAACCATACAAAAAACGGTTTTCATTCAAAAATTACTGTTTGATAACGGGCTGGAAAGACAAAAACTTGCATGAAAGCGAACCCCAAAGCCAAGTATATGGCGTTCAAGCAAAAATCTGCTGTCAATATCATAATAAAAAATGTTTGTTTTACATAATCATTCGACATGCATCATCAAAAGCCGGAACAAGATAATAAGCATCATATCCTTTCACTGAACGTCCCTCTTATCATTACAGATCGATAAACCATCTGACCAATGCAGTTATATGGCTAAAGAGTGACGTAATGTGGACGTAATCCTGGTTCTCACTGAGAGAACCTTCGCATACTTTGATGATATTACAATTAATGAATAATTTTGAAAACTGGTCAGGTTACCAGATAAAATCACAAAGCCAGCACGATTCATGTGAGTGGGTTGAAAACTTGAAATATAAGGGCTATGTTTTTTTACTGAGATGCAAAGAGTTTAGTAAAGCTTTCACCAGGTTTCCGAGAATCTGTCAACCTATCAATAGATTGAATAGCATTTTTTGTACCACCCCAACCAGCCCAGCAACCCTTATAGTTGAGTTGATCTATAAAAAAAGGTAGAACCTGGATGAGGCTCACACGAAAAAAACTGAAAGAACTGCCCGAATCATCTGCTGGCCAAAGACTCCCAACAGATGAAAATTCGGGCAGTGGATGGAGTGGATGGACGTTTATTGTTACTGATTTTAGGCCATCTCTCTCGTCATCCATCTGCTTCAATTGAAGGTCACTGGTAATAGTATGCCATTGACATTGCAACAAAGCCGATTAGACTATTAGTTCGTCACGCGTGACCTGAAGTGATTGTATAACATTGATGGCATGAAACAATAGCCAGTGCATTTATCACACAGTATAGAGATAAAAGTGCTTAATAATTTACTCGTTTTAATATTTAATCTGTGAAATTCATTGCATTGTCTATTTTTGTAAAAGTCAGAAACTTTTTTTACACCTTTTTCACAATTTCAAACTTTCAGCAGGAGGTTGTTGAACTAGCCAAGGTTCCGACTACTTCTAACTCTGGGGAATCAGAGATCTTCAAGGGTAATTTGGTCTCATTCAAGTGATTTCTTATCATAAAGCCTGTGACCAGACATTGGGAACGTTATAGGCTGATAATGCGGATGCATCTAATTCCATATATTTATCAAGATTAGAAGATCTTAAATTACTGACAATCACAAATATTTACTTTCTGGAAGGCGGAAAACTACTTCCTGAATACCCGACAAAGGAAATGTTATCGAAACCATGATTTCTTCTCACACACATAGGACATAACACCAATGACTAGACTCAAAATTAAACAACAATAAGACCTCAATGAAGTGTGGGTGACATTTTCCAGCCTTCAGCGCACAACCAACAGTTAGATAAGAATCGGAGGCGCGAGAGTGAAAGCGTTCCGCCGGATTCACATGTGATCTGTCTCGCTCAGACGCTAGTTACGTCAATGTTACTGCTCACCTTCACATACATAAGGAGTGAGTAGATAAGAGGTAACCGTGAGTTTAAGTAGTAGAGGTTTGAAAGGAGTTTGCCTACAGACACCGCCACTACCGCCATACCACTACACAGTTGACCACCAAGCAGTTTCTGTGTAATCACAAGTACACAATATGATGCATTTCAGCTTAGGATTTGGGATTGCAACGCATGTCTGCGATAATTCTGGTATCACAGAAGTGTGTTAACAAATGCTAGATTTTCATTAAACAGATGCGAAGCTATATTAGTGTTTTGGCTGATTTACGGACGTCTAAACTTCAATGGTAGGTACTATTATGGACGAGTCCATGAATACCATTTTAATAGTAAACTTTCACACACGTATCTACCCGGAAAAAAGATTTATACAACAAAAATGCTAAAACATGTCGTCATTTATCAATTTCTGCAAATAGTCTCCATACGATGACCCACCTAAACCACTAGCTCAATAAGTATTGCTCATATCAAAACTGATGTTATATAAAACTCAAATGAAATGCAGTGGCTGCAAAAACGTAAGTCCGTTCAACTCTTCACAGAGTAGTTTGTCTATCTTTTTTACACCATATTGCACCTGAAAATTGAAAACAGTTATGTAAGTAACGGAAACTGTTATTAATTTCCTATTACAATTTCTATTATCAGTTACATAATTGATGCCAACATTCACTTACTGTATGTAACACTTAAAGATATTGAGGGACATTACTGTAATGGGGGATTTTTACCGGTGTGCTTTGACTCGACCGACGCATGGTCGTCGACGGTTTCTATCCCGTAGCTTCAAGTGCTGATGAGTATGATGACTCCGATGGAGTATTAACGCATTGACTGTACGGTAGTGGCCACAATGTGTCAGTACAGTATACCCTAATGTGCAAGTTGTTTATACCGAGTACCGCTGCCTATGCAGTTATGCCGAGTTTCATGTGGGAATACTTACGGTAACAGAGTCAACGCATTACATATAATAATATTATTTATTATCCATTAAAATATTTATATTACTGCGAAAGCATTAACGGGAGTCTCCATTAACGGTCATTTAGACGTTCGTTTAAATTAAAATCCATAAATAAAGCATTTCTGATAGATTTAGCTTTAAACGTAAATGGCCAGTTAAACTAATATAGGTATACATTTGCGTCGTTCAGTCATAAAGTGGACATAAATGTTTAATAATCTACTCTTGTCAGTTATTATAAATCTATAATGATAATTTTTGTAAGATTTACTTTGATGAGGTCGAATCTAATCTGATCGTAATTTAGTATGTGTGTTAATCGATCAAGGAGTTCGTTAACAAAAAAGGCGCTTTGCAGCTAGGTATTTATTTTCATGAAAATATTAGAAAACCTAGAACGCTGTTCTTGTTCAATGAGTTAGAGGCCTGCGAGCCTTCTTAATTTTCTGCAAAATTAAGAAGATCCAAGTGTGCAGCGTGTATTTAAATCCTTGTTAAGTATACGGACGTTCCTTTGACAGCCAATGTTTTGCCCCCAGGTTAACACTATTTAGCTCAAAACAAATGACTGGGAGAAGCAGTGATGCAGGCTTTGTGAACGTTCCGTTCATCCGCATTCCCGGTTGCCGTCTTTTACATCGTATCGCTGTGTTACTGGCGTATAACGGAACGCCAGTAACTGTAGCGTTCCACGACGCTCTTTGCGTACCACTTGCTATGTTAATAGGTTTACTGTAACAATTTTACTATGTTGCCAAAATATTTGGGTTACCTACTGTTATGAGTTGGACTGCAATAAAAAATATTTAAGAAAAACTCGGTTTCTCGCTCGTTGACTCTACTTAATTCGCTTACTACTACTTAATTAATTCGATTACAGAGAAGTCTGAAACGTTTTAATATCTTTCAACGAGATTGCAAATTAAAACTCATAACATCCAACGGATTCTATTTGTTATACAATATAGCGATTTAACGGTAGGTTTGATTTCAAAGATGCAATTTTAATTATTACTGAGTGAATCCCAAAATTCATGATACTGTATTTTAACAGAATTAAAATATTGCACGTTCCTATGCAAGTCATTGTGCTACTGGTAAAACTGCACTTGCATAATACCTACCGTTGATTTAATCTCAGTTAAACTAAGCAGAAAGATAAAAGCTTTTGCGTGTTAACACCATAATTGTTCTATCAACGTTACTTCCTCGAAAAATAACAAAGTTATAGTAATTAGCGTCTCCTGTAAACCTATGGAGCAGTCAAGCTAAGTAAACCATACCTCGAGTCGAAACAATAAGGTGAAACTCATCGATATAATTTCCACTGAGGAAACCTGTCAGAAACAATGGCTGTGGGAACATCACCCATGTTTTGATATGCGATTAAAGCAAATGTAATGAAAGAAAATCATAACAAATGTCTCATCGAAACAGTTCTTATCGGACAATTACTACATTCTCTGCTTTCTAAATTAAGGCATTTTATTGTAAATTTATGTTTTCATCTGCGTATTACGGCATGTTTAAATTTGAATAATTTATTTTCAAGCCTTTCATAAATATTTATGTTGGTCATAATCGACGTTCGAATTATGTATAAACAGCGATAATGCTGGTATTTATAGTGAATGACCTCAGCAATTTATAGAGCTATCTTTGAACTAACAGTGAATAACTGGAGTTCTCTAGTAGGTGGGCTCAGGGCTGTTATAATTGCCAAAAATATGGATCAAGCAAAGAAAATATTGAACAACATTTTACTAACCTACCTTTTAGACACCTCTTAGAAAAACAGTAAACAACAACAAACATGGATCTAAACAGCACTATATTTTATGCTATATGGTCGTTGCCTTAGCAGTTGGGAATGGCCGATTGAATGAGGCCTGTGGGCGAGGAACTTAGTGTCCTGTCAATATACGCCATTACGGCCCTTAAGCCCAGCACTTTATTGCTGAACGTGGCTCACGCGATGCGAACCTCGTGCTCCTACCATTTAAAGTTTTGCTGACTCAAAAAAGATATCAGGAAAATGTTAACAGATTATTCAATAAGGAACTTCTATTTGTAATCACAATATTCATTTACATTTGTACTTAGGGCAATAAACCAAACATTGGTAAAGAAGATATAATTCGCTTGCTGTGTGTGCTGTCACTATTTCTACGTCTAAACTTTATACGATGACTTGACGAATGTGCAGGGAAATGAATGGGAACAAATCTTTCCGAGAATGTACGAAGAAAACGAATGAGGTTAACTTGATAAAGTGCTTTGCGCAGTCGAGCTGTTGTTTTTTTGTTGTTATTCTCAATCACGTTTCATCCAAATAACTTTTCCACGTAATATGATACTCTTTTAGTAGGTGCAGTTTACATTGGAGATTTTCTTGTGAATGAAAACAATGATCTTATGTTTTTATAAGCCCCAAAGAAAAGCACACGTTTTTCCTATGAGCATAAAGAAGAGAACCCTTAGGCATTCCAAGACTATTTAATTTTATGATCACATCGAAAATCGCAGTGACTGACTAATTAATTATTGTCAATCAAAGGGTAAATTTTAGGCAACACAAATAAATTTCTATCAATAAACGAAATCTTGTGTTGTTTAAAAACTGCAGAATTTTGATCATCTGTGTCGAATGCTTCACATGGATGTAATTTTAGATTTAACTTAATTATGTGGCCACAGCTTTACTTTCACCTGTTCATTCACAATGATAATAAAAAGTTGTATTCAAGTCAAAAGACAGGAACAGTTTTTGTAACGGCACATAAAATTTCGACCATTTTGGCTAATGACACAGTCGACATAATGTGAAACGTTTATCTTATTTTTTGTCACCATTCAGTACATTTTTGTGTTACACATTGCTTTTTCCTGTCTAAACGAGATTAATGGCCTAAGGTGACCGTTCATGACATTTTACTTAAAAAGAAACTAATAAAAATAAAAGAATTTGAATGAGAACTTGGCTATAGCGGTGCTGATCTTAATTGTAACTGTTTTAACATTTTGGTTTATAGATGAAGTCCATTTACTTTCGATGCAATTAAAATCTCCAGAAGCAATCAGCTTCATTTGGGTTTGATGAACAAATATATTTTAATTGACTGTTGTTAATAGTAAACGTTCTACCAGGGGCCTTAGTCTGCTATTGCAATAGTGTCAGAATGGTCTATAATTGATTTAATAAGGCCCCTAGCCCACGGCGTAATGAAGCGCGTTCGAAACTCGTTTGACGTGCGTACAAAGGGTAATTCGTCTGCGCGGGGCCTTATTAAATCAATGATAGACCATTCTGACACTATTGCAATAGCAGACCAAGGCCCCTGATCGTTATCATAAAATATTTGCTTACATCTAGCTTCTTTAAGTTTATTGAGATTTTGGGATACATTTAATTAGGAAAAGGGTCGGTATTTCCGTAGTGTTTCTACCAGTGTCTGAATTTAACAATGTAGTTTATGTTAAAATGAAAACAAACCGAAACGATTTTAATGCTATTCATTTGGTTTAAAAAAATATCAAGCTAATGGCATTTAAATATAGCAGAAAGGTAAATATTTAATAACGGTCACATAAAGAACTGTGAACTCAACTTCTCAAGCTAGCAGGTATTACGGGATATTTTTCTAATATCCATAAAGATCGTTGTATAATTCGTTCTTAAACGACAATGGCATAACGGGTTGGCTTCCGAAGAAAGGTCGCGAATAGCCGTGTCAATATTAAAGTCGGTGCGCTGCGGGAAATCGATTCGCAGCAAGAGCTTGATTTGATCATAATCGCGTAATTTTTCCTCGTGATTTATACTGACCTGTAAAGTTTCCGTTTGTTTTATTTTCAAACCTCTAGTAATAAATCTAGTAAATACACAGAGTAGTCAAAGTAATATAGTTAATCATTTCATTGCCATTAACATGTGACTGTTCCTAAATTATTCAGGCTGATAAAATTTCCGTTTTTCCTAAATCATACTATGGTCAGTTTCCCGCTTGATGAAGATTATGATTCAGATTGCCTGGAAGGTATTGAAATTTTTCGCATTGTAATTTTTATTTTTCAAGTAGGTAGTCAATATTGATGGCTTTGTTTTATATGATAGCAAATAGGTATATGGGTAGTTATTGCTTGCTATAATTTTGGCTTGTAAGAACAAAAAGACTTATAGGTACCACGAAACATAATCGATATCATAGTACCCAAGTACAAAGGTAATTGAAACTTACTACCAATTACCAGTCCGCGATCTCATCATAGTAAATTGATCATTAAGTCGTAAAAAAATTGATGGCGATGTCGACGAACTTCAACGAATAATGATAGGAGCAAATTACGAACACCATTATCTCCTGACAAGTTATTACATTTCGTCTTAACGTTATGTTAAATTCATATTACAATAGTGTTCGCACCTACCGCGTCCATCTTTGCTGTGTCGGAAGATGGGAATGAAATAGGCGTAGCAGCTAAGAAATAGATTATTACAATTTGTGTGTCCCGTTATGTCTAAGTTCTCATGATATACAGGGAATGACAGTGCGTGACCATAATTGTAAATTACCCAGTGTTATTTTGTTTTGACTTAGATTTGAGGTTTTCTTGTTTTGGTAAGGTAGTTGTAGAAGACATTATGCTGGGTCTTCTTGAAGTTCAGGATAATAATAGCAATGCCAAATCAAATAATTGCAGGTAGGGACATAATTAGTGTAATATTATTCACTTACCCCTATTCCATTTTGAGAGATACCTATGTTAGGTAGGTACCTAGTAATTTTCACAAATTCCGATTGTTATGCTAACTGGAGTGGTAAGTCAGCATTAGCTGGAATCAGCGTTAAAATATACCTATATTAATTTTTATTCAGAATTTAGCGAGGAATGCCTAATGTTTAACTGGCCTTAGGATCCCCCCTTTCCAACGATAGGATTTCGTATACCTTCCCCTCCTCCAAAGGTAAAAAATATTAGTTAGAACAGTTATACCTAGAAGAGAATAGACAAAAAGTTTTGCTATTCGCTTTGGGCGTCATATTGATTCAAAGCGTGTCTCTGTATTCTCATTAAAATCTAGTTGTTTGACTTCAGCGTAAAATTCTGAACATCTTACATCACCTTGTCCTGTTTTGGCAGTTGCCATCCAGAAAGTAATTTCGTTAACGTCGTCTTTGTACCTCATTTCTTTTATTTTGTGATAAGAGTGTCAAAATAAAAGAAAGAATAGCGTTGTTTAAAAAGTGCGTTATTTCTTACGATTATACCCGAACAAAGTGCTTTGTGATGTTAAAAACATCTAGATCATTCTAGATCTTTTCTCAGTTTTTTTACGATTCCAAAACATGGTACTTACCTAAAAACAAAAACGACTATGGTGAATTCAGCAAAATGTCCATTACATATTTAATAATAATAAATAAAAATAAATAATAAATAATAATGTTAAAATAATGATATTTGGCAACATTATTCGGCGTTGCACGTTGGAAAGGCGAATCTGATAAAATTATCCGTGCACCAAACCAGATCTCACGCTCAATAAAAATTGCTTTCACTTCAATTGATAATTTTATCTATTTTAGCTGTAGTCGTGTGTTGTGTCCATCACTGCAGAATGGTTACGGCCTTTCATGTTTTTGACCTGGTCTTTATTTAATTTAGATTATGGTGTTACATTGAAGATTTCCCCATTTTCTAATCAGCGTAGTCAAAACTCACTCACACTCTCACTCTCTCTATTAGTTGTTAAACCTTTGAAATTATACAGATCATGCACATCTACTACCAAATAATTACCAGTCTCAGTTTCTGTCAACTCTATTCCAAAAATTACGTCAGCAGACATTCGGTATTCTACAATTCGAGTAATGACCCTTATTTTCACACGTGCGACGTTGAAGAGCAGGTCGAGATCCCACAGACCACGGTCCCACATTCTTATACAGTTGTAATTGCCCACTAATTGTCAATTACGCAACACCACATAGCTGTTTATGTAATTGTTTTTGTTTGTGATAAACCCTGAGAGTTGGATAACTGTAAACCGAAGCGCAAGCGCACATCAAAGACTTGCTTCTGTCACTTCGAGTTATAACGACCTCTACCGTTGCGTAAAAACAATCAATCCATTATCATTGAATTTCTGTACTTCGTCACATTTTTTTTCATCCCTACAAAGACGCTGCTGGCTCGGATCGGTTTGCGTGAGAAAATGTAAGTTCCAAAGAGTGAAAACCCTATATTACAGAAACTAGAACTAACTACGTATTCCATTTACATTGTAAACCGCTTGCTCTATAATTTTATTCATCCCAACCTGCGTAATGTAGCATTAGCGAAACCATGACAATTTCAATAGGAGGGCTAGAATAGAGTAATAATTTCTTATAATCATTACTTGGTAGTGGGTACACTCTTTTCTTGTGCACAATTTGCAAATACCATGACTAAATGTGATCCTCGGAGATTTTAAAGACAGACTCGGCAAGGCAATGATCTTAAAGTTAATGGCAATCATCACGCACAGCTGGCGGTTTGATGATCTTTCCAGGTATAGCGCTGAAATGGACTGCAACGTCATGCTGTTAAGATAATCCCAGAGTCATGGTTTATTTTACTGAAAGATTAAACTAAATGTTACCAAGATTAGATTTATGTAGAAGAACTAGAAGATCCAAATATGGATTGCGCAAATCTCAGCCTAAGAAACTAAAACAGCTTATGAATGCTAGCGTTCATGATTAAGTTTCTAAGCCATTGAAATAATTGTAACTGGCTTGAAAGAAAACCAAGTCTTCGATAATTGTCACTTCACACATAATTATGACTATTGTAAAGCATGCAAAAAATTAAAGAAAAGCACTCCAAAGAGTAATTAATTTAACAGTCCACAACCACACGACAGACGAAAGTAAGACTTCTTTATCTCGCCCGTAATCACTCGACATAGATCATAGAGACCCAATTCAATTCCCCCGTATATATAATTTAATTGTCTTCCAAACGTTTCCTATCTAATTGTACCATCAGCGATCGCTGGCAGAGAGCGGAAATATAACCGTATATTTTCCAACAATATAAATGTTCTTGAGATTTTGCAGATGAATAGGGAGAATCAACTATAAATCGTGTGCTAAACGCCTCGATAGCAAAGCACAATGGATCGCTTTTTCAAATATACTTAGCGCCCCTTTCGATATATTACTGTTCAAGATTATTCTAGTCTCCACTCGTTCAACGCCCTCAAAGATGCGAGCCTTTACCAACTTGTCCGGTTGGTTATTAATTTATTAGTGTCAGGGGTTAAAGGAAATATGTTTGGATTAAAATGGGGACCTGTCTATTATTCTAAAGTAGTTTATTTATTGTTATTGCTAATAAAACCTAGAAATAGAAAAAAAAATTGAAACCTTGTGGGTGTGTAGAGTAGATTTTGTACGTAATATTCAATAAAAACAAATCCAAAACTTCAATTTCGTAAATTGTGGATTGTCTCAAATTGCTTTCATATCCGCCGCCGCAACCACGGTATTGACCGCAAATTGACGATCAACTCGGCTAGATACACTACTGGCACCGCAGATCTAGTCCGTCTAGTCCTAGCAAACACCTTCGTATTTTATTATTAGAACGCTGTACTTTAGATACAAGTTCTATGAACCTTACTTTATTGCGTAATGAAAATACCAGTATGATATAACTTTACGACACACGTTTAAGGACCCTATAAAAATAGCTTTTCACATTGAAACTAAACCGGATTAATTTGCATCAGCGTAACTATGTCCTATAGAAGTGTGTCTAGAAGTGACCGTCGAAAGATCTAATTTCTATAACCTTCAGTTATTTTTGGCATATCATAAGGGCCATATATCCAATAATCTAGCTCTCTAGCGAAACTGAAACTTGAATTTCCCTAAAAAAATTTTGGAAATTACTTACATCCTCTACCCATAGTTATATACATAGCAATTAGAATGGCCTTGAAAGCTATGGGTAATGGATAAAGCTAAAGCAGAGCATTGGTTGTACCTTTCTTTTTGTCTCATCCAATATTTTTCCATCTTTTCAGGGCGCGCCAAGATGTGGCGTGCGATACTGCTAATGTGGCTGGCCTCACCGGCCTTCGGCCAGCAGATCCTGCCAAACAGGGTATCCAGTTTGTCCACAATCTGCGACAAGGCGTCCATGACCGTGCATTTGGAGATGGCACAGCCATTTAAAGGCCTAATCTTCAGCAAGGACTTCTCGAGAGAGTGTCGAGTTCAAGGTAATACAATTCATCTGATTTACAATGTTTATGATTACCAACAGCGATATTTTGCGATCCTCTTGATGATGGTGAATAAATAAATGAATTAATGACCCCTATTACAGCGTCTATCTCAGATTCCATCAATAGGTTGGACACATCCTTTGATACCGTATAGGGTTGCCGACCGCATCGTCGGTGAAACCGCGTGCGACAACACTCCCGCTCCGTTTCTCGCTATAGGAAATGACGGTTCTGAGCGACGGAAAAGGATAGGAGCATCGAAAAATGCAATTCCGTGCTGCTAGATGAGGTTCAACCCTTATAACTTACTTTATATTCCAGGAAACCGTCAAAACAAGATAACCCTAAACCTGCCATCGAACGCATGTGGCGTGAGGACATCGACCATGAACACTACAGTTGAAGAACCAGATGATGAAGAAGACCTGTACTACAACGTTGAGCTGGTCGTGCAGATGGACAGGCAGCTGCAGCAATCATCTGATCAGGAGCTGTTAGTCAGGTAGGGCGGAATGACTACTTAGATGTTGTAACTAAATACATTTATCACGGCCGATCGACGTTTCAGAAAATGTATGGGTCAACAGTTGCTTATGATTAATTAATTTTATGCGTAGATCCCTTATTGTGCAATGTAATGATTGATCCTTGATCTAGAAAAGTGCAATTGTAGAAAAAAATGTTCAGAATTCTCGTGGTTCTTTAGAGTTTAGCCCACAACAACACTCAGCATTAAAATCCAGGATAATTCACAATTATATTAGTATGAATTTATTTTTGTCACCTACGTAACCGTATGCGTTATTTATAAAGTCCTTATTTTATTCTCTAGATTTTCTAATATTATTCTCGAACATAGGGTGGAGTCGTCAAACTTGATTTTTATGGAAATTCATATTACCTAAGGCCAAACAAGGATCATGCAATAGATTTAGAAAAAATCTTACGTAACCAGATTCAACCATGCACTTGTAACCACAAGGCGCAAGGACATTAAAAAATCTAGTTCCATGTGGAATGCGTAGGTATATTATAGTGCTAGGTAGATAATCATTGCAAGTCCTGATAAGGTCTCCTTGGGTTCATGATACCTCATATAATGTCTTATGGAGAGCGTTAACCAAGAGCCCGGTGGCTTAGATGCAAAAATTGCGAAATCATGCTATGTTCAGCAAATTATATTTTTCCTGCATTAAAACCTCTCAGATTGAGTTCAAATATGCATAAGCTTGGAGTAAAAGCATCTGAGTAGGTTTGTTTTGGAAACCAGTTATGAACTACTTATCTAGTACAAAGGAAACGCATTAACCTGTGAGACCTCAGACAAGTACGATACAGACCGGAGTCAAGTAAAAAAAAAATTGAGGATGAAGAATAGTAATTTAGGAAGGACCGTATCTTTGAAAAGCCACCCAATAAAATTATATTTTAGATACTCGCTCTACACATAGGTATTAAAATTATAACCTTATTTCCATTTATATGGAACAGTACAGGATCAAAATCTACTTGTCAAAGTTGCTTAAGCGTGCATGTTTTGAATTTCAGATGTAAATTGCAACCTCGCGCGGTTCACATCAGCAGCCCGGCTTTAGAGACAGTAATCAACAATAAATTACGCGAAATGGCTACGAGGGAGGCGAAGAAAACGAGGTAAAGTTCTAAGTAATAGAATAAAATGTATAAATGTTACCCAAAATATACATTTTACCGCGAGAGCTTGTGATCATAATGTAATGATATTAAAGTAGTCTGAACCAAGTACCTACTGCTTTTTAGGCTTCTGTACCCAAGGGGTACAAACGGGGTCGTCGGGGGCCACGTGGCGGCCCCCGGCCACCGTAGGCGCGGGCCTGTGGACGGTGAGCTATGGGCTAGCTCGCCGTCCGTCCATGACGACAGGCAGTGTCAAACGCGCGCCTCAAAGAGAGTTAGCAAACAGGAAGGGGTCCGAAAGGACCGATGCCTGCCAGGGTTGCGGGACTGTTCGAAAGAGATACCGCGGCCCTGGAACACGAAGGACAAAGGAAGGAACATGGATGGGTTTTAGTCAGTAAAAATCTGACACTCCCTCCTGCACAGCCCAGAGGGGGGGAGGGGTTATTTGATGATTTCCCATCCGAAAAAAAAAAAAAAAGAAATATCGGGACCCTATTACTAAGACTCCACTGTCCGTCTGTCTATGTCACCAACTCACCAGGCTGTATCTCATGAACCGTGATAGCTAGACAGTTGAAATTTTCACAGATGATGTATTTCTGTTGCTGCTACAAACAACAAATACTAAAATAAATATTTAAGGGGGGCTCCCATACAACAAACGTGGTTTGTTTTTTTTTTTAGGTAGTGGTACGTAATACCTACGTAACCCTTCGTGCGCGAGTCCGACTTGCACTTCGCCGGTTTTTATTTACTTATTTTTTTTTTTTTTTTAATAGACCTTTCTGTCCTACTGCGGGGCAAAGTTCTTCTCCAAGTCCCAGGAACTCTTAACGCACTGAATGCGTCCAGGTCGTTTCGCCATCTCTTTAAAGGCCAGCCTCGGCGGCGCTGTCCATCTTCCGGAATCCATTGTGTGGAATCTTTTGCCTAGCGGGCATCGTGCGCATCGACTGGCGCTTCTTCTTAATTAACTGAATTGTAACTTCAATGATCTGCCAACAGAACTGGCCGCAACCGACAAGGGTTCGCGAACGCGGCCGAAATAGAACAACGGGAGTGGCTAATGGCAGCAGCTCGTGCCTGGATGGAACTGGCACCCGCAGTGTCTGCTGCAGAGCCCGCCACCGTCGAGGTGGGACAGCCTACTAGACTACTCATACAGTGCACATTGCCGGGTAAGTTTGACCATGGTATACTAGGTATTATTACCCGACTGCTGTGCTTATTCTAGCCAGTACAACGGGCATGGCTAATTGCCATCAGTATTTTATAACGCCTACCCTACTCAATGAGCAATACATGCCTGTCTGAGTCAATGCTCAAATTATTACGAAGTTTCCGCATTTATTTTTGTTTGGTTAAGTCTTGTTGGTCAATTTGGGAGACAGCTCAATAAGCTAGACTCAAAGTTGAACCGTCTCGTAGGTCAGGCAGCGAAATAAGTTGGAATGACTATGAAAGTGAACCTTGACGTGAAGTTACCTCTTAAAATAAAGGAACTACATCATCTAGTTTTGAAATGGGATAAAAATAGAAATCATAAAGTTCCAGGTTAAGATCCAGGCAAAATTTTAATAGGTACAATAACAATAAAAGTCAATGATTCATCTTCCCGACATCCTTAGCTATTGCGTAATAGATCCTGACAGTTTCTCATAATTCAATTGAAAAACTGTATGATGACTTAACGTATTACTCAATGTTCATTTTTATATTTCAGTGGGCGTTGGACTCCGAGTAACTAACTGCGTCGCCCACGATGGCTTGGGAGAAGCCTCACAGAAATTACTGGACGAGGCCGGCTGTCCTATCGACGAAACCATTTTCAACAAACCATCAATCCACCATCACAAACACAAAAGCGCTGAGATTGACTTTTCTGACTTAGAACCTGTTGACTTACAGAAAAATATTGAGGAGAAAACCAACATAAAACTAGAAAAATCGGACCCTGACAACATGTTCAAGAATATTATGACCTATCAACATGCTATCACCACTTTTGCTGCTTTCAAATTCCCCGATAGAGCTAAGCTACACCTAACTTGTGGTATCGAGTTGTGCAAAGGTCAATGCCCGCCAGTAGACTGCAAAGCGTTGCAGAAACCTCAGCAAACTAGAGATGGACTGCTCAGAAAGGCTCGACTAGATAAAGATGCTAAAGGCATTGTAATTGACAGACTGGAGGTGTACAACAGCATAGAGGTTCATGCTCCTAATATAGAGTTAGAAGACGAAGCTTCGATAAGAGGTAAGATTTTAAACTTCGCTCCAAAAATTATTTATTATTAACTAAAGCCTGCAAATATTCTTGGATGCCTTATTAACCAACCTTTCTCTGATACAGGGTCAAGAAGAATAGAATCAGAAGAAGACGAATTCGTGCGAGGCTTCTCACCAGGAGACAAGACCATCTGCTTATCACCAGGGAAAATGGCCCTAGCATTTTGCGTCCTAGGAATCATATTCCTGTGTGCAATCGCCGTGGCTTTCATCTCATTAGTGCGAGCGAGACGCCGTCTAGGAAGAGAGCCATTGCATACGTCTCTCTCTTTCTACACTGGAAGCAAGAGCATGTTCTCATCAAGCGAGAGTTCCAGCTCTGGTCTAAGTGGTAGCAAGCTCCTTCTAACTGATAGTCCATATTTAGACCACCACTCATCTTCTAGCAATAACTGGCCATATTCAAGGGCTTTCTGACAAGAAGCTCGTAGGCGAGACGTAAGTTTACGCGAATTTTAGTGAGGTGAGCTTGTCTCGCCTAAAAGGCGATTAAAAAATGTATGGGGCTTGCTAAAAACTCTATACTTAAAGTCAGTTTCGGCTTTGGGTCAGCGCATCTGCACTCCTTTTGTTGGAAAAAAAGTTTATTGAATGTGCGGGAACGCAACTTCCTATTGCCCCAGGACTTACTTCATCCAAAAGTTTTATAATATTTTAGTGTTCTCTGAAGGGTTGTGAAGATTTTGACTGACGCAAAAGTATCAATGAGGTTTTTTTGCCATGTCAAGTGACTTGCTGTATTTTCAAACTTTTATAAAGGATATTTAAAAAGCGCATAATATTTTCACTGCTGCCATTAACCAAATAGGTAAAGGTTTGGTGGATGGCGGCTTGGTACAGCAATAAGTTGTAGTTATCTTAAATCAATAATCAATGCAAAACATAATATTGATTGCTGATATGGTTTTTTAAATTATTTTTGGTACCTCATTCTTAGCACTTGGTCAAATCCTTGAGTTTGCGAATAAAGGAGACTTTTCTTCTAAAGTTGCAATCGGGAAACAGGAGCTGTCTCCGTTTTGTGGAAAATTATTTTAGTACTTAATCTATTAAATTGATTGAAGACTGTGCTTCAAAGTACCTCCCAAAGCTTGTCTATTTCTAGATTCATAGTTGCTAAGGAGCTATTTATTGTTAGTTATATTATATCTGACTTTTTGTCATTTGAGGCGGTGCTTCTGAAATGTGATGTGGGACTTATGATAATGTTTGTTCAAACATTTATTATAGGGTTCAATTCTTCAATGCATATTTTTTAGTACAAATTGTTGACTATTTTGTTATGAAAGTCAGTGGTGATTGTACTTAATTATTTGAGATAATATTTAATACCTAATTAAATAAAAGTCCATGAATACTCGTAATCATGAAATAAATTCATTAGCACTTCCTCGAAATTAAGAAACTAGTTGTAATCTTCTAGTATAGGGACATTCAAAATAAGAATGTGTAATTGTGATGTGATGATAAATGTTTGGATGGAAAATTTATGTTTATACATTTTGTATTAAAAACAATAAATGAAACTTTTTTAGTGTTTTATTTAATTGAGATAAACATAAAACTGCATGGAGTACTTACCCGCAGTCCCGTAACCATACCTTACCCAGATGTTTCATTGGGTAAGGATAAAACTATACATAGAATCTCACATCATCATACAAATAATATACTATTATTTTACAAATAAAATATCTATCACATCAGTCTAAAACGATGTTTACAAATCCCGCCATCTAATCTATCATGTAATGACATTGACATTATTAAACTGTCACTGTGAATGTCAGCTTCACATTAATGTCTGGTATCCCCAAATTGCTTTTTATGTATTTTCGAGATCGTATAAGTGTGCGCTTTCGAAAACTGTCTCACAATATATTTTAGATCGGTGGTGTGGTCTCAGATCGTGAATAACTGTTTAGTTACTTTGTTATAAATTAAAAATATTTGTAAAAATATTCTAAACCTAAACATGCCAGACTGGCCACACCCAAAAATAAATTCTCCTGTCTATGGTGTTAGTGATGCGATGGTGAACCACTTTCTTCTTGAATTAATATTTTGCTCTAGGTATTAACCGAAGAGTACATGAACTGAAACATTTACATGATGTCATTTAGTTTATTCTTTCTCTCAAGAACATAACTTTTAAAATTATTGTTAGTTTCAAAACCATAGACGAAACGTAATGATGGACGTCACTTGATAAACTTGTAGATGATGTCATACTCGTCAAAGAGTAGTAAAAAATTCGAATGTCCAAGAAATAGACAAGACAAGAGAAGACACAGCAGATGAGCAGAACTTACTTTCTAGTTTTCCTAGTGCCTAAACGATAGATGGATGGAGTCAAATTAAGTCACAATTAACTAAACTAATAATAGAAAATAAATAAAAATAAGTGTACTGTTAAAATCAGAAAAGCAAAAACAACGAGTCATAATAATTAAAATATTCCCAACAACAAAGTGATCAATAATTTTGCGTAGCAGAGCAGTTAAATATTTCAAGTAAGTGTGTATCTCATAACTATCAAAACGTGATTTAAATCTGATTCTTATCTTGATTTTGTATTTTGGATTCACTTGTTGATTCTTGTCACATCTGTTATTGACTTGTTCTATGAGATGAGCGGCGCGAAGGTGGATGCTTTCGCGGTCGGTCTTTCGCTTCGCCTTCGATGCCGTGTTCGTACTCGCAGTCACGGATGATATTCCAACAAATTCTACATGAATAGCGATTATTTATAAAATCTAAATCACAAGTGTTATGTTAACAATTCAGCAAGACGGTTTAAAGACTGTTTATCGAGTGTATGTGCCGTGGGTTTGAATTGGGTACGATTGGCTACGGTACCGCATCCAAAGTGATATTTTGTGTGTGCCGACAATTTATGTGTATAACCGGGCCGAAAAAGCATTCCTGGACCTATAAAAGAAGGTATGTGGAAGAGTTATTTTATAAAACTGATGAGATTCTGTTTTGAAAGTTGCGGGCCGATGTCATTACGAGCCCGAATTTAGGATTGGTCTGTGCACTTTGCTCTTTCTTTTGGTACCTTAATACCTTCTATAAATCTGTACCGAGCTATTTACGAAGACAATTTATTGCTAATAGCCGTAGTAGGTGCTCTTAATTTGAAAATTTGGGGCTTGGTTTCTTTCTCTAATTGCTTTCAATTGGCTTAAGTAGTCGTAGTTTGGTCCCAGTATCTTGTTTCATTTGGGTAACGCCTTGAATTAGTCGCCGCTTGTACCCGTTAAAGCCGCCGAGGTACTTGCAAGACTTGTTTAACTATTTTAACTGCCTCAAGTAATAACATGTGTCATGATGACCAAAATAGTAAAATATGTAGTTTCCAAAAATATAGGGTATTTTGTTTTAGTTGTTTTCTTATGTATCCACACTAATTATGTTCTTTTAAAAACCCTACATTAAAAAGACAACCCTCTCTCTCACTAAGATATTTGTATCAAATTCAATAGGTATCTCCTAAGACAATCCGCTCACATTTTTTTATTCAAGGGAAAAATTCAAGACTTCTTTTTGGTAGTTTCATCGAGGTAAAGAATATATTTATCAACCTTTTTATCTCAAAGAATTAAATGTTCCAAAAGTGCCTAAATATCTTATCATGAAGTCTATAGAATCAGTAGATAGCTGTATTTAGTTATTTCTTCAAACTTATACCCTCTTGTAAGGTGCACCAGCTGGTGTTTTATCCCAAAAACTAAAGAGCACCAAAAAGTTCATAAACTTGTGAAGACAACACCAACTCAAATATTTTATTAATTCTTTAAGTCACACACCAATATTAATAACTATTAAACCTAATTTTATCAAAAAACACCATGCTTAGTATTAGAATTCCACTAAAAGTAGGTAGTTTAGATCTTGGCTGCCAAGGAGGCTTAATACAGCTATTGACAGAAATTACAATATTTTGTCTGTTCTCTAAGTATTGCTGGATATCAGTACCCCAAAGCCTACCTTACTATACTCATGATAGAGTGCATAAATTATATGTAACCTATATTGACCTTTTCCTGTGCAAAGGTCTCCCTATATCTTAAGTGACTAATCATGTAACAAGTCATGTCTATTAAAATAATTTGATTTTTGTCTACTGTTTCCATGCTCTGCAAAAGCTTCCCCCAAATAATCCAACTCACTCTTTTCCAAACCTCTTTGTTCAACCCAAACTTTTGTAGAACAGATTATTACTGTCTTGAATAATAATAGCATATTCAGTTGATAATTGTCCCCAATGCTGGGAAACAGACCTCTCTGTTCTTACAGAGATTCCACTCCCTATCAAGAGTGAGACCATCCACCATACTGGCCCAGTGCGGGTTGGTGGATACATCCTATACTATTAGATGAGCAATATTTGTTTATAATATTTTATAATAATGGTCTCAAAAACAGCTCTTAGGATTTCAATGTAAGTTGCAATATGGGGGTTTAAGGGATTTATAGGGATTCGTTTTCTCTATTTTCACCCGAACAGGGAAAAAAATGGCTGCTTTATCAGAATCATAATACAAATCACGTTAAAAATTTCAAACTCTTAAAATGGATCTTCTTGAATCTTTGTGTTCATAACCATAAAGACCATTTTAAGTTTTTAACGTGATTCATATTATGATTCTGATAAAGCTTCCATTTTAGGCCCCCAGAGCTTGGTCGCCCAGGTATTAATAATAATTAAGATATTACTTATTATATAACAGTTATAAAAGCTATAGTTAGGAAACAGGTGAAGTGTACAAGTAATTATTTATCTTGCTCAGCCATTATGTTATCAGTGTGGCAATGCAAGTGGGGCGTGACTGTTTGTTACTAAGCATTGAAATATTTACTATTGAGTATTGAGACTGTCTTGATTGTGTTTTTGCTAACTGCATAACATTAATAAACATAATATCATCACACTTGTAATCCACAAAGGGTAGGTTATATGTAGATAGAGCACCCGTATTTTGGTTATTGAGCATGCTTGTTAGCTTTTACTGGTCACGAATCTAGACTCAATGCTGCTATCTATCAAGCCTAATCATTAATAATATGAATCATTAATACTATTTATTAATTTCAGTAATTAATTAATTACTTAAATTATATTAATTAGTACTTGACTAACCGCAAAGAGAGATTAAATAAAATTATTACTTCCCTTTGGCGATTTTACCGTGGTTGTGTGAAAATGTTATTTATTTTCTAAAGATCATTTGGCATTTGGTGTTACATGTAAAATGAATGACTGCAAAATTATGATACATATTTGCAAGTATAATTTTTGCTAAATTGTTTTTACATGAAGCAAGCAATTTTTTCTCGAAAATCTATGACTTCAAACACAAACTATAATAAAAAAGAACCATAATTATCTGTCAGTATTTGCTCATAGATTGTAAATTTGTAAACAAAATTACTTGAGCAACCATTGTGATTCTTCAAGGTCGGCTGTAAAGAGCAATTAGAAGTGTTTACTAAGTAAACATTACCTTGTGATGCATTGCTCATCACTCTGACAAAAAGGACGAAACAGCATTTTTAGTAGCAAGTTTTGTAGAACATACAGGAATGAAGAGTGATGGACTCTGTGAAGAGAGCAAATTGCCCCCAGCTGTGTGTGATTCAACAGAACTTTGATCTTCATAGCCAGCTGCATACTAAGAACTTTTATTCACTGTTCACTTCAGTATCTAACTGATAGTGCATCCCAAAAATATTGTTTTGGTGTGTCTGTTAATTATTGTAAAATAAACCAACATCTGTTTTCTGTTGTGACATTTTATACCAATGCCATAAATTCGAAAGTAACAATAAACCAACAAATTATTTCAAAGCAAACTTCTCTTTTAGAGAAATAAATAAGTTGGTACCTAGTTCATTCAAAGTAAATTATAGAATGAAACATCTTTGATAAACAATCAACTAATAGTCTGATACATCTGTTGTGAAATGTCTGTCCTTGCAGCCATATGCTTAGTGTAAAACGCATTTAGGTATGCTGTGTGGGATTTTCTGTTCATGATGGTTCAAATGTACAATACAGAGGATCTTTTAAACGTTTATCAATACAATCTTCTCTTATTTTGGTAATTCTTAAAACTTACGCCAAAAGCGAAATGTACGGTTTCTTCCAAAAGACTTTTCTTATTTTGGCGCAATATTTCGCGTATCTGTGATTCAAAGCCCAGTAACACCCGCTAAGGTCGATCAATCCTGGTTAAACTACGCGTGCCGAAGTCACTCCGCGGATGGGTAAATATTCATACCGAGACCGCCCCCCCCCCGTGCCTGGAAATTAGATAAAGTTGTCGGTCTCAGCTGACATTCGTAAATCTTTGACGGTAGGTACCTCTTCGGTCCGAAAGTTTGACCACAAGTTTCACCAAGGGGTCATGGGTACTGTGTTTCCTAATACCTACCTGGGCTGTGGTTGTAGAGGCCAGATAGGCAGTCGCTCTAGATGTAAAATGTTGGTATTCAACTACATCCACTTAGACTGGAAACCGAACTCTACAAAGGCGGAAAAGGGCTAGGCGGATGACAATAATTTTTATCTTGATGTAATGTTGCTGCTTGCATTTGCGTTCCGGAAATCCATCGTACATAAACTCAAATGTTAATCAATCAGCGTTGAAACTTCGCAAGCCATTAGTCGGATTTCTGACAACGCCCAGAACTCAACCAGAAGTTTAACTGACGAGTTTCGAACATAGCGAAGATAGATCTTATTTCGTCAATAGCAACACCTTATCCAGTACATATATCCATGTTTTCATACAAAACGTGCCTCCCACAGTTTTCAGTTAAGGCACGTCTCGTGAGTCCTCAGTTACATCAGAATCAACATTGTAATAAATATTACAATGCCATTCACATCGTACCTATATTATGTAGATGTGAGAGACTTATATCGCTGTTTTCAATGTACGTAAACGTTCATCGATGTACCTGAAAAAAGAGATCCTCAATAAATGATAAGACAGCGACCCTTCACTTAGCACCATTTAAAACCTTACATCAACAGCATCATTTCCAATTCGATGAGTGAGTCTTATACTCTTTTACGAGTTGATTAAAAACATCGTTTCATGCCATAATTATGTTTCCCACGATTCTGAAACGAATAAGTCTTCCTACCAAATTATTATCTTGACACATATCGACGTCCCAGAAAAAAAAACTGTAGCATGTCAATGTCCCCAAATTCGGAAATTAAAATGAATCAAAACATGGCGATTCAAATACAAGGATTTCTTATTCCACCCACATTAATCACCATTGTCCTCGGTGACAAATCCATCCCTTAATTTCTATAAAGAAATTTCCTGTGTAAGCAACTTCAGGGGGTAACGGGGTTTGCGTGGCGCGTCCCACAAGGTCGGTCTGCCATTCTGGGAGTGGAAGGGGGAGCTAGTGTTTCCATCTTCTTGACACAGATTTGCCTAAAAAATTGTCTAAACAACAAAAAAGGTGTGATGGAACAGAGTATGAACACGTTATTCTGAAATCGTCCAAAACGATCAGCAAAACCGAAATTCTTTAAAAACTACTTTAATTAATAGCAAGTTCATTGTAGAACAAGATTCTACCTACTCGGAACGAATTTATTTGATTTCCCGTTGTAAAGGGTGTATTACACAGGGGTGGTAAGCTGGCGGGGAGGGGCGTGCGTGCACTAGGGATATGCGGCCCGCCGGCGCCAGGAGTTGGATCGATATTTCGGCCCACAGCTCACTCTGTCGAGTTGGAGTCGCGACGCGCTTGTGTGCTGCGCCGTTCCCCAAGTTCCGTGCTCGTGTGTTCGTACCTTTAAAATTTGGTAGAACCTCAGTGTTGTGGTGGATTTACACGTTTGGATAAACGTACGGAGATGAGATAGTCCTCGCTAGCTATTGGTATGTGTACTTGCAAATTTTAATGAATGAGGCCAACGTTCCATTTAGGGTTACAGGTTTCCGGTGTTTAGTGTCTGTGATACTTGTTGGAAGATCAATAGTGAGGTTTACGTGGTGATGTCACTTTTGCGTTTGTTTAGGGGTATTGATTAAAAAAATTGCACTGTTGTGTTCTGACATTTTGCACCATAATCTATGTTTCTTTGTATTTGTTTTTATCGGTAACCCGAAACGATGTCGATAACCGATTAAAACTTCATCTGCAAGAAAATGAATGTTTAATTGCGTACATTTATTTTATTTGTAACAGGCCTGGCTGTTCTGAATACTTGCACAACTTGACAAAAACAGTTATACTGTTGCCAGTTAAGACAGAAAAAGAAGAGAAATGTATTTAATTCCAGGCTAAAACCACTACTTGCTTACATTGTAGCATTAAAATGTCTTGACCTATTTAACTCCCCAGTCCGTCTAGGGACCCCAAGTACCTGACTGCTGTTGAGTTTCACCCAGTCTGTTAATTAGTCCTTAAACCTCTTGACCTGTGCTAAGAAGTATGCATATGAGTCTTAGATGTCATTTTATCTATACGGAGATTCCAGACGGAATTCACCGGGTGCGTTCAGAAATCTGTCGTTATTTGCAGAGCCGCTGCGCCCCGCCCCCTGCCGTCATCGAGGTCACTCGCGCAGACGTACTGAATCAACTGTCCGATACTGGTTAATGTTAGAAATATAATGTATCGCCGTATTGTATACCAAACCCGAAAGAATTCAATCTTTATTTTTTGACCTGATTTATATGTTTTGGCATGAATTTTAGCGCGTTACGTTGTGACGTTATTCGCCGTATTTTCCTAAGGTGTGTCCAATTTTCAGCGGAGTTCCCGTATCTTATGTCATATCAGAATATACTTCATAATCCTTGAATGAAGCCTTAAAAGATAAAACCTAGCACCAGCGGTCACAATGTTACATCGTATGATATCATACATTAGAACATTAATTTATCGTGTTTGTTATGATGTCATTGCTAACTCAAACGTTTGGTTGAGCATTTCTGGAGATGTATTTTAAGAACTTTGAAAAGAATAAATGATAAAAATACTTGTGATATAGAATGCCACGCCCTTCTGTTATGAAGCGACACAAAAACAGTTTTCTAGAGACCCCAATGACTCAGTAGACGAGGAATGCTTGCCCTGATAATACAGAAATGTATGCGGTTGACTACCTACATTACGTCTGCTAATGACAAAAAATAATAGGTGAGGTCATCGTCGACCGGCTTACATTCAGTGACCATTCATCGATACATTTTTAAGTTCACTTTTTACTCTGAATTTTTCGTCATAGTTTATTGATGTTTGGTCCAACTTGTGGGCGGCGGACATCTAAATTTGCACGATGATCGGTGACTTTGACGCAGAATGTATTTTACTTCGTAAAAAGTGAAAATCTTACGTACACTCTGATTATCATAAGTAGGTACGATAGTGATAAATAGTTGAGGTTAAACATTTATCTCGTCTTATCTGCAAAACGCAGATATCGAAAGAATTTTTCATTGGAGTTGCAGTTTTCGATTCAATATCTGATTTAACCTTTTATGCAATTAAATTGCGCAAGAGTGCTTTACCGGTTTCCAAGGATAAGAATGGTGTGTACTTTTATTTCGTTTGTTTTATCTCTTCAAGTGGCGCATACAGTTATCTCCCCTAGTCTGTTACATGACCTTTCAATTGACCTAAAAGCGTAACATCTTTGTGTCATAATGGTTGAACGAATTATTTGGACAAGTTACTAATAGCTTGACGAATTAAGAAGTAATTGATCAACAAGAGAATGAAATGAAGACATTAAATCGCTGATTATTGAAAATTTTAAAACCACATTCTTTGTTGGTATAAGAACTACTATTTTTGCTGCCATAATTATCAAGCACACAAGTCTACATAGCCAAAGGTGAAGTCCACATATCAATTAACTAGCACACAAGTCTACATACCCAAAGGTGAAGTCCACTGATCAATTAACTAGTTATCTATAACTATTAAAATCTATTAGATGCTACTTTGTGTTTACAGGTAAGTCTCAACTTCTGATGACATAATAAACCTTGAACGTGACAGAAATATTGTGAGCCATTAATAATGTCACTCGGTAAATGCGTTTTAAAAATCAGAAGACATCATCGATCAGAGTTATGATCACGATAAATAAGAGTTATACCATCAGAACGTTTCCCGAATACAAAGCTACGGTTTCTGAGGAATCCAACAGCACTTTTTATAGAAATCTATATTTAGAGAGTTATGGCCAGTACGTAGAGAATCGAGCCGTGAACTACTGGACAAAGGTATCCGTTAATCGGCAAACACTTTACAAATATTTTACAATCGATTGAGCAGTTCAAATTTTTGTGGAATAGGACCGATAAAGATAATTCTTAAAACTGTTCTACCCTTGAGTAATTCTCAAGAAGCGGATTAAATTTTACTTCTCGGTAATTCCCCGTCGATTATAAATAGCTAATAAATAAACAAAATAGCTGTTGTACATTCAAGCTAAATGATGGCAGTTAATACTTACTGCCTTATGCTACAATTGCTATCACAATTTATCAATAACCTGATTGTTTGTAAACTAAAATGCAGAAATACGGCACTTTAAAATCTGGTAATCTGTATATTCTCATAGGTATCCAAGTATTTGCCTACCAGGTTACCATACTGTTACCTTCATCAATATGATGATGCGACAGAAAAAAATGTTAAAAATAATTCCCTCGCCTTCACATTTCAATGCAACTCAACCGAAATTACTAACGTTCGAAGTCGAGGCCCTTTCACGCTTGAGTACCAAAAGGCGTTAATGCGACTAACAAAAGGGGCACGCTACCACTAGCTTTCTACTCTTTCTGTTGTCAATAGTGCTCATTGTGCTTGCTTCTTTGTTTATTATTTTATTCGACTCGGTTCGAAGTTTATTACTACCGAAGAATTTGACGTGTTAATACTACGTTTTACGTGCTTTTCCTGTTTTATGTCTCATTTTTGTCAAATCTTAAAGGTGCCTCGCTCTGCTTATCTAGATCTTGAGTTTTAATTTGCTACATCTTAATTAATTTTTCATGTTTCAGCAAACCGATTTTAATAAAGACCTTCATCCTTTTATTTTCAAAGTAAGACGTTCAAGCAATTGAAAATCGCGTTTAATATTCCGGCAGTAGAGTCCTGAGTCCCGCTCTACCGGGGTCGTCGACCTCGAATCCAGTCCATGTCTTGCACTCGCCGACTCACGTAACAACCGCTTTCTGAACATACGTACACATAACGCTAGTACACGTATGTGTTGCATGTGCTACCCAAAGAGCTGCGTAAACTTACCCACCGACAACTTTATTTCAATAATTTTACCTTTGTTAATACAATCAGATTATCTGGTCTTGCCTAATCATTCGTTTAAGAATCAAGAAGTTACAGAACTGCATATTTACAACCAATCCCAATCGATTTTGCGGTTGCGTGGCTCAATAAATCGATGCTCGTTAAATTGCAGCAGACGGCAAAATGTAAAAGTTAGTCTAGCTAGTCATAGCACGGAAGGAAAATCTCATAGAAATGTTATGTTGCAATCGTCGATCAGGAATCAGATATGGGTACTTCAAATCTTACCGGCAAAACCGGTTGGAGTATACTCAGTTGACGGCTTGCCAATCTGTTCTGTACATTAACTTGGTGGGTTTCTAATTTCAGTTTATTATTACTGCAAATAATAACGTCGTGTTGTCCCATTATTACTTTTATGTGTCTGCGGCAGTAACTAGTATCTTTATCGATAATACCGTTATCTGTGCATCATCATGTATGTATGGCCCTTGCAGTGAGAACTGCGGAAAATAACCCAAGCTTCCAATTTTGAACGTTTTCTATACTTCTTACAAACCTATCAGATCGCAACCTATGTGAATCTAGTGATATACTACTATTGTAGCCTATTGTTACTGCCTAGTGAAAATAAATAAACTTTCTTGCATAGATGCAGTTTGTGATTTTTAACCAACTTCCAATAGGAGAGGTTATCATGTCGTCTGAATTTTTTTTTTGTTTGTGTCTTCAGCGATATCTTCGCCAATTGTGAACCGATTACGATGATTCTTTTTTGTTTGGTAGAATATTGTTTCGCGGTGGTCCCATTTAAATTTGGTGAAGATCTGATGCTGATCTTCGGAGATATACTATGGAACTCTTCAAAAATAGACGGCAAATCTGTCGTGATTGCTGCAATCGCTTGGATGTTTATTGTTTAAACAACATCATAAAATAATATCACGTTTGTATGCTCTAGGGGGTACGCAGATGTGTACTGTACAACTTTTCGACAGTTAGGTATGTTAAGTTATATTTTATTGGGGATAAGCCTATTACCATGAAATGTATTGTTAGCGGTTCACTAATGTTTCACCAAAACTCTTTTGACACCAACTTCATACAAAATGAGGAGGTTCTACGTTTGACTGTGTGTCCCGTATGTTCACCGATTTCTCCGCTAATTGTTGACCGATTGTGAAAATTCTTTTTTTATTCGATAGCCTATACTACTGAGGTGGTCCCGTTGTCAGAGTTAAAATCTGATGATGGGATTCCAGGGAAATCGAGGGCAACCCTGAAATTATCATTTTTTTTTCATATAGGTACTTTCTAACGATATTTGTACCTGATAATCATTATCTCATGTTGCTGAGCTGTTGATGGAAGGTATAAGTCAGGATCTGATGCAACGCTTCATTAATAGACAGAAAATCTGTCGTGATTGCTGTAATCGCTGGATGTTTATTTTTTACACAATATTAGAACATAACATAACGCCTTTATGCTCTGAGGCAGTACGCAGATGTGTACAGTACACCCAGATTTTAACAGTTAGGTATGATAACGATATAAGTAATCATAATAAAATATATAAATCATAATAAAAATAAGGGGATAAATCTATTACCATGAATTGTGTTGTTAACAATGTAAAATAAATGTAAAGCAAATATTTGTGTAGAATATTGAAACTAAAAAAGGAAAAATATTTTTTTTTTTTTTGCAAAAAATAAAACCGACTTTAAAAACAAAAAAAACGTGGAAAAATAACTTTAGCTTCAGAAGTCGGTGGCAGTTTTTTTGTTTTTGAAGTCGGTTTTATTTTTTGTAAAAAAGTTTTTTTTTATATCAATTAATTTTAAAATCGCTAGCAGCGTTACTCGATAACGTAACTGCTGTATGTGTAAATGTTTACGCTTTAAAAAACATCAAAATGTCATGAAAATTGAATGGAGTACTTGCTTCACCGGAACAATCTGTCGGTTGTTGAACATCAATTTGAAGCAATCAAAGCGGATTGTTAACCGGTCCTGCTCTTCAGATACATTATAACATCATCATGAATGGACTGTGATGTAATATTTTGAGATGGAAAAACTGATCCTGAACTCCATCACATAAAAAAATCAAATACCCAAGCCTTTTAGCAACTTAAATGATTGACGTAGGTTGGCGTTTATTCAGAAAATATTCACAAAGTCAAGGTTAGGCTGACGCTGATTAGGTTAGGTTAGCATAATATGATATTTAGAGTAACATTCGGCATGCTCTGAAACTAAAGTCAGTAAATTAGTCAACGGTTGCGTTTAAAATGTTTTATGGTTATGGTGCATTGTGTTGTTTTAACGTTAATTATTCTGTGTTGCATCACTCATCATCACCATTTTAAATATCGCTCCGAGGCCAGTGTTTTACATAGAGACCTCGCAGTTATGAACGCAAGCTTTATTTTGCTGAGGCAATGGAAGTACTCATTGCTCCAAACTTTCAACTTCCTTCTCAGAATTTCAAGAGTCGAAAGCTTGACCCACATTGATTATGATCTGCTTGAAAAATCATTTTTCTGTCATTTTTAAAACATTGAAGAGCTTAGCTGAAGAACGAACGAACGGCATTGAGAGTCCAGAAGAGGATAAGCGCCCACATGGCTCAATTTGCTATTTAGGTCAAGTTTGACAAACTAAAAAGGCTTGCAGTGAAGGGATAACATCTCACAGATATTAAACACAGAGTTGCCATCTACAATGAGGTCATCAAGAGATCTTAATAACACAAAGCTTAACGGCACTACGGCTTACACTTCACTAATACTTTCGACAGCCAAAAGATACAATCATTTTTATTACTGGCTGTCATATCCTCAACCATTTTCCGCCACAACATAATTTTTGGACACTGTGTGCCAAGATTAAGCAATTCGTTTGAAGGGACATTTTTGTGTATTGACTACAGATTTCTCTACCGGTACATGAATATTATGGAAAGTTTCTTCACGTGCATTTGCACAAAGAATTTCATTGCTAAGTCATGGCTTGTGAATAATTCATAGTGCATTATTTACACGAACGAACGGCTTCCATACAATGGTTACCTATTTTCTTTTCTACGAATGGATATAAGTGCCGTTGATTCTAATGATGCACTGTCTGCAATGTTTGCTAAAGGATTGTAATCGTGGATTAATTTATCCAAAATTTTTTGTTTAATTGATTGAACAAATACACAATATTAAACGGGCATGAAGCTGAGATGAAAACGGGCAGATTTTAGTGCGTGGGGATTACAGTACAGAATTTAAAAGACCAAAGTTATGCAAAGCAAATGCCAGAGGAATGAAGACCCTGTTATTAGAAAAGTTTAGGAAATAAAAAAAGCCTAAGGGTGTTACCACACCAATCGATCGATCGACGATCGTGACCATTGATCGATCGTCGATTACGGCCATCGATCGATCCCCGGTGTGGGCGCCTTCTTTGAAGCGGCGAGCCGCCCACTATCTGAACGCGCCCCAAAGGGTGGTAGCCGTAAAGCTGATCCAGGGGTACCGCACGATGTCCGGCGAGGCGGCGAGTCTCCTTGCCGGATTGCCACCATGGGATCTGGAGGCGATAGTCCTCGCGCGCCTGCACGAGTGGCGCGTGGAGGCACTACGCCGGGGGGAAACTCCGCTGCCGCGGCAAATCGCCGTTCAGCGGACAGACCTCCGCGCTCCGGCACGATCTCATGGCGACATCGAGAGAGCGACTGTCGCAACTCACTATTGTGGCGTGCCCTGCACGGGGGGTACGCCACAATAGTGGCGATAAGTCTCCTCTTTGAGGAGTGGCTAGAGAGGCGCCACGGCGCCCTCACCTTCCGCCTGACGCAGGTCCTCACCGGACACGGTTGTTTCAGAATCAGAATTTGAAATCATTTATTTGCCATGAATGTGGGTACAAAATAGGATGTAAATATTATAAAAGCGGTTCCAACACACTCTACCTTACGGCATGCAAAAGTAAAAACATATTATATCTTCTAATTAGACAAACTAACAAACAAACAAAAAAAGAAAAGAAAAAACATAAAAGTTGTGAATAAACAGACATCAAAAATATAACATAATAAACTTTTATCATTTAAAAAATCTTGCACAGAATAATAACATTTATCTATTAGTAAGGATGTTAGCCTCTTTTTAAATATACTTAATGATTCTTCTTTGTAGGCATGAGGTATTTTGTTGAAGATAGATAGAAAGCTTTTTCTTAATAATGCTGTTTTGTACCTCCTTGTAAACATTAGATTTTTGTACTGCGATCTAACAGGTCCCGGACGTGTTCTAATATCGTCCATTAGGGTAAAAAGATGTATGTTTGTTTTAACAAATATTGCAACTTCAAGTATATACAAAGACGGAAAGGTGAGTAATTTTAGAGACTTGAACACAGGTGCACAACTATCGGTATTTTTAAGACTAGTCATTGATCTTAAGTAACGTTTTTGGGCTTTGAATATTCTCTCTCTCTAGTACAGTTGTCCCAGAATATAACTCCGAATCTCAAAACTGACGCAACTAAACCGTGATAAGCTTCCAGCACGGTGCGAGTGCTTATTTTTTTCGAGAGGTTCCTGCACCGAATGGGCCGGGAGGAAACCCGGGTGCTACCATTGCGAGGATCGACCGGGGGACACGGTGTAGGTCTGCCCCGCGTGGGCGGAGCACCGCCGTGCCCTCGTAGCGGCGATCGGCGGCGGCGACTGCTCGGGGGGGGGGTCCGAAATGACCGATGCCTGCCAGGGTTGCGGGACTGTTCGAAAGAGTAGTTTAGTCAGTAAAAGTCTGACACTCCCTCCTGCTCAGCCCACAGCGGGAGGAGTTATTTGATGATTTCCCACCAGAAAAAAAAAGCCATCGATCGATGGTAGAATGGATTTGTCGACGTCGATCGACAGTTTCTACTAAACCAATCGATAGAGCGTCGATCAATTGTTTATCGCCCGATATCCGTCGAACAGCCAGTGGCATCGATCGGCGGTCAGTGTTTATCGCCCGGTATCCGTCGATCAGCCAAAGCTACCACATCAATCGATCAACGTCGACCGACATCGATCGACGATCGATCGATTGGTGTAGTAACACCCTCAATGAGGTGAGTCAGATCATGGAAAACTGAACAAATTTTATGAAAGAACTATAGATAATGTCTGCTCTCTATGTGCGGACAAAAGCGCTAAATGCTGAAATATATGAAACTGAAATCAATTGCTACAAATGTTTTCTCGAGTCAGATTAATTAAAAAAAAAAAAGAAAAAACTACATAATTGAAAGAGTTTAGCCTACTATCTGTATCCAGTCCACTCTATTAGGTGATAGAGTTACTCGTAACTCGATACTTACGTGATTGCCCGGGGTCCGACTGAGCTCTGATTGTCCATTTGTTAAATTAATATTGATTGCTCAACAAACAGCTAGATTGGATTTCTTTTCCAAATTATGATACTGGCATTCCCGTACATACCGACATATAAATATGATTTTTTATAATAATAAATAATGCAATACGAATGGGTTTTGGCAACGTGTCAAAATATGGTGTTTCAGGCATTTCAGCGATCATCTTTTTATATTCGCGTATGAAGTAAGTACCATTTTCCTTTTCCGAAAATTTGTTCATGGAATAAAGTAACATTTTCTTTTACAATTGCTCCTAATTTCGTTTGATGTCCATTTTGTCTCGTAAAATTTACGATTAAGCCCAAGACAATATTATCCAAGTTGTTGATTCTGCCGTCATGTTTATAATTTTTATGGCCGCTGCGAGTTATATTGACCTAAATAGGCGATAGCGTCATCGCGCCACCGAGGCTAACCTCTTCCATGTAGGCGTGGCAACTGCACGTTGCGCCGAGGAAGATGAAAAATAATGAACAACTTAACAATATTGTGATAGAGTTCATAATTAAGCAAGCTTTTAACTCAATGGCGTATTTAAGTAGCATGATTTCAAACTTACTACTTAACCGCTTCTTTTCTCACAGTGTTTTGACTTATTGTACTGTAGACGTATCGCGTGTTACATTCGTAGTGGTGGATAAGATGGTAGCGTGCAGTGCATGTGTTGCCATAAAACCGGTCGGTCGCACACAAACAACAGAGCCGGCCTTCGCCGCAGTTGCCGACGCCCGGGGTGACGTCACCATGCTTATGTCATACCATTACCGACTATGATTGTATGCTGTAGCCAAATTGACCTGCAAAACTTAACACGTATCTATGCGAAACATTTTATCAAGAAGGGCTGCTTCATTGCCAATAATACTTACCCACGTCAGAAATAAAGATAATTTCGACCGTCAAACATTCTCATCGATTTTAAAGATGATTCGTTCTGCATGTCTGTGTACTTCTGACGCCAAAAGGTTTATTTAGAACAATGGGTAAGCAATATCGGTCAGTCTGGTCGGATGCGTTGGTAATACCAATTGGTTTACGTCACAAATTAGGTCTGTTTACAGCACAATTCATTGACGTTAAGATTGTACCAATCTGAATTCTTGATCGTAGGATCGTAATAGACCGGTCAGGCTGTAGTATTGCACCATAGCTTGTCATTTGATATACAAAGAAGCACTAAATTAACAGTGGGTTCATATTATTTGACGAGTAATTTAAGAAGTTCTTAATGAAGCCCTTCAGGTGGTCACGCCTGTTTTAATCGTTAAAAAATACAAGAAACAAAATGTGCTCTAACAAAAAGTTTATGATGCCCTCGAGACTTGTAATCCAAATGACGCTGGTATTACAGAATACAGTCGTGGATGGCAACTAACAAATGACCGGTATCCTACTCTACAAAGCTCAGTGGCGACTCCCACGCACTATACTCATTGACTCCTATCTTACCAGAGGTGATGGTGCAACCATAATAGTGACAAAACTTTGTCATAGTAAATTGTAAGATTGGACCCTTAATAAAGTAAATGCTGGCCTAGTTACGAAGGCGAAGTTAAAAATCAAATGGACTCCTAACTGACGTGAAATCTGTGCATCGTTCAAATCTTTATCCATTATTTAGAACATAAACGTGATGACCGGGCCATAAAACTTTGAAATCATTGGCCCCGATCCCTCGATTCGACCAACTCCAAAGATTCTAAACACGCGAAGTCTAAAAATAAGCAGCAATTTGGTTTAGCCGATCTATCTACAGATACGTGCTTTCCAATGTCCGGTCAGTGACGTTGGGGCGAATTGCCGCGCCATCGCGCCACTAGCCACCCCTGCATGGGCCATCCCAGTCCCGAGGGATCGATTTTTGCACATAACACAACGTCTATACATACTTTGTGTCCTATTTACTCGGCCTTCGATGTGTTTTGTCACGCATTACTATGATTGGACTTATTTCCCTTCAACATCCATCAACTTTGGATGTTTTTCAACAATCCAAATGTTTTGTTCATTATTTTTAGACTATGATTCCGATTTCACCAGTCAAATTAGCAATCTGATTTATGAACAATTAAATATTCCTCTATTTGACTCTGGTTCAGGTACTATGATGATGTGGACCGGATATCCTTTTGTTTCTGGTGTGCAGTCATGTTTCGTGTCAGTGATGGTTTTGTTTATTATTTAGAACATACGGTTGTGGCTTGCGTAGGAAGGGGAACGTTTTCACATGAGGGAGCGTTTTGATTATAGCTGCTAATTAGCTGTGAGGTCGTGGACGGCCAGGCGTAGCGTTACTAGCGTGGCTTATGCTTTAAAAATATACATTCATTCAAAATGAACTTGACTAAAAAAACTGTCTAAAACTCCGATACCGCTGAGCTCAGTTCTCCAACAACGCTTATGGATATCTTCGCTTTGCAAACATGATTTTACTTAAAAAGTAGTTTGGGTTGCAAACAACTTTACTTGTAAGGCAAAAAGGTACTGAATGTGTAATGTAAATGCAATGTTGATCCAAGAAATGTGTAAGTACAAGATAGAGGGACACTGCTTCTTTATTTTTGGAAGCTTCGCTAAAATTATAAACACTCTTTTGGCTTGTTACAAATATACTGCAAAAATAATCAGCAAGTATAAGTATGATATTTTTATAATTCATTAGTTAACAGAGTTGTGAGTGTAACTCACGCGACTCGGCTTCGGGCGCGGTTCTATATTTGGGTTAATGGATTCGTCCGCGCACTGCCACCAGCATGGGAAGTGCCTGTTAGCTGGTCCGTCCGCTTTACCGGTTCCAGGCCGCATGATCAAGACCTAGTTTACCTATGTGCAAAATGGCGAACACACCTGAATTTTTAAACCTAGAGATTTTTGTATTACTTTTCAAAAGTTCTGGCGTTTAAATGTGTAACAATATTATTTCTCATGAGATATTCCATGCATCCCACATACTTCCAGACAACACGTCATGTGAGTCCTCAGATCATTTTGGTAGTCGGCATCGTGCACGCATACGTGTTTTTGTTTCGGCGAATAGTTGAGTTCATCTCACAACCACTTTTGCTGAGTTAATGGCTCTAAATTTAGAAGCAGTCGTGATGTCAGCATACATCCGAAGCTGGAAAATGTGCCACTGCAGATTTTATTTCGTCATGTTTACTTTGATAATTATTTATCGTTATGAGATTGTTGATCTACGAAAATTTCATTGATCAATATTATTACAAGCATTATACTCGTAGCTTCCTACGTCAAACTGTTGTAGTTTGAGAGTGCCAAAATGAAAACAGCCAGTAACTTCTCAACCTGGCAAATTAAAAACAGAGTAATTAAACTTTGGAATAAAACTGAAGGTTGATTAAAAAAACAAACAAAAGAGTCGACTGTGGTTAGAAATGCAGCACAAAGTGGCAGGTTGTACGCGATCCGCAATCGTCCTACTGTGACTGTGACGGACCGTAAATACATCCGTACATGAAAATGAACAGTTATTTCAAGCTGATTTAAAATAGACTTTAATGCTGACGAAATAAAAGTCACGTTACATGTTAATTTTAACGGGATGGAAATGATAGAAATCGCATTGCTTCCTGCGGTTGTAGAATGGGAAATGAAAATGAATGCACATAATTATGAATGAGTTACGTTTTGTGTGTGAGTTTTGATGGAGAGATTGCTCTTACTTGCTGCCTTCGGATTTGATTGTACGTTTTTGTACTTCATCTAGCTCTCTTTCTTTACTTTGATTTTCCAATTTTGATGGATTACCGAGATGCTTGACTAGGCTAAACTGTTGTGCTCTTCCCGCTTTTCTTTGTTTATTTTTACTATACTAAGAATAGTGTGAAAATCTATTACCTCCATCAAATTAACACTGAACCTTAGCCTTTATTCAAGAGACTTGATTTTTTTCAAAATTTGAACTCGCCTGTCTTGTATTCATTTTATGTTTGAGTTATGCCTAGAGCCACTCGCTGAGCCAGTTGTTTCTAGAGCACTAACGGTTCTCTTGCTGTTACAACGCTTTACATAATACAAGAGTAAACGTGAAACCGCATAACGTGAGCTGTACGTAATTACTTGTAAATTGCGTGCCGTTTCAGTACTTTTTACTTTGTATGTTTGTTAGTACTCGAGGAAGTCGTAACTTCTAAGATGTTATAGCTAATTTATTAGATGTTGTTACTACAAGTTTCTGTAGACAGTTTAACCGGTAGTAAATTGACGGCTAAGAATTTTACCGACGACGAATTCATCATTTGATACAACGACTTTGTGGTTGTATCAAATGATGAATTAATGGAAAATTTAATTAGAGAAGTTAGCAAGGCTACGGTTTCGAAAGAGAGTAATTAAAACATGGTCCATCGCGCTAGTAATTTTAAACTTTACGCGGGTCTGCCTTTTGAGTTGAACTTCGAGTCAAGTTAGTCAGATCCTGGAATACCCAAATACATTACAACAAATGCATATTTGCACGCGAACTTTTTAGGGTTCTTGTAAGTTTCAGGAATTCACATTTTACCGTAATAATGCTGGTTTATCATGTAAAAACTGAACCTTAAAATAACTGCTGTACGGTTCATAGCTATCCATAACAGCTCTTAAAGGCCTTACGATTTAATGGAAGTCTTTAAGCATGCTATTCCAAACTGACACAGGAGTTAGGATATCCGCCGCCCAAAGCGGTTTATCCACTTATGATGTATGACGGCACTGCGTGTCCCCTCGCGGTGCAGATTGCGTGTCGTCTAGTCATTTAGCAGACGCGGTAAACATTGGGGGAGGGTCGATGGCTGTACCTGGGCCATTCGTTACTGTCTTAGTGTCTCGCCATTTCACCACGCTCTTTATGACTCAAGATAAGAACGCGACAGAATAGCCTTGAGTTGAGGAAAATTCTTGCACTCGTTGATGCGAAAAGTCTGCATGTTTTGGTGAAACTTGGCCCCGGGATATACAAAGTAGATACGCCATTAACTCGTCAATTTGGTTAACTAAACAATATTATACATTGAAATGGTATTTGTATTGATTGCAAAGTCCACTTTGAGCCTTTTTTTAGGGTTCCGTAGCCGAATGGCAAAAAACGGAACCCTTAGAGATTCGCCAAGTCTGTCTGTCGGTCTGTCTGTCTGTCCGTGTGTGTCACAGCCACTTTATTCCGAAACTATTAGGACTACACCGTACTAAAAAATATTTTTTCATCAAACCTATACGTGCGGGGTGTTAATAGATAGGTCTTTAAAATGACATTGAGATTCCTAAAACCATTTTCTCTCAAATTCAATCGTTTGAAAGATACTTCCAAAGTGGTAAAATGTGTGTCCCCCCCCTTCCAATTTCTAAAGTAAGAGGAGGAAAATTCTGAAAAAAAAAATATAGGATTATAGAACGTAAAAAAACTTACTACCAACATTGATTTGAATAAGATTTGAGGTTTATTTTTTGAGATATGGGACTTTTTCATCAAACTGCAGCAACAACTTTGTTTTTTTCTGCCTATAATTAACTCACCTTTGAAGAAGTTAATTTACTAAGACGACCAATCCCTTTCTACGTTGAAGTACGTTGCAATCCAATCTAAAGCAATATTACTTAAGTCCTCTATTGACTCTACTGCTACGTAATTTGCCGTAACGTTGACGATTCCGACCTTTAAGGCTGGGTACAAAAGCGCGCTATAGTTTAGGTGTGTAGACGAGTTCAAGGGTAGACAACGCCCTAAATCGTCGGGGAACGACTAAATATCAAAGGCTATCATAATATACATAAATAGCGTAATACATTCGTTGAAGGCCGTGATTGATATTTTGTAATGTTGGGTCTGAATTGTTTGTTTTAACTTTTTGACAGCCTTGTTGGTATCTTACTGGTGGTTCACAGAATCTTTGTTTGGAATTAAAATCTGTCTGGCTCCTGAACAAAGCTGTACTAAAATAATATTTTTAATGACTGGAGTTGTTAGTCGCAGTTAACGTTGTTCCATGACTGTAATGGCAGGCTATGGTGTGCTATGGTGTATAGACGACGCCATGTCTACTTGCCGAGGTCATCGACCGCGCCGACTTGCCTATTCGATACACTTGCTTTGTTCGACTTTTGTTGCGTCTTTGATTCGTGCTTTATGTAATGATGCACTGTTTCGTATCTGTTTATTTGACTGAGGATTTGAATTACCTAGTTTTATTTTATCTTTTATTAATCTCCTCAATTTATACAACAGGAATCGGTGTTTGTCTCTACCTCTTTCCATATTAAAAACTATTTCTAAATAAAAGAAGTTGCCAGACTAAAACACATTCAGTGATTCTCGTTGTCGAGTCCCAGCCTCCACTCCACAGTAATCGTTGGAATTCAATCATAACCGTTCGTCAATCATGCGTGACACTCGTCTGCGGCTAGTATGGCACAGAATTATTCAATGGATAAATTGCATCCTACATACAATGTTTATGGAACGAGGCGAAAGCGTGTCAGGGGTGAGACTACAGCAAATAAAGAAACAATTTCTGATACACTAGATAATACTATCACACTACGAAATTCAAGATTTACTAAATTGGATTTATATTAATGGGAAAAATAAATAAGCCATGACCTTTATTAAACTTCTGCTGAACGCGACCAATATTTTTTCAATATTTTTCTATGATGAAGACTTGAGGGGCATACAGAATGTACCTATAAACAATCATAGGTCCTTGCTTTTTGGACAGCGGGTGAGCAACTTTTGCGTTATAAGTTATAACACAAAAGTAACTTATAAGTAGAAATCTGTCCACTAAACTCCGTCGATATACAGTAATGATTGTAGTCCGTCTGACAAAATGACAAAGAAAGATCGTTCGGCCACCATCTTGAGCAGCAAGTCATTTCGATAGGGTGCTGCCAGTCAGGAAGGTCATTAAAATGCAATTAACTAGCCACAGATAATATAAGTAAATGGACGAAACCGGTGTCGTTTGAGCTGGATAATTTCTAAAAATTTTAGCTTCAGTGTCTTTGAAATTCTAAATGTTGGAGTTACAACTACGAAATACACATTTATTACAAGGTAAGCCTTTGGTAGGTCGAAAGTTAAAGTTGATGAGATAACATGAAGAGGGGTGAATATTTTTATGAATTTTAAACTACGAGTAGCTGCAGACCTTCGATGTCCTCTTCAACCCACGGTTTTCTATGAATATCATTGTCCTGTTCTTTTCGTGTCTCCTTGATGTAAATATTTTGCATCTAATCGTCCTTATTAACAGTATGTAGGTAAATGTCGTCATGAGAATGGGTGTTAGTTATAAATAGAATGCTAATTATGTAAATAGGACTTTGTGACGGATCCGCTACGTGATGGAAAGTGCGAAACCCCAAGCAGTTATGTTGTAATGGTATATTGTTATTGATACCCGTTGCAGCAACTGTATAGCTTTTTCTCAGAAATCTTGTAGTCGTGCTATTGTAATTTGATTGCCTTGCCATGTTATATTATGCTTAGTAATTGCAATTTTAAATCAATGGTTTAACGTAACTGCAGTTTTAGAAACTCTTGGATACTAAAAGGCAACTTTTCGTAGATAAGCTAACGTCTTGTTTGTTAATAATATCTCGACAGTTGTATATTTTTTGTGGCTTTCAAAGTCATGTTCTGAATTTTACTTCGGTGTAGTTCAGTTCAGTCTGCCTAATTTAGAATGTTGATAATGATTTTGATAAGAGTTTCGCGCAGGTATTTACTTAGTATATATTAGTTCATGTCCCAGAATCTTTACTGATTTCACATGAGATTATGTCTGTGCGCCATTGTTTATACACAGTTGCTGTTATAACAAAAACTTGTGTGAATTGTGAGCTTTGTTTTATTGTGACGTCTGTGTCAAATGGTGCGTTCGTTGGGAATATGAGATGATGTAAAGATCCATTGTACCCATACAATGGTTTAGAATTAAGATCAGGGACTGGGAAGAATAAAATAATGTTCAGAGAACATAAGGAATATGACATGTATAACCCTGATGGGCTGATGATGATGAATGAGGAATATTCATTGATTCATGAACAAGATCCAATGCCCGACGCAGACCGCCATTTTATTTTGCTATTAATATAGATGATATCCTTGATCATTATACTCTCTTGCATGATAAGCATGCCCTCATGATAACACAAGAGGCTTAAGCGTGCGTAATTCATGTGGACACAGCCAACGACATAGATTTCTATTGTGGCTGTCAGCTCGACGGACCTTCGTTAACCGAGCCATTATGCGAGAAGGTCAACCTCACTGCCTGACTGAATTATACCCATATTACCAAATAACGTGAACAAAATCATTTGCCGGCTTTACGAATATCACTCATAAACTTTTAATAGTCGGATCAGTTGCCTTTTTATAGATCACTTATTACTTTTATTAACGGGTTTCATTTCATGCCACATTTCTTGACCGTCCAACAGTGTATCGCAGCCGTATTACATTACGCGTTTCAGACACCGCTATCAACAATTGTGACGAATAAAAAGTAGAAGCGCTCAAATTATCTTCAATTTGTCAAGGTTAACATCTAATTGTAACCTTAGTGAGTAATATCATCCATGAACTACAATTTACAAAGTTGGTGTATGAGGCTATTCATCAACAAGAAATCTGTATTGTTGCGGATTCCGTGTTGGGACTGTAAATGAGTCACAACTTACGTAACCTCACCTTATTGATCCTGTTGTATAACGTTAACGCTTTAATTTCGAAACCTGTTCTGTTGCAAATTCCTCACACTGGTGTGTGCTAAGAGAAGCAACTTCTGAGGACATTAGCTGCACTATGTCATAATTATTATTGTCTATCTAAGTAACTTTGTGTTCAGGACGTTACACTATGTAATAGGTACTGTCCGTAATCTAAACTGGTCTTCTTGCCGCTATATAATGTACCTGCTTGTTTGTTTGATCTAATTCAAATAAAATGGCACATCGACTTGGTTCAGCCACTTAGGTGTGGCTATTAGTCTTGAAAGCGGTTATCTTATCTTATCACCGGCCGGCAGCGTGATGTCATTTGGAATAACAAAAATATTATAGAACACTCTCGTGTCTTCGTATTGTGTATGCAATTTGTCAAGCGGTGTTTTTGGTGAAATCGTGTTCCTATTGGTGGTAATTTTTACGGTTTTTCTTCGGAAAATTCAAGGTAATGTGAAATAGCTAATCAATTGTTGCATTATTTTAATTTTGCATTTAAAGTTGCTTTTTTTAGAGAAAGCGGAAAACGTGGTTTCAAGGATCGAAACTTTGATTTTGACACTCCTATATTTGAATCCCTATTTATTACTGACTTCGATAATAATGAGTGGATATAAACGCGTTGTAGTAAGTTAAGTTGGTTGCATTTGAATAAACAATATGCAACCAACTTGAAACGGTCATCTTTTATTTAAATATACTGACTAACTGACTCACAATTCAAGGTCATTTAGTCTATATTTGGTATCTGTTGTCGTTATCAAGATCAGCATTTGTGTCTGAGGTATAAAACTAGTATATCCTATCCTATGGTTGCTATAATATTGTGTTGTGCTATTTGAGAAGCTATACTATGGCACAGCCTGTCTGGGTTTAATAAATTATACGAATCACATCACATTACGCTTTATCGATCAACAACGATTGACTGATTTATTTACTAGTCTGTGCGGCCGTTGAATACAGAGGAATTAAACATGAATACCTAAATCTCGCTCACTTACTGATTCATTATTTCCTATACTGCGTGACTTAGGTATTAGCGCGTTATCTGGTATGGCTGGATGAGAGCCAAAAAGGATATAAGTCAATGTTAACGCTAGGTAGCCGGGTTGGTGACCGGAAAACGAACATGAACCCTCTCGCACTGTTGACATTGTCACCGGTCACTGGCTTAGGGTGGTTCTGGTTGGACAACCCTGCACCGGCAGCTATTTCATAATACCCGGCCTCGTTAAATTACTTGTTACAACTTTACCAAAATCCGGTTTGGCTCGAAATTAACGGCCTTTGCAGCATCCAGCGGATGATGTTTGAGTGTAGACAGCGGATTCACCAAATTTAGGTACTTGACGAGGCCTTAGAGACTGTTGATTTCATGACGGTTGTCTATTTTCTCAAAATAGTTATTACTTATACCTATCTGTAATTACACGTCGCTAAAGAATGTCTTGTTATCTTTCCAGATAGTTGAGCGTGGCGGCGAGGTAGAGGTTGGTCGCCATGACGACCGACATATCGGTGTCCCGCTGGGACCCGTCCATCGGCCACGGCCAGGAGATCATCGACGAGTTCGAGTACGATGGCGGCAATTCGTCGTCAAGGCTATTCGAACGATCGCGCATTAAGGCGTTAGCAGGTGAGATAATTATATATCTATAACCTGTGCTATTACGATCTTCTTCATAGGTCATCATCATTCTCCTGGCGTTTTCAATTTATTTGGGGTCGGCGCAGCATGTCTTTTTCTTCCATACTTCTCTATTATTCGTCATCTCATCAGACACCTCCTTTCTTGCCATATCATCCTTCACACATCTTTCTTTGTCTTCCTCTACTCTTATAGCCACATTTATAGTCAACTTCATGGTTGTAAAGAAAAAACCCAAAATATATACAAACTGCTTTGTATACCATATCCAAAGTATTGGTATTTTAATATTTATTTTGTAAACTGGACTTCGGTCGTTCTCTTCGCATATGCCAGAAATGCTATTTCATTGGCTAAGCTAAACAATTGATTGATAACTTCATCTCTATTCTTAGTGCCATGTGTGACCTTTGCCAAATTTTCCTACACATAATATTTCACCGAAACACCCTACCTAGCTACCAAACTACCTTAAAACAAACCTTTTTGTGCGGTACCCGTCTATGAATAGGAAGGGTGGCCTTTCATCCACCCCATCGCTTTGCGTAGGTGTTGTACTCAACAGTAGAAATCTTCTGGCTCACATGACTTGGGAAGCCTTTTGTCTACACAGCTTTTAGCAAGCCCATAATGGCACTCTTTTCTTACGTGTATCGTGCTCAAAGAAAAAATGGTAACACTTAAGTTTTCAACAATAGCTCTATTGAAGAGTAGATCATTTGTTCCAAGTACAGCTTTGTGGACTTCGATAAGTTGTTGAATAATGATGACATTTTCATGAATATTTTAAGATGTGGATAATATATATATCTAGTGTGTAATACAGAAATTAATTACAAGTATCAAGCAAAGGAGTTCTTATTGAAATATGTGTCAGTACACTTATCGATAAGATTTGAGCTGATTGCTATGATATGGTAACAGAAACTAGGGCTAATGTTGCAATAAAGTATATATTATGTTAATCAAACGAAACTATGCCACAAGAAAACAAAGTTACTTCAAAGTAACCAAAGTTTCGATGCCCTACGGATGCAAATAGAGTTATCAAAAATGGGATTATTTAAGTTTTAGATAACACCCCAGAGGTCGGCACCCAGACAAACTACTAGTATTTTACTATTTAAGTTGTATCATCCATTGTTTGTAGCATATTTCATAACACCATGCAACGGCTTATCGGACATCGCTAACCGCAGCATCCGTTTTTCCGTGTAAAACAACGGGACATCAAACCTTTGGTCAGAAATTTAGAATGTTCAAAATATGTAAAATAAAATTACACATGTCCAAATAACATTCAATGAACTATCAGATAGTCTTTGATACCTCATGCTTATCGATTGATGAAAACTGTTATCTGTTACTTCAACCGAATCTTCTCGTTGAACCAATCACATTTTACCGTTTTAGCCGTAACCTGGGCAATATTTTTGTTAAAAATTGATTTTTATATGTCGTTCAGTTTCTGTTGTTAACACCAAGTGTAGTAACATTATCAACAGTGTAACGAATGTGCTAATAAATGAAAACCTGCCTAGTGTTGGCGACATCTGGTGCATTGGTATCGAATATCCTTGTCCAGTGGTAGTTGAATTTTGTCGCTCTAATTCTTCTCGTCTTTTGCTTGGTACGTTGGTTCAGTCGGCGTCCGTCGCTGGCGACATGACATCCACCGAGGGATATGAGCTGATAAAAAAAGGAGTAGATATTGAAGTGCCTGGTTTAGAAGTGTACTATGACAAGGTCGTGATAGAACTCAGAGGTTTGTCGTGTTGTGTTATCAGTGTTCCTCAGTGTTGTGCCTGTTTTGGATTGCATCATTTTGGATTTTGTTTTCTTCTTGGTTGGATCGGATGACAGATAAGTGGTGGTGGTGAATTTTAATCCCATCGGAATAGAAGTTTTTAGAACACATATTTCTAAAATATAATTTAAGTGTGTTGTAAAATTGAGTTTCCTACCTGATTTTCCTTGTAAATCTATATTTGTTTCAGTCACATTCAAATGCTGCAAAATAATTGTTATAAATTGGTATGTAGGTATTAGAACATCCATGTTCTGAAAATTTTAATTTCGTCATTATATTAATGAATTATTTCGGCGTTTCCATGCCAATTGAAAATGGAGTATTTCCTTATTTTTGGGGTGTGACCACAACTTACAGTTTCCAACGATAAAGGTGTGGGGATTATGCACATTATTTTAAAAAAAAACCTTAGATACTGCAGAACAACACCCTGCACATCTAGGACTGTACTTTCCGCTCTGAAGCTTGCGAATAGCAATCTGATCCATATCTCGAATTACACATATTATATTCCGAACCTAACACCTTCTTGGAGTATTGTCGTGTGAGTTATTACGATGTCGTCGGCGAACCCGGACGGGCTGGAGCCTCCACTCCCGAAGACTCGGTCCGCGAAGCCAGCTCTCTGGTCGCCGCGACGCGGTCGTCCCCACTGGCGGTTAATGTGTTAACATTCCCTACTTTGTTTTTATCGTTCTCCTTTTGATTTCTATGAGTGTTGTTTATTATGTGCATTACTTTTGGCTTTCAGGTCCGTCTGTTAGAGAATTTTCGTTCTATAAGTTTCTATCCTTTTTTGTATATTTTAGAGTTGTCTTCCTCAGAGACTTTTCTGAGTCATGTCCCAATATAATGTAATTTCTGTCCTGTTTCTAGCTTCTATTTGTAAGTCTTCTTAGGGAGTACCCTAAGGGACGATTCTGAGCCCACATCTAATTATTTGCTTATCCCTTACCAACATTGTTTGTATTCATTATCTGAATATGTAGAACTAACAAATATCATTCCTTGACAGACGAACGAGAAAGCGTACAGAAGAAAACTTTTCAAAAATGGGTGAACTCTCACTTGGTGCGCGTCGGGTGCCGTATCGGCGACCTGTACGTCGACATGAGGGATGGCAAGCAACTCATCAAGTTGCTCGAAGTGCTCTCTGGAGAGAGATTGGTGGGTACCTTATTTAAAATTGCATGGATTGCTTACGTAGGTACTTAAATATTTCCACTGCAAGCCTGGACGCATTACCACACTTATAGACGCAGAGTGGGTGCCAGTCAGAAAGAGGTCTTTTAATCTTGCAATTAAAGCGACTATTCAGACGCGGTGTCACGATACGTCGTCCGAACCGAAACGAGGGCATGGGTATAAAGCTGATTCTGACCAGCCGAGTCTGGGTCGATAAGTGTGGTTCACGCCGTACTACTGTTAGTAAACGGAGGTGAACTATCGTACACTAATTCAGGGCTATTGACAGTATCAGGTCTTATAAAAGTGGCGTATTACCAGTAAAATCGCAGTTACTGAGCGCCCGAGCAATTTTACCATCCACAGTTTCCTTTTGAATTCCAATCAGTATCTACGTACCAGTTCTAATTGCGTTAGCGTCACTTCAAGCCATGTTTAGCACGTCTAGCCAGAGGCGGATGGTAACCCTAGCTAGTGTAGCAATATCTAACATTTTGTTAGAAAACATGTGATAGGTTTCTTATCTCTAAAGAGGTTCTTTGGTGTAGTTATTTTAATTTTGACAGGAACACTATGAATATGCGGCCAAACCGAGAGTGGTCCGGACTGCGGACTGCTCGGACTTTTTAGATAATGTACTGAAATATTGGTCAAAAACCGGTATCCGAAACAAATCCTCTGTCCGGTCCGCTCGATTTGACCGCCCTTTCAAAGGGAACCGCAAGCCGCAGCGGCATTGTCGCCAAATCGGAATGACATTTCCACAACCACACTACAGTATGTCCACTTTAAGTGTGCAGCTCAAATGGCGTTGCTTGTCAAGAAACAATGCATTGATTTGTCAAAATTGGTACATTTATTTTAGTTGCGTGTTTTCTCGCCTAGACAGATAAATTGGTTGAAGTGTACTGATTTTACTGTAGACTCTTTGAAAACGGTCACAGGCAATGATGTCGCTATCTATACAAGATTTTCATAGAGCTACTTACATACTTACAAACCAGTCGTTTCATTGCGGTCTGTTATTGCGATTGGGAGACGTTAAGAGCACGTTAAAACTCAACAACACACTATACCTTAACTTTTCTCGTTTAAAAGTTCTATGATAATACGACCCAGGTTCCTCCCTCGCGTAATCTACAGAGGTAGTACTTACAAACCCACTCACTGAAGTGTTAACAAGCCTTAATTGGTGTCATTACTCCCACTATGGAACCTAAATCTTTTACCTCAACTATTGTACCAACCTCTTAAGTTAGTTATTACCTATTGTATTTTCTTTGGGCCAAGTAAGCTACTAAGCTATGTTTTATAAGGTACAAAGCATGCTTTGTACTTTTAATGGTATTGATTATGAAATAAATGCGTTTCTAGTGCGTAACTAAATTTGTTTGAGTCCTATGTTGAACATTCTGAGACTAAAGCAATGAGTTACTGTTCTATCCAAGCTTGTATGAACTTATTGCTGGGTAACGGCCCACTTCCATTTCTTTCGATACAGCACTAATGTGGACAACCGATCGTTGATTTTGTCGAGTTCATCACGTAATTTTCTGCGAGATACTGAATTGAGACACATTTAAATAATAAATTTTGTCAAGCTCATCCCGCGATTTTCTGCGAGGTACTGTATTGAGAAACATATAATCATATGAAATGCCTTTTTTGTTTTATCCGGTCAGGCAAGGCATCTATCAGATGAAACAATAGGATTGTTTGAATTATATGCTTTAGGTACATAATACCGGAACGGAGGAAATAAATTAGGTACCTTTCAATATAGCTTGCGTATGATTCATTGGAATTTCAAAAATAACCAGTAACACTCACATCCAAACGGCAACTCAAATTCAGTACCTACTTACTGCTTTCCACGAGAATTATAATCATAAACTTCATGGACGCTTTTTATGAAACTGCCAATAAAAGTAACGATAAGCTGCCAAGCCCTATTTACAACATTTTCATGTCCTCATTAATCTCATCTTATGGGCTGTGTGAACCTATAAAGAGAGTAGAAAAGTGATACAGGGACGTTAAACTACTTCTGCTAATGTGTTGTATTGCCTTTACTTTAGGATTGTAATTGCGATAACCTGACAGTATGAAAGGCCGTAGTTTCTGAGAACCATATAGGTAGAGGTGAGATTTACAGTTATTTGATCTTTGACTTAACATCAATGTCTAAATCAGAGTGATCTGTATCTCGTCAAAAAAAAGAAATTTATTAATGCTTCGGTTTACATAAGGGTTTGGTGTTTGGAGCCTTCTTTTAAGCAAATAATGCATATGTTAAGAGACTCCGTTCTTCGTTAATTAAGCAATAATTAATAAGGTTAGAATTACAAGCAAATAGTTAAAAATAAAAAATATAATAATAAAACGTCAAAATAAGGTTCATTTTCACATTTTTCACATTGAAATAAGATTTCAGTTGGCTTGTGTCTGTCAGAGGTAAAATAATTGTGTAACGACAGTATTTTATAGCGTGACATTTTAAATCATTTGAAACCATGTGCTGACGTCATCAGCTTAAATTCTGTTAATCATTTTACCTAAATTCCTCCTCAAAGCGATCACCCGTAAACAAAACAGCCAAAGTCATTGAATTCCTCTCATTGTATTCAAGTTTCAAATTCAAGTTCTTACGTATGTTGTATAAAAAGCAAACAATGGCCAGCTTCGAAGTTCAACCTATAGAACCGGACTTTATCCAGGCTTTGGCGACACGGCCAAGCCAAAATGTATTTGGAATATTCTTGTACAGTCAAAGACAAAGATATGTAAACACTTAGGTAATAAAGGATTCGTGTACAATTTGAAATAATATTGTAACTAATTAATTTGTATTATAATTAACTTAGCTGCTAAGCTCAAAATGTATTACTTACATTAATTTAGGACCTCATTTAGACTAAAAGGTTGCGCTTTTCAGTTATTCACGTTTTAAAATTCAAAAGTTCATTATGGTGCCTATTGTTGTGTCATACATATTTTTGCACTTGCCTGTACCAACTTGACTTGCTTCTCGTGCTGTGCAGAATAAACTACATTTATCGTCCTCTGTCCTGTTATTTACGACCTATGCAGACGTCCTAGGGACACTGCGGCTCTCGAAACTTTGAAACATGTTTTGCTGCAAGATAGTTTTTCTATAAATAAAAGATTATTTTCTCCTCGTTTAGAATTCGTAGGCTTCAATTTTACACGAAGACTTGTAACAGAATTAGTTAGTAGAAATCATGCGAATTAGGGAGTCACAATGCTTATCGGCTTAAGCCGGTCAGAAAATCCTATTTGTCGACATATTTCACCTCGTTTTGGTTCGACCGACGCGCCTCGCCACCGCGTCCGACTTTTCGCCTTTATTGCGTCGACATAAAGCTCATTTTGGCCGGGTCAAGCCATTCCACGTCGAGAGAAATGTAGTCACTCCTTTCAAAGTGATCTTTTGTATTCCACTCACTGTAATCAACGTCCTTTAGACCTGCACTCTAACGACGATCAATGCTGGTCGCACGAATAAAAGGAAACTCTAAACAGCAAAGTTATTCCCAATGATTAATCGTATCGTATTGAAGCCGTCGTGACACACGTCACGCTCCCGTCACCTTTCGTCATTTAATAATGCGACTTTATAACGTTTATTTTGTCCTATCTGATACACCGGTTAACATTGCTTGGAGTCACGCACTCTCCCATATAGGTCTTGAACCCATAGCGATTTATCCAGAATATTACTTTAGTCTTTACGTACGACCAAGTTACAAGGGAAAAGGTTATTATAATAAATAGTAAGTATGTTTTATATACCTTCTGAGCTTGTATGAAAAAAGTTTTGATAAAATTCATTTATGTGTATCCCTGATATTATTATCGGGTTTGCTTTTTAAAGATAACTGTAAGAACGTCGGATTTTTGTACACGATAGAAATCACGTATAAATTACTCAAAACATTTTATAGTAAAATAAACGCTTAATCTCTTATTTAAAACTTGTAGTAAAAGTAGTTAGTAAGTGTGCATGATAACAAGTATTCCAACACATTTGAATTAACGATAGAAATGCTATCCATCTATTTATTCAGCCTGCATTCACACTGCTGAGAATAGACCTTCTCTGCTTTATACCACCTTAGCCGCGCCTGACACCATTCATTGCCGCTACGATCTTCTCTTTACCATCAAACCATATAGCTGTTGGTCTTCCTGACGGTTAGAAACGAGTTCTACCACTTCGGGTAAATTTCACCAATGACACTGAACACGATCACATTTAAAACGCGTTCAGGATATGTCAGTAACATAATTGCTATGGAATATAGATATGGCAGCTCTTGAATGCCGCCGCCGCTTAGATATGATGATCGCGTCCAGTTTCATCTGTGAAATCCGCTCTTAGAATGATAGTTTTAGATGAAAAGTAACTATAGTCCTTAGAACGATGTAACTAAAGGTTTATTTCTGCTTGCAGCCTCGTCCAACAAAAGGCAAGATGCGTATCCACTGTCTGGAGAATGTGGATAAGGCGTTGCAGTTCCTGCGCGAACAACGCGTGCACTTGGAGAACATGGGATCCCACGACATCGTCGATGGCAACCCTAGGCTCAGTCTTGGTCTTATTTGGACCATCATCTTGCGCTTCCAGGTGAGAAAAATAATATACAGGACCAAGACGTTCATATGACATAATTGAGTTTCAAAAATCGAGGGTATGTAGGTTGTGTGTGACAGAGACAACGCTTTACTTAGCTGAACTCTTCCTAATACACGATGTGATATTAGCTACGAGGAACTTACTAACTATAGACAACAACACCAATGGGGGCTAAAATGGTCACAGAGTAGGTTTAATTGCCTACCCCTGACCTGATGTTCTTTGACTAGCAAAAACCAAATTATTTTTGTGCAGTGAAATAAGACATTATTTCTGTCGCTTTTAAACGTTATGCCATTCATGAATTATAGTGCATTTATGCATTATACAAACATGCATTTATAGTTGATCTTAAAAGCATCTAAAAAAATAGTTTACTTAAATATTAACACTGACGCAATTCTGTCCAATTCCTTTCATCTTCACTCCAAATTAATATTTCAATGGTTTTGCGGAATGTTTTTAATGGTTTGCAAAGAATACGCATTATTGAACTGTTATCCCTATTCAATATACCACCGCAGACAACGCGGATAATTTTTCATTTCAAATAATGGGTACTACAGGGAAGGAAATTCTAAATAACATGTACCCTAATTGAGTTACCATGAGTGTAATACCCGGCATTGATTTCTCTCATTTAACAGATTTAATTTAAACTCGAAAATAAATGCTGCAAACTACCAAAATGATGATTTCTTAATTAAGATGACTCTTTGTATACAGCAGTTCCAAGGTTTTTTTTGAATGCTTGCATCTCTGTTTCTGTTTCCAAAACCTTGTATCTTTGTTGTTCTTGTATTCTTTGAATTTAGTATATGAAGTCTTTTGACCCTTATCTAGTGTGTTCTCCATGTTAAGGCAGGCGCGGATTAGCGGGTATGGAGGCGGTATTTCAATAAAATAACACTTGTCACAATCACTAGTTATAATTCTTGATAATTCAATCACTTGCTTCACAAAATAATTATAGATCACTTCACTTAGAATTGATTAAAATATAACGTCCACCGAGCACGTGGTTGCGTGCGCGCTTCGCCGCGATCTGCTATGAATTGCCTGTTTTACAAGATGGCCGCCTCACCAGTGCTCGGTGTTCGTTTTTGACGTTGAAGTTTGTACATGAAGTCAATTGACGGTCTAGAAAAGCGGAAGCGCCGACACGGCCAACCCTGACAATCGCACGACCTCGTGCGCGTGGTGTCGTGCATCCAAAGGCTGCGCCATTACTCCTCTTGACCTGTTCATGAGGAAAGATACACGTGTACATGCGTTCGGTCCTTCCTGACCAATAGGAAATTCATCGCCATTGCAGAGTAACGTGGACCGGGCGTGCTAGGCCCCCTCATCCAGTTATTTGACCAAGTCCGGGCGTGCTAGGCCCCTTCGACCCTCTTACGTATCGTGGCCCGGGCGTGCTAGGCCCCTTCGACCCTCTTACGTATCGTGGCCCGGGCGTGCTAGGCCCCTTCGACCAATAACCAAAGCGTGGCCCGGGCGTACGAGGCCCCCTCAACCAGCTTTACACTAAAGCAACGAGGTAGAATTAACTACTCGCTTCGATGTATCTGCGCTTGTTCTACAACCATACTAGAGCCGTCTTCTGAGGCCGAGAGCGTGTCAGAACTGGCAGTCAATGTCTCTTCACTATCAGCGGAAACTGTCTCACTATCGGTGTCCGAAGACTCTATTCGGTCAATGTCAATTCCATCGAACGCCGACACGTCATCCTCGTCATTTATCAAGGTTGTAGATATTTCTACCAGTCCCTCAAACCCCCTAGGTACCGCACGCAAGTTTTCGTGAGAGTACTTAAAAACGCGGTTGGATCTATTGATGCTTTTTAGTTCGTAGCGGTCGTTATATAAAACCTTAGTTATGACGAACGGTCCCTTGAATTTTTTAGCTAACTTGGTCTGATTGCGCTCACTACACTTGATGAAGACATAATCACCCAGTTCGAATGGTTTTATTGCAGCCTTGCCCCTATTGAAAAGTTGTTCTTGTGAGCTAGCCGCCTTTAAAATATTTGCTGATGCTTGACTTCTTATGACGTCTAGGTCAGCCCGTGAAGTAGAATTAACGTTGGAAGCTATTTGGGACATTCCTAAGGACTGTGCTCGTATGCCGAACATCAGTTCTGTTGGCGTGAAACCTGTGATCCTGGATTTAGTACTATTTAATGCTAATTGTACTTCGTCTAGCTCGTCTCTCCAAACCTTGTTCGAGTCATTTTCGATAATAGTGAGTAGGTTTTTCAAGGTGCGCATTACCCTCTCTACCTGACCGTTGGCTCTGGCAGAGCCTGTTGCTATGAGATGTAGTTCTATGTTATGATCAGTGCAAAATTCTTTAAATTCTGCACTAATATAACACCTACCCTGATCTGCTATTATTCTCTTGGGGGAACCGAAGAGGCATACTGCTTTCTTTAAGGCCTTTACAGCACAGGCTGCGTCTAAAGATTGGGTATACTCTAAGAGGACATATTTTGTGAAAGCATCAATGATAACAGAGGAATATTCTTTTCTGTCACTCTTGCCACTAAGTTTTCCAGTGATATCTATATGGATGGTGTGCCACGGTACTGAAACTTTAGGGATAGGATGTAATCTAACTTGTTGTGCGCCTGAGATGCCTTTGGAGGCTTTGCATACTATGCAAGAGTCTATAAACTTGTGAACATTCTTTGACATCTGAGGAAACCAGTACTGTTCGTATAACTTGTCGAGGGTTCTATCGTAACCTAGATGTTTGATCTCTGTATGTACATGATTTATAAGTGTCCACACCAGAGAACGTGGAACTATGGGGAGCCAGGTGCTTACCTTGTTCCTTTCTACTTTACGGTAGAGGGTACCATCGCGAACATCGTAAGTGTGGGCAATTGCTTCGGGTAGTTCACCGTTCTCGTGCTGCCTAATAAGGGTCTGGATTTCTGGATCTCTTTTCTGCTCTACCTGGATCCAGCTATTGTGTAATTCGACAAAATTTATGGATTTACGAATCTCAATGGAGTTGGTCAAATGAGTATCTGGTGTTTTAGTATCTGAAGGGGCAGTTAACGGGTTTCTAGATAGAAAGTCGGCATGTGCCATACTACGCCCTTCCTTATAAATGATGTCGAAATCATATGCTTGGAGAAAGGCCCACCATCTGTGGACACGGGGTGATAAATCAGTCTTAGCTTTGGAAGCTTTTAGAGAATTACAGTCAGTGTAGACTGTGAAGTGCTGGCCGTAAAGATAGTGACGGAAACTTTCAACTGCCCGTACTACTGCTAGAGTTTCCAACTCATATGAGTGGTACCTAGACTCTACCTCAGTCGTACGACGACTGAAATACGCCACGACATGGGGTACGTTTTGCTCTCTTTGAATTAGTACGGCGCCATAGCCGTTTGAGCTGGCATCGGTATGGAGCTCAACGGGTTTGTCTGGATTGAAGATTGTCAATACGGGCTCAGACGATAGAATGTTGATAATTTTCTTATGTGCTTCCGAATGCTCTTGTGTCCAAGTTATGCGGCCTTTGAGTTTGGTCAAGGGGTATAAGGGACTAGCGATGATTGAGAAGTTGGGTATAAAACGTCGGAAGTAAGAAGCCAATCCTAGAAATTGCCTTACTTGCCTTGCTGTTTTAGGAAATGGGACCTCGAGAAGGGCTTTGACTTTTCCGGGGTTGGGTCTCACTTCTCCCGCCCGTATAACATATCCTAGATAACTTACTTCTGTCTTCATGAATTTGCATTTAGCCATTTTAAAAGAGAACCCTGCTTCTGTCAGAGTTCTGAGTACAGCGTCAAGGCGTTGTAACCCTTCGTCCACACTGGATGAATACGATAGAACGTCATCCATATAAGCTAGAGCTACGGTGTCTTTAAGTGATTTGAGCGCCTTATTGATACATCGCTGGTAAACTGATGCAGCATTTCTTAAACCAAATGGCATAGCGAGGTATTCAAACTGGCCATCATAGGTTACGAAGGCAGTACGCTCGATCGACTCGGAACTGACCTTTATTTGATGGTAGCCGGCAGCCATGTCCAGCGAACTGAAGTAATGAGCACCATTTAAACGATCTACCTGCTCTTCTATCCTAGGAAGTGGATAGTGTTCGGGTCTCGTGTTGGCATTCAACTCCCTATAGTCAACGCATAACCTGTCTGTGCCGTCTTTCTTCTTCACCAATACGATAGGACTAGCAAAAGGAGATGAACTTTCACGAATAATATTCGCGTCTAAAAGTGATTGTATCTTTTCTCTTACAATTACCTTTTCGGCTGGTGACATCTGATGAGGACGCCTTTGCACGATTTTATGCGGATCAATAAGATCGATTTTCATCTCGCCAGTAGTGACTCTACGAGTGGGCATGCCCTCTATAAGGAACTCACTGTACTTACGTAGGATTTTGAATAGTTGCTCCTTCTCGTTGCCTTCCAAATCGGTGTCGATTGAGCTAAAATCTAAATGATCATGGCTTTGGCAAGTATTAATGTGTTTACGCGGTGAAAATCTAATTGAATCGCTGTTAATCTCGACATGTATCCCTTGTTCTAAGATGTCCCTACCTATAATGACAGGGTCTACCAAAGTGTTATCTGGGACCACATGAAACAATATACTAACTTGAATACCTTGAATTTGAACTGAACTAAGAATTTGGGTCAAGCATTTTATGTCTTCACCACCTATGCCTGTCAAATAAACACTCTCCTTGCGTACGGAACCAGGGATTTGGTCAACTAAGCTATCTTTGATCAACGAACATGCCGACCCACTGTCGAATAAAAATGACATTGACTTACCAGCCGATGTGGACAGAGTACCTTGGACCAGTCTGCGCTCGCAGATATTTACGGCCTTCTTGGCTGGATGTTCTTTTTCTGCCTTGTTATTAGGACAAGCTGTACTGATGTGTCCGGGTTTTTGACACGTAAAACAAGTAACTGTCTTTTCTCTTTCTTTTTTCGCGACAGTCACACCATCCCGACGTTTGCGACAATCTTCTATCTTGTGCCCTCGGTGACCGCAGTAGTGGCAGGATCCTCCGAATTTCGCATCGGCAACAGTACGTGGTTTCTTTGAGTTAGGTGATTGCTCTTCGTTGTCATCACGGCGCCGCTTAAGCGATATTCCACTAAGAGCGCGGCACAATTGGGCTCTCGTTGTGATGGTGTATGAATTGAGTTCTCTACGTATTAAAGAGTTTCTTTGACTGAGAACTGATATGACGAATCCGGTGATTACCTCTTCAGTCATTTCTACTTTTGGAATACGCTCAATGAGACTCCACAAACGAATGGCTGCTTCGGAAGCCGCTTCTTCAGGCCCGATCTCAAATCTCATCACGCTATCGAAGTAGTCCTGCATTAACATAGGTTTTCCAAATCTCGCGAGTAACAATTCCTTAATCTGCGGCCATTGTATTTCCGAACTCTTTAATTTAGTCAGACAAGATGCAGCGCGACCCTTCAGTGAGTTGATTAAGGCAAGCAACAACTCGGTCCCGGAAAGATTTCTGCTAGTGACTATAATGTCGGTAATTCTACACCAACCTTCAATATCGGCCTCTGCATCGTCAGGATCAAATTGAACCAACTGAGTCGGATTATGTAGCGGCTGTGGTGGCTTGGTGCTGCTAGTGGTTGCAGCTAGCAATCTTGTCAAAATTGACTCCATTCCGGTGAGCAAATCCTGGGCACTCGCACTAGGGTCCGTATTTCCGGTGTTGGATACAGCCTCCAGTTGATTTGACCCTTCAGATCCCACTTCTGATGAAGTCTTTTGACCCTTATCTAGTGTGTTCTCCATGTTAAGGCAGGCGCGGATTAGCGGGTATGGAGGCGGTATTTCAATAAAATAACACTTGTCACAATCACTAGTTATAATTCTTGATAATTCAATCACTTGCTTCACAAAATAATTATAGATCACTTCACTTAGAATTGATTAAAATATAACGTCCACCGAGCACGTGGTTGCGTGCGCGCTTCGCCGCGATCTGCTATGAATTGCCTGTTTTACAAGATGGCCGCCTCACCAGTGCTCGGTGTTCGTTTTTGACGTTGAAGTTTGTACATGAAGTCAATTGACGGTCTAGAAAAGCGGAAGCGCCGACATATACATATTTCATAGAATGTAAACTAATTAGTTAATTAGTTGATCTTTCCCTAAAACATCAACTCTTTTTAACAGATCCAAGACATCACAATCGAAGAAACAGACAACAAGGAAACTAAATCCGCCAAGGACGCGTTACTCTTGTGGTGTCAGATGAAGACAGCCGGCTACAACAACGTCAACGTGCGTAACTTCACGACCTCCTGGCGCGATGGACTGGCCTTCAACGCCATCATTCACAAACACAGACCTGACCTGATTCAATTTGACAAGCTGCATAGAAGCAATCCTATGCATAACCTGAATAATGCCTTCAATGTTGCGGAGGAGAAACTTGGACTTACTAAGCTGTTGGATGCTGAAGGTGAGCTACAAAGAATTTATTTTTAATATTAAAGCGAAATGTTCGGTCTTGAAGAACCTGTCACCTCATCTACTGAATCTTGCTAAAAGAGTCCTTCATTGTAAATGAGATAATTTAGTCAAGAAAATTTTCCCAATTCAAAGCAAAACATTAAGACCTCTTCAAATTGCTGACTGAGTAAAATTAACGTAAGATTGAAGGCCTTCCAACGATCTCGTCATCAAATCGTTCGTTATCATTGTCGCCTAAACAGAATCCTAGTGATCATAATTCAGTCACAAGCACTAATACTAGAAAAATTAAAAAACCAATTTTTTGTGGAACAACGATTGTAGGGTTCTAAATTACATAACATAACAATCAATACAAAGAAGAAATTCTGCTGCTAAAAGTTGCAAAGTATATCCATGTTAATGCTCGTAACTGTATACACAAGTTCCGATATCCTATTTTGTATAACACCATTACTTTCCCCCCAGACATCGCCGTCGACCACCCCGACGAGAAGTCAATCATCACGTACGTGGTGACGTACTACCACTACTTCAGTAAGATGAAGCAGGAGACGGTGCAGGGCAAGAGGATCGGCAAGGTGGTCGGCATCGCCATGGAGAACGAGAAGATGATGCAGGAGTATGAGTCGCTCACCAGGTCTGTTACCATTGCCATACTGGAAAAAGTTACAAAGGTGATATGAGAACTCAGACAAATGGAAATTGCTTTAAAGCGTCTCGTATTTCCACAAAGATTTTCAAAGAGATTGACAGCATTTCGGGAAAAAGTGTAAAATGTATGTGACTAACACAAGCTATCAGTCTCATACATTTTTGAATTTTCCATCACCATTATCGCTGATAGAATGTCATTTTGTATAGGACTCTGGCCCTGAGGTCAGTACTGTGTGATTTTGCGGTGGCGCAAGTTACGAGTAGCTGAAGGATGTCGTCACCACATCCTACCCCCGTCCCTTTCTACTTGGGGTCGGCGCAACACGTTTTCTTCTTCTTTTCTCTCCCATCCTTATAGGGTCTTAGAAAACCTAAAGTTCAGATATATAGCTTGTCTGCCTTGGTGTAGATATTAATACTGATATGCAGCTAATGCAGCCAAGGCTGCTTGAATATGATATGGATATCTAGGCGAATCGAACAACAAATAGGTTATTGTTACATCCTCTATGGAAGTAAACCACTTCCATACAGGATGTAACAATATCCTATTTGTTGTTCGTGAAAAGGCAATCCACCTACCATGTTATCACTCTGTGGGTGACTGAATTTGATATACTAATTCTTCATTTTTTGTGACTAACTTTTTGTTTGTATTTCAGCGATCTCCTGCAATGGATCGAGCGTACCATCGAAGCGCTCGGCGACCGAACATTCGCGAACTCACTCGAAGGCGTTCGTCAGCAACTCATTCAGTTCGCTAACTATCGCACTGTGGAGAAACCTCCCAAGTAAGTATACTTAACAACTATTGTATTGTATGCAAGTCCGCAACTCCAGGTGCGTACGGGTGGGAAAATCTATCATTCGATCCGTTCCAGGTCGTCTTGGTGTTACTGACAATTTCGCGGAGCCTGATAGTGGTACCTTGGTATGCGACGTACTGTGTCCTTTCTACTATAAACTGACTGAGAAAAGTTCATTTTAAAAGAGTTTTCATTGAGCCCATCTGGCTGGTCTTATTAGTGTGACGTATGATGTGTGAGTAAAAATAAACAACTCTAATTTTACGTGTTGCTTACACGACTCATTCATTTCCGAGAAGGTAAACAATGACTATAGGAGCTTGTACAATGTGGCAGGCGCATTGTTATGATTTTATTATTTGATAGATTTATGCACCCTGCACCACTCTTGTTTACAGTTTTAGAATAACAAAAACAGATTTTATGTACCACCTACCTACCAAAGGAGATGTTTCATTTTTGTTTGGGACTCCGGCCATAACATATAGGTACTTTTAAAAAAGCTGGGAAACAAACCCCTGAATAGAATAAAGTAACATTTTTTACATGATAATACATGGTTCCTATGCACACAATAAAAATTAAAAATGTTTGACGTTTGTCGTGAGTGTTATGACAGCTATGACAGGTTGTAGAGATGACGTTTACATAACCTAGAAATTATTACTTGCTAATAATTGAACAGAGTAAAAGTCGTAGGAACAAAACATAAATAAGAGAACGTAACATAACACCAAAACCCACGAAAGTCGAAATCAAGTCGAGACGAACGAGGCTCGACTGACAGACACTGATGGATTTGTCAAAACAAAATGTAATTTTAATTTTTTCGTTCAGAAGTACACTACTGAAAAGTAGTACCTATTATATTTTTTTAACAATGAAATCATCACTCTTGCTTTTAGTCGAAAATGATGTATAAGAGTATAATAATTATTATTTATTACAAATACAATACTTTTCATATTTATCATTAACATGATATTATGTTTTTATGTGACATGATTTCAGAACGAAAGCAGACTATGCAAACAGTAAGACGCCATGTTGCATAGAATATATATGGCAATGATTGAAAAACTATAACTTTTCATGCACAACAAATCAGGCTTAAATTCTAGAAAGTATATTTTTCCTAAATTCGTGGTATTTTTTCCTCTTTTTCGATACTTGTACATCTTGGCCGAAAAAGAAACATCTGCTTTTAAAAACCCTCATATTTTTTTAGATAAAGCTAGTACATTTACAAAAAAAAATAAAAAAAATTGCATCTTTACCTTGTTCTCAAAATGACCAGTTGTGAGAACATTGTAACGACCAATAATTCGACGTATGTCCTAGAACCAGAAATTCCAAGATACGTGTCATTCCACACTGGGCCAGTGTGGTAGATGGGACACAAACGCGCGACCCCTCTCACAGGGACGAGGTCTGCGTCCTATCAGTGGGAAATTTATAGACAGATTATGTTGTATGCTTTACTTCTTATTTCTTCCTCAGATTCGTCGAGAAGGGTAACCTGGAAGTCCTTCTCTTCACGTTACAATCCCGCATGCGGGCGGCCAATCAGAAGCCGTACACGCCGCGCGAAGGCAAGATGATCCACGACATCAACCGCGCCTGGGAGAGGCTCGAAAAGTCTGAACATGAACGCGAACTGGCGCTGAGAGAGGAGCTGATCAGACAGGAGAAACTTGAGCAGCTCGCTGCTAGGTATGGTGGATCTTTAATTACTATCTTAATTGGCAAACACACAGGTGGAGACACCGCTGTCTTATTTTACAGTTATAGTAATGGAAACGTGGCTTATATGACTAACTAGATATACATAGAGGACACAAGATCTGCATTGTGTACTGGTTCGACATTTCTGTGAAATATTACACTGATGACATTTTGAAATCTGCCATAACATTTTATACACTGCAGAAACATTTATTTTATATTCTTTCGAGTGTTGCTCGAAAGCTTAACCTTTTCGAGCTATAAAGTATAAACTACTGACTGCTTATTTGGTCTAGTGGTCGCAACTATGAGCGTAGCTTTAAAAGTTCGGTTAAACCGGTATGAACTAATTGTGGACACGACTTCGGAGACCTTCATACAAATATTTAATGAAGTATCTGTCAGTGCACAGAGTCTGCAACCAGTCCAAAACTTTGCTCTGTACCAGTTTGAAGCTTAAATGGAAACCCCTGATTGGTCAAAGTTGTATTAGACTTTTCCATTACGAAATTGTCATAAGCAGTCCATAGTTTGGTTGTCTAACTACACACTTACTTACTACCGTTGGCTACTACAGGTATGATATTATTAGTAACATTTTCTTTGGTTACAGATTCAACCGCAAAGCCCAGATGCGAGAGACCTGGCTGTCTGAGAACCAGCGCCTGGTGAGCCAAGACAACTTCGGCTTTGACCTCGCGGCGGTGGAGGCGGCCGCTAAGAAGCACGAGGCCATCGAGACCGACATCTTCGCGTACGAGGAGCGCGTGCAGGCCGTGGTGGCTGTGTGCTCAGAGTTGCAGACTGAGAGGTACTTCAAAATTGCATGAGAAAGCCAATCTCCTAAAACGACCTAGTGTTTTAGCTGAAGTGACGGAGTTAACTTAAACTATAGCAGTCGTTTATTAGGTTTACCAGATTGCTGTTTTTATTTTAGAAAAAAATACTTCCCAAGCTAACAGACACAGGTCACATTTAAATATTTTTCTGGCTAGTACGATGTAAAACTAAAGAAAACATAATCGAAGTTCTTATTTTAGAAATCGCCTAATTACCGCGACTTTCGACTTTACATAGATATTTTTGTAAGAAAACTCGTATAAACTTCCGACTTTCGGACTTCGACCTACAATGAAATCAATCCTTGTTTTTCGTCCACGATTTGAGCCGATAGCCCTCCCCAGATACCACGACATGGAGCGCGTGTGCGCGCGGCGCGACAACGTGCTGCGCCTGTGGGCCTACCTGCTGGAGCTGCTGCGGGCCCGGCGCGCGCGCCTCGAGCTGTCGCTGCAGCTGCAGCAGAACTTCCAGGTAGAACTCAATATTATTCATAAAGGCCTCATCCCCTTTTCGATATTAAGTGTTTTCGACAGAGGAAATTATGCACTCAGCGAAAGGCTTCACATATTCTCTGGTAAGAAAACTAAAACAATTGCAGAATCACTAACATACATAAAAGCATAGAAAAAAGATTCTACACCTAACTCTATGTAGGTATGGGTACTGATGCCAGTTTACCCATAATCTTAAATAATTTCCTCAAAATCTGGTCACTATCACGATATTGATCCAACTCTGTCCACTCACAGGAGATGCTATATATCCTGGACTCGATGGAAGAGATCAAGATGCGCCTGCTGACAGACGACTACGGCAAGCACCTCATGGGCGTCGAGGATCTGCTGCAGAAGCACGCGCTCGTCGAGGCTGACATCAATGTGCTGGGAGAGAGGGTCAAGGTTTGAACTCTTTAAAATACTGGTTTCAGGTACCTCAGTAGAACTACTCCGTGAGGTTATTGTGTGTACCATTTAACACGTAAAATTGTCACAAGCGTGGCCGTTTTTTGTGGTCGTCGGAAGACTGGGAGTAATATGACGTGATGATAGAAAAAAAAACTATAATTGTACTGGACAACATGGCAGTTCTTGCAATAACATAATCAAATAAGCTTTAAACACACAGTAAGCTTACACACAGTTAGCTTTAGGACAGCTATTATAATCACTCACGCGGAGTGACTCACGTGGGGCAAATGGAGCTCGGGTTAAAAAAAAAAAAAAACGAACTCGAAAGTGATCCACCCGGTCTAGTACAATTTGTCTACAGCGGGCCTTCTTTGGGCTCTTCATGCAGGGCATTGAGTCGTGAACATTCTAACAGTAATCGTTTCATCCCACAGGTGGTAGTAGGACAATCTCAACGCTTCTTGGAACAAGAGGAGGGCGGGTACCGTCCGTGCGACCCGGCCATCACTGTGGAGCGTATTCAACAACTCGAGAATGCTTACGCCGAGCTTGTGCATCTTGCTGTCGAACGCAGGTAACTTACAGGCATTTTTTTATCTTGTGTAAAAAAAATATGTGGCTAGGATTGAACATTGAAATTGCGACAACCTAGCAGCTGATGTCTGATGGCAATATCAAAAGGCGTGTATTTTACAATGAAAAAACTTACCATGTATGTTGACAACTTATCACGATTCATAAGTCTACAAAAACGTATAATTTAAAACAGATACTAAAACAGCATTTTTCAACGGGACACCCTTCACGGAATAGTAGCCTAATATTTTCAGTTACCACACATTTCTCTACAATAACCATTCGTTGTTTCTCACGCCATATTTTCGTTCCTAACAGAAAGCGCCTGGAGGACAGCCGCAAGCTGTGGCAGTTCTACTGGGACATGGCCGACGAGGAGAACTGGATCAAGGAGAAGGAGCAGATCGTCTCCGTCGATGACATCGGACATGATCTTACTACCGGTAAATATGGTACTAGTTTTACCAAATAATGGAGGAACTCTGGTTCCAACCACCAAATCACTAAGTTGCCTAATCTACACATAACATCACGCCTCTTACCCTAAAGAGTAAAGCAGAGGTACACCCAAACATCGCCAGTTGACTTTTGTTTTTTATGTCCCATGTAATGCGAGCCTATTGCCATTAACCGTGCACAAATCCGGGCGAATAAGAAATTCTTCATAATGAAGAACCTAATGTAGTATGCTTTTTATAACATCTTCTGTATGTACCCTGAGTTCACGAAATAAATAAATTTGAATTTAATAGTACCCGACTCAGAGATTGAACCCAGAGCATCATTACAGGCGGTTGAAAGTGGGGCAAATATCCGTTTGTTTTTATTGCGGCAACGTGACGCGTTGTAATAGATTGAAATGGAGGAAGTCAAATACAGACGTCGTGTCGCCGATATTACGTCATTTGTTTTGATGCCTCGCTTCCTCCGTGTTTGTGTTTATAACTAAGATTTCATTCAATTTCCCGGCTCTGTTATTTACTTGTACAATAGGGAATAAGAATACCTAGACGTGCCAGGTAGAAGGTGCAGTGCCAGTATTATAATTTAATTCTTGTTCACAGTGTACCTGCTGATATCCAAGCACAAGGCTCTGGAAGCCGACGTACAAGCTCACGAGCCGCAACTCATGAGTGTGGCCGCTGTCGGAGACGAGCTCATCTCACAGGGACACTTCGGAGCTGATCGCATTCAGGTAATATATAGATTTTTGACCAACTATTAACAACTCATCATAGAAAGGAGGTGAAATCCATGAATACTGCATGCAGGCTGAGCTGGACTGGTTGTTTTGAAAGAGAAATGATGTTACAGAATGAAGTCGATTGTTTGACGTGGGCTTCAACGGCAATTTACGCAAATATTGTTTTGATGCACATTGGATGAATTCCCACAGACTATTTAGGTATCCAGTCCCTACACCCGACGAAGTCACTTTGTCATCCCTGCACTATTGGAGTTGCTTTTGAGCTGTCCCAATGGTATTCCTGTTTTTGCATTTCTTTCATACACATTTTAATTGTAAGTTGTTTGTTAGAAATGACTGACAAGCTACCTAAAGTCACAATAAATATATTAACAGTCTTAAACTCATCAATTAAATTTGTATTTCTATGCACAGGACCGTCTCCGCGACATCCTGTCGCAATGGAACCACCTGCTGGACATGGTGTCGCTGCGCAAGAACCGTCTGGACGCCGCCGTGCGCTACCACCAGCTGTTTGCTGATGCCGACGACATCGACAACTGGATGCTGGATACTCTTAGGTATGGTTGTTTTTTTATGCAGAATAGTTTAATCGGACTGCAATTCACTGATTAGGAAAAGTCAAATGATTACATCTCATTTTACGGCCACCATAAAAGACTTGATCTTTTAATCGGTAATAAGACAGTCTGGCCGAGCAATCATGCTCTATCCGTGTAAAAAATTCATTTGAAGCTATAAGTCTACATACTCTTCTTGGTCTGTAAGTCTTCGTGTGTAAGTCTTCTCCGAGAGTAACTAGGTCTACCATGTTTTGTCAACGTAAATAGTAATAGTAGTTATTTAAAATAATGGAATGTTTTGTGGTTTAGGTTGGTATCATCTGAAGATACTGGTGTGGACGAGGCTCAAGTACAGAGTCTGCTGAAGAAGCACAAGGATGTCACGGACGAACTCAAGAACTACGCCAATGTGATTCAGCAGCTCAAGCAACAGGTGCGCATTACATTGATTGCCATGCTTATCTTTTTACTAATGCCTAAGGTGTGCTACACGCATGTCTGGATCTACCTGATTTGGCAAAATGCGGAACAATGGGGCAGCAATAGTAGATTATAGAAAAAGTGAAAAAAAGGGAATTTAATTCGAGGGACTAAGTTGGATCCCGATAGCAGCGAAGGATTCTAGAGTAGAATCCCGAGCGTAGCAAGGGACTCTAGAGTAGAATCTTGAGCAGATGTTTTTCTTGAGTGGTGTACGCTACTTTTTACCATTAACTGCGAGAAAATAAATAGAAGTAACTATAGTATTTATATTTCACGTAGGTAATAAATAAAGTTAAGCTGGGCTTAGGTGAATGCTAATTCATTACATACCGAGTTTCCTCCGTGCCTCGGAAAGTACGTAAAGCCGTTGGGCCGGCTGTCATTTGTAGTTCTTTGACAATTGTTACAGGATGTCAGTGATCCGAAAGTGTGACAACCAGTCTTACCAAGGGGTACCGTGTTATCCACCCAGTACTAACTGGGTCGTGTTCTGGGTCAGATAGGCAGTCGCTCCAAGTAAAATAGTAATATAATAAGAGAACAAAGGATTAATATAAACATAATGTTTGTAGTACTCCTATGGGGTGATTTGTTTTTGGTTATTGTCAGTGTTCGCCATCCCACTTCTGGATAACAAAGGGTTCCTTCTTTTATTGTTGTTATGTTATTTGTTTATCTCCGCAGGCTCAAGAACTAAGCCCATCAGACGCTAACAGCGCGGAGGTCCGCTCGCGCCTGGGAGCGATCGACGCGCGGCACGGCGAGCTGGCGGAGCTGGCGCGCCTGCGCAAGCAGCGCCTGCTGGACGCGCTGTCTCTGTTCAAGCTGCTGGCCGAGGCCGACGCCGCCGACCAGTGGATCGCGGAGAAGGACCGGATGCTGGACACCATGCTGCCGCCCAAGGATATCGACGATGTGGAGATTATGAAGCACAGGTTACTGACACTTTATCATCATCATTAAGTTGAAAAAATTTTCAATCTCGTAAAGTACAGCGTTCTTTAACGTTACGCATCAGCCACGTGGGGTCGGCATCAAGCCTAACATGATGCAGCTAAATACCCTGGTATTTGACATGGAACTGATACTGCCCATCTTACTTTCCAAAACCCAGTTACGTTTCGGGTCTCTAACTAACAATTACGACTGGCAAAGCTCTGCAAAGGACCAACAGTTTAATTTGCTTTCCAAAACACAGAGTAAAATAGGTGTTTATTGGATCCAAGGACCGACCTCGGCCGCTTTGCTTAACCTTGCGGCTATCAGTAGCCACGAGCTCCTCAGATTGTACCGTCATTAATATGTTGGTTTCCTTTACTCAGATACGACGGCTTCGACAACGAGATGAACGCGAACGCGTCTCGCGTGGCGGTCGTGAACCAGCTGGCGCGTCAGCTGATCCACGTGGAGCACCCGCAGGCGGCGCGCATACAGGAGCGACAGGCCACGCTCAACAACGCCTGGGGCGCGCTCAGGGAGAAGGTACACTCAATCATTACGTCAAGTCGACCTTTATTCCACTGCTGGTCTAAAACATCCGCATTCATGTTGGTCCCAGCTCTTCCTTGGTCGTCAGTCCTATTTCAGTTGAAGGACATCTTGCCCTAAACTGTCCGAATCGAAATTGGGAGGTATTAGTTCAATGACCTGGTTAAACCTCCCATTACCAAAACACCCAAAAAACAAGAGCATAATTTGTTAGCTTATCTTTCAGATAGGCTAATCAAGACTCAACCAGAAATAGAGAGACCCATATTTTTGAACGAATGTTTCCAAAATATGCACACTAACAATAATCCGATTAAATGATTTGAATGGCTGTGTGACTCACAAACATAAATTGTACCTAATCCAAAAGTTAACCCTCAAATTATTTAACCCAGGCCGAATCCAAGAAGGACGACCTCAAATCAGCCCAGGGAGTGCAGACCTTCCACATCGAGTGCCGCGAGACCGTGTCCTGGATCGAGGACAAGAAGAGGATCCTGCAGCAGACCGACAACTTGGAGATGGATCTCAACGGTGAGCATAGTACATTTGAAAGCTAGAGAAAAAACTGGCCAAGTGTGAGTCGTACTCACACGCATACAGGGTTCCGTAGCACCAAACAATATAATACAAATATTTTGAAGGCTCATTCATATTTTGTATTGTTTTACATTCAACAGCAAAACTAAATTTGTTTTCCTTATTATGCTGCAATTAGAAGAAAAAGTCCCATATATCAAAAACTAAACATCAAATCTTATTCAAAATAATTTTGGTTTAAAGTTTTATTTACGTTCTACAAAACCTAAATTTTTTCAGAATTTTTGAAATTAGTGGGGGGGGACACATTTGACCACTTTGGAAGTGTCTTAGCTTGCAAACGATTGACTTAGTTTTAGGAACCTCAATGTCATTTTTAAAGACCTATCTATAGACACCCTGCATGTATAGATGTGATGAAAAATAAATTTTTAGTTAGTAGAGTTTCATATATGGGGAGTATCCCATAATCTTTTTTTTTTTTTTTTAACTGTAAATCAGTTCTCAGAATACATCTACCTACTAAGTTTCAACCTAATCGTTTCGGAATAAAGTGGCTGTGACATACACGGACAGACAGACATGGCGAATTTATAAGGGTTCCGTTTTTTGCCATTCGGCTACGGAACCCTAAAAAACGGTCTGTTACCTGTAAAACGAATTGAATGATAATACGACTATGATGTGGCAGAAATTATGAGGTTCAATATTTTTCCCATGTGTTGTAGGAAGGCCTTCTATCGTATGTACTAGGAATGTCTTTAAAGATTTTCTTGAATTTGATTTTAAGGTGTAAAATCCGGCAGGTAAATAGCATTTTAGATAGATACTATGTTGCAATAAAACAAAAAAAACTCGATAAACTTTTTCTGAATGCTGTAATATTTTAAATGCCCATTCTATCGTTTACTTACCTCATTACATCGATACAAGACGATTATTACTTGTATCTTCATAACAGATATGAAGGTGAGATGTGACAATAGTAACGTAATACGATCATAATGGACGCGTTGTCTTTGGTTTCCTAGATGATGCGGTTACAAAGCCAATAAAAATAACTAATGTATCAACATTGTTACTAAGATTAATGCAGGTCGCGGTTGTATTTTTAATTTATTGTATAGTTTTAAGATTTTTTTCTATAATTGGTTTCGTAATTTTGTTTAAAAGTGAGTGGTGTTTCGGTTCGTATTTTACGGTTTTCTCACATTGAACCTAGCCCTCTTATCTTAAAGCCAAAAAATTACGAGTGGGGTCCTGTTTCCCACTTTGCTGTTGCAAATTAATGTGCAGAGCAGCATACTGCTTTGTGAACTGCATGGCAAACGGTAATGCGACATTTTAGATGTGACTTTTTTATTGTTGGATCTAAATCTCGCAGAATGGCAAATAACACTTTGATAGATGAGATACTTTCGCACGCAAAATACGCGCTTAGACGTGGAGTTGCGGACACCAGCCCGCTATACAATACAATAAAGATGATAAACAATTATTTTTTTGCAACCGTTTCCATTAACGTCTGTAAAGTCTCCACTCGTTCGTCGTTGTAGTTTTCTTTGAATCGTGGAGGCTCTTTTATAGGATAACGAATCCATTGTCATTTACTAACACCAACCCATCTCCCCCAGGTGTAATGACCCTACAGCGTCGCCTGTCCGGCATGGAGCGTGACCTGGCCGCCATCCAGGCGCGCATCTCGTCCCTGGAGTCCGAGGCTTCCGCTATCGAAGGAGACCATCCTGAGGAGGCGCAGCTTATCAGGGACCGTGTCACCACGATCACTGAGAACTGGGAACAGCTTACGCATATGGTATGTAGTCAATAATCTTTATTTCAGAAAATTAGGTTTAAAAAATGAGCACTGACACAAATATACAGTCAAGTTGTGCTACATCATACATACAAATTAATGGTTGCCAAAACAACCTTATTTTTAAGTTACTTTTTCAGAAAATCAAATCTTGGATACACTTTGGGCGTCTTTGCAAATCTAAATGAATTTAAATATAAAAATAAAAAATAAACCTAACAAATCAATTAGTTACTCGTTCCTGTTAAAAAAAATCACTTGCCTGTTGATAATGGTAACAACCATTAACCATCAATGACTCATACGTTCAAAAGTTATTCAGCCAAGAATTTATTTTAACTAATTCCATACTTTTCCCATAGCTCAAAGAGCGCGACGCGAAGTTAGAAGAGGCGGGCGACTTGCACCGCTTCTTGCGCTCCGTGGACCACTTCCAGGCTTGGCTCACCAAGACACAGACCGATGTCGCTTCCGAGGGTGAGTCACATATTCTTAACTCTTTGTTATGTCTTACTTTGCCCACACAGTATAATGTGGATGATACGTGTTAATTTTAAAACCTTAATATTAAAACCTCTGATAAATGTCATTTTAGGACCCCCGACAATCCAACATATTCGATCGTTTACACAAGCGCCTGACACAAAATATTTCAAAAATTATTCTAGGGCTGTGAAGCTGAGCTGACACATTTCAAAGCGATGCGAAATAAATAAACATCCACTTCGGGTGACTTATACCCATTGCTTTGATGAGAGCTTCGGCCCTAATCTAAGACAGAAAATACCATCGGAAAAACTCGTATGGATTACTAAACAAATATTTTCCCAACAGACACGCCTTCAAACTTGGCGGAGGCAGAGAAGCTGCTGTCCCAGCACCAGACCATCAAGGAAGAGATCGACAACTACAAGGACGAGTACGCCAAGATGATGGAGTACGGAGAGAAGATCACTGCCGTACGTATACCATTGTTTTACTTCAGCCTACTTCTGGTAGTATCAACTCCTCATCATCATCATTCTTCCATTCTCCCCTGTCAGACGCCACCCTTGTCGTTGCCCCTAGTATGAACTCTCCTACTATGGGCGAATTTCACTAATAACTGAACGCGATTAGCACGTCGTTATTTCACAACAATGATCACTGACAGCTGTTGAACGCGGTTTAAAAGTGCTGTACGCGTTCAATTTCATCGGTGAAGTTGGTTTAGGATCCAACTATTAAAACTTAATTTAGAAATGACATACTTTTGACATTTATGTAACCCTGTTGAATTGATGGGCGATGATCTTTTGTAATAAACACACAGTGGTCATAATTCTGGAAGATAAAACAAATACTCAGTTCTTTGTCACCACTGTACTTGCCGATCGCAAAAAGGTTCGGCTAGTAATTCGTCGGATCTAGCCCAACTGTACTTATTTACATCTATTCACGTGCAAAATCCTTTGAAACGCCTAAACTTTCACAGTTATAATCGAAATCTCAATATCCAACAGGAACCATCAACACAAGACGATCCTCAGTACATGTTCCTGCGCGAGCGTCTAAAGGCCCTCCGCGAGGGCTGGGCCGAGCTGCAGCAGATGTGGGAGAACAGGCAACAGCTGCTCACGCAGAGCCTCGAGCTGCAGCTGCTGCAGCGGGATGCTCGCCAGGCTGAGGTGCTGCTGTCGCACCAGGAGCACAGGTATGTAACAACAACAGCAGTGGAAATTGTCGAGAGGAAAACATAATTAGAATAGTACGATAATTTGAAGTAACAAGATGGTGTTTGAAATGCTCACATGTTTTTTTACTTTGTGGTGTCAAACTCCAAAAAAAGTTAAAAATAATGAAAAATACCAGACTTCTGTCAGTGGCAACTCAACATCAACCTTAGGCGTGAATTACAATCAAGCGGCGTAAGATGGCGGCGCGACGCAGGCGTGGAATTTATAACGAAAAAAAAGAACGGTGTGCCTGCGCCGGGAAGCTTGAGTGTAATTCACGACACTTCGCCTACGTACATTTTGTATGAAAATGTTTCGAAGCGGCATCATGCCTGCGCCGCGCCGTCGCATTGTCGTGAGTGTAATTCGCGCCTTCTTGTCGCGGCAGAAAAAATTCACTATGATTTTGACAGTGACGTAAGTCAGAGGTTAAATAACTGAAAGGTCTACATTCATTGGTGTGAGTACTAAAGCGGAATATCTTTCACAGGCTAGGCAAGACCGAGCCACCAACCAACTTGGAACAAGCCGAAAACATGATCAAGGAACACGAAGCCTTCCTCACCACCATGGAAGCCAACGACGATAAGATCAACTCCGTCGTACAGTTCGCCAACAGACTCGTTGAGGAGAGGCACTTCGACGCCGACAAGATCCAGCGCAAGGCTGAGAACATCGATGCAAGACGCAACGCAAACCGCGAGAAGGCTCTCCAACAAATGGAGAAACTACAAGACCAACTTCAACTACACCAGTTCTTGCAAGACTGCGATGAACTTGGAGAATGGGTACAAGAGAAGAACGTCACCGCACAAGATGACACGTACCGCTCCGCCAAGACCATCCACTCCAAGTGGACCCGCCATCAAGCGTTCGAAGCGGAAATCGCGGCTAACAAGGAACGTCTCTTCGCCGTACAGAATGCTGCTGAAGAACTCATGAAGCAGAAGCCCGAATTCGTCGAAGTCATCTCCCCGAAGATGACCGAACTCCAAGATCAATTCGAGAACCTGCAAGTCACAACAAAGGACAAGGGCGAACGTCTGTTCGACGCCAACCGCGAGGTTCTCCTCCACCAGACCTGCGACGACATCGACTCGTGGATGAACGAACTCGAGAAACAAATCGAGAACACCGACACCGGCACTGATCTCGCATCTGTGAACATTCTCATGCAGAAGCAACAAATGATCGAGACTCAGATGGCCGTGAAAGCCAAGCAAGTCACCGAACTGGAGACTCAGGCTGAATACTTACAGAAGACTGTACCTGACAAGATGGACGAGATTAAGGAGAAGAAGAAGTCTGTGGAACAACGATTCGAGCAGCTTAAAGCTCCGTTGTTGGATCGTCAACGTCACTTGGCGAAGAAGAAGGAAGCCTTCCAATTCCGTCGCGACGTTGAGGATGAGAAACTATGGGTTCATGAGAAAATGCCGTTAGCTACCAGCACAGACTATGGCAACTCCCTGTTTAACGTACAAATGCTACAGAAGAAGAACCAGTCGCTCAAGACGGAGACCGACAACCATGAGCCCAGGATCCTGACTGTGATCTCTAACGGACAGAAGCTGATTGATGAGGGACACGACGCCACGCCCGAGTTCAAGCAGCTCATTGAAGAACTTACGGCGAGGTGGCGAGAACTGAAGGGTGAGTTTGTTAATTTCAGTAATGTATTGTTTATGTTAATAGTTGGCGGTTTGTTATCCATTCATGATATCGCAGATAACAAAAGTACTGACAAAATTACAAGCTACACAGGTACAGTCAGCAAAATGAACTAACTTGATAAAACATTTTTTTAAATTCGGGAGGGATGTGTAATTAAAATAATACAAACTTAGCTAATACTTTAAATGCTGAACAACAATGTACAGAATAGTTCGTGCAAGTAGTATTACTCGATTTTCGTAGCCAACCGAACCAATATTGTCTATAAATCAAAATCAAAAAATCATTTTATTTGATTATTGTGAATGTGAGGACATGGTTTTTTTTTTTTGTTTGTTCCTTTTTTATTTTTTCCACGATTGTCTGGCAGTTTGAGTACTATAAGCGACCTACCCAAATGTCCTTTCTTTGGTATTGTTCGTCGTGTCGTTGAGTTCCTTGAGTTATAAGTCGAGCTACACGATAACTGACAAATGCTTGCACTGACTGGACAGGTCCACTCAAATCTGTGTAGTTCTTTCTTCAAGAGACCATCTCAGACATTAATCTGCATAGTCCTCATGTGAGTTAACCAAGACTATGTCTGGACTTTAAAAGAGACTATGACCTCTGAGTTTGTTTCGGCTGTTTCTTCTCAGAGTAGTCAGGTACGAAACACCGGCCCCATCTAGTTTAAAAAAAAGACACGTGTAAAAGTGTTTTTAAAAACCTATTTGCAAAATAAACATCATTTATCATTTATCATTGCAGGCAATCGACACTTCAATCGTTAAATCAATACTTTCTCTCTACTCTAACAATAACTTCACTCCACAGATGCCATCGACGAACGCAAGAGCAAGCTGGCCCAATGGGAGAAGGCACAACAGTACCTATTCGACGCGAACGAGGCGGAAGCCTGGATGAGCGAACAAGAACTGTACATGATGGTGGAAGACCGCGGCAAGGACGAGATCTCTGCGCAGAACCTCATGAAGAAGCACGAGATTCTTGAGCAAGCTGTTGATGATTACGCGCATACTATCCGGCAGCTGGGAGAGACTGTGAGACATCTTACTGCTGATGAACATCCGCTCAGGTAAATTAATATTACGATATCAGGCTATAAACAGTACACAGCAAGTGGATTACGAGCAATAAGAAACATTGGTCTTTGCTGATTATAATGTTTACTAATGAACCTTTTCTTAAAATGATTTTCGATATAATGATAGGATGCTATATTGAACAGTTGTGTGTAAATATTTCTGCAACCTTGTATTGCAGACTACGACTACTTATGACAACAAATTACAATTAGAGATTATCGCAGTTACAATTTAGATTAATCATTTTTGCATGTGTCCTCCAACCTATCGTTTCTGAAAATAGGCCAAGCGCGTAGTACAAGACTGTGAGGTCTTGATATTCCAAACTAAAATGTGTTTTAATCCACAGCGAACAAATCTCCGTAAAGCAATCCCAAGTGGACAAGCTGTACGCTGGGCTCAAGGACCTGGCGGGCGAGCGTCGCGCCAAGCTGGACGAGGCGCTGCGTCTGTTCCAGCTGTCGCGCGAGGTGGACGACCTGGAGCAGTGGATCACCGAGAGAGAGCTCGTGGCTAGCTCGCAGGAGTTGGGACAGGATTACGATCATGTTACTGTGAGTCATCTGGAAATTAAAACAAAAGAAATATCTCTACCTTGAATAAATTACTCAAAACCCGGAGAGCTCTTTAAACAGAAACGTAAACGTTTCCAGTCTATACTGCAATAATGAATAAACTTAGGTCCCCTACCTCATTTTACATATCAATGTCTGCGTCTACTTGTGTGTTATTAAATTGAAATTAGTGTAATGTGATTTGATTTTATGGTTTCCTTACAAATTTTTTAATGTAAAAATATGACCTAAGAATTTTTGCAAGTGGATAAAACACAATAGAATTAGACTGACCTGCGAACAACTTTGACTTCTAATCATTTATTCGACTGACAATCGTGATAGCCTTATACCGTCAGCAGAAATCTGTGTGAGAGACAGGTCTTTGATTTCGGTCGAAGATACGTTTTGATTACTTTTGTATTTCCATAACCAACGATTCCCTCCACAGCTACTATGGGAGCGCTTCAAGGAGTTCGCCCGCGAGACGCAAGCGGTCGGCTCAGAACGTGTGGCGACCGCAGAACGTATCGCCGACCAGATGATCGCCATGGGACACTCCGACAACGCCACCATCGCGCAATGGAAGGAGGGACTCAAGGAGACCTGGCAGGACCTGCTCGAGCTTATTGAGACCAGGACACAGGTCAGTTGATTAGTTATAGAAAACATAAGTACTTATTTAGTTGAATTTAGTTTCGGGGTACAAAAATCATAAAACTGATATTCGACTTAGATGCTCAATGCCAACTCTCGTGACGCCTTATGACTTGAGACGACGTTGCATTTAAAACAATCAATTAACAGAGCTATCAGTTTATTGAAATTCATTACTAAAAATTCACTGTTCTACTAGGAGGTTTGACGGTTGCAACTGTCGCCAGTCTTGGCGTTTTTATTTATTCTTTGACCTTTTGCACATGCTATAATATTGTTCTTAAAAGTTGTTACCTGTAAAGGTGTTCTCCATTTTGTGCCATACTTCCCTGATCTGTGCGGGTCTCGCCCAGGTCTTACCCGCGGTCTTCAGTAGGTCGACCACGTATCTGGGCTGTTGGTATCGTTTTCGTTCCCTTACTAAATAAACTTCTCCTTACAGATGTTAGCAGCATCCCGCGAGCTCCATAAATACTTCCACGACTGCAAGGATACCTTACAGCGCGTCAACGAGAAGGCGCGCGGCGTCAGCGACGAGCTCGGCCGCGACGCCATCAGCGTGGGCGCGCTGCAGAGGAAGCATCACAACTTCATGCAGGACCTCAGCACATTGCACCAACAGGTATTACTCTACTTATCTATGATTAGATGGCTAAACCGCTACCTTCTACTCTAGGCAACATAGTACGAGTAGCTACCGCATTTGTTATTACTAAAAAAGAGTAGCTACCCTATGCAGTTTAACGTAACCGAATATTTATACTAACGACAGTTTGCTGCATGCCTGAGAGATATTTTATGAGGTCATATAAAGCCAAGTCAGAGGCCCATTAGCGACATAAAAACTCTGACACCAGGTTAGGCACTAACCACACGATAAAGAAGAACAGTTTGCTTGCACTTTCAAGGCAGACCGCAAGAGTCTGGTTGTCAGTAACAGAGAGTGACAAGATTTTGTTTAACATATGACTGTCGCAAAACTAAAGTCACTTGTGGTTAAAGGCTGGCTTAAATTGTGGTTTACCGTTGCGGTGGTGTTCCTCAATGCATTCAAATTCTTCCGTAATTTGCATTAGCTTATTCGAAGCCACATGACATACTTGTTCCCGTATAGTAGGATTACATTTAATATTACCTCTTTTTTTAGGTGGAAGCAATCCGCAGCGAGTGCGGCCGTCTAGGCGCGATGTACGCGGGCGAGAAAGCCGCCGAGATCACCCGACGCGAGGCGGAGGTACGCGAAGCGTGGGCCGCGCTGTCGGCCGCGTGCGCAGCCAGGACCACCAAGCTGGAGGACGCCGACCATCTGTACCGCTTCCTCAACCAAGTGCGCACGCTCACCGTGTGGATGGACGACGTCGTGAGGCAGATGAACACTGGAGAAAAGCCACGGTATGTATACTAATTCCTTTTTAATTTAACTCTAGTTCACTTGATTCTTCACAATTTAAATCTTTCTGTTAATCTAAATCTATACTAATATTATAAAGAGGTAAAATTTGTTTGTAAGTTTGTATGTAGGGGGTAATCTCTGGATCTACTGAACCGATTTTGTAAATTCTTTCCGAACTCTTCGATCTCTCGATTCTTTCTTTTTTCTTTTCTTTCTTTCTTTCTTTACGAATAGGAAGCTACATTATCCCCGAGCCGAAGGCAACAGCTATCTCTTAATAAAGTCACACCCATGTTTTTACTCATCGATCTAGAAAAGCATGTATCTGATCTATTAACAAATTCAATGTATTTGTTACTGCTACATTTTAAATACTTTGCAGACTTTTAAGATTTTTCTGGCTACATCGTCGTCATAATTCATGTATCCGAATATTGTTAAACATTTTAGAAGAGCAACGATGGAGTTTTTTTGCTTATTCTCCATACGAAACTACCCATGCGAATGGGTATAGAATCAAATTCTATTTCCTTTGTAATATCTTCTTTTCTTCTGTTTCCTTTGTGTATGTTAAGATAATGCGTTGCTTTAATGGCCATGTCTCAACTCTAAACTGTCGCGTCTCCCACAGTGACGTGAGCGGCGTGGAGCTCCTCATGAACAACCACCAGTCGCTGAAGGCCGAGATCGACACGCGCGAGGACAACTTCTCGGCCTGCATCTCTCTGGGGCGCGAGCTGCTGGCGCGGCAGCACTACGCGTCCGCCGACATCAAGGAGAAGCTGCTGCAGCTCACCAACCAGCGGAACGCACTGCTGCGCCGCTGGGAGGAGCGCTGGGAGAACTTGCAGCTTAGTGAGTATTATATGACGCTTCAAATATTCACGTGGACCTTTGTAGAGATTGGACGGTAACATATCATATTTATATCCGTCAGTCTCATTGAAAAACAATTATATAGAGATAATGGTGTTTTCAACAATATTAATTTAATGAGGATTCTGAAGCTGGAAGTTACTTAACACGAAACTGAATTACAATAAGTTTAGGGACATTATGCGTGCCCGCGTGGTAGATAACAGCCCATTCCCTCTAATAGAGAGAAGGCCGTATGTCCCAGCAGTGGGAACATTATAGACTGAAAATCTAACCAATTTTACCCAACCACGGGTTACCAAACAATTAAAACTATCTTTATTAAATTTCATTTCTCGCTAAATTAATTTTGTAATAAAAATAAGGTATGCAATTCAAAACAAACAATTTCCTCCCTCAGTCCTGGAAGTATACCAGTTCGCCCGCGACGCGGCCGTGGCCGAAGCATGGCTGATAGCGCAAGAACCATACCTAATGTCACAAGAGCTAGGACACACCATCGACGAGGTGGAGTCGCTCATCAAGAAGCACGAGGCCTTCGAGAAGTCGGCCGCCGCACAGGAGGACAGATTCTCAGCGCTGCAGAGGCTTACCACCGTATGTATTCATTACTGGATTGGGAGACTGGTTTTGTGGGATTGCATGGTGTGGTTTATGGTGGTGTCAGACATAGCTTCAAACATAAGGACACTTCGATAGTGGAAATCTTAAATGTCCTAAATAACACTGAGCGTTTTGTTGAATATGCAATGTTTAGGTCACCGCCGAAAGTTGAATATCCAGCAGCATGATCCATGTTGCTCAAGTTTTCATCCTCAACCTGTTAGTTTGAAGATGGATGGACAAAAAATATGTGATCTGAAATATTCGTACAGTCAGTGTCCTGCATAAGCTGACCGTGACCCTTATTCCCTTCTTCTTTTTCTTTATAAGAGGGGTCAAGTATTACAGGACATTGACTGTACTTGCCACACATTTCAAGCTTTGTTTACAGCCGGTAAAAAGTAGTGCACTGGATAATCTGATTAATTTGTAGTTGGCCCAAGTTGTTGTTGTTGAAATAATATACAGGGCTAACAATTACATGTTTGTGTAGAATTCCGTACGCAAAATACGCGCTTGGACGTGGAGTTGCGCACACCAGCTCGTTGTGCAATACATTGCATGGAATTACAAAGATAGTTATTCCGGGATCTAGGATTTTTTGCATATTTAAATAACGTTTGTAGAAGTATAATAAAGATCATTTGATTATTGCTTCGTGTGTCGAGCCATTCGTTGTTTTAGATTTAGACGCATGACTAGTCATGTAGCAATAAAACGAATTTATACTTTTTATTTGCATGATAGAAATCTTACAATCGACTTAAGAGACTCTAACTGACTACTGTAACACTTGATTGCAAAAGAACTACTACCTAATATAAAACCTCACGCAATACATAAACTTATTGCACGCTTTCTGACTATGCTTGGTGTTTGGTTTACACTTCTAATTTTATTTTTCTCATCCACGACTAGCTTGAACAGCGTGAGTCTGCAATGTGGCCTAGTGCACAGCCTTGGGATAAATGTGACGAATCCGACTTTACCTACGAACCCCCTCCCACTACCCGCACCCACGACCCCCTTACCATCACCATAGACAAACACGAACGACCTGTCAGTGAAATAGTTGAGGAAATCATTACAGACAGCAACAAATTTCAAATACCAGAGAAAATAAAAGCTCGCGTGCTAAGTATAAACTACGCGAATAATCAAAGGAAGAATGACTCGTATCTATGGTCAGTTTCTATGTCTAATAACCACAATAGTCTGTCAACGATATCAGAGACAAGTTCCGCGCCAAATTCTCCTCCGACGTCGCCGTTGATGTCACCTGAAATATACAGCTCAGTTTTCTTTGAATTCCCCGATCAGCTTGAAAAAGCCAATGAGTATTTAGCCTGCGTAGATTTAATACTATGGGAGAGACTGTCATACATAAACGTGTATCCCAACGTATCATTATTAAGACACAAAAGTAATAGTTCCTCAAAATCTAGTTTGAAACGGTTTATCAGAAAATGGTCAAAAAAAGTTAAGCCTTCAGACACTGACATTAAAGGTGAAGTTGCCGTGTTATCCCTGCCCGGTTTGACGAGTAGTTCGAAAGCTATCAACGACCTTGGTAAAGAAGTGAAGAGTATACCTTTGAGTTCGTCCCTCGTCCTCCTCTCCCAGACCCGAAACCTCTTGTTCCCTGAAGGTGCATGGTACTATAACTACTTGGATAGTGTAAGTGTGGTGTTTAGTGTATTGCATGTACTTACGCTTGAATGCTGGCAGCATGGAAAACTAAAAAAAAAAATTAAGCATAAAACCTATTTGCTTGTTTTTTCTCTTGACTGGAAAGTGTCATTGTCTGCCGACAAACTCGATAATCTGATGATTACTCATTATTTTATTTCAATATGAATTAAAATGGGTGTAAAAAGACCTATCACCAAGCTGAGATCATCATATCATTGTTCTTCCTGAAATTGCAATTTTTATATTTGTACTGGATTTATGCTACATTGCGGCATGGTGAATAGCATTTTTACACCTTTTAATATTTATATTTCTTTTAATGGTAAGTACATAAAACAGTTACTAAGCGGATAAGTATAGTAAAGAACTAAATACTACAAAAATCTTCGCTATGTACTAAAGCCAAGCACAAACCAACTAACTAAACCCAACAAACAGACATAAACGGCTGTCAATATGGCATATTGAATTTATAAAAGAGATTGTCGTAGATATACAGGGTGGAATACCACGAATTCATTATATCCTTCCGAACTCCCCCCACAGAAAGGGGGGTTCGGAACGATTTACTGAATAGGTGGTATTCGTTTTTGCGTCCCTACCGGTAAGCGTTGCACTACAAAGTTACAATTTTTTTGAATAATATTCGATGTGTAATATTCACTGCCGTCAGCTGTACCATAACTGCTTCATATATTCAGTGATACCATTTTCACAGTTCGAAGTGAAAGAGAGGAAGCGAAGGCAGGAGGCCGCAGAGGCCGCCGAACGCGAACAGCGCGAGAGAGAGGCCGCCGAAGCCGCCGCCGCCGCGGCCGCAGCACAAGACGCTGTGGACCGTGCGCACACGCCGCAGGACCAGCAGCCGCAGGGTATGTGTCTTACTTGTGACTATACGGATAGATGAACTGAACATTAGTTAGGTTGGATAGGTTGGTTATCGAAGTTATAAAATATGATCTTTTGATTAGAACTGATTGTTTGCACTGGCGACACACTCACGTACAACATGTTAAAGTGTATTATCCTTCTCTTTCTCTCTTCTCTTAGTTGAAATCTTTTATCTCATCAGACAGCAAGTTTATGTGAATATGTCGCCAGACGTTAAATGTGGTACTGTAAAAGTCCAATCGATAAATGTAGAACTGTCAATCATTTACAAAATGAAAAGATTTTCAAGGTTTTTCTTCAATTCATAACGTCAAGATACAATTTTTGGAGAATGCTTGATTTTTCATTGATCGGGTATTTACAGAAACATATTTCTCCAAACAAGACAAAATTTCCCATAATTATGACTAATTTCAACTTGACAGTTGGTATAATTCCAACGAAATAAGGCAATTTAGGTTTTAATATCCAAGTAATAACAATAAAGTTAATGTAAGACTATCTAGTCAAAAACACAGAAAAGAACATTTCCATTCTAAGAGATTAACATCACTTCGTCTCACGGATTGCAATGTAAGCACGCATGTGTAATGTCTTCTTCTAGCACTGTCGAATCAAAATGTCAACTATTCAGTAAAAATGATATTTGAAACTTCCACTAACTTTCACCATAACGGTGAATGCTGCTTGCATATTGCAATAACACTTACAATTAGAATTTTTTGATAAAGTATACTTTTAATTGAAGAAACTGTAGGAATTTTTACTTTAAGTATAAAGAAATTAAGCACATTACGCACTACAGCCTAAGAAGGCTTACGGCAATGCTTGCCGCTTTACGTGTGAATTATACTTTATGCCCTTTTTGATTCGCTTATTCAGTCGACGAACAAAACCGACCTAAATGACAGTTAACTATCGGTTCGGATATCGAAACGATAGACAAATCCCGGTTCTGTTAGTCGGCGGAATATCGCGTGTGACAAAGGGCCGTTACTTACCGATGTGTTGTCCACACATGCACACGCGTAGTCGTAAGGAGAACATCCACTAAAGCGGCTGAGAAGGCCCAAGAACGACCGCATTCCCAGCCAGGTAATAAGAGCGCTTATTATAAACCTACCGTTGTAAAAATATACCCGGCTGTTGGCATGAGCTTCTACGGTAGTTTAAAATGGGTGTACTCTGTATTTCTGTCGGGTAACACTGCGCTCGAAATAGTTAGAAACACTTGGGGAGTTAGATTAATAACTGTGATTAATTTTTATTATTAGCTTGAAAGCTTTTATTGTACGTATTGAGGAATTTTCTTTCGTGTAGGTTTAATTTTGTAGGTTATTTTTACGTAAACCGTAGTTGGGGTTCTAGCACAGTTTTCTTTTATTGCACGATTTCAATTTATTCTTCACATTACACGATCTCGTTTTAAGGTGATGGTTTCCATTCTGTCAATTCATCATCATACGAATTACTATTATCATTGATTAATTTCAATCATCGGTCGGGGTTTAAAACCTTTGGAATTTAAATAGGAAAAGAATATGAAAGTGCACAGAATTTCATATTGTTTTATACCCCGATGTTCAAATGTCTTTCTTTCATCATATTTCTAGAATATTTTACTTTTTAAATTTATAACCTTACATATTTCATTATACACTATATTGTGACGTCATATTGCTAATCACGGTGATGGTTTGATACTCTGTCTCATGTCTGTACTATCTTTGTTTCATTTTAACGAGGAGTTGTCATTTCATATAGAATCCCTGCTAGTGTGGTGGTTGTGTGTCTTCCAAAAAGTATGATATCGATATACACTCGTAAACAAAAACGTCAATAAAGAAGTCAAATATATTTAAGAAACGATTTTTGATAGTCATTTAACGTTGTTGTTTACGGGTGCATGCTAAAATATACAAAAAATATGATCAGAAAATTGATGATTGAGACTTGCTACGGTAACATGCGTAGCGCGACAAAACTTTGTTGTAAACATAATCTTAATTATCTAATTTTGGCGTGAAATAACGGTACGACAAGAAAATTGTCGCGCTGTACATATCTGCTCGGCCGAGACACACTATCTAGTGGGGAAGCTAGCTCGAAAACTCCTTTCCAGCAATTTTATTGTTACTTTTATTATCTCTAAGTCGTGTTCGATGCTTTCTGTACTCTTGTTCAAATGGAGCTGACTCCAACAAGGTAGGTATCACACTGTATACTTACTATACGCTTCACTGTCTTGCTTCCTATATATTATGCATCAGCTTTGTCTATAGCTTTATATATTATTTATATTATATGATATCCGAAGTAAGTATATTCAATTATTTTTAATAAAGGGCACAATCCTAGTCATCACTTCTAATCACTTAAAGACAAGGGCTATGGTTTATCATTGATTGCTTTAAAATGGGATTTAACATGCTTTGTTTCATCATGAAGAAATAATGATAAAAAATAAATTGAAAATGCAGGGAATTTAGGTAGGGTTTGTTAACTGGAATGTCAACTTTCCTATATCTTTTAATAAGTATGAAATAACTTGGAAACTTAATTTTTGTATTGAAATAATAGGTAACTCGTATGTGTAGCATGTATATTTCTATTTATTTGTAATTGTGTACACGTATTCGACTATTTTATTGCAATATCGTTTTAAATCTTTTCGCTTTCTACTACATGGAACTTGAACAATCCTGGCCTCACGATATGTTTTTTTAACAAGTTTGGAAGATCTCAGTCATTGGATATCGATATAACGGTGCGCAGTTTCGCTAGCAAATTTAATGTGACCTCGTAGAAATTAAAACAAGAGCGTTCAGCGGCCAATAAATAAATTTCAATAAAATGCGAACAGCTTGTACACAGTTCGTAGCATGTAGAGAGTAATACGTAACGTAAGCATGATGTAAGCACGTAGTGTAGACGTAACTAGCACGTAGATGTAATGTGCGCATGCAGAGCTGGGCGAGCTGTCCCCCGGTCCCGCCTCCCCCGCCCCCGCCGCCCTCGCCGCCACCCCGCAAGCCGTCACCGAGACCGACTCCCCGCCCCGACCCTCGACCTCGAAACAGACGCCCGCCAAACCTGCACGCCTGTCCAGTGAGTATTGTAGTGGTAACGTAGAACTTATAGTGTTGCAGGTGAGGTTCAAATTTGAATGGGCTTGGTTTTGTGAGTTAACAGCAAGAGGGTCCATAGATTAGATTCATAAGAACATTACAAGTGGGCTTAAAAGTTGAAACAGCCTTAATTTAACGTTATTATACTTTACAGAGTATATACTGGAATGCCACTTATTGAGGTCATTCCATTCGGAAGCAGAAATACACATCTGTAGAATGTCACAAATGTGAAGATTTGACTGGTTTAAATTAAAAAAAAAATTACATTACATAATTGCTTTTTGAAGTCAAATGGAGGCAGGAAATTCAAATTTGAATCATGACTAATGACTGTAAATGAAACTCTTAACCCGCTGTTTAGTAATGGCGAACCGGTACCCTAACATGTACAGTGTATGTGTACCCTAAACTGCATGATAACATTCTGTGTTTTTGTTATTCACCTACTACTTTTAAGTGCCAAGTTTTAAAAGAAAAAAAATAGATTTAAATTTTCGCATGAAAACGCTTTTGTTTTTGCTGCGACGCAATTTTGTTTTATGTTGCTTTGAATTATTTTTGTTTTTTGTTTTTCTCCCTCGTCCCGACCACCGAAATTCGCGGCCCGTCCTTTTGATGTAAAACGTTACACCTACCTTGAATCTCCTTCACGGCCTTTTTTTGTAACGTCGCACTTTCCTTGGAACCCTGCCTATTCCCATTCTGGCACGCACAGCACCCGGAACAAGTTCCACACCGGCCACGCCGTCTAGTTCCGGTAAGGTGAAGTCGCGGTCTCGAAGCAAGTCGCCGTTCAGGAGTTTCCGATGGAAAACGGCGAAGAAACTGCTGGCAGGAACTCATCATAGCGACGATGAAGGTATACGTGGTAGGGGATGGTGATGGATGGATGGGGCTTTCTTGGATAGGGATTTAAAAAACCTGATGCAATACCGTTGAATTTGATCTTGGATAGGCTAAAATGTCATTCACAATGTCATGTCTTGAAGAACTTAAATTTTAGTGGGGATGAAAAAATACCTTTAGTCCAGGTGCTGTCCTGATGTATGACAAGGTTTGCCGTGATATAAGGGAATCTGAACAACTGGAAATAAGCGTAATCCTTCTCATATAGAGAAGGCACGAGGCACTGATAACCATTTCATTTTTTTTTAAAGTCCTATGAAATGTTTACCATATTATCCTTCAGTGGAGTAGCGCTACTCCACTGAAGTCCAAGGTAATCTTGGGAAAATAATTTTCCTTCTTTTACAGTAGGTAAGTCCAAACTGTCCATCCACGACCGTCTTGCCTTCTGTTTACGCCTTATAACGATGTGTTGACGCGATGCGCTTTGTTTGTGCTGCTGTGATGGTTACGCGCATGTTTTACTATCCTAGTTTATTTAGCCAATAAAGCAACTTTATATGCGTGGCTTTCATTCAAAATTGTAAGGTTCCGACATGACGCCTGCGTATCAAACCAATCACCTTTTAGAACAAAAATAATTTATAGGAGCAATATTAGATGTTAGATTTAAGTCGTGCATCATCACTGTCAGAATTAGTGAGCTTTTGGAACATTTTTTTGCCAGAGTGTCTCATACAGTTTTGACAATTACCTATCTGATGATGTAAATATGACATTTTGTGCAAGTACGTGTGTACGAAATGTAATGTTGTGTACAGAGGGCGCTAGTCCCGCGAGCGAGGACGAGGGCGTAGAGGGGACCTTGGTGCGCAAACACGAGTGGGAGTCCGCCGCCAAACGAGCTTCCAACAGGTGAGAACCGTCATATTAGCCAAAATACATAAAACTAGAACGCCTAAAATATTTTCAGGAACACGCACAGTTCATGTTTTGGCCAAGTATCGAGTGTGGTTTCACTCAAAGAGTAAAAAAAAATTGCTATAAATTTCTATAGGACTCATAAAGTCATTTTTCTAATGATTGCTATTGCTGATAAAAAGGCACAGTCAAAAGTAGTAACTGCATTAGCACTGAGTGAGAAATTCACATAAACATGTTGAATTCTTATTGCACATGTTGATAACATGTGTTTAGGCGAACTATTCACGTTAGTGAATAGTGTGAATACACTGTAACAATTACACATCGAATATCTCTGGTTACCCTATTAAAACATGTTAAATCTCCAGATCATGGGATAAGGTGTACGTGGTGGCCAAGGACGGTCGCATGTCGTTCTACAAAGACCAGAAGGCGTACAAGTCGGCGCCCGATGCGCACTGGCGCGGAGAGGCACCGCTAGACCTCAACGGCGCCGTCGTCGAGGTCGCCGCGAATTACACCAAGAAGAAGCATGTCTTCCGTCTCAGGTATGATTTATTAATTACAGCGTTTCTTTCTGGCATAATAAGTAATGATATTTTTGCCATCGTAGCTGGGTCTAAAACTACCAAGTACAAAAACGCCACCGAATAACATAAGACACCAACATACTGAACCGCGCTGTACGGGAAAATAAAGATCCCGAAGAATGCGTGATGCACACTGCGGATTTTAATTCGCGTTGAGCGCTTGAGAGAGTCGTATCAAGTATGTGTGTGTTGAGTCGGTTGCATATTCTAGGCGACAAAAATTGTTATTTTTTTTCTGCGGACAAAAGTCGCTCATCTGCGCAGCCTTTACAGATTTGTGAACTGATATCATAGTAGAATAAAGGAGACAATATAAAAACTGTTTGTATTACAGACTGAGCAGCGGCGCCGAGTTCCTGCTGCAGGCGCACGACGAGGCGGAGATGTCGTGGTGGCTGGAGGGGCTGCGGGTGCGCGCCGCCGCGCCCGCGCCGCGCTCGCACACGCTGCCCGCGCCCGCCAACAACGAGCCCAAGCGACGCTCCTTCTTCACGCTCAAGAAAAAGTCAGTCACTCTCCTCTCTCAGCTATACGCTCCGTAGGACCGCACTGCATGACCACATCACCCATGTTCGTACCAACACCTTTAGGCGATACGGGGCTTTGGGCGTTTGGGACTGTCTACCGGAGCGTTTACACGAGAAGAATTTCTTGACCGTAGAGAGGCGAGAATGTACTCGCGGGACTCTTCGGTGAAAATCGCGTCCTCATGTGTCTGCACTTATCGTTAAAGGCCAGGCGCAGTCCACTGGTCAAACCTGTGTAAGGCCAAAACCCTGATCAAATTTGTGTAAGCACACTCATGCACCTGTTTTAATTTATAAAACTCTGTCTAAGATGTCAGACCAGCTGCAGGGGTGCACGAAGCGCGCGCGCGGCTACCGATCTGACATTTCCCATAGACTACTAGACTAAATTAACAAAATATTGCTAAATATAATAAAAAATCTAAATCAATAAACATAATAATTACAAATTAATGAAACAAATACAAATTTATAAAATATAATATTAAATACACGTAAATAAAATAATTCAATAACCTTATGAGATTAATTAAAATAACTACTTATACCTAATTCTAGTAATACATATTATCGATAATGATTTATTTGTGCAATCCAGTATACCTACTCACTGGATGCTTGTTTGTCCAATCTATTATGTTGCCGTACCCTAACTGGGTTTCATGTTGGAACTTACCTACTTATATGTAACAACTAAATGTACACATGAATGCAATAAAGAGTTTGAGACTTTCATACATTACAACCGGTGCGCGTGATCTGCTCCGGCCTTTAAACGATGCTATAAACACATGAATGCAATTAATCGCGTAGAGTCTTGACTGGACATATCACTTCTAGATGGTCGAGAAACTCTTCGTGTAAACGAGGCTTTTGATTCTGCTATAATTCGGTGTTGTAGTTCTCTTTCCTGCAGGGTATTAAGCCTTTTTCAATAGAAAAGATAGCAAGGCGGTAAGCATAGCCGGGATTCAAATTCACGGAGTATTTTGAAAAGTTTCTGCACTCTATCCCACAGAAACACACACACACACAACTTTTCAGAGCAGTCTTCAAAGAAAATAGATCCCTCAAATCATCTTTCATGAGCCAAATGGCTAAATCATGTCCATTTTAAAGATAGTGTTTTATTTTTTTATCTAGGCTTCACTCTTTGGCGCTTGAGGAGGCGTCAATTACTCTCGTCTCCTTCTTTTTTTCACCATAGAAAGAGATAGAGCACGCAGCATGTGGGTATATCTGCACCAGATACAGGTTTTGGGGGATTGACAATATCGACTTCAATTTGAATGTTCCATTTATAACATTCCATTTCGTTCCATTTTCCAGTCAGTTATGGAGTTTGTTTGAGTGTCGCGTCGTTCTTCAGTGAATGCTTATTTTTAAGCTCACCATTCTATGTTTTAATAACTCTGTTCGTCATATTCAGTGTTAACACTTACGTCCATTAAATATGGATACTTCTTTTTCGAAACACTTCGTGGAATATCAACGCAGTTTGGAGGTCTAATTTCGCCACATTCGATACTTACAGTTGCACCATTGACTAATCCTGGGGCCTGTACGGCCCATGCTTGTTTTCCTAATCTAGGCACTAACTCTTGCTTACTGATTTTTAATGCTTTCTGTTTTCAGTGATTGTTGTTTGATTTTCATTTTTATATGTATAAATACGACACTAATGTGTTATGATTTCCACAGCTAAACAGTTAAGGAGCGTGTGGAGGTGGGCGCAAGTTTCCTCATTACGCTCGCGCGGCGTCCTCGCGCCGCGTGCAGTGCGCCGTACGTCCATGGGGCGTGCCCTGTAGGTCCGCGCGACGTCCCTGTAGGTCCGCGCGACGCACAGGTGCACGCCCAAGCGACGTGCGCGCACGCCATGCACGCGCCGACGACGGACGCCGCGCATTTCTCACGACGCTTGCAGCTGTAAGCTTTGCTAATGACGAAATTGTCGACTCGCGGCACTATCGACCGTCGATACGGTTCAATGTTATTATTAATATTATTTTTTTGTTGCGTACGAAACGTTATTTGAGACTGTTCGGTATCTGAGTGTTCGATCGTTCGCCCTCGTAAGCCGTATTTATTGTTCGATATTCGTATCGAAGATTGAAGATATTATAGTAGATTTTATCCAGGTATGTACGATCCCACCCCTCGAAAGTGTAATTGTTATGATATGAAACGATTATGATTAAATGAAATACATATTATTATTATTATAAAATTCTAAATGCGTCGCTATTTATACATAGATGATTTTTTAGTGTTTAAATTCAGATTGAGAATATATATATTTTAATTATTTATATTAAAAAATGGAGCTAGTGTAATGTAAATTCAGTTGAACTAGAAATGTATGTCGTGCGATTTACTAATGATTCAGATTAAAAATAATAAAAAAAAAGTTTTAAACTACATATAATGACCAATGTAATACCAATCGACGGAATTTGACTATCGCATTTGATAATGTTTAACTTAGCTAAGACGACGGAGGATTGTAACCGCATTTACATTCAATAGACGATTTCCCAGTGGATTGACGTGTTACTAATTGTATCGACAGCTTTGCTACGTCAGAGCAACGCGAGATGAATTATAACGTAAGCTACGTACATAAATTGTATTAGATTTAATTTTCATTATAAAGTGTCTTCTCTCGACTGTCGGTCGCCGCTGTCCGCTTACAAATGCCGCATTTAAAATAATAATTATCAGATTTCTTCTTAGATTCTCGTTGTTAGGGGAGGGAGGAGTAGATGCTAGAGTCGGCTCTGTAGCGCGGCGGGCGCGGCGACCGGCCGTCCGTACAATATAGTAATCAAAGTTGTAAGTATGCTTGATCGCCTCATAAGTGCTTCTACGAAATGACGTATTTCTATTATGAACATTAATTTTATAATGATTATTTTTACTGCCAATTTCACAAATTGTTAATTTTTATGTAATAAATAATTATATAACTAAAATTTCACTTTTCATAATATTACGTACACACATTTTTAGTTCTATTCGTGTTATGGTTATTGTATATTTGGCGAGTGTGGTGGTGTTCGCGAGGCGTAGGGTTCGCTATGTCGGCGGGCTACTGCCACATTGATCACTGCATGTTTCGTAAACCTATGTTTATACTTATTTTATTTTAAAGAACTTTCTTTATTGATGAGAATATAAAATAAATGATGTTTTCAAATAAACCCTCTTTTCATTTCATAATCCCGATAATCAGCCTCTAACTACCAATTAAATGAGATAAATGAAAGAAAGAAAGAAACATATTTATTTGGGACAAGCACAGGAACAACAAAAAATAACAATAAAAAAAAGAATCTAAAACTAAATAATAAAAAAAGACCTGTGCGAGGCCAAAAAGGCTCCTATCTCAGCATGAATGAATGAATGAATGATTTAATTATTATTTTAAGATTCCTTAATGCTAGGTACATTGCCCCACAAAACTTCTTACGCAGTTTAACTGTGAGATCGTTGAGTCTCTTACAGTAAACTTAACATTAGGCACATCTATAGCTTATATCTGATGCTGCGATATATGAAAAAAAAAATACCGCAGCGCTGGTATTCTGATAGGGCCCACTGTGACGTCACGGTCACAACTACGGACACAAAAATAACATAATATTCACTTATATAAAATAAACACTAAGTATACAAACAAAAATGATTAAATAACATGATTGTATGAAACAAACTATCAATCTGCCAGATAATTAAGCCGGAACTTATTAAGATGAGCTTACAAAGACCATAAATCCCAAAAGAAACTAAACAACGTAAGCACCGACTCACAGTTAATACGAAAGATGAGACTAGGTCAAAAGTATTTCCTGTTATCTACTATCTGTTATCAAGATATTGATATCAACTATCACATTACTAACACTCAAAATTCGTCACACCAGGAGATAAAACAGCATTTTCTCACGTTGATGCTCTCAAGACTGCATCTTATAAGTGTTTAGTAAAATGCTAGCTAAACTGATATATCTGTGGCCTCTGATAGTGCTGGGTGCAAGTGGAAATGTGTGTGAGGGTGAGGAGTGTGCTAAGCACTCCGCTAGGATTGTGGGAGGAGAGAGGGCTGAGCAGAACGGTCGCCCTTTTCAGGTAAGCCAAAAGAAATTAATTTTCAAGTTTTCGCCAAAAGTTTAGTAAAACGATTATTTTTAATATAATACTTAACCAAAGTTGAAAGTCAAATCTGTCGTGAAGTTAGACAGAGGTGTAGTGTACCCTATCTATACAAATATTATAAAGAAGTAAACTTTAGATGTTTGAGGTTAACTTCGGAACTGCTGATCCGATTCCGAAAACTATTTCACTAGTGAGACGCTACTTTATCCCCAAGTGTCAAAGGTTTTATTTAAAACTTTTCCGTGGGATAATTTCTGATCATAACGCGAGTGAAGCCGCGGCCAAAAGATTGTAGTAGGTAGTGTGCGAGCCCATTGCCACCAACTAGCCATAAATAGTCAGTCTGTGCGGTATGTACGGAGAATTTTCAATGACATACAGATTTACAGTTAAATATTATAAAAGACAGTTCCCAAAACGACATGTCTGCATACTTCGTAATGTTTTGAGGAAGGAAGTGAAACGAGGCAACATTGTGAAAGTGGTGTAACTTGATTTTTCGGAAATGTTTAATATTCAATTTCCACACATCTCTGCCCTCGGGTAAGTTCTTGAATGTCCGTATAAGGCAGATTATAAACCTACTTCCTTGTAAAAACCTATCATCCAGGTGGCACTATACTCACGAGTGGGCACGACAGGAGAGCTGGGTTTCTGCGGCGGCTCACTCATAAGCCAGGAGTGGGTCATCACTGCAGCACACTGCCTTTTTCACAACGGAGAAGAGGTCAATCATGTGCAGGTAACGAATGGAGCTAGAAAAAGATGAGTTTAATACCTTTGAGGGATTGAATCTGTAACGATGTTGGGTATCAGACGATGAAACAAGGCTACGAATTATAAAAGTTAATGGGCTGGCCATATTAGCCGCCGAACTAGCAGAAACGATGGCAATTGGGCTAGAGTCTAGTAGACTCTAGACCATATAATATGCGCACGTCGCTCAAGAATAGTCCTGCTGAATTGGTTACGCGGGGTGTTACACACACCAGCGCATCTGTGAAAGTGTAGAACTTTTTAAATTCTGAATGTTGCTCGTTGAAGTTCCCGTAAGTTTCATAAAACGATCACTGAGCCTGACTTGTATGTCATGAACTCTACCCGACCGTTTAGTTACGTAACTTTTTAGTTGCGACCAATTAAGGGTTAATATCCTCAGTCAAGGTGGTACGCCGATTATCGAAGGTTGGCTGGTACGAGTAGTAGCTAGATGAGTGTGACCGTAGATCAAGTTAAATGTCTTGTGATTGGGCAGGCATGTGTCCAGCAGTAGGTACACTGCTACCGGCTTATCATGGTATGAGAAAACCATGTATGAGGGAAGGAAGTGCCTGCAAAGGGGGGCTAAAAAAAAGAAAAAAAAAACATATTTTTTCTTTTTAAATAATTTCTAACGACTGTCAAATGGAAGAAAAATTACATTCTCTCTCTCTTCTCCAACCTTTGGCCATCCAATGCTGAGTGTAGTTCCCTGTCAAATCAAATTACATACTACACCAGCCTAAATAAATTGGTAGAAGGCTATTCATTGTGAACAGATAATTTGTTCTAGCCTCCTATGTTCTAGTTAGTCCTAACCTACCTACATATTATTAGAACGACAGCTGTTTCCAGGCAATTCTCGGCGCTCATTCCCTGTATGATCGCTACGAGAATGGCCGTCGAGTTGTGAACGTGGATGAGCTGGTTGTCCACCCTGACTACGATCCAGACACCTTTACCAATGACATCGCGTTGGTCAAGCTAGCCAATGTTATACAGCTCACAGGTAGGTTATAAAATAGAACAGAACATTTTAACTCGCAGGTTTTCGGGGGGGAATCCTTCAAAAGGCATGTTACCTCTTAAAATATCGACCTGGTACTTGTCTGTGCAACATCCGTTAGGGCAAATCCCTGCAGGGACTTAACAGGGACCCCCTGAGCCTCTGTGATCGTATTGCTTTACGGTGGCCACAATAATACACCTGACGGCCCGCCTAAATTGAGAGATGGTTTTACAAAATATACGAAGTTTTGGCGCTCGGCGCTAGCTTATATGGTACCTACTGATTATCAGGTCCGAAGGCGCCTAAGAAGCCGATTCCTGCCGGCTTTTCTTCGGGAACAAGGCACTCTACTGATGGTAGTGTTTACTGTAACCTAATACTTTGGTTATTATTTATATTACATTTTCTTTCCAGATATGGTCAATACGATCCAACTACCGTATCGCAATATATCGTCATTCAACTTCGCGGGAGCAGGCGGTACCGTGTCCGGATGGGGCATTGCAGCTGAAGGTTTGTCATTCACACTAATGAATACCCCTAATAACTTCTTTAGTTTTCGTAAACAAAGAAAAGATACCGCAAGTGGCAGACAAAAATGAGAAAACCATTTACAAATCGACCTATGGTACCGGAGGCAAATTACGCCTGGAGTTATAATAACGCCCATCTGAAAAATAATGGACTTGGACAACAGTGATGAACAGGGTAAACGTTATGGTTATTAAAAGGGACGTACAAAATAATAATTAAAAGCTAACATCAATTTAGTATATAAATTATATCTCAACAATTTGTTAATAATTAGACTTATTAAAATTGCTGCTATTATGGGCCATCCATGTGCATCGCGCAATTAAGCCTATTTTGCTTAAAATTTTGTTCTCACAGAAATAATAATACCTAATACAACTAAACAAAGAGGAGTACTTACAGTTTAAATATTATTAGCGAATCATTTCTAATGGTTTTACATTTTTCCGAAAACATGAAAACGGGTAGGTAATAAACTACCCGGGCCTTATTAGGCTACCTTGTACGTGATTTTTGTTTAAATTGTAATATAAAATATGACGCTTAAACATATGTATTTCACTTCTACGTCTGTTTAAATTTTTAAGAAGCAATACTGGCCGATCTTAAAAAATTGCTAGTTTAAAGTAATACCTAAATAATTAAAGCGAATCGAAATTAGGTAGGCCTTATTACCCTCAGGTACCTTACTGTAAATTACCTGATGAGAACGCTGGGTGGCGTCGAATAATGCTGTCCATTCAGTTTGACCGTAGCTAAACTTTTTGAATGAAACAGCAGTTTTTATTTAAAATAACTTTTGAAACTACACTAGGTTTAGAATCATGTGCTGAAATCTGCTGAATAAAATTCATTGTAACAGTTTGCGCGTGGATATTCCTGCTTTCACCCTGTAATGTACACGATTCCATAAAAGTTTTCTACGTATTGTATAGCACTGAAAACTCTGCTTCTCTTCCTCTACAGGAGTGACCTTCATATCACCCACGCTTCGCCAGAAGCTGATGACGGTGATAACAGACGCGATGTGCAACGTGTACTACTTTAACCAGCTTCCACAGAACACCATGTGTGCTTTCCAAGGAGATTCTGGCACTTGCAAGGTATTAAATTGCAAATCAGGTTCAAATCTCCCAGGAAAATATGCGCTTCGGCAATTATCGCCTAACTTCGGAATCATGAACGCGAGATCATAAGATTTTTTCAACACATTTGCTCAAAAAATCCATAATTACGAAGCCTGTATACAGTGTTCAAAAGTTAAAAATTACGCACCATACAACGGAACGTGCGATAAAATGTAAAATAGGTACTGTCACGTAAATACCTATTTTATAGCACATTTGCTCGTAAAGGGTCTCTTATTTCACCAATTTCAAAATCGTATTGTATCTCATTACGGACTTGTGCGTTATTGTAATTTAAAACGCACGGTTTATCAAGATGCTCCGTCTAAAACAAACGCGGTATTTTTTTAAATGTTAGCAAAGACTTTTTCAATACACTTACTCGAAAACTGGTTCTTATTGCGCTACGATTAGGTTCAACATGCAATGCATGTCACAAGCGTGGATTTTTAATATTTTGCCGCACACGTGCGGAAATAAAACAGTCCACAGATAAGTCCAAATGGGTTCAATGACTATAGCTTTAATCGGTGGTGATTGTTTTTTTTTAATCTCGGCAAAGAGTTAAGCGTCTATACGGCGTAAATATTTTTTTAGTATTTAAATTGTGTTTATAAATAGAATATCATAGATATACATGATTATTTAAAACAAATATTTACTTTTATGAACAAATTAACATTTCTTTGTGTTCTAAATGCAAAAATATTAGATTTTTTTTCTTTTCATATCAGGCTTTATAGCGGCATCATACCTTTGCTTCTTCTTCAGCCTGGCGAAACCAAAGCGCGGAAAAAAAGCAACTTAAATCATAGTTTCATAATAATTTCCGCCAAAAATACTTTCTGTTTTAATATTTTATTTCTTCGAAAGTGTATTGAAAAACGTCGTTTGATACGCGTGGGGATTTGTTATTGGAGTTCTCGGCTCCATAACACCCTCGCCTACAGCTCGGGTGTTAATTCCGCGCTCGAATGCAATAACAAAGTTTCCCCACTTATTTCAAAATGTACTATTTATGTCAGAAAAGTGGTCAACATTTTATGAATAAAATTAACTTTGGGGGAAAAAATAAAATAAATAAATATTTAATTCTTTAATTTAATTAATTTTGACAATAAATTACAATCTGAAACAAAAACACAAAAATATTAATTTACTTTATTAGTAATACTGGCTGTTTTTTGTGACTTTGCCTTAAAAAAAAGCGCTGATGCACGCGCATCGCTAATTTGTGAACAAGTAAAAATTATTCCGCGCGCTTTTTTCTTTTCGCTGTATTGTTTTTATTTGAAAATGTCGTCAAGTAATGACGAATGTATTAATTCGACACCGCCAGAAGTCTCAGAGGCAGTTTTATTTATTTCCTCGCAGTACATTATGATATAAGTGCGGTAAGTTGAAAATTACAGCCGAGGCGATATTGCTAGCCCGAGCCGTAGGCGAGGGCTACAAGAAAGCGATACGACTTTTTATAACATATTTGCGAGGAAATAAATAAAACTGCCTCTGAGACATCTGGCGGTGTCGAATTAATACATTCATCATGACTTGACGACATTTGCAAATAAAAACAATACAGCGAAAAGGAAAAGCGCGCGGCATAATTTTTACTTCTTCACAAATTTGCGATGCGCGCACATCAGCGCTTTTTTTTAAGGCAAAGTCACAAAAATCAGCCAGTATTACTAATAAAGTAAATTAATATTTTTGAGTTTTTGTTTCAGATTGTAATTTATTGTCAAAATTAATTAAATTAAAGAATTAAATGTTTATTTATTTTATTTTATCTCCCAAAGTTATTTTATTCATAAAATGTTGCCCACTTTTCTGACATAAAAACTCGATCTTTGCTAAGATTTTAAAAAATACCGTTCATTTTTAACGGAGCATCTTGATAAACCGTGCGTTGTGCATTACAATAACGCACAAGTCCGTAATGAGATACAATACGATATTGAAATTGGTGAAATAAGAGACCCTATACGAGCAAATGTGCTATAAAATACTTCAATTCTATTCCTACTTGATTTAACAAAAAAAGGTTTTACTAACGAGGCAGAACTATAACAGAATACGGAATGTTGTCTTCTTTTGTTATCTTTGTTTTTTTTTGACAATAGCAAGAAAATTACAATTTGTGATTATTTCCACAGAGCATTATTTAAAATACTATTATTTCGTTTGGTATTAAAGTGAAGAGCATAATTTTATTTTTACAAGATGATAGATTTAAAATTGTTTATTTTGGACCTAGCTTGGGATATGGACTATTGTGATTATTTACCGTAGTATCATATTCTGTTTGGTCTTTATAATCATGCATAGAAACTAATACAAATTTTATTTGTGTATCTGTTAAGTTTTTATCCCATTAATAAAAACTATGGGTCAGTGGGTCGTCTTAGGACATGTATTTAATTGGGCATGTGGACCGAGTAGCTGTTCTAGACAAAACTGGTAAATTTTTACTATTGATAACCTTATTCGATTTCTAAAGAGTTTGTTCGTGAAAAAACGTACAAATATGAACCGCACAAAGTAAAATATAACCTCATTGCGCACAAATAATTAGGAGATCAGAAGATAACCGAGGAATGATTAATCTTTTCCAGGGCGATAACGGTGGACCTATGACGATATTTTACAACGCAACTGAAGAGGTTATTTTGGTAAGTATCATTGTAATTGCATGCTTCCACCTCAGAGGCAAAATAGTACCAAGCGCAAGCCAGCAATAATTTTATCCAGGTTTCAAAGAAGCTTTTTCCATACATGAACAGGTTTGTCGTTTGCCCACCCGGAGTCTGGATATATGCCCAGTTGATGGCATGGCAATATTTATAGGCTCGGATAACTTGCAAAATGTGGGTGTAATATGTATTATAGGGTACACCTCTGCTTGGTCCTTTGAGATTTCTCTTGTGATTAAGGCATCTGGCAAATAAACTCAATCCACATTCATACTTTTTAGACTTACTTACCTACACCAGACACTACACTTAGACCAGACAGTTTTACCGTATTTTCCAGTATACTCATACTCTGTCTGTGTGTGGGAGTGTCTTTCGTTATTGCAATATTTTTTATTTCTTGCGTAATCCAATTAAGGATTTATCTTTATCGCTATAGATCATTTCAGACTTTACCTACACAAAAATTAATGATGGAATATTGTGATAGTGATTATAGCTTCTATAAACTGATACAAACTGGTATCTCTTTCCTGTTGTTATCTTAATAAAAACAATTAGGTAGGTACGCTGATTTTGAATTGTGAACATTTTCAGGGCGCGGGTTAAACCTTATACCTATACAACTTTTTCTGAAACTCCGAAAAAATATGTTCCGTTAAAAAGCTAAAGCAGTAATATAATTTAATGAAAATATATGGAACATCATAGTATAGCCTGTAGTCCCTCAACGGTTCGGCAGTGGTCTACATTTTGGAAACATGCAACTTAAAACCAAATTTGCCAAAATGTAGACCATTTTGGCAAATATGGTTTTGAGTTGCATGTGTATTTTGAAATAGGGAGCGAACCTAATGCCAGATGAATGTATGTATGAGACAGAAGCCAGAAAATGTTTCTTTATCGCTATTTCTGAGTTGGCTCTATAGTATTACAAAAAAAAACGTGTTCCGCTTGACTTGGACTTCCCACGATATGGTGAAGTACCGAAAACGGTTATCTATCGCTAGCCCTATGATGGCCAGTCATCCGTGACGACGTTATGACTGTTTTATATCACAGAGCATCATATAGGTACTTTTATATTGATAGAAGCCAATGAGCTACTGAAAATCACCCTCGATACATATCCATCCTGAACTACAAAGTATTGACAAAAAAGACATGCTGCGCCGACCTCAAATAAATTGCGCTGTGAGTAGGAAAATGAGTATGATGAATTGATGATATATATCTATGTGACGAATGGTTGTTTGTACCAGGTGGGAGTGGCATCATTCGTCAGTGCTGATGGTTGCAACGACGACCAACCCTCAGTATTCACCAGGGTGCAACGCTACCTTGACTGGATCAGCGGAATAACCGGAGTTGAAATAATTTAAAATGATTACATATTGTTTATAAATAAAATAATGTTACTTATCTATTTTTATTTTTTAATGCACCTTAAGCCGTATTACTTATTTAAGTACTTATATATAAGCCGTATTTCCCTAGATTTGTGTTATTTACCGTGTTAATAAATCCCTTTGATAGGGACAGGTAGACCCAGACGACCCAATCTAGAAAAGCGTAAACCAACAAAGGAAATAAGGTAATAGTCTGTGTCTGACACGCTTGTCGACTTTATATCCCGCGAAGATGGCTAATCTCCGCTGTATGAGAGTGGGTGCCATGGCCGAAATTCGGTCTGGAGGTCTATTATTAATAGGCTAGGCAGCTCAAGATCAAAGCGGTACCGTCGACTGTACCAACCTAAACTATTTACAAACCTGTTTATTTATTCACGAGCCACGTTTTTGGTAATCCAATTCAATCATTAAAAAAAAAGTGGTCTCGATTACAGTTGCTTATCTATATTTGTGACAAGGGATTAAGCGATTGTGCTGCAGTCAGATCATTGATACTGGTACCATGCATCACGATAAAAGTAATGGCCGCATAATAGGTAAATCATCACCTCAACCTACCGCAGTCCACTGCTGGAGTCCTCTCCCACATTGTGCCACAATATCCAGTTCTCTGCCTTCGTTATCCTATCTTTTCCCGCCACCATTTAAGGGAGGCGGCAAAGATAAAATCTATTTTTATGGTTTTGATAATTTTAAAAGTATTTTTTGAAATGATAATATCATTTCAAAAAATACTTTTAAAATTATTATGAAATACAACTACCTACACTTAATTACAAAATCAGAAAGAAAAAACATACATTATTTATGATAATGTCATTATGTGTCTTGAGATTTGATTCTGTGATATCATCATCTGCCTAGCCTTTTCCCAACAACCTTGTCTGCTTCCAATATAACCGGATGCGGCTGAATATCATAATTTTACATTGAGCGCCTGCCTATCTGATATCCACAACCTAGTTGTACTGGGTAATACAATACCTCTTACTGGGTAAGACTGGTTAGCAGACTTTCGGGCTGACTACCTGTTACGACTGTCAAAGATCTAAAATGACAGCCGGGACCAACGGGTCGTGCTTTCCGAGGCGACGAGATTTGATTATGTGATAATTAGTGCCAAACAACAATTTGCAACTGATAATGCTGAAAAGACAATGACCAAAATGTAAGGAGCAATGGTGCTGTTTTTTTTTTACGGCCACGAACGGACTACAGTTAGTCTAAGTATACATATTTTAGGAGATATTAGCTTAACAAACTGAATCAGAACTCAGTCCGGACTGAGTTAAACCAGTTTAAATATAGGCATATTTTTACGTTAGCTCATAAGGACTAAATCTAAAAAGGTAGTAGAGCATAGTGATCTTGATTTTGGAGAAGAATAAAACACTGTATTACTTTTTAGAAAAAGCTTTTGCCGCAACCAGGAATCGGACCTGTTATTTTTACAGAAGTACTTGAGCATTGCGGGAGCGCTGGCCATCAATGTTACGTGTGTTACGTGTAGGTACGTTACGGGAAAGTTTTTTTTGGACGACTGGAAAAGTATTTATTAGTCTTTTATCAGGCGGAAATTATTCGCGACTTCAACGCCTGGTTGTGATGCTTGTTTTGATGTATTCTTTCGGCATATTCAAATGGAATCAGTCGCAACTTGATGCCCTGGATAGGTGGGTCCGCGCACTGCTGTCCATAAATCGGATGCGGATCGGACTCATCCGTCATCACTCACGGTTCTTTATCTAGACGACTTGACTTGACAGATGGTGTTGGCTTTATTTGAAAAATATTCCTATGATGTTCTATCTTCCTATTTGGAAAATCATTTGGATAATCTCTCTTCTCTTTTGGAAATAGGAAGAGAATACAAAATAGGAATAAGTACCTATGAATCTGTAGACATGGTAAAAGTCACATGGTCTATCTATAGCCATTGAGTTCTGATAAATCAGTCTCTTCGCACTGACTCCGACATCAATACCTTGATTTTGATATATCTAATCGAAACATGATAAATCGTGTTTAATTAATGGTGTGTAGGTATCATTAACAATAATAAGGAGGAGCTCGTGGTTAAATGATAACAGCCGCCCGGGGTTGATCTTCAGGTTAAGCATCGCTTACTAGGTTATGGTCAGGTGTTGCTTGGTTGGGTGGGTGTAATGGGTGACCACCCGTTACATACCCAGATTGCAAGCCGTTGGTCCCGGCTGTCATTTTTCATTTTTCACACGTCACAAGTAGTCAGTGGCTCGAAAGTCTGACAATTAGTCTTACCAAGGGTATCGTATTATCCAGTACCAACTGGGTTGTGGAGGTCAGATAGGCAGTCGCTCCATTTAAAACACTGGTATTCCGCTGCATCTGGTTAGAATGGAAGCCGCCCTAACTTTTTTTTTTTTTTTCGGACTCGAAATCATCAAATATCCCCTCCCGCTCTGGGCTGAGCAGGAGGGAGTGTCAGACTTTTACTGACTAAAACCCATCCATGTTCCTTCCTTTGCCCTTTGTGTTCCAGGGCCGCGGTATCTCTTTCGAACAGTCCCGCAACCCTGGCAGAAGCCGCCCTACCTGAGGTATCATTATTAATAGGCACGTGAATTGCGTGGTGCCCTGTAGAGCACCTACAAAATAAAAGTCCTGTGCAAAATTGTAAAAGCATTGCCATTGCAAATGGTTTGGTGATCGCAGTATGATTTTGTTAGCAAGGATGAGGTCACTCATCACTTTCTCGTATTTTTCTATATACCTTTCAAGTTAGTCACCTGCACTGTAAACTGCTGGGATGATTAACAAAAATGTTCAGTACCTATTGCGATATCAATGGGCAGTATCGGAAACCGTTATTCATAATCTGAGTAACATTTTTCCCCATAATGGTTTGCGCAGTTTATTAATTTCCTTCAAATTTTGTTATTCACCGTAGTAGTTGCAATTGCAGGTGAACTATCTAGGGCCTAGATAGGTAGTTCACCTACAATTACTACTAGAATCTCTCTGATATAATTTCACTATCGTGTAGACTTATCTCGTTGCGATCTTTGATTTGACATTTTAAAAAAAACGAAATGAGGAAGATACCTTAGCAAATGGGCCTGCTCAATTAATTACAGTGTTAAACAATGTATTCATGTAGAAATACACAAGCAACACGGCATGTTGTCGCCGAATGCCGAAGACAGCTCAAGACTTCAGTGTTTCAGGTACTAGAAAATAATAAAAAAAACCGGGTAAGTTCTAGCCGGACCTTTATTTTTAGGCAGCATACTTATTAATACAGGCGGGAAGGCGGGCGGTGCCATTATGCAGCTGCATATTTTGCATACCATTTCATATCAACTAATCCTTTTCCTTCCATTTTTAAAATATTTCATAAGTAAGTAGGTAGTAGATATGTATAAATACTGACAAGACTATCAAGCAGCACCCCCCCCCAAATAACCTCTCCTGCTCAGCCCAGAGCGGGAGGGGTTATTTGATGATTGCCCATCGGTAAAAAAAAAGACTATCAAGCAGTTGCGATGTTTACAGAAGTGGCCACTTGGCCAGTGTATAGGCAACAATGAATCCGGAAAGTGATATTTTATTACTGGATTTGGCGTCACTAACCATAACATAACATAAAATCACGCCAGGGCGCCTAAAATTGCCACTTTATCAGAATACGAATCACGTTAAAAATTCAAAACTTTTAAAATGGACTTTGTGTTCATAACCATAAAGACCATTTTAAGAATTTAAAATTTTTAACGTGATTCATATAATGATTCTGATAAAGCTTCCATTTTAGGCCCCCTGATCTTCCTAGAAGGTAGGTAAGGATTTTATGTTTGGTAGGTACCAATTGTGGGTGGTTCTTAAATTAATAGGTATGGTCTTTGCTTTGTGCTTTCTGACCGGTATCGATAGCATCTAATATCTTTCCTGTGATTGCTTCTACGTTGTTAGCGGCAGGACTGACATTCGATTTACCTCTCGTGATTCTAACTCATAAGTTGTTAGTTTAGTGTACCTTGCCTGCTCTTGCTTTATTGAGTAATTTGTCCTACATAACATTACGCAATACATGGGGGGTTAGTTACTATGACGTCTTAGAGCAGGAGTTATTCTAGTGTGGGAAAGAGACAGAGCTATACAGATCGTCTAGCGCCATCTCTTTCCCACACTGGAATTACTCCTGCTTTAAGACGTACGTCATGGTAGGCCACCTGGCTATTGACAATATTAAGCCAGTCCAATAAAAGATTAGTAATACGAGTATCTTTGAATACGAAATATTAATTCGCTGTTTAAAAAAAATAAGTACATACATTTGTCAATAATAAGCAATTGGACTAATTGGGTTTTTTCTTTACAAACAAAACAAAGTGTGAACAATATAAGGATACGAACAGACAAGCGACACGTTAAATAAATTGCTGGTAATCGCCAAATCCCGGCGACAGCTGAAAGGTGGCAGGTGCCTTATACTGTAACGACCCATCTTTGCGACAGTCATGAAACCGATATTGTGTACTACACGATGATGAAGTGCTTAGCTTGAACCGAGGATCGCGACAGCACCGCGTCTTAGTCGTACTCTGTACGACGGTACGTACTCTGTACGGTACTCTGGGACTCGATGCAGATGAGATAGGTATTATTTTTCCGATGAGCCGTGTAAGAACTCGATTGCCTCGAGGCAAAGTGAGCGTTCCTGTCACCCCAACCGCTTCAGAAGTACAGCCGAACACCGAGTAGTATAAAACGATCTCAGGTCAACGGGAATTGGGAACCTGGTAAGTTGGACTTGTGGCAGTTCGCAAATGCCAAAACGGCGTCATTGAGTGCACCGCTCTGTAAGATGTTACTTCAGTTGCGGGTTAAGCCGCTCATGGTGACGGAATCCGCTCAAATTTGGCTGGCTGATGCCAGTTGGTTGTGTGAAGGATGTGCGCGATGTAATGTACTTCGGACTGAGTAGGTACTGGGATTTGAACTTCTAGGAGTGACATATTTATCCATTCTCAATAAACGGGCATTCAAGATGATTCTCCGTGTAAAAAAAAAATACGTTTTCCTCCTCGTTGGTCTGATAATACCCTTAATCTTTATTAAGATTAGATTATAATACCGCTAATATAGAATGAGTATTCCATCGATATATACCTACTAATCAGTTCGCGAATTATAAAGGATTAACTTAGATTTAAACACAAATGGTATTTAAACAGTATGATACACTCGATTTCTCCATATAAGAATTATGCGTGCTTTGGTATTATTTGGTCTTTCGTTGATAGTTTCAGTTTCCGCCTTTGTGGAAGTGCAGACTAACTATCATGACAGCGTCGGAATTCCTGAAGCGGAGAGGATATGGGCATTAGAACAGGAATTAGCGAAGAATGATGTCGCGGAACTTGACCCTCAAAATAACAGGATCGTCGGTGGCGCTCTAGCTCCCGCTAACGCACACCCTTACTTTGTGAGTATATTTTTGATCTATAACACAAAACCATGACTGTAATCTCCGGAAGGTAGTTCATAGTTGCATAAATTAGTATGTATTATTATTTATTTTATTGTTTTTATGGTATTGTTATATGTTTTTATTTATAAGTATGTTAGTATATTCTTATATGGTATGAGTAGGTATTATATTTAAATAGTTCTGCTTTATGTTTTGTATTCCATTTTCTTTTCTTCTTTTACACACTGTTTAAAAGAAGAAATAATAATAATAATAATCTATTTTTTAGATTCTCCTTTCGCAGGTATACTGGAAGAGATTTCTTTAGAAATAAGCATTACCTTTGTACTATTTCCTGTTCCTTTCTTCTTTTCTGTATTTAGTGTGTACATAAATTGTTAAATAAATAAAAATAAATAAGGTTAGACAAAGGACAGCCACATTTCGCCAGTTGTGTTTAAGTCCTAATTAAGAGGGAGCGAAAAATTTATTAACTATTTAAATTTTTGTATGGTTAATACAAGCAGCACCTTATCTGATTTACGTTTCTTCTGCAGGCTGGGTTGTTGGTCAGTTTCACCCATACATCTTCAAGATCAGTATGTGGTGCCTCGCTTCTGTCTGCCAACCGGCTGGTGACCGCTGCTCACTGCTGGTTCGACGGATCAAGACAGGCGTGGCAGTTCGAAGTTATTCTTGGCACAAACCAATTGTACAGCGGTGGTCAACGCATTCCCACTAGTCATGTGATCATGCACCCTCAGTATTTCCCTCCCCTCCTTACGAACGACATCGCTATGATATACTTGCCCTGGAACGCTAATATCAATGGTGAGTGATGAGGCAATTTATGTTTTTGGTTACTATGACGTCTTAAAGCAGGAGTAATTCCAGTGTGGGAAAGAGACAGAGCAATACAGGTCGTCTAGCGCCATCTCTTTCCCAAACTGGAATTACTCCTGCTTCAAGACGTCATGGTAGGCGACCAGGTACCTACATTTCTATGTAATGGTCTCGTTAAAATGATATTAAACCTGTCCTAAACGCAGGTGACAAAACCTGCATTTGTTTGATGAGTTCCTTTGTTCATGCAAGGTTACATTTATCTATCATAGGTTTTTTCGTCACTTGAATCTAAATCTATTGTTTTATTTCATTTGAGTTTTCGATGTGTTTGCAGCTCTCGTCAGCCCTATCAGGCTTCCCCAAGGTTCCGAGCTGTGGAACCAGTTTGTTGGACAATCAGCCATTGCTGCTGGCTTTGGTGCAACTAATGACCGTAAGTACAAATGAATAGTGTTGATCTCTTAGATAAATAAATATGGGCATTTGAGAAAAAGCTGTTGGTCTGATGGATAATTAAAAAAATTAGACTATACTAAGTATGTAGAATGTCAACGCACACTCAGCTTCTGATAAGTACTTGGAACTCCGTGACGAAGTCTCTAAGTAGTGCATCAATTAACTCATCTTTTTCCTGCTGGTCTTTGACAAACCCTTAGAGCAGTACTGCATCATGACTGTAATCCCTTTCCTGTGTCTCACCTTCAAGAAATAGCACAATTTTTGGTAGTCAGTCGATCCTTTGCCTCAATTCATGATTGATAAAGACGGCGGATAATAAAAATCCTTTCTCCTTTTATTGCAGAGTCCCAGACCGCTTCGACTGTGGTGAGCCACGTGGCACTGCAGGTGATCAGCCAAGCTCAGTGCGATGTCTTCACCGCTGGCTATGTGACCTTCAGTACAATCTGTACCGGTGGTGCTGGAGGCGTCGGCATTTGCGGCGGGGACTCCGGTGGTCCACTTGTTACTTATGGCAACGATGGACAACCTTTCTTGGTGAGCTATTGTTTTTAATTATTCTTTTACTATTTTCCTCCGTTTTGTTTTAGCCCTCGGTCATTTTGCCCACTGCTGTGGGTTTTAAATTTCAATTTACAGCGATCAATGATCATCTATTTAATGAAGGTAATGTTCTTTCTAGATCGGTGTCAGCTCCTTCTCTGCCTACAGAGCCTGCCAACGCGGCCACCCTTCAGGCTTCGCCCGAGTCACCAGCTTCAACAGTTTCATCAGTCAACACATGTAAACAACAGAATGAAGAAACATTACGTCAAAATAAACTTCATTAATAAAATAAGTAATTTGAGTCTCTTTTGTGAATTTTTAATGATCATGCGTTCTTCTGGTCATCGACACTACCTTTATGGATAATTGTATATCTAAATTGGGTTCCTTGTAAAATCTTCTTCTAAATTCATCCAATTCTTTTTCTTCAAAACATTTTTTTTATACATTCAGTCTATTACATCCGGAAGGGCAAACATAAGGTAGATGTTCGGGGTTACGAAATTCGTTCCAAAACCTAAACAGCTGATGTGGCTCAAAAGGCTGCCTAATTTAAATGGGACTTGGCAGGTTATGTCTGGCTGCCGACAACCTGAGAGCCGAAGTAGCTCAGAGTCGGTAAATAAAAAAGGGACTGGTCGCCGCAGACGACGAGTGAGATATTGGGACGGACTGGACATGTTCTGTCAAATCTGGAAGGAGGAAAAGCTACCTCACTGATGATGAAAATGAAGGGAGGCCTTTGCCTGGGGGTGGGACAAAAGAGGCTAACAAGACAATAAGGTACACAGTAGAAAATAATCTGTCGATAGCTTCCCTCGGTACTTATTATGATTACCTGTTAAATGTAGTTATTGAGTTTGATGAGAATTGGCCGATGAAACAAATTTATGGACCTCACCTTATCTTGCTAAAGAGAAAACTCATGGACATGTGCATCCTTCCTACTCTCATCTATGGAGCGTCATGGTCAGTGGTTTCTAACTAAGCCTCAAAAGTCCGCACTCGGGGTCTGTCAGCGAGCAATGGAACGCAGTATCCTATTAGGAGTTAAACCCACTGCTCGTATAAGGAACTCGATAAATAGGGTTCCAAAACTCGAATCGCTGATGTAGGTCACACGGCTGCCAAACTTAAATAGAAGTGGGCCGGTGACATCTATGGCATGCTGGAAGAGCTATGGGCTAAAGCAATCACACTGTGTGACAATGCGGCAAGCAAATACATCGCAATTTGATTGCCGCGTCGGGAATGAAAAAGTTTAAGAAGCTCGGCAAGCTACATGGCGTTCGAACCGCTTTTAGCTAGGGACCATTATCATCTGCCAACTTTTGGTATATTGGGGGCCTATACCAAAGGGGGGGTTGGATTCTAGGCGCACCAATAAAAGCATTTAACATTGAGTGACTAAGAAGGGACAACTATCTTTGTAGCCCCGGGCCTTGTACCTACTAGGCATTGCTGGCCTGTATCACAAGACCCAAAACGTGTTAACTGGGTTGCATAAGTAACAAGATACCTAAGGAGCACTGTATGACAGACTTTGGGCTCCAGGCCACCCCTAAACGACTATCAAAGATCTAATGAGTTCGGCAAGTAATGTGGATGGTGCCTGATCTTACTACGGGACATTACTTAATTGCCCCGTTGGTCTCGTGGTCGCAAGCGCGGTATAATATTCTCACTGTTGGGACACGCGGCCACCTCTCTATGAGAGGGAATGGGCAATAATAACCCACCAGGCGGGCCCAGAGAGGGTTGGTAGTCACCTGTCTTCGAATTTTCGGGTCTAGGACATCGGTTTCATCACGATGTTTTCCTTCACCGTTTTTGAGAGCAGTGGTGATGAAATAAATTACATTAAGTAATGCGCCTGTCTGAGTTCGAACCCACGACTTACTGTTCGTAAATCGGGGCCGCCACTAATGGACCACCGCTGCTCTCTTACGCTGCGCGCCTAATGAGCGAAGTGATATTAAGTTTTTCCTTAAAATAAAACTCAGTCGGGAGTTTGTAAGTTGGCGGTATAATACCCCCGTGCCTCGGAAAGCACGTAAAGCCGTTGGTCCTACGCTTGATCTTTCTCTGGTCATGGCGGTTTGAGGTCTCATTGGACTATGAGAGTGAGGGAACAGAGTGTTTACCTGTGTCTGCGCACGCGCTTGTGCGCCTAACATCTCTGATGGCTTATCTCTGCTGATATTGGCCGCCGTTACCAAAAATGGTCAGAAGGATTATTATTTTAAATATTTCTTATAAAAAAACAATATAAAAACATTTAAAAATATAAAAAATTGTTGCCCGCCGGTATCGGGAACAGGATCCAAGCTACCGGTGGTCAGGGCTTCAGGATTATTATTATTATTACTTACCATTACCACTATCCTTGTCGAACTGAATGCGTAGTATCTACCTACCTTGAGAGATTGTCAATAGATATTTTTTAATTTGTGTAATTGGGTTTTCTTAATTACACCTAAAAATATAAAAGTACTATTAGACAAGCGACATTAGCATTACTGCACATTGTGCAGTCGAGTATTTTGTACATTCGTCACCTTTTAATGCCCTTTGAATGATAGAATCTTCTTTACATGATGACAAAATGTGACACAGACAACTTAAAATGGCCGTTGCATTAAAACAGTTTGGGTTGATGGAAACTTGGCATTAGTCAAAGATGTATGCAAGGGTATATGCCATTCTGTTAGTACATATAGTATAGATTTCTACGAGTAGGGAGGTATTATGTGTCCTGCCATGACTTCATGAAGGAAATAATTTAAAAACTGTAGAAGTTATAAAAGACTTGTCTGTATACTAAATTACGTACGAAAATAAATCCAAAGATGGCCAAAATCAGGTTTTTTTTTTTATTATGGCATCTCGCAGTTCAGCCTATGAGGCTGTCTGACTGCTTAACCGGACTAATCCTGTGGACGCCTTGAAATTAAGGCCTCCAGCCAGAGGCTATTCAAACTTAAATAATAAGCGAGCCAAAATCAGGCAGTACTTATAGCGATTTTAAGAACTCCGAGTTACCTATGGATTTTTTCAATAAAAGTAAGAAATGTTAGCTTCTTTCGTCGAAGTCTGTCTTCACGACAAGCACAAAATAATGTTACTAGGATATGTGCTGAACGCAACTGCATATAGCTGTGGGCAATTGGGCATGGCTAGGGACGGTTGTGTCCATCACCAAAGGATTAGTTGTGAATTCCTTCAGACCCTCATGGTCAGCGTTTGGACCACTCCTGTATAACCTCACATTAAATGGCAGAAATTAGCGCAAGGGCCTGCGTTATATTCGCGACTACGGAATGAGCTAGTTGCACGGACGTCTGACGACGTGTTGAAGATGTGCTGCAATGATTCGAAGTGTGACTGAAGAAGAAGATGCAACTCCGATAGTCTGGGAATTCGGAACATTTGGTAATTGGAGGTTATTTGCTCCACTTATAATTTCTTGCACTGTACCACTCCGCTGTCTGGTAACGCCTTTAAGCTTAATTACGATTAGATTAAATATTCGTAAGGAAAAACTAACAGAGAATACACGCGATAATCAGACAATCAGTTCGCAAATTACAAAGGATTAACTAAGGTTTTATATAGTCCAGTTAGGTATATAAACAGTTTCATTTGATTCATTTCTCCTTAATAAAGATTTTTATCAATCATGCTTGCTTTAGTATTACTCGGTCTCTTGTTGGTAGTTTCTGCTTCTGCCTTGTAGAAATACAAACTAACTACCATGACAGCGTCGGAATCCACCGTTTTTGGTGAGCTGCTGCTTTCAACCGACTTCTAATAAACGAGGTTGTTATTGTATTTTGCCACTGGGTGTATCATTATCATACCCAACATAACAGAAGGGTTAGGCAGAGGAGTGCCTTAATTGTCCAGTTTACTAGTCCAGGCCTGGCTTTGTATAGATTTTCTGTACAATGAGAGATCCGCATAAACTGGTTTGGCATAGCTTGACTGGTCGTCGTGCCCATAAACACTTTCGCCAACTTTGTTTAATAGGAGGCTGGCCTATTTTCATCAACCGGACACTCCAGGCTGCTTCAGAGAAACTCATGATCTGAAAACAAAATTTGCCCGAACTGGGATTCGAACCTACGACCTATAGTTCAGCCGTAGCTGAAGAATTTGCAGCAAGTAGACAAACGGGGCAGTCTTGGATAAAAGGTATTGGTATCTGGTTATTACCAAAGGATGAAATAATTAATTGATTTAATTATACTTAACTTTTCAGATCGGAGTGAGCTCCTTCGCTGCCTGTAACCAATGGTTGTCAAAGACAACTCTCTTCAGGCTTCGCTCGGGTCACCAGCTACCTGAATTTTATCACTCAACATCATGTAAATATTACTAAAATTTGACAAAAAATATATATGAACCTGATTAAAATATGGAAATTGAACCTCTTTTGATCGATTTACTGTTTGCGTCTCTTGCGTCCAATCGAATACCTTTTGTTTTAGTAGTATATAGTAGCTAACTATTTACATAGAAAAGTAGGTTTTGAAATATTTACTAAACTCTTGACATTTTCATTCATTCTGAGGAATTTTAGAAAATATGATTCTGGTGGGATTGGATAGGTCACGTCTTCAAGAGTCTTTAAGCGAGAGGTGCCAAAACCGATCCAGTGAGAGGTGGCCAGATGTGGCTGTAATAACAAAAAACATAAATCTATGTCTAGTTTGGGATGTCACGACAGAACGCTCGTTTGAAAGGAAATCCTGCAAGTTGGTGCCACTCCCGCCCGCCAAAATAAAGGTCTATCCACGGGAGTTGGACATAGTCTAATCAGAAGCACTTTCACTCGCACAGTTTAATCCACTTTCCTGAGACCTACTTGGACACGCATTCGATTGAGAACTTTCCATATAGGCCCCAGCAGATGACGACCGGTGCTGTAGAAGGATTATTATTGTAATTAAAAATTAACATTACCAATAAAATTTTATGAGCCAGCCAGGCATCGGTCCTTTCGAACCCCTTCCTGTTTGCTGACTCTCTTTGAGGCGCGCGTGGAACATGAACGCGCCGTCGACACGGCCTGTCGTCATAAGACGGACGGACGGCGAGCTAGACATTTTTATGAGCCTTGAAACACTTACAGGTAGGTAAGGTATACACCGTATTAATAGGATAATTATGCTTCATTTGATAAGAAGAGATTATCGAAAGAATGCAAAAAAGATAAATCATGCTGCACTAGGTAATTTCACGGCCAAAATTCGTTCATCAGTATAAGTAAGGGCTATTTTTGACCTGCCAGGGTTTCGGGACTGTTCGAAAGAGATACCGCCGTGGCCCTGGAACACAAAGGGCAAAAGAAGGAACATGGATAGGTTTTAATCAGTAAAAGTCTGACACTCCCTCCTGCTCAGCCCAGAGCGGGAGGAGTTACGTGATGGCCACAGCTACTGGCGGCGCGGTGCGCGGTGCGGCGGGCGGCGCGCGGCGCGGCGGGCGGCGCGACTTGCGGTGGTAAGCCACAGCTCGACTAGCTGCGACCGCAGCGGCGTCAGCGGTGGACGTATTTAGAGAACGGCTAACTATTAAAATGGCCTTATCAAAAGTGGCACGGTATTTAAATTGTTGTTTTATTTCGTCCCACAATTTTTTATAACATGTTTTGATATCCATATTACTGATCTACTCAGTATTTCACTAATAAATTTATTTATTTATTTACTATCTCTAATCATACAAATATCCTTACAGGCTAGACCCAATGCGATATTGTAGCACACTTAAAATTTAAATAGTTCAACTATTTTAACGTAGGAAATTCTATATGTAGCTATTCTTGTAAATTCACCTAAAGCGCAACAGAATATGTCTAAGTCCTCAGCAATGAGGTTGAGAGTGAAAGTGTGAGTTGAAATTGTTCCGTATCCATTATTTATATAAGCTTAACGCCCGATAAAAAATATTTGTTTCGATCGTGCGATGTTGAATACGTCCACCGATGCCGCTAGTACATTTGTTTCAATCGCACACCGCGCAGCCCGTCGCCGCCGCGTGCCGCGCGGCGCTCACCGCGCCGCAGGTCGCGCCGCAGGTCGCGCCGCAATTCGCGCCGCCGGTAGCTGTGGCTTACTTCATACATTGTCTACCATTTGTTTTCGTCGTTCACCGCTTGCCGCGCCTCACGCCGCGCCGCAATCCGCGCCGCGCTTGGCTGTGGCCAGCAGGTTATTTAATGATTTCACATCCGAAAAAAAAAGTGCTATTTTTGACTACTCATTGCATTAAATCTGCTTAGGGTAACCAACTCAGTATTATGCATATGTCGCAGTCATCTGGTTGAATCTGCTATTTGATTGAATGACTAGCGCGTTTATTGAATTACAACATTCAATTGAATGACTAAAGGACAACTCGTCAAGTCGTTGAATGTAACGTTCAAACTCTTTACTGAACGTCATTTAGTGAAGTCGTTGAATGGGATATAGCCGACTTTGTAATGTTTGGTTAGGGTGACCATAAGTTCGCAACTTAAAAGATAACCTTACTTTAGATAACAAAAATGAGGACACGACATGACACACGATTTTATACTGACTATTTCTACCAACTAATTCAAGGAATTCAAAGAATCAAAGACTAGGACAGCAAGATAGAACTAGTCTAATATTTTATTTTTAAACCTCTAATAAGTTTATTGTTTTCGACAATTTATCATAGAATATTTTCGTTTTGTAATATTTTTCTCTCTCGATTGCCATATTTGTTTTGGTGACTACTAGCTACTAGCGACTGACTGATTTTACGTCCGCTCTGTTCAAAGGGCTATGTTAAAATCCGCTAACTAGTTGGAGGTTGAGTGGCGCTTGTTGAATCAACGTTCGGCCTAGTCATTCAATTGAATGTTGTCATTCAATGAATGCGCTAGTCATTCAATTGAATGTTGTCATTCAATGAACGCGCTTGTCATTCAATTGAATGTTGTCATTCAATGAACGCGCTAGTCATTCAATCAAATAGCAGATTCAACCAGGTGACTGCGACACATACATTTCGTTGTAAAACATCAATACTGCAGAATTACATTCAAGCTTAGATAGAGTGCTTACATTGCTACTGTATTGCAACCCAGCATGACGTTCAATCCGGTCGGAGACTTCAACAATCTGCTGTTACAAAAGTGCACTTACACGGTCAAATGTATGGAACAGCTGATTTTGTTATTTCTTTCCAACGAAATAATTATTCAGTGTTAATTTCTACATCCAGGGTCATGTGCTGAATTAGGCATGGCAATTGGTAAGTGTGTGAGTCGATGCCCCTTTTTAATATTCAGGGTTATTTTTTTAAGTGGGCGTGGATGGCCAAATCCTGAACTATGCCGAATAGCGAAAAATAGTCGAAGGAGTCTCGGGCCCGATTTTTATGAAACCTAAAACTGCATCATCCCAACCAGCAAAATTGTACTATAACTAAAGCTTATTTCGCAAAAAAGTTTTGTAAACGTGATATTACGGTGTTTATGGTGAGAGCATGTTGTATAAAGGTGTTTCACAAGACTTTTTTGCTCTATAAGCTTATACAGCAAAAATTTTCTATAAGTTAGTGATGTAAACAATTACATTACCATTTTATACAACCGTTATAGAAAAGTACTAAATAGGGCTTAATAAAAACATGTATACAACTACTTAGTTCTATAAAGTTGCTGATCGTTGCTCTTTTGTATCTTATTTAATCTATATAAATTTTACAATTTACCACTATAGGCCTGTCTCATTAATGGTTATTGAAACTCAAGAATACGACGTTTTTGTGATATTGTGTGTTTTGATGTATCTGCTATAGTACATAGTGTCATAATAGTCATGCCTCCTCAAAATTAGAGCGATTTGGTGATATAGCTGGGTTCGGTGTTACTCCTTATGTGTGAAATTTAAGCTATAAGAGTTTTTAAATCGCTGTTTATTAACATTCTTATACCGGTCACGATGACACTTATTTAGCGCAGAATTATTATGTAACAGGGTTTTAAATACCTTTAATACACTGTAATGAAACCACTGCTAGCAATCAAAGTCCAATCGAGAATGCAAGTGCGGAAAGTGGTTCCGTACAAAGTAATATTCTATTTAAAAAAATCAAAAAGAAGAAAAGAAGCCAGCAAAGAGATAGTAAATGATTTAAGTGCCGATATGGAGTTCAGGTGTACAGGTGAAAGAACTTCTGAACGCTAAAGTGAACACAAAACCGAGAACATAAAAACGAGCAATTATGCGATGAGCTGAAAAATTGGGCTATTGACATGACACACCACGCTCTAAGAAGTACAACTGATTATTATCTGAGCTGCATGATGATGTTTGTAATAAAAGATACATTTACAAATTAAAAAAAGTACTTTATTTTAAAATAAAGAAAAACTGTTCACAATTCAATTCAACAGAATTGAAATCAAAAAGTGAATTGAATTTCTGTTCCTAGTCAGTTACATAAAATAATTATTAAAAATAATCAACAATACAGGGTGGAAGGAACATCAGGCATCACAAAATTATACTATGAATTCGGTCGGTACGTGATTCTAAACGTCACTCAATTTTAAAGGTACAGTTCCGAACAACGCGACCGCTACACAGCCGCCGCAAATTATTTTATTGTGAAGACACTGGAAAAGTTAAAAAAAAAAGATGGGTTATTTTATCTACGAGAATTGTTTATATTATGATTTCAAAGGAACCCTAATTTATTTAATCACAATAGCTAATAACTTTCCCAATAGTACTATAGAAGGCCTGTAGTCGCTAACATTACACTTTTTATTCTATAGTGGAAAATTATGGAACTAGTCTTCGATTAAGTTAATTTAATTTAAACAAAACTCACTAATTTGAGAGGGGCATTAAAAATATCGTACTAAACTGTGCCTACTTAGTCAGTAAAATTGTGATCGCAACTCTATTTCACTGCCTGGGTCGCTACTACTAGCGCATTTTACTACTGCATGGACGCCATAATAAAAATCTTAATATTGTAAAATTACTTACCACTGTTTGGTGAAATAAGGAATGTAACACAATCACTATATCAACACACGAACTAAATGAGAATGAACGATTGAACGAATTATTGTGATATAGTAATGTAAAAGCACCACAATCACTATTACATAACATAAAAGTACAATAACAGCGTTACGCGTTACAACTACATCACTGTTTGGTGATATATCGCAGAGTAACATCAATTTTACCAGTCAAAAATGGTACGCCGAAGCTGCTATAGAACTAGTATATCAGCGAATAACGCTATATCTGCGCCAAATCCGGGTTATGTAAACGTTCTTTGGTCTTTTATAGAACCGTTCACTAACACTAATTAGTTCTTGAAAAACGTTCTATGGGCTGCTATACGATAAGGTTTTGCTGGTTGGGATTGAATTTATGAAAGACCAATATTCCTGGACAAAATATCACACTGTATTAATATTACACTATTTCAAATTCTGAGAAGTAATGTTATACCGGAAACTAAAGGAAAAGATAAAGTTTAATAAAATGATTAATATTTTTAATTGCTCAAGTATTGCGGTATCTCCCTATAGACAATGGCCCACCATCGGCACCATCTGCATGCCCTTTTGTTTCTGACTAATGTTGATTATTCAGAGCGATACCTACCTGGTGAATCTCGGCTACGAGACATGTCTTAAAGACGTAGAACTCATGACAGGCGAGTTACTCAACTCGTGTACAAAATCGCCTGACGATTGTGGCATGTCATTCGTTCGCCAGTTGTTATTCCGGGATTTGGTTTTCGTGTAGTGAATCTCGACGCGTCTCATCACGGGCGAGAAACTTATATCGTTTAAATGAACCTTTTAAGAATAATGAAAATGGAAAATCCAATCCGTTTCCAGATAAGATATCGTACGGTTTCCCCGTCAAGATTAAACTAATCAGCTTCTGCGTTTGTTATTGCGGATGAATTGTTAATCAGTTAGTAATGAGCTGAAAACTATATAAGTGGAAAAAACTATAGATATTCGTCATTATTAGGGAAATAATTTGACATCATGCAAGCTTTTTTGTTGGTTGGTCTGGCCCTTGTGGCTTCGGCGTCGGCGGTGAAACTCGGGGTTGGATACCACGAGGAAGTCGGTATTCCGCTCGCTGAGAAGATTAGGGTACTCGAGGAAAAGAACTTGGCCGAAGAAGCTCAAAACAGGATTGTGGGCGGTTCTCTCGCTCCCGCTAACTCACATCCTTACTTCGTGAGTATCTTACTATAAGCTTGGAGGCTAATAAAATATCTGCTTTTATCTTTTTAATCAGTTTCAGGCGCTTTTGGTTTACCTAGGGATATTAATTTACGAACCTTTGTCAACCTAATTGTTCTGTGCAGGCTGGATTGATGATCGAAATTGTCGGTCTTACAAATGGCTACTCAGTGTGCGGTTCCACACTTGTGTCTGCCAACCGGCTGGTGACTGCCGCTCACTGCTGGTGGGACGGTAACAGTCAGGCGTGGCGCGTCACCGTGATTCTCGGCACAAAACAGTTCTTCACCGGTGGCACGCGTATCGCTTCCACTGACGTCGTTCTGCATCCCCAGTACACCGCTAACATCCTCAATGACATTGCCATGATCAGGCTGCCTACGAATGTCGCATTCAGCAGTAAGTCCTTCTTGATAGACTTAAATAATGTTGATAAACAATAATGTACAGCTAATACTAATTTATGGGGATTTTTTGTTTCTGCATCCAGTTGTTATTCACCGCTTAAAAACCTACAAACGGTTGACTTTTTAAAATTTTCAGACAGTATCCAGCCAATCTCCCTTCCTACTGGTTTTGAACTGTTCTTGACATTCGCCGGAAGCTGGGCAGTTGTCGCTGGATACGGAAGAACAAGCGATCGTAAGTTTTCATAAAACTCATACAATATCTTAATAATTTAATGTGATTTCATTTTCTAGCCGACCCAAACCCGACCTGGGTTTGCGTCGGCTAGAAAATGTGTGATTAAACCTAAAACTTATGCTTATTTTGTAGAACAAACCGGAGCTACTACGGCTGTCAGCCATGTTAACGTACAAGTGGTGAACGAGATTGATTGCGCGGGTATCTACAGCCCTGACTTCGTCATTCACAGCACGATTTGCACCAGCGGTATTGGCCGTGTCGGGCCCTGCATTGGAGACTCCGGCGGTCCCCTCGTCTTCAACCGAAGTGGAACACCTGTTTTGGTGAGTAGTATGCTAAGTAATTTTTATTAAGGCCTAACATGAGACAGTAACGTGCATTGTTTTGCTCCGACTAAGAGCAAATATCACCAATGAAAGTGGCTTAGCGTTCGGTACTTTTAAAACCTGCACGCACCCACACTGACAGACATTGGCAACTCTTCGACCCGGTTATAGTATGAACACTTAAAGGTGAACACTTGCTTGTCAAGAAACTCGGTGCATTATAAGTATAAGATGACTGTGATCGCGTGCAGCTTCGTTATTAAAATTGTCCCTTATTTTTTACTGTATTTGGTAGTTTGTACTAACGTATGTTTCTTTTTCAGATCGGTGTCGTCTCCTTCGTCTCTGGCGCCGGTTGCCAGGCTGGTATGCCCGCGGCTTACGCACGTGTCACCAGCTTCAATAACTTTATCCAACAGAATCTGTAATTTAATACCAATTATAATGTCGTGAGATTTTAAAATAATATGAATACATGTTTTTACAATTTTTCGTAAGCAATTTGCTGTCTTATTTTTACGGTACCTATTAACCTGCTTGATAATGTACTTAGAGGGTCTTTAGTAGACAAGCAAGTCCTAACACGCCAAAACAGGTAGCAAAATTGGCTGTCGAGTCTCATGTCACAGTTGTAGAAAATATTTTGTTTCTCGCTTGAGTACAACCTATAATGATAAATCTCGACTACGAGACACCGTCTACGATCCTATGCATCTTGATGTGCGAGAAACTTTATTAATGTAAGGGGTTCTTGATTTCTCCTTCTTCTTCTTCTATTCAACCTTTGATCGCCCAAAATGCTGGTGTAGGTCTCTTCCAAATCTCTCCAGTTTTGGCGTTTTTTCCGACCACTTTAATGAGATCGCCTTTCCACCTAATCGTTCTTGATTTTAAATTGTAAAACTGGAAAAATCTCCTTGGTATTCAGATAAGATATTTATAATCCAACGGTCTTGATTAAACTAATCGACTTCTGCGTAAGAATAGATACGAATGATAAGATCTGATTTCATCAGCTGAAGCTACCTATATAAATGGCAAAAAATGACAATCGTCACAATAAGGAAGAATTTTTGACATAATGCGTTCTTTACTGTTGGTTGGTCTGGCCCTCGTGGCTTCGGTGTCAGCTTTTGCTGATGTTGGGTTGGGATACCATGAGGAAGTTGGTATTCCCCTGGCTGAGAAGATCAGGGCAGCTGAGGAGAAGGACTTGGCGGAGGGAGCTCAAGACAGGGTTGTGGGTGGTTCTGTCGCACCGAACAACGCTCATCCTTATTTCGTGAGTATCTTGATTAGCATAAGCATTGTATAATCAGCCTATAATATTCCCACTACTGGGAACCAGGCCTCCTCTCAGTCACAATATTGTAAAGTATTGTTTTCGATTAATTCTGGTACTCGTTGCATCTGGTTAGACTGGAAGCCGACCCGACATAGTTGCGAAAAGCGATAAATTGGCGTCGATGATTGACGTTACATAATTAACTAATCACGATTTTACAAAAAATGCATCATGTTCTTTACGAGTAGTCTGGCTGGCGAAAAAAGTTGTAAAATGCTAGGCTTATCACGATATAACAAGAACCGTTTTGTAAAATAATTGTTGAGTTTAGCGTATTAATTTGTACGCAGGCTGGACTCCTGATCAGTCTCGTCGGAATAACCGGTGGTAACTCAGTGTGTGGCGCGTCGCTTCTCAGCGCCAACCGTCTGGTGACTGCAGCTCACTGCTGGAACGACGGCCGCAACCAAGGGTGGCAGGTTCTCGTCGTCCTTGGCAGCAACACGCTGTTCTCCGGCGGCACCCGCGTTACCACCACCAACGTCGTGATGCACCCGCAATACAATCCTGCCAACATTAGAAACGATATGGCTATCATCAGGATGAATTCTAACGTTCCGCTCAACAGTGAGTAACCTTAAGTTGACGTATATAACGAAGATAGACACGCGTAATTAATCATATATAATTATGATAGTACAATGATTGATTTGATTTATTAATCATTGCCATAATTTGGTAAACGAAATAGGTATTCGTGTACGCACCAATCTTTACATAGCATAGTCGCTCCCGCTGTTTGTAAGCCTAGATCTTTTAAACTACGCAACGGATTTTAATGCAGTTTTCAGCAATAGATAGAGTGATTCAAGAGAAAGGGATATATATATTGCACCCATGCGAAGCCGGGGCGGGTCGCTAGTTTATTATAAACAATAATTGGTACTTGGTACTGAAACCAGACTTGGTATTTATATGTTTCGCTGAGTGATTTTCTTATTTATTTATTTAAACTTCATGTACAATATTGGTACATAGGCGGACTTAATGCCATTAGGCATTCTCTACCAGTCAACCTTTGGGTTCAATACGAAAACGCTGTGGTAGGGTACAAAATAACTATATAAAAAAAAGAAAAAAAAAAAATATAAGTACTTATAGTGATACTAATACACATAATACATACAAGATAAACTAATAAATATTATAACAAATACCAAAATATAAAACGAAAAAAACCTAATAATAATTACCGTGACTCGACTTCAAATTGAGAGTTATTTTGTTATTTTCTTCATGGTTTTGCTCTAGTAGATTTTTTTCTGTTCTGTGGTTTTGCTCGGTTCTCGTAACGTTCTACAAATAGTTGGTTTTACTGTTTGGTTTTGTTATCCGCAAATTAAGAGAAATAATCGTCTATTTGATTTTATTTTCAGACAACATCCGGCCAATAGCCCTTCCCACTGGTGTTGATCTATGGATGACATTCGCTGGAAGTTGGGGAACTGTTCTTGGCTTTGGCAGAACTAGCGACCGTAAGTTCTTCTATACTCATACTACCTTCAAACTTTAATTTAATTAATTTCCATGCCTCATATTATTCATAATATTGAGGAGCGCACTTTAGGGTGGGCGCAGTGTTTCGATGCTGCCCAACGCGGTGCGCACCGCAACGCATTTAAAGTCCTCCTACTTACATCACTTTCATACATTTCGTATGAACCACCGCAAGCTACAGGCAGGCCGTAGCGTATGTGTGATTGCTCGCAAGAGTATTGTGATGCAGTACGGCGTGTCAAAGTTTGGTCAGTGTGCGGAAGGAGACGGTTTCGGAAATCTCTGTTAATTAGAGAGATTTCCGAATTGTTACAGTCTGGGTATTTGAAACTGCAAGCAAAATTTCAACAAACTACCAATTTAGATCTTATAACAGATCTTTTGAAAGTGGTTAAAATGTACCTTTACAACTAAAAATGTACAGCTTTTTTTAACAATTTATTCTATGTTCACTTCGCAGAGCAAACCGGTGCGTCTTCAGTGATCAGCCACGTGAATGTGCAAGTGATCAACGAGATCGATTGCGCGTCGATCTTCAGCCCAGACTTCGTCACACACAGCACGATCTGCACTAGCGGCCGTGGTGGCGTCGGCGCATGCATTGGAGACTCCGGCGGTCCCCTCATTATGTCCCGAAGCGGAGGTCCCATCTTGGTAAGTGTGCTATATTGTTACCGCTAGTGTATTTAATCTACATTTCTAAACTTATACACAACATGTTTGCGAAGTTTCGCCAACGATGGCTGAAATAAAAGAGATTTAAAAGAATTTTGAATGTCTTTGGCTGAACTGATGAAGGCTAGATAGATCGATATAGGCTCCTCTCAATCTGCGTCACCCTGTTCGGCCTTTCGCATCTGGATGCGTCTGATTCAACAATTTTTAAGATCGTTGGAGCTAGACTAGAATATTTTTTTGTAATTTTGGATATGAATATTTAACTAACTTCATTTTTTACAGATTGGTGTCGTCTCCTTCGTGTCTGCTGCCGGTTGCCAGGTTGGCCTGCCCTCTGCGTACGCGCGTGTCACCAGCTTCAACAGCTGGATCTTACAGAACCTGTAAAAATATCGCGATAAAAATACATGACATCAATTTATAAATATAATTTTAATAAAATTGTTTTTAACTGTAATTATTTTTTACATTATTTTCAAACTATAAATAGATCTAAAATAATAATAAAATATGTACAAGTATCTAAATTGGAAAAGTAAAACAGGGCGTCAAAAAATTCGTCCACATCGTTGTCAATAAGAAAAGTGCCCAGGAGGCTGGCAGCATTGCCACGTTGGATGGCAATGCTTCGTTCTTTGACCAAAGAATAGGCCCACCTTCTAGTCATGTAATCAAGAGTTGGTTAACGGCTTGACGATGCCCCGAAATACTAGGTGGGAAGAACGCAATAATTGTTTTGTTTTTCCAATTATTGTTGTCTTCCTAAGGTAAACTTGTATGATACGAGTGAACCTAAGTACTCTACGTTTCCATACGTTCTGGGTCCTAGGAAGACTAATTTGTCATGAAATGAGCAATGTTCGCGTGTCTGAGTTTTGGTCTAAACAAATGTGAACTTTTTGCCATCGATACGCTATGAAGACAAATTAGAACAGGCGGTTAAAAAGTTTGGTTAAATACAAATTAAAATTTAAAAATTTAAAATTGTGGCTGATAAAAGCACCGTGACTTAGACTATCTAAATATTGAGCGCCAGTTAATTTAATGCAATAAGTATATCATGAGATTCATGATACTTATTTATTGTAGTAAATTAATTGGCGAGCTCTTAAAAATACTTCGACTGCCACGTTACTCTGCCAACTCATGAGGCAAAAAAATGAAACGCTAATCTACCAGCAGATCGTTTTGCCTGCAAAAAATTTTTACTGTTACTGTTAAACTGTGTCATCCCACTGCTGGGCAACGGCCTCTCCTCATGATTTCCAAATTTTTCGATCCAGGGCCAATGTTTGTGGTCGTTGGTTTTGTCCAGCTCGGCCCGCCATCTTCGGTGAGGTCTACCGCGACGCCTTCTGGCTGTGTCAGGGCTCCACATCGTGGTTATTTTGGCCCACAGCTCGTCGGGCATACGGCAAACATGGCCAGCCCAGTCCCACTTTAGCTTAGCGGCTATTTGAGCAACGTCAGTAATTTCTGTTTTGGAGCGCAGTGTGGTGTTGCGTACATGGTCGGTAAGTTTGACGACTAATGTCAAAGACCAAGTCTGGGATCCATATTATGTCAAACACCGTCTTCCAAAAAAACACTCAAAAAGTCTAAAATAACTTGACTTTCGGAAGTCGGTGTCTTTGTTTGTATAATTGACTTTTTGCCACCGACTTCCGAAAGTCAAGTTATTTTAGACTTTTTGAGTGTTTTTTTGGAAGTCGGTTTAATTATCGCAGCGTTTTTTTTTTTATTTTACCCTTTTTAGTTGTAGTATGCCACATAAATTATTGTCATGATTATTTTTACATAGTAACTAGAAGTTAGTTAAAGTACTCGTCAAGACGAATCATACGAGCCCAAACTCGATGAGGTTTTGTCGTTTTATAACGGATAGTTCCTATGCCCACCGTCCAGCTCCATCATCGGTCACTGGATACCATTTAGGACCAAAGTACTCGTCAAAACGAATCATACGAGCCCAAACTCGATGAGATTGTGTCATTTATTACGGACTACCTATGGCCACCTTCCAGCTCCATCATCAGACCCTGGTTACCATTTAGGACTAAAGTACCTACTTGTCAAGACGAATCAAACGAGTCCAAACTCGACGGCGTTGCGTCGTTTTATTACAGAGTTCCTATGGCCACCTTCCAGCTCCATCAGATCAGCTCCATGTCATCATAACATTGCATAGTCTCGCGATCGATATACACATGCGTGCAAAATATCAGCTCAATCAGAAATCGGGAAGTGTGTCAAATTTTACTAGCAAGTATCACGCGACGTCGCGTGATGTACATCAAAGCGGCTTCACGCGACGTCGCGTGATGTGACTATTAACGTGAGGAAAACAACCAAATTCCTAAACCGATTTTGATGAAATGTCTATGGGACCAATTGCATATCCTTTCAGATGAAAAAAGTTTTTTTCAAATCGGTTAACAAATGACGGAGATACGAGGTAACAAAAAAAAATACAACTCAAACTCAAAGCGTTTATTTCAATTAGGCCTTAGCAGGCACTTTTGAAAGTCAGAAAAACAAAGGCGAAGCTACAGTCACAGACACAAGGCATAATAACTTGTGAAAGTACTGTAGTTGCCCATTCCAAAGCGTAGATCTCTATGGAGAAGAATGGGCAAGAAACTCCATGGACACTCTTTTCAATCGAAATATTGTTACAAGATCTTGGTTACATCATTCATGTCGAGATTATACATATATGTGAAAACGATGTAGAAAGACGTGCACATTAAGAGCGTCCAGAGTAAAAGATTATAACTATCAACAATTTAAAAACAAAGTAGTTAAAAAAATCTAGAATCTTATCATTTTAAAAAAAACGATTGTGAATACTTACTGTTTTTAACTTTTAACAAACACACTAACAGCGCAAAATTCACAACAGAACACCATTTCTAAGTTAATAAACAAATACAACAAATAATATTTACACTAACGTTTCAAAACGAATTACAAACGTCAGATATTATAAAAATCAAAACACTGAAGATCGCGAAATAAATTTTGCTAGTCACATGAAACAAATATGGCTTCTAAGAAAAATACAATTGTTATTTTGTCGATAAAAAAACACTACCAAATATAATTGCATCACTGCGTACCGTTTTAGCCGGATAATACTTTGTGGGGCAGCCAATCAGTGGCCAGCTAGCCAGCTACACTCGCAGGAGTTTACGCCCCTATTTACTATGTGTGCAGTTCATATACACGAAAATACGCATCAGTGTGCGTAAATTTATCAATGGAAATTAGGCCGGCTGCGGCCTTGCCTGGACGGCCGGGAGCGAGCGTCGTAGTATTTATCAGTTACGTCACACGGCCGCGACAAGTTGCTATAAGTATTATAACAGGAGTATTTTATTTTTTATTAATATAGTTATAATAAATGCATTTGTTGCGTTGTTGGTAGAAATGGTAGGGTAGGCTAGGCCTAATTGCCTCTATAGACGGCACGCCCCTGATATTGAAGGGAACTAAACGACCCAACACACCCGCCACTATCAGCGAGACATTGGAGTGAACCTGACATTCTTTCAGCCACCAGGGCACATTCGAGTCAATGAAGGATAACTAAATGTAAATGGTAGCTTTACAGTACATAGTACTCACACATGTGCTATGCAGTTATATAATATTAAGAGATTGAATCTATACAATGCAAATATATTTTTACAATCTTCTGCAGCTTCCACAATAATTTCACATGAGCTTCTGATTAGTTTGCCCCTATGGTTGTGGAGCAGGACCAGCATTGAGCCAAGCATTTTTATCATCGATGTAATCCCCTAACTTATAATATGCTTGCCTACATAGTGTGCGTTTTATACAAGATTTAAATTTTTATCAACTGAATTGAGAACCTCCTCCTTTAATATATAATTGCTAAGATTTCGGTGTGAACATCCATTTATTCGGCATATTACCCTCATTAGAATGACATATCGTTTTACCCTCAGAACAGCTAACAACGCGTGAAATCTTAAAAATTATGCTGTCTCAAACAATGTTCGAGAAGTGTAACCATAATTTCGGTTTGATTTGGTATTATTGTTAACCATAATTTCGATTTGATTTGGGATTTTGTCTTTTTCTGTTTGGATAACTTGGCGGAGCAATCGTAACGCACTCAAAAATCGTAAGTTTGCACTTCTTCTCAAAAGCAAACAAGCCCGGAAATCGTAAAAACGGAGACGTACCTAGAGTACCAACTCGTAATTAAACTTCAAGACATTTCTGAAGAACGAGGTTATATGCTTTAGGAAGAGAAGAACTTTTGAAAGATGGTGCTGTAATTATGAAAGTTTGAAAATAGTACATTTTGATATATGTGGGGAAACTTTGTTATTGCATTCGAGCACGGAATTAACACCCGAGCTGCAGGCGAGGGTGTTAATTCGGATCCGAGAACTGTAGTAATAAATCCCCACGATATCTAACGACGCGATTTTTTTGAATACACTTTCGAAGATGTTTTTTTTTTTTCTCTTTATTTATTACTTAATAGGGACTTTTATACGGATTTACGCGCCAGTCCCATCGGACCTTATAATGTAAGTCGTAACAACACAAACTTAATTAAACTATGAGCAGCTCCGGAGTTAGGTGACGACAAAATATGATGGAACATGCAAACATCGTACATATTTATCTCAAGCTCTCTAATTAAATCCTCTCTTGCAGACTGAAATCTGACACACTCCGTCAATAAATGTATGACACACATGTGCCACATACCTCACAATTAGGTGAATCTATTTTTTTCATTAAAAATCCAAATTTATTGAGCGGCATGTGTCCCGATCTCAGTCTGTGAGCTGTAACTATATTTTTTCTGCTAAGCCTAGTATTGTAAAACCACGGTACTTGAGGAAACTATCGACCATACCATATTCCTTTTTCTTTAGATCTTTGATTGAAATATTCTTTCCAAACTTCATGACATTTATTTTTATACCTTCCCCCAACAATACCCAACTTTGCTAAAATAAAATATTAGAACGGAAAGTATTTTTATCAGTAATTATTAGGAAACTATGATTTATTTTGCTTTTTTTTTCCCGCGCTTTGCTTTCGCCAGGTTTAAAAAGAAGCAAAGGTGAAAAACAGAAAATTAAAATATTTTTGAATTTAGAACCCAAATAAATGTTAATTTAATCATAAAAGTAAATATTTGTTTTAAATCATCATTTTTATCTATGATATTCTATTTATAAACACAATTTAAATAGACGCATATCTCTTTGCCGAGATTTAAAAAAAAAACAATCACCGTCGACGATAGTCATTGAACTCATTTGGACTTAGTGTAAGTGTAGTTATCTGTGGAAATTTTTATTTCCGAACGTGTGCGGAAAATTATAAAAAATCCACACGTGTGAAACACATTGCATGTTGAACCTAATCGTAGTGCGATAAGAACCAGTTTTCGAGAAAGTGTATTGAAAATTAATTTTGAACAGAGTCAATCTTAACATCAATTTTCACTTTATCAGCTTATACAGTTTTTAATGATATAACTTTAAATACCTCGATGAATCCTTGACTATTCAACGCATTCATTATCAGCACAATTTTTTACCACTCTAAAACAATGTTGTTTCCCCGCAATATTTTTTGTGTAGGTTGCTTAGTTTTATGTACAAAATGCTTGGTTGACCACTGACTTAGAAACCTATGGACTTGCCATACCTACGAAATTAGCGTGCATACCTACAAAAATCGGGCACATAAGATGGCTGCCTTTAGTAGGGTTGTAACTGCGAGCAACATGCGCAGCTGATATCGATATTTAACTTTCATGAATTTGTTTTTCTTTCATTAAATTAGCCTCGTAAATATAAAGCAGCTAAAGTGACAATAATTTTAGGAGTTTTGGATCCTTTATGTTTCATCAGAGCCTGTTCTTACCCAAACCTGCCTTGCCTGTTCTTGGCTCTCTTTCCCTTCAAACCGAAAGACGACATTGGATGCACTGCTGTTTTGCGGCAGAAATAGGAAAGACAGACTTGCTCCTGGGCAGAAAATAAGATTACTTATGGTATAATCTATCTAAAATTTAACATTTACTAAACTATGAATTACAATAAACTTAGTTTTAAGCATTATATTATACATTGTACATGAAGGATGACACTCCATTCGAACCTTACCTGTCCGTGTCGGAGTGCCGTAAGCTCCCAAGCTCGCTTCGCTCGCTCTTGGACTAATTCATTGAGCATATTATTATCGAATTGCCCAACCGTTACATAGAAATATTCATAATTACCAGACAATGCGATAAATATAGAAATTCAAATCCGTATTTATTACATGCATCAGTATTTATTACATGCCCGATTAGACTTGACTAGGATTCATAATGCCCACATTATACAAAGTGTATTGATTAAGCACTTGGTCCATGACATATATACCTAAACCATTAAAAACTAAAATGTATTTATTTTTGTATCAAATCAGCGTATCGCAGTCACTGGACATAAGACAGCGGGGTAGTTTTTTATCTTCCTACTTTTCGAACACCTTAATTATTTATGTCAAATAATATCAAAGTTTTACATAAAAAAAGACATTTATTCATTTCTAAACAAAATTTACTTATTAAAATAGTTTCTGTAAGAAACTTTATCACAATTTTTTTTTGCATGGTATCGGAATCTTATGTCAATAAAGGCTTTTATTATAGATTTAGCAAGCAACAGCCTGTGGTTGGTGTTATGATCCGTGTTGAGCGGCAAGTATAATATTTTTTCACTATCGTAATACTCTGTCAGAAACTTGAAAATATATAAATAATAATTTTCTGGTTTCTCCTGGTTCGTGAGGTGAGGTTTGATTAAATTTTCAGTTTTCTTTATAATATTTATGACTCCGATAGAGGCGTACTGAAGGCCACCTCGAGACTTCTGGAAGATCAAGCTGTTATTGTTTTCTCCCCCAATTAGCAGCGATAAACATAAGTCACATTTTATCTGCCGTGACAACTTTCGTGTTACAAAACCCGCAATATATTCTAACACACTTTCTGTGTATTCATCGACGTTCATTCCTAAATATTCAATATATGAATCGTAGAGATCACTTTGGTACTATATATATATGATACTATATAAGTGCACGGAGCAGATATGCCACATTTTGTGTCTAGGGTTTATATTTTCAGAACCAATAGCTTCTATCCATTTCTTCTTTAAAATTTCGTTTCCAGGAAATCTGTGGATTTAAATATTATTAAGTATGTATTAATTATGTATTTTAAAAGCTTTATCAATATTATCGATACTTTTCGTACGCGAACAAGCACATCACTAACCTTACATACCAATTATTATTGTATGTAAACAATACAAAGAAATTAAGAAAATAATAACTTTTATGCCATACAAACATGACACAGGTTTCAATAATCTTCAATAAGATCATCTTTTAACATAACATTACACAAAATTCTAAAACATTCGCCTGAATTAGTGAAAACTAGTTACTAACCTGTGCAGAGTCAAATTAGGCTGATTTTTGTTTTTTCTCGCACCACAGTTTTATACAACACGAGGGCATGATTTTCCTATTAATCTCCACACTCAGAACATTAAAATACCTAGTTTCTAGACGTATTTCTCGTAAAAACAACAAAAATATTTTGAGCAAGCAACTGTTTGACAGCACAACTACCATAAAACCACAGAGTACTTTTGGCAATCAATATGGCGACAGGTCACGCATAGACATGATTTTGACGTCACACAAAAGTGTTGCCAAATTGAGTCCTTGTCAAACATTTAGATGTCTCTCTTTTCATATGCAGCTCTTGGTTAGTTAAAAAGAGACAACACGCTTTTTGACATGTGTGCGTCGAAATGATAGATATTTGTATAACTATTCTGCATATAGTAGAATATGCCATCTCCATAGTTTTCCTACCTCAATGTGGTTGACGGCTTCGTGACGGGTCTATTTACACCTTGTATAATGCATGATTGACAATATATATATATATATATATTATCAATCATGATAATTTGATAATATGAGGAGATAAACGCATGATAATCTGCAACAGATGTTTTGGAATAGGCAACCTCCCAAGACCTTAACAAATTGAGCATTTTTAGAATAAACTGAGAACCCAAGACAAAGAAAGAAATCCAGTACCCACTACATAACAGCTGATAAGACGATTGTATGGGAGTTGGAGTGGGACGTCTGGGACGAACTCCCAAATTAATATGTTTGCCACTGTACTTGTAATTCGTATCATGATAAGATAATAGATCCAACGTTCCCGCCCGTTTTGATAAAAACTAATCAGCTTCAGTTTTGATTGCTTACCAATCATCAATTATGAATGATTAGATCAGATTTAACAAGAGTAAGGTATAAAAGCAGGCATTATTTATTTTTTCAACATATTTAGAAAAAATAATTTTCACATAATGCGTGCCCTATTCTTGGTTGGCCTGGCGCTGGTGGTTTCAGCATCGGCGTTGGTGGAAGTCGGGTCTGGATACCATCAGGAAATTGGTATTCCTGCCGCTGAGAAGATCAGGCTTGCTGAGGAGAAGATTTTAGCCGAGGCAGCTCAAGACGACAGGGTTGTGGGTGGTGCTGTCGCTCCCGCCAACGCACATCCCTACTTCGTGAGTAACTTGTATTTTTAACAGCCAGTTAAACGTACGAGTCCCTATAAAAACTTAGGTACACTGTACATTTCCTAAATTTTTGTAACCTCTTGAATTTTAACAACAATTATTTTTAGTCTTATTGCGTAATGATTTGACTGTATCATTATTAAGCGTCAAAACACAAGATAAGTGTGGCGTTCACGGTTGACCGCCGCTAGTGGTCAGAGATAGCCATGAAGTGATCTACGGTAGGCGGTAGCCAGTACTGGTCAAAAATGGCCACTTTCGCTTGCAAGTGCACATGCAAAGTGTGAAAGATGTTTGTCCCTGAGGAGTGATCACTAGTGGAGGTCATGAATGGTTCATGAATAGAATGCCAGGCTGGTTAAAAACATTAAAAAATAATTCATAACAAAAACTTTTTTTCAGGCTGGCTTGCTGATCAGTCTAGTCGGTATTACTGGAAATTCAGTATGTGGCTCTTCTCTCCTGTCTGCCAACCGGCTGGTGACGGCAGCTCACTGCTGGACCGACGGTCGCATGCAGGCGTGGCAGTTCCTCGTCATCCTTGGCTCCAACCATCTTTTCACTGGAGGCACACGCATCGCTACCACTAACGTTATCATGCACCCCCAGTACACGGCACACAACCTTAACAACGATATTGCCATGATCATGCTTCCAACCAGCATTATGTTCACCAGTAAGTTTTCTAAATACATATATCCGATTAAACATGATTAATTTGAGTAGATAAAAGATAGCCTTCTTGTATTAATTGATTATTTTGTTTTTGTCGCCAAAATAAGACTAACCTATGTACCTAATGTTTGGCATTTTTCATTTCCAACCTAACCAATTTGATATCAAATTGTAACTTATATAGATTAGTAGCAGCAAAAGAAGAAACAAAGGATAATACTTTTACATACACTTACGGACAGTTGGACACTTACGAGTACTGTTCATTATTCTCGATGTGGATAGTTCCCCACCTATAGTATTTCAGTATTACATATTCAAACAAAATGAAAATTTCAGACAGCATCCAGCCGATAGCCCGCCCCTTTGACACAAATCAATTCGTTGGAAACTGGGCAGTTGCAGCTGGATTCGGCAGAACTAGCGACCGTAAGTTCTTATCATAATCTTAAAATCGGGTTGGTTAAAAAGGAGAGGCTAGAAATTAGGAGATTATCCGGACCAGAAACCCGCGTAGCATACACGGTGTAAGCGGACCCTTCAGGATGCCGTCAGCCAAGCAATAAGTACATCAAACTAGGTGACTTTACGCAAAAATTATTGCTTGGAAACGACTTTTTTTTTTGGGGTGAAAAATTACGTTTTACGTTAGTACTCAATGTAATGCACTCAAAACCTTGTGCTGATGGATGGATTGAATGGTACGGGGGTCGTAGAGGTGTTTAAAGTAAAATAAAAATCTTACAATTAAAACCATTTATTAAAAAAAAATAACCTCTGAAAGAGTTGGAACTTTCACCTCCAATATCTCCGTAACTAGAAGGTTTACAGGTATGGTCTAGAACAAAAAAAAAAATTGCAATGACGGCGAGAACAAGTGCCTTTCGGCTTCGTTAAGGGTCTTAATACACCCTTTATAGCAGATTAGCCAAAGGAGCAAACTTTAATTTTAAGAGGCTTAAACTGAAGATGATCACTTACTGACGGAGTGGCTGCCGGTGGGGCCTAAACTCTGTAAGTGCTGTGATAAGGGTCAGACAAAGTGAGCTTTTAGAATAGAATAGAATATCATTTATTTGCTAAAAACATGGTAGATGGTAGTGCTAATTAATGTGAACAAACATTAGGTATATGCGTGCAAATACATGCATAACGAAACATCAGTCATCATGCGATTTTACGTTCTATGAACTCCTTAAAACTATTAGCAGATAGCCATTTGTATAATTTAATTTTGATCAACCTTGTATTTAATGTTTTTAATTTATTTGGAATTCTATTGTATACCTGGACACACATAAACATGCAGTTTTTATTATATTTTTATTATTTTTATCAGTGATAACGTTGATAGAAACGTCAAATACATTTTGGATTGACATAATTATGCTAACTTAACGCCTACGTGTCCTATGTTGTCGTCTTCTTTTTAGCATAAATAATGCTATATATATATATAATAGTTCTATTTGTAGTGTGTATATAATGTACATAGTAGATATATTATCCTATAATAAAACTTTCAAAAGGACTTGAAAATTATGCTAACTTATATATATTACTTGATTAAGTGCGTCTGCTGAGCATGCGGTCCTGGGTTTGATTCCCAGGTCAGGCAAAGTGTTACTGGGTTTTTCCATCAGGAATTTCTCAGTAGCAGCCACGGAGTCTGGATTTATGTTCGGTTGATGGCAATAGGCTCTCCCCCTAATTAATTACATGGGGCTTAATTAAACATAACTGGCGAAATGTCTGTGTACTAATTGGTTGTATGGGTACACCTCTGCCTAACCGTTGATGTTATGTTATGCTTGCTTATATGATTGAAAGCCGTTGAAGAAATACGAAACGCTTAGAGAGTGATCGCCCCTAGCCCTTGGTCTACAACGATCTCCTACGTTGCACTTTGTTTACAAGCAATAATAATAATAATAAGTTTATTTTGCTCCATAAAAATATAAACATGTTGAACAGTTTAAATGCAGTTAGAATTAAGCACAAAAAATAAATATGACAACTGCGCCTGAGCTAGGCCGAGCCTGTATTTCAGGTCACAGTTCTCTTCCCAGAATTATGAGCGGTATTAACAATGGTTGGACATTTCAGTTAATCGGTTTTTATATACAGAAATAATAAAAATGAATTTCCAAAAAGTTAGTTTGATTTGTGTTGTGTTTGTGTGTGTATTGCGAGGTGATTGTGAGTGTTGTGTTGTGTTGTGGGTGTGTGTGTGTGCTGTGTGTGTGGTGTGTGCATAGACTGGGGTTAAGTTTTTATTTTATCTTAAAGTTTTAAGAAGATCCTCAGTGGTTTGGTAATCGCATGTAAGCAGAAAATCTAATAGTTTGGTTTTACATTCTTGTTTGTTTAGTGTGTAGATGTTGAGTATGGAATTGAGTTTTTTTGTAAAGAAACATGTTATTGTAAATAATAACATGATACTTCATTACTCTTCCTAAAGTTAAACCTTCTCTATTTTGCAGAGCAAGCGGGTGCGTCTACGATCGTGAGCCATGTCAACTTGCAAGTGATTAGTCTGCTTCAGTGCCAAATGACTTTCGGATCCAACTTTGTGATTCATAGCACAATCTGTACCAACGGTGCTGGCGGCGTTGGTGTGTGCGGCGGTGACTCCGGCGGTCCACTCGTTTTGAACTACAATGGAGTACCCACTTTGGTAAGTGTATACAGGATGTAACAAGACCCTTAACGAAGCTGTCAACCAAGCATTACAGACATCAAACTAAGTAACTTTACGCAAAAATTATTGCTGGGAAACGACTTTTTTTTTGTGGTGGAAAATCACGTTTTACGGTAGCACTCAATGCAACGCACACAAAACATTGTGCTGATTGATGGATTGAATAGTACGGGGTCGTGTAGATGTTTGAAGTAAAAATCTTACATTAAAAAACTTCTGAAAATGTTGGAACTTTGACCCCCAATATCTTCGTAACTAGAAGGTATGGTCTAGAAATAAAAATGATCTTAATGATGGGGAGAACAAATACCTTTCGACTTCGTTAAGGGTCTTGTTACACCCTTTATACAGGGACTTCGTTATCATCATTCTCAATCCCAACTTACTTGGAGTCTTGTATTCTTCTAGTAGTCGTCATCCCGTAAGCCCTTTCTAGCCATGTCGTCTTTTACGAAGATCATTCATCGTTTCTTGGATGTTCCCCTACTCTTTTAGCTATCCACATTCACACAAATGTTCCTCACGGTACATAGGTACTACAACGTTGAAAAGCCAGAACAGCATAGTTTACACAGTAATTAATTACCTTTGGCAGCAGCATGTTAAAAGCAACCTTTTTGACATCCAGTTTTTGACAGTGATCCAAAATCACATTTAAAATAACTGTGAAAGGATTCTATAGTAGCGTGTTCATCGTGAGGAAATAAGATGTGTCCACTTCGTCGTGAATCCCTAATCATGTTCTTCCTCAGGTTTATTTTTGTTTTGTATTGGACAATACTTTTCATTTTAACCACTATTACTTTTAGTCTGCGTCTTCTTTGCTAGGCAAAGGCCTCTCCCCACGATTTCTGGTTCTTTCAATCGAGGGCCAATGTAAACTACTGGTCGTTACTTTTGTATAGCTCTTCTCACCTCTCACCATCTTCTTCGAGGTTTTACTGCTAAGCTGGAGTGGGAATGGGCTGGCTACGTCTGCCGTATGTCCTATGAGCTGTGGGCCAAAAAAAACCACTATGTGGACCACGACCTTCCTACTGTTAACGAAACTATTTGGTTTCCAGATCGGTATCAGTTCCTTCGTCGCCGCTACCGGTTGCCAGCTCGGTCACCCCTCAGCCTTCGCTCGCGTCACCAGCTTCAACAACTTCATCCAACAATACATGTAAAAACTATGAGACTGACGTATGTAATAATGATAAATATTAAAGTAAAATTACATTAGATTTTAATTTAAACTGTTTTTTATTTTACACACCTCTCGTCCGCGCGGTCGTGCGGTGAAGCGAATCTCACGTCACATTGGCTGATATGAAATCCGTTGAAGCCTAACAGACGACACTACGTCCGTCCCCGTGCCCAATAGCTGGAAATATATTCGCTTCGCTGTGGCCCATCGGCGCGGACGAGCGGGTGTGAGAATCGCCTAATTCTTTTTGGAACGAGAAATATGAGTCGTTGGTAGCTAGAGTGACGGAGCTGTGTACCAGAAGGTCTAGACTCTAGACCCTAGACGTGACGACGAAAAGAATGAAACGCATTGTATTGACAAACCCTCATAAGCAATTGTCCATTCTTTTGAAAGTCATTGCAGAGATACAAAACGCTATGAATGCGCTTGCCACTTGTGTAGGACCTTTCTGGTTCGATGCGTTTGTCATACGTTCCTCGGTGGTTTGATTAGAAAAAATATCAATACAGCTCGTTGTCTAGACTTTCTTATCTATTCTATATCAAGCGGCTCGTTCATTGTTCCAAAATTACATGGATTTGTTTATCAACGAATGAAATAGTGATGCTCAAACTCTCCGGGAAATACTACAAACAGTTACTTATTCAGCGTGACTGGATGAACGAGGGGTAAACTGAAGGATTGGATAATTTATGCACATATATGACTCTTTAATAAGATTGAGAAGTCTCGTAGCAAATTTGGCAATGGTATAACTTTGATTAGGGCTATGATCATTGCTTCAAACTGGGCTTACAAAAGCCGAAACTGCGAATGTCATAATAACAGAAAGTTGGTCAATTAAATAATTAGAAAACACTTTTGTTTTGCATGTTGGTTAATCTCATAATTCCACAGGTGGTATTGGACACAGTTGTCCAATATAAATACTAAGTACAACTCAGCCAGTGTCACAAATAAACTTAAGAACACCAAGATACTTAGATAACTATAACCAAACCTTAAATAACAATAAAAATATGTACATACTAAAAGCATAAGGGCATCAAAAAATTCGTCCACATCGTATTAACAGCGGAATAGTGCCCAGAAGGCTGGCAGCTTTGCTACGTTGGATGCCAATGCTAATCTTTGCCCAAAAAATAGGCCAGCCCTCTGGTCACGGAAGTCGCTTGGCAATGTCCCGAAAGACTAGTTGGGCAGTCGGACCCCATAACCCTAGTGTTAGATACATAGAACGTTTGTGTTCAGGAGCTTCGGACAGAATTTGATGCCGTTGGCTTATAGAAAATCCATTTTAACGACGTTCAACCGTCTAGTTATTAGATCATTATATTAGTCACGTTGATGAAGTAAATTCCCATAATATTTTGACCCAGGTACCTGTAATCCGCATCGAGATATGGATATCCGAGCGATGGTTTTACCCGTCTTGATAACATTAATCGGCTTTTGTTTGTAAATGAAATGTAAACTTACTAATCATCAATTACCAATGATTAGATCAGATTTAATGAGTAAGGTATATATAAGTGGCGTGATTTTTTATTCTTCATAATTCGGAAAATAATTTTCACATGATGAGGACTCTATTGTTGGTTGGTTTGGCATTGGTGGCTTCAGCGTCAGCGCTGGTGGAAGTTGGTTCCGGATACCATCAAGAAGTTGGTATTCCTACCGCTGAGAAGATCAGGATAGCCGAGGAGAAATACTTGGCCGAGGAAGCACTAGACAACAGAGTTGTGGGAGGCGCTATCGCTCCCGCCAACGCACATCCTTACTTCGTAAGTCTCTTTATGAATTTTCTAGATTTCCATAGATACTGTAAGGAAGACAATTTAAAAATTGCATCTTTTTCTTAAGTGCCTCTTAGTAGGATACAATTAATAGAAAAAAAAAAAAAAAAATTAAACGGTTATAGATTCCGGTCGGGTGACAGGAACCTATAACCACTGACCACTAGTGGGTACTGCTGACCACTACTGGTCCGTACTACTACTGGTAAATGATCCGCGTGCGGATACTCTGAGATAGATCTGCCATTAAAGAAATTACACAAAAAAATAAGTTTCCCTTTTTTATATATATAATTATTATAATGCACCTACACAAAATACATATTTGGAGCTTAAAGCTAGGTAAGGTTTTAACAACTAACTTTTGCGCAGGCTGGCTTGCTGATCAGTCTGGTCGGTACCACCGGTCAGTCAGTATGTGGCTCTTCTCTCCTGTCTACCAACCGGCTGGTGACTGCGGCTCACTGCTGGAGCGACGGCCGCATGCAGGCGTGGCAGTTCACCGTGATCCTCGGCTCCAACCTTCTGTTCACTGGTGGCACTCGTATCGCTACCTCTAACGTCATCATGCACCCTCAGTGGACATCACACAACCTTAACAACGATGTCGCCATGATCTTGCTACCAACTATCGTTCAAATCACCAGTGAGTATACATACAATATTTTTTTCTGTTGATAAATTGAATTTTACTAAAAAGATTTTTTTATTTGGGATACGGATACGATATATCTAGTAGCTTGGGCCATTGTTCGGTCTACATGTTGTTATTCCAGATAATTGTTTGCGCGGTTGGTTCCATCATTTGACCAATTTATGTAAATTTCAGACAGCGTCCGGCCGATAGCCCTCCCCATTGGTTCAAATCAATACGCTGGAAACTGGGCAGTAGCTGCTGGATTTGGCAGAACTAGCGACCGTAAGTACAAGGCCTAACATCTATTCATATTATTGACGATAATCATCATATCTAGGGTCTCAAGACCAGTGCATTTTGAGAGAAATCTTTGGTTCTCGATGGGCCAGGTGGCCGACCATGACGTCTTAAAGCAGGAGTAATTCCTGTGTCGGAAAGAGACGGTGCTAGACGACCTCTATAGCTCCGTCTCTTTCCCAAACTGAAATAACTTCTGACGGTGTAATTCCAGTTGTTCTTGTGTCTTCTAACGGCTTAGACGTCATAGTAACCCCCCTGATAAGGCTCTAAGCCGTTAGAAGAACAACAAAGAGGCAAACAATATATTTTTTTAGCTTGCTAAGTCATCACTGACTGACTAGATTTTATGAAATGTTACACCTACACAGTCAGTGACTCGTGTCTTGCGATAGTAACTGCGGCGCAAAAAAATTAAAGATCAAGCTAACACTTACGAAGCGTTTCTGATCATAATAAACACGAGAGTTTCGCTTGACCGTAAAGGTGACTGTACACTCTCGCCAAGACACTCCGAGACAGGGCGAGTGCGACTGTGTATTTAAATAGAGTAGCGCTCGTATAGTCTCGATGTTCTAACAGTTTTTTGAATATTCTCATTAATGTCAAACCCTTGTCTATTTTATAGAACAAGCGGGTGCGTCTACCATCGTGAGCCACGTTAACTTGCAAGTGATCAGCCTGCAACTCTGCCAACTAGTCTTCGGAAGCAACTTCGTTGTCCCAAGCACGATCTGTACTAACGGTGCTGGTGGTGTCGGCGTGTGCGGCGGAGACTCTGGCGGTCCCCTCGTTTTTAACCAAAACGGAGTACCCACTTTGGTAAGTGCTTACAAACCAAATGCAACTTGCATGTTGTATGGGTTCTATCTTTACCAGGCTGTTGAGTAGATAGAGGAGGTTTATGCTATGACTATTTTGTATACGGGTGGGAAAATTGATCACCCAGTAACACAATGATGAGCTCACTGAGAGGAGATGCCTTATCGAAGTACTTTTCTAAAATGCCAGTTATGGGACTGAACTGAATGTAGGAGGAATGATCACAATCATTGAATGGAAAAAAATAAGTACTTTGCTGAGAAGCCTTTGGCAGGCAGACTTTAAAACTAGAATAGCAATCTGCCTTCCACATATTTTTTTCTTCCTTTGCATCACTTCTGGAATTACAGGTGTGGGTGGTGTTTTTAATGTTAGTTCCCATATTTTCGCTATCTTTGTATCAACGGCTCCAATATACATAGTTGGTTATTCCCTTTTTCTCCCTGTGGCCTGGAGAGTTACTTAAAGTTTCTTTCATAACGTTTCAGATCGGTATCAGCTCTTTCGTCGCCAGTGCTGGTTGCCAGCTCGGACACCCCTCTGCCTTCGCTCGCGTCACCAGCTTCAACAGCTTCATCCAACAATATCTGTAAATACCATGAGTCTGAACGTAATATATTACATTTTAAACCACAGTTTGCTTTTTATTTTGTATTATTTTTTGCCCGTAGGAGGTCAGAAATTATTCTTAGGGAACGTATCCACTACCGGAATAAATAGACGTATCCTATGTTATAACCAAATTTCGTTAAAATTCTATTAGCAAAGAGTAGACAGATAGATTAATCGACTAACAGTCAAACAAATAGATCTACTTTAGCATTTATAATATCTATTACTATGGAAATGGTTAGGTCACTTTTTGTTGTTTTGTTTTTCAACATCAACCAAATTAACGTACACACATTAAACTAGCACACCTATTATTAATTGCTTTGTCTTTATCCAGCGATAAGATAGTTTTATCTAAACCGCCAATCTTAATTGATTTATTTTCTTGTCTTAATTCCTCTATTTTCTTGAATTTTGCAGTTATCTTTGATTCAATCTCGCGACATGCTGTCACCATTTTTTGACAAATCGTTTTCAAACTAAATAATTCCATTAAAATAATGATATTAAAGTTAGACTTGATCTGTTGTTCAATCAATCATGTTGTCTCAGCTTATCATAAAATGCACGTGCGCAAGAGTTGCAGGTACTGCAGGAATGCAGTACATTGCCTAAAACCCCAAAGATTTTCTTTAGAGAATGCGCAACGGGTAGACGTGTCTTGAAGGTGGGAAGCCCTCATGCTCGGTGGAGCGATGATCTTCGCAGGGTGGCTGGTGGCAACTGAATGAGAATTGCCGAGAATCGACTAAAATGCGTGCGCGATTGAAGAGGCCTATGTCTAGCAGTGGACTGTTCTAGGCTGATGGTTATGATATGTCTAACTGCCTAAGGCGACTAGGGGGCTCCTCTCCTCCTCGAATGTGTGAAAATTGTCAATAAATACTTGTGGCTATCATTGCTATCAACTGAGTAACTGACCTCTAGTTATGTTCATGTTATGACCACTCATGGCTATGGCTGATCAATGCTGGCAGCCGTGGTCTGTTTGCCGGTAGTCGGTGTTTTTGATTTGTTTAAAAACTAACATACGACTTAGGAAAATCATTCATATTGCGGATACGGCCATAGGTAACGGATTATCAATAAATCGATTGTTTCAGTTACAATAATGAAGGTGAGATGTTTGTTCATGCAAGCAATAGACAATTTATTATAAACAGCATAACATCACGCCTTCTATTCCAGAAAGGTTAGGCAGAGGTGTACCTAATAGTACGCCCACATTTCGCTAGTTATGTTTCAAGGCCCAGTTAATAGGGAGTGAGCCTATTGACATCAATCGGGCACAAATCCAGACTCCGTGGCTGCTTCTGAGAAATTCCTGATGGAATAACCAAATAACGCTTTGAACCCAGGACCTGGACGACCACAAGGTAATAGACAATAATTATTGTAAGGTATAATTAAAAGAGAGTTATCATTCAAGCTCCTTTATTTCGACCAGGTACTTACAATGTGTTCACGAAACAATGTCCCCTCACAAGCCAGACAATCAGACATACAATGATCGGCGACATTTATCTTGCTTTAAATATTTGAGTAAAACGTACACTTATTCATGAGATTACATTTTTAATATCGATAAAGGTAGTGCCACATTACATAGCCGAAAAAAAAACGATATCTTAGGGACTTATTTTATCAATTTACAAAATATTTTGCAATTTGTTTTTTTCACTGTAACTATTTTCATAAATAAAGTCGACTTAAGATTTTAGAGTGAAATTTTTGAAGTTATAAAGATAATTAATGGTTTTTTATTATCCCATTGGGTACCTTGTCCACTCCATTCACACAACATTTTATTATTATGCACAACAACTCGGTGATTTCACTATTCGTAATTAAAATGTGCGACAGAAGCATTCGCCTTAAATAATTTTGCAAACCCATTTAATACATACAATAAAATGTATTTGAAATTACAACAACAGTTATTTTACATACTTAATATCATGCGATTATTTTATTACATTTTAATGAACACTCAAGCTACTGCCATCATGTTTAAAAGTAATAACAAATGTATGACTTCTACATGTTGAGACTAGAAATACAACTTAAACCTAATACGACTACTTAAAATTTCACGATTAATGTAATTACCAAAAATCATAATTAGCTGGTTTATTTCGGGCACACTATACCTAGGAAGCTAAACACTAGCCTGTAAAAAAAAAAAAAAAAACAAAATTCGATGTTCTTAAAATTAAAATGACGAGTTATGGTCAATAGTTAAAATAAAATATAAGCTAAGAATTCTAGAAGCTGATATTTAAACACTATTTACAAGCCTCTTCTGAGTACCTACATACCTTAAGTTTTACATATGAGCTAAAACGTTTAATATGAGAGGACAATTCCACTTTTCAATTTTACATACATATATATTTTTAAAATATTTACATTTGAATTCACATTCTGCCGGTGACAATTGATGAAATATGACAAAATATACTCTAAAATAAATATATATATTTTTAATGTTCGATAGACAGGTAATAAAAATAACAAATAGTTACGTAAATCTTAAAAGGAAGCATTAATTAAACTATCTTAATGATATCACAGTTCATTTATGCAAATAAAGACATATATAGTTGAATATATATTTTACACTTGGAATTAATCACCAAAAGAATTGTTGTTATGGCAATGATTTGAACATTTCAACAGAACAACAACATTTTTGTTCAATACATATGAGTGCTGTAACGTTGCAAATAAAAATAATAGGATATCAATTGTCTTGTAAAATGTGTTTTTTATTAAGTATGCATACACAAGATGAATATTTAATATTAGTATTTTTATTTATTGAATAATTTATTTTACTCTATTTGAAATGTGAGTTTAGACAGTACGATAAAGGTGCTTTAGTCAATATCAATTGTAATGAGCAACAATAATAATTAAGATTCGACCTATGACATAAATATCACTGTCAATTTAATATCAATTTCATGCTTAAATTTTACAGTCACGCGATTTTAATAGTATCGATCGACGATAGTGTGGCTGCACCTTTAGTCGTTCCACCTGGAGTGCCACCGAAAACACCTATTTAATAAATTTATTCTAAGTGAACAAAAGCACAGAATGAGAAGTACAGAAGGTCAGCTACAATCAGAGAGTGAAAACGCACACACAAACAAGCTTCACTTACAGCGACTGCAAGCGTACTTATGACATGACTATCATTTGTTTGAAATCCACGTACGTACTACGTATTGAAGGGAAAAATTCAAAAGCACTTTGAATTTAGTAAGCTTTTCATACGAATGTAAATCTTATTTTTATGACATTAATGTTTATATTCGAATGAACGAAAATCAGCGAGAAAATATTGCATACAAATATGATCATTAAAGTTTTACAAAATTAAGCTCAGATTCGTATGGGAAGCTTACTTCATTTGTTAAAGATCGGTCTGCGAATCTTGCCCCACAGTTATGTTTTCGCTTGCTTTACCGACCCAACCTTCTATACCAATCTATTCCGTGATATAAGTATCTGTGTAGACAATGATATGGCCTAGAACCTGTTATACGTGTAGAGTGCGAATGTTGAAATGTTGAATGTGTTCAATTGTTTTAGATTCAATTGGCTAGTAGTCGTGGTGTGTTTATGTTGGACAGAGCACCTTCAGGATGTAGTCTGTTAATAGCGTCGGCACGGTGGGGCTGTCTTCGTTAATCGCCTTTAAAACTGGAAGAGAAAAATAATTTCATTAGTTTTTTGTTTTTAAATCTGAAAATCAGTAATTCATTGCTAATCAGCAATGATTGCTGATGTTAAAATTAGATTTAAGTAACAAATTTAATATTTTGTATGTGTAGCTGCATTAGCTGCATCGCTTTCTATTATTTCTACCACTTATGTAGGTACCTAGTTTACCAAGATAACAAGTAAGTGTAATTAATCCTGTTATGGCACTAACTCCACCTTAGTAAGTTTGTTGTGCAACAAAATTTATTTTTTATTAATATTTACATATATTTTATTATTTATTTATAAGTCGCAATAACAGGTACGTTTTAAAGCGATTAAATTTGACATTACGTTCCTTAATCACATAAAATGTTTGATCAGTAATACCCGTCTGTTGACATTCGCACAAGGGAATTTTAGAAATACTTCACCATGGCGATCATCTCTAGTTTGTGCTAATAATTCCTATGTGACAATATAGAGGTTCTTAAGTTTCATCGTCATCATCATTCTCCTGCCCTTATAACCATTTATTTGGGGATGGTGCAGCATGACTTCTACTTGTGTGTAATTTGAAGTTATTGGATCAATAATTATACATTTTTTATTCATTTCTTCCATACTTCTCTATTACTCGTCATCTCAGTAATCTAGTCCATTCATTACGTCGAAAAAAACGGGTTAAAATGCATGTGAACCGAGAAGGCTAAATTTTGGATATTACGTGGGGTTTTTTTTTTATATTAACTGTTCTCTGTTGAGATACGAAAATTTTGATGTACTACTTTTTTGTTGTCTTGGTGTTGTAGAGTGACTCTCCACTTCCCCCCTGCCGGAGGTGCATAGTAATTTTTTTAAAATTTTTGAAAATCTCATTTTGAGGTGTTGTTTTCGTAATGTTTTTGACATTATAAACCTGATTTTTGGGGGAGAGTTGGGGCGAGGGAATTTAAAGTTGTCTCAATAGAGAGCAGAGTTATTGTAAAAAAAACTGAATTTAACCCTTTTTTCAAGATGGTGGAAAATGCACATAAGAAATCTTGGTCGACAATTTGAAGTTAAGCTTTTCTAGCCCCCCCCACTTCCACGTAATATCCAAAATTTTGCCTTTTCGGTTCATATGCATTTCCAAATGTGTACAGCGTGTAACACAAAGGGTATAATCATATGGAATACTGTGGTACGGACCGTCAAACTGAACAACTTTTTCTATGGGACCACCATCGAAATCGTAAAAAAATAATCAACTGCACCTTACAAAATTTCAATACCTACTCGACCCAAATGTATGGGACAGCTGATTATTTTTTTACGATTTCGATGGTGGTCCCATAGAGAAAGTTGTTCAGTTTGATGGTCCGTACCACAGTATTCCATATGATTATACCCTTTCTGTTACACGCTGTATAATGACTGGACTAATCCTTCACACAGTCCATCCATAGTTTCTCATACTCAACATTTTCCTCCCACATCTCCCATATTCTTAAGCTTAATGTATTAAATTAACTCCTTGAAAGTGTTTATTACCGCCTAGTATTTTACATTAATAAAACTTACTCTTAATGAGCACTTGGAGCGACTGGTTGTCTGGGGGTCCATTGTCTAGGTGGAACGGGATCACTGTTGTCAAGTACTGAAACATAAAAAAACATTTAAGATTATAGGTTATTACATTAAGACAATCTATGTGAATAATACAGGTGACTATGTACATTGTTCTGCGACACATAAATAATTTTTCTTTTTTTTTCTTATCTTTGTTCACTGTAGTGTGGCCTCACCCTAAGGTTAGCTACTAAAAGATGAATGAATACTTTTTTGAAGTGAATAATGGCAAAAGATGAATGTATATCTTTTTGAAGTCAGTAATTGTTAAAAATGAATGAATATTTGGTTCAAGTCAGGAATGATAACAGTCGAATGAACATTTTTCGTAGTTCGAAATGGGAAAAGACAAATGAATATTTTTTTGAAATCAGAAAATGCAAAACATGAATGAATAATATTTTGAAGTCAGAAATGGCAATTGACCAATGAATATTATGGCAAAAGGTGAATGGATAATTTTTGACGCCAGAAAGGACAGGAGATTCATTTTTTTTTCGGTTTCAGAAATAGCAAAAGATAAAAGAATAGGTATTTATTGAAGTCAGAAATAGCATCATCTGAATAAAAATCTTTCTCTGAAGTCAGAGATGGCTGTAGCAACATTTTCAACTACACAAGGGTCACAAACAATTAATTCGTTTCAGATCGTTAGCCTATCACGAACAGTCGACGGAAAGAGGCCCATCAATCCGTCACAAGAGACTTTCACTGTTTGTTTGTCACTGTTTCTACTAAGTAGAGATTTCTAATCAGTTATACAATTTTGAGAAATAAGAAATAGGTAAATAATACCTAAAGATCAAATAGGTCAATAGTAAAAATGAAAGCATAGGTCCCTCTCATATACCTCTATCAGCCCTACATTTGAACTGACGGACAAAAGAGGAGGTCCTCTAGTTGACGAGTATATTTATTTTAATCTGTCCGGCGGTGTAGGCAAGAAATACAATTTTTTTTTTTCTTAAAAATGCCTTGTATTGGCCCATAAAAACATTGTGATACACTTGTTTAATTCTCTAATACAACACTTTTTTTACTATTTAATATTTTATGTAGCGTGTTTTCGGTGAAACGGAACGCAAACACAAAACGCATCGATTCCGGTAATGACGTCAAATGCTAAGTGTCAAAGAAACACTTTTAGTTGAAGAGTACTTAAAGTTTCACTAAGATTTTACTATAATATTGTTATTGCAATTTTTGCTTTAATAAAGCACTTACAATATAGTAAAACTATTCTATTACGGGCAAAAAAATAGATTTAAACAAGGCAGATAGAGGGAAGTGACATCAAATGCTATGACTTGAATGGCCGTGACAGTCATGGACGTTTGAACTGTCGTAGAAAATTGGAGGATTTTTTTTTTTTTTTTGTGCGACTGGCAGTTTTTGAAATTAACTTTTAATTATTTTCTTGGGTTGATAGTACTGCATTTTATTGATTTAAGTGAAAAAAAAAATTACATGCATATTCCTTATTATCTAAATGACGACTACAGAGATGTATCCCTTCTTCTACGTGGGATCAGCAATGAGAGATCTGACTAATGCATCAAACAATGTATCTCTGCTAAAATCATATTAACGCAGTCATCCCTCACCTTAGACTCAGAATGTCCGCCGCCCAAATTAGGCGACCTCGGCGCTAGCGGCCTCTTCTTCTTCTCAATATGATACTGGCGTCTCTTGTTCTGAACAGCCAGCAGCAGAGATATGAACGTGTTCTTCAGCTCCTTCTCGTATTCCAGTTCGTCTCGCAGAGCCAACTCGGCAATCAAGGTTTCGGAAAACTCGCGGATGAGGACTTCTAACTCCATGAATATTTCGTTCAGTTGAGCAAGCGAGTATGTGCGCAGTTCTGGAATTAAAAATGGGAGGGATTAAATATGGTTTCCTTATGTAAAGCATCATCAATTTCATCTGCCTAGTGTTGGGGTAGGCTTTCAGTCGAATCGAGGGAACAAGTGTTATATTACAAGGAGAGCTTCCCAGATACAGGTCTACCGACATAGCCACATTACAAAAAGATCAGCAGCGACATCTATGACACTAAATTAGAACTAAGAAATCCTGCATTGCGTAATTAAACTTATCCGCGAGATCAGCATATCTAGACATCTATACAAATGAATAAAATTGAAGTGTCTATTTGTAATGCCAAAATAAAAGCTGTTTACTGAATGCTTATGAAAGTATATGCGGCACTTCTAACAAAAACATTTTTTTTTTTTCAATTTTTTCTGTCTGTCTTCTGTTTGTTCCGGCTAATCTCCGAAACGGCTGAACCGATTTTGACGGGACTTTTATTAGCAGATAGGTGATGTTATAAGGTCTCACATAAGCTACTTGTATTTTAGAAAAAATGTTATAGTTCAGCACAAAAAAAAAACCCTTGAAATTGGTAACAAAATTCGATGCAAAAAGGAAATCATTTTTTTATAATAATTTCACGCGAACGAAGGTCGCGGGCAACAGCTAGTTTATAATAAAAGAATCCGACAATAATCGTCAAGCTGTAGCCCACCAGTCACAATACCCGTCTGGTCAGAAGACCCTTTCTTCAGCGGAATACTATACACCCTGTTCCACATACCTCTAAAAAGGTTCAATAGTTTACAGATTTTAGTTAGCTAAACTATTTCTGGCCAGCTATAGTTCGTAATTAATACTGCGAGGAGTGACCTAAATGCAGCTAGCTGTGCTAGCAAGGATTTGCTTGTGCATTGTTAATTGGTCCCTAGATTATATTGGCTAATGTAATACACTCTAACTCAGCTACGTACGTATGTACGAGTATACGTACAGTATTAATCGCTAGATCGTCCTGAGTTCCATTGTTAACATTACGAATAAGTCTGTTTATTAAATTTGTTCGCAAAAGGTACGAAAACTTATTTGTATCAAAGACACGTAAAATCATGATTACTTTTTCACACGGGAGACAGCAGTTAATAGAATTTCAGACAAGTTTCAGACATTGATACGACCGTCTCCTACACTCGTAGAATTCATTATTAGAAGTTGTATAACGTAAAAGTTTATCTCTTATTCCGAAGCGTGCGTGAACTTCAGAATAAACTTTCAAACTAGGTTTAGATAAAGTTCGTGAATAGCTCACATCTGTTGTTTTTCTAAAAGATATACTAGACATACTAATGTTTACTACCGTACTAGTTTCAGCGAAAATAAATTAATCGGATGTTTTTAAGACCTACTTGAGCTAGATCGTGATTTATTTTATAGATTGTTGGTAATTAGGTTATATCAAATATTTTATCCGTTCAATTAATAAAATAAACGTTCTAAGTGGTTTACCGACGTGTGAGGTTGGGGAAATAGAATGATGCGCCAAATTAATCGCAAGCGCAGGGGTGAACGCACTCGATCGAAAGAATCGGGCATTGCGCCGCCGCCGCGTCGGGCATCGGCAGAGTGTACAGTCAGCCTCGAAAATATTTACGTGTCGAGAATTTATTTGAATGTCTACAATCGATTTTTCACAATATTTATTCGTATAATAATGCGTAGTTTGTTTTATGTTTTGCTGCATACGCACAATATGCACATTGCTTCAATATAATGGAACGACGTTTGAAGACGGTAAAACCAATTCTAGCCTGCTTTAGGTACGTCTCCGTGAGGCTGACAGTACTCGATAGTACGCCCATAACGAATGATGACAATTGCAAGCTTTATTGGTCGATTTATGATTTTACTTTCACACTGGATTTTATACAATAGTCTACGGGTACAACCGTAAAAGCTACTGAAAGTTCAAAGAATTTGAATATTTAAATTATAATTGCTACTATGTATATTGAATAGGTACTGTAATCTACTTTCTTTTACAACGGCTGCGCTCGGTAATTAGAATGGTATTTTTTTCAAATGCATCGTTAGTTTGGCCATGGATTTGGCTGTCAGTTGCATTATATTGTTAAGTTGGACATTGCCACCCATGATGAACATTTTTGAAAAAAAATCTGTGGAAATTGTTTTGAATAACAAAATGGCGGCGTTTAGAACGCAAAGGCGCAAAGCCAGTTGACAAATACTTTGTATACTATGTAAGCCTTATAACAAAACATGTCATAGGTATTTGTCTATTACCATAATAGTTAAATACCTATATGGTAGGTACTAAACATTATGTCATCAAGTTATACAGCGTGTAACAAAAAGGGAATAATCATATGGAATACTGTGGTACGGACCATCAAACTGAACAACTTTCTCTATGGGACCACCATCGAAATCGTAAAAAAATAATCAGCTGTCCTATACAAAATTTCAATACCTACTCGACCCAAATGTATGGGACAGCTGATTATTTTTTTACGATTTCGATGGTGGTCCCATAGAGAAAGTTGTTCAGTTTGATGGTCTGTACCACAGTATTCCATATGATTATACCCTTTCTGTTACACGCTGTATAGGTAACTTTTGTCTTCTTCAAAAAGGTTCCCACATTTAGAAATAATAATGTCTAACTATTCAGCAATTGCTATTATTGTGACAAAAAGAAACAAATTGCTTAAAAATCAATTATGTCATTGGGTTCAGAAAAACATGGCACGCTAGTCCCCATTAACGGTAATAAAAGGCAAACCGGATTGGTTCTCATATACTAGGTAGGAGACTAGAATTCTAGATTCTTTGCGAGAATACTCGGACGAAGATAATTATTTAATTCTAGATAGATATTTCTATGCGTTTGTTGTTGAAAATTGTTCCAGAAGTGGGCTTTTTCACTTTTAGTTAAAAGTGGTTTTTGTTTGTTTAAATTTTTCTGTGAGTTTTAATATTATGTATATTTTAATTTTTTTGTGACATTTTTGTCTGTTCGTAAGGTGTGTGATAGGCCTACCTATTTGACTTGATACATACACCGTTTCAAAACTTTTCTTATTAACTGTGACGAGTTCGTCTGAAAACTATACAAACCGAACATAAGTTCTATCTTCACGAATGTTGCAATCAAATTAAATGTATTTCAGGACAGCAACTATTTTTGTACTTTAATTAATGTTAAGCCGGAGTGATGGAGTTGACAGATCTATATTTATATGTACGATATCCTCCTCCATTAATGCCCCTACCAGACATGTCATCTACCTACGTTCATACATGAATCATACATGGGATGTTTACGTCCAATTAACAATATTTGCTTTGACCTTCGTACACTTAAAACCATTAGCTTGTACCTACATACTGTGTTGAGACTGACTACATATATAGGCACCTATCAGACTTAAAAGCGTGAGTAAAATGGCGTCACATTATGAAAGGATAATTTTATACTGCAATAAAAATAATTTTCAATTACATCGTCGTAAAATTATAATTACCTTAGTGCAATAAAAAGATGATTGCAGACTGTAGCGGACATTTGGAGCTTAGAAGTTTTAAGAGAAAACGGGCAGCGGATATTTAGAGGCGGCAAAAATGGGACACGAATTTTGAATTAAGAAAAGTAGAAAGTACAGCAGCATTTTTTTTTTTTTCAGAATGGCATCTAGCATTTCAGCCAGAGAGGTTGTTGGCTGCAACCTCTCTGACCTGCGAGATGCCATACCGAAAAAAAAACCGCCTGTGAGTGAGTTGTGAGTAAGGAATACAGCCTAGCAAAAATACTTATAAACTTACCATCTACACGCTAAGGGCACCCCCTGTGGAGTACGAGCCTCGCATAAGGCATTGAGTTTGAAGGACGAGTTTGAAGCTACTTAACGGTGCGGGTTGGCTCGAGCAAGGAAGGGGTGGGCATGGACTGGGAGTTCGCGAGGGACCTCGACAACTAGGACAGAATTACGACGGTCTGCCTGTATGCTTTAACGACTGTGCGAGTTTCCATAATGCTCTTCTGGAGAAGGGATCGCGTCATTGTTTCCTAGGAATATTTATTGCGCAGTGTTATACGGCTTCGTGACGGGTCCGCTATCACCCTGTTAGTAAACATATTATGTATACTCACTGTCTTCATAGAGCGGCGCGCTGAGTACCTCCTTTCCTTTCTCCAGAGCCTCGTTGTACTCAATGATGTCCCCTTCCGATGATGGAGTGTCTTGCATCATATCATCTATCTCTTGGATCACCTGAATTCGCAGAAACATTGGAAAATTGTTAGTTTTAAAGACTGTTTTCTTAAGTGGAACTGTAATTACAAGTTAATCGTTCAAGAAAATGTTGGTAAGATTGGTATGAACTACAATTTTGGCGTTCAGAATCTTTTTAGTGTGTCTTAACGACGGGAGGCATCTAAAGGCCTATGAAGTTTTCAATTGTACTGGAAAAAAACGAAAGCAGGACAGGAAGCTAGAGGACCTTGTATTGTAGGGCTATATGCAATCCTTCAGTCCTCATCCTCACAATGTTTCGTTTCAGAGTGGCCGTAAAATCGAAGCATTTATTTCAAGTAGGCCAGTTACAGGCACTTTTGAACTGTCGAAATAAGATAACACTGAAATGTAGCTACAGTCCCAGTCTTAAGAAATAAAAACTGTGAACGTACTGTAGTTGCCCATTCCCTAGCAAAGAACTCTATGGAGAAGAACGGAAGAAACAGACACCATGGACAATCTTTTAAATTAGCATATTGTTACAAAACCTTGGTTACATCATTCATGTTGAGATGGTACACTATTTGAGAACGATGTAGCAAGATGTGCACATTAAAAGTGTCCATAATAAAAACCAAAAAAAATAATTCAAAACATAAAAATAAATAAATTCAACTAGGCCATGGCAATTATGAGATGACCAGTCACAACTGACAGCGCCCGTTCACCCCGTTCATGTAAGTCTACATGACTGCTAAACTGCACGCTGGTTCAAGACACAAGCCTGATTCTTGTTCAATTCTCATTGAGGACAGTCTATTACTGTAAAGAAATTCTCAGCACCAGCCCCGTCTCCTATACGATATGAGGTTATGTGTCGGTATTGCTATAAACTGGTTACTCGAGGTTGCGTGATGTTATCTTATGTGCAGTATTCCTTACCTCATCAGCAGTCTTAACGGGACACTCATGATCCTGGTGCAGGCCTCCCAGGATAAGAGCATGCATGTCTAGGTCTGAAGCCACGGCCTCATCCTCAGAGCTGTGGATCTCGTCGTCAGGTGTCATTGAACTCTGGACAAAGAAACATTTGGATGTGAAGGAGTTGCAGGTGAAAATATTGATGAACAAGAAGATATATATTTATGAAAAACAGTTATTGACGTAATGATAAGACACGTGATTGGGATATAAACGAAGACAAAGTAGCTTGTAGAGGTTTCGTTTTTGATAAATTTGAAAAATTTTAAGTTCTTAAGTAAGCTAAAGTGAAACTGGAAGCGAGTGAGTCGTCACTGCACTCAGTGCTTCATCAGAACTAAGTATCTAATGACCTTTAATACTGGCAATGTGGAAATAATTAAAACAGAATTTGTGCTGAAAATACACAAACGCCTGTCATATTTAATTTTCGCCGTACATAATTATCACACCGAACGTATGGTGTGAAATATCACACGCATTTGAATTTCACAAACTGCGATTCAAGCCTCATCAAAAAGTGTGGCACATTCATCGTCGTTTTGACGAGCATTACTTTATAATGATACATTAAAATAATTTTATTGTCCCACGAAACAATGCATAACTTTATTCACAAGAGTTTTTTGTTGTCGAGCATCGTATAACGTTATACTCGTAGACAAAGAATGAAATGAGAGAATCTTATGGAGATGACATGTGTGAAGTTACTTTGGTTTTAATTATTAATTATGTGGTTTTAATTATGAAAAAAGTTGTGAGGTTTAAAAGAAGATAATGATTAATTTCGCAATAGACCGTTAGTAGTAATCAACTCAGCAATATAGGAGAATGCGCAGAAGAATATAAAGTGTTGTTAAGAATTGAAAATAGAACGTTCAATAGATTGATAGATTTGAAATTAATGTTTTCAGAATACCCTACAGTACTGTCGACATTCAATTTCATAACCGTTCTATTCTCCGTTTCATCACAATCCAATCAAAGTTAAGATCTAGCCATGAAATGCAGCAATTGATAGAAATAATACTAAAATGACTATTACCTTCTTCTCATTAAGGTTCAAAGTAGGGATATGCATCTTCCTGGAGAACGATTTAGTCCAGTCGATCGGGAGGATATTCCCGAAGTTTCCTGTGATTGTCCACCACATTCTGGAAAAAAAGAAACACATCATAAGTATCAAAATGAAAAGCACCTGCTTTAGTATCCAACCAACTTTCATTTCAAGGAATTCGAAGATCCTTTGGGTACAAACTAATAAATCGTGGAATCCCTTTTTTCGAAGCGATAAAGACGGTACATTCGATGTCGAATATAGGTACCAGTTTAATGGAACTCCATTTAAGTTAGTACAAATACGATGATAATAATCTAAAGCCAGCATGATTTATGAAATAGTTTGGGTGCTCGTGCGTCGGTGGGAGATTTAAAAGGCCTCTGGATACCAAGTTTATTATTCTCGGGAATTATTTACGCTTATAACTATTAAAGATTACAACACGTACTACAATTAAGCGATACAGCGTTTATAGCCGACGCTTCATTACTATAAGATTGGATGGAATTCTCGTGTGAAGGTTCTCTGTCTTTGTTGAACTAAGTTACATAAGAGTCCAATTTCGTGAAGAATTTTTCACGCTAATGAGGTGTTAAAACCCAAAGAACAATGGTCACTCGGCTAACATGCTTGGACTAGTAAAATCTAACAAAACGTAACTTGATGAAACATATATCATTTCATTCGCCTATACAAATATAACTTAGTACGGCCTTCATAATATTTTTAAAAGGTCGGAGAATCAAGTAATTATGAAATATGTTTTTTAAGGTTATGTTGATATTTTAATAATCTGTGGCATTCAGATTAAGTCTATTCTCTATGTCTACATAAAAACATAATTGATCCAACTATCTATGAGTGATGCGTATGAATATCGATGGATGGAGAGGAAGAGGAAGGCCAAAGAAAAGATCGATGGGTTAGGTAGGCAGACGCCCGATAAGTCTGCGTGTGGCTAATATCGGAACTGTGGTCTACTACATACGGTGCATACCTATTTATTTATTTGAACATAAGTACTCTGAATCTCTCATATGTAGATATCATAAATAATAGGCATGGGCAAAATAAAGTTCATTTTACTCGTGCTTGACTGAAAACAGCTCTACATAATCCCTCTCTACTTGCAAGATTATTATTTTAAAATACGACAAATAAAAACACAAACTTTTTATATATTTTTTATTATAATTCTCTTATGAATACCTCATCAAGGAATGCAGCAGGAGCAGCTACATTTTGTTCATGTCTGGCCCAGCCGAGATACCAAACTATGGTCATGACATGTGCACAACATCCAAGTGTACGTCGACCAACAAGACAATTACAGCAATATTCTCTAATGCCAGATACCCCAGATGTGTTATTATTAATTAAAATGTATACATAATACTGTTTCCTCCCAATATGTCTTGACTTTATTCTACCTCTTATGATAGAGACTTCATTTACATTTATGTCTAAATCCGAAAAATCCAGAGAATCCGGTATTTCTCTACAGACCTCGATTCTGTACTGCCCATGGAATCTTACATGCTCTCCATAATAAGAGCGCGCTTGGCGAAGTTGATAAGTCCCAAGAGAGAATAAAATAAGTTCTTCGTATTCAAGACGTGGAAATAATAAATTATCTATCCTATCTGCAGTCATATTCACGAAATTGGAAGATCGTCTATTTAAATTATTGCTTTCAACTATGTCAGCTAAATGATTGTGCAAGTGCATTCTTTGGTGAATGCTGCTTAATATTTGAGGTGCATTATCGCGGTTTTTTAGCCGCACCCCAAAGCGGTTTAATATTGCTGCTGCGATTTGAAAATCTTGCATCATGTGAGGTAAAGATTTGTGAAAAAATTCTTGGCGAAATAATTTAAAATCACGCTTAAAATGTCCGTTAACTACTTCCACCACCCATCTGCATAATGTTACACATCTAGATCGGTTCGCTTGTGCTGTGGTTAATTGTCTTTCCCCCTCTAAGAGTGATTCCGGCATATATGGTCTATAATGACAATCTTCCAATAAATTAATGCAGTCGCGAAAACCTCGGTCTAGAATAAAAATATCGTTTTCTCGGAAATACTGTCTCAGAGGCAAGTTTTCTTCGTTAAATAAGGAGGTCATTATTTCAGCATCTGAGGTAGTGGCTTTATATGGACCAAAACAATCTAAAATATAACCGTCACATAGCACTAACATGAAAGGTTTTAAAAGATTTCTGTATTTGTGAAGTGAATATGATTCTTTTTGGAACATATAATTAGCACTCTTATGAGCATAAATGTATGTTCCATCACAAATAACAATGGGATGGTCTGTAACCGCTCCAGTATTACCATAAATTCCATTGGGAATTAATAAATTGTGATTTAATACATTCTGTCTGCTTATTTGTCCGATACCCAAGTTAACGGGGACAAAATATTGGATAAGTTTTTCTCTGACATTGTTCATCCATCTTTCTAGAGATCTTCGAGGGACACCTATTAGGCTAGCTATCCTCTCATCTGAATCTCCATTTCTCAATTTCATGAAATATGCTACTACACCAGTTACTCCTCGATGCAAAGCTTCAATTTGAGGAACTTCCGTCAGTAAATTCCTGAATTTTTCTTTTGTTAATCCAAGCCAGTATTGAAACAGATGATCATCTATGTTCAAAGGATCATTAAAATCAATAACATTATTACTGTTGTAATTAATAAAAGAAAACATATGTTCAACTTGTTCCACTGTAAACACTGCATTACTATTCTCCGAGTTGTACAAAGTGTCCCAGATATTGCTCATTAAATGGTCTGTACAGACCCTGGCATGTACAGGCAAGTAAAAATGATGATCAATAATTACTTTGATACGCAAATCATCAGAAATCCTATGTAGCTCCCGATTGGTGCAATTTGAAAATATACACTGAGCAGCAGTATTGGGAGCTCGTCTGTAGTTATCAAGTGTTATAGTTACACCTTGTGCAGGAACATGTTGTGTTACCACTGACGGCACATTAGGAATCCATTCAGATGAAGTTGAAGATACGCTGGGATTGGGCACCTCAATATCCACTTCATCAGATCTTTGTTCTGGTATGTCTTCGCTGTCAGCTATTTCTGACTGCTCAACTGCTGAAGGTGGTTGTTCAGGTGTCACAATATTTTGTTCTACTCGAGACTCTCCGACTACCATACTGGTTGAAGGTGACAGTACTGATTCCCTCTCTGTTTGGTCTACCTGCATGCGCAAAGCAGTTCTTCTTGCTTTCATCCAGCATGAATGACAAACTCTATCTCTGGTAGTTAACTAAAACAAAAACAAAGAACCAATTGGTAAACACATCTAATACAAATTCATAATTAACTTTTAACCTGATCACTGGCGAGAAATGAGGCACAATTTATTGATTTTTCATTATTATTGGACAGTTTAGAATTGTGATAGGATTTAGAGTTGTGAACATCAACGTAAATAAACAAGATACATGGTTAAGAGTTGGTTACTATAGAAAATATTAGCTGATGAAAAAAGTGCCTGACTTACCTCTTGTGATTCAATAGAATTCATTATAATGGTAGCAATCATTTGTTGCATTTCTGAGGGATTGCTGCGTAATATTTGGTCAGATTTTCTTCGAAGGATTGAACATCCACACATTAGGCATACTTTAGAGTGACCCAATACTTGAGTTTGACTACTTCCAGGAAGCTGGTTGTCATTGCTTGATATTTCTTCATGGATAATTTGATTAACCCTCATTATTGTAACATCTAAACAGGCCTGGCAGATGTTATCATATTCGGTAATCTGTAAAATGAAACAATTGCTGAAGAACCCATACCAAAGAGACACTATCAATTACTTATTTTTAAATACCCAAAAAACTTCAACAAATAGGATTTATTGTAATCTAAAAATAAGTGATTAAAGGCAGTCTAAATAGTAAGTTAACGAGTTGCAAAAACCAACTGACATATTATCATAGTAACAGGTAGGCTAAAATCTGTTGTGAAAAGGTACAAGAAAATTAACTAAACACTTACGATACGAGGGGAAATCCTTTCAGCAATAAAAGATATCACTCTTACGTTTTGCTCTAGGACAATGTGTCGCGCAATGCGGTTTACACATAATCCACAGTTAACACACAGAATCCGTGAAGACATTTTGCCACTTCCAATACCAGATCCAAAACGTAATGCAATTCCAAGTCCATTAAACGAATGCCAAGTCAACAAGAGAATAAACTAATCGGAGTCCGTAAGCAAAGCAAATTATCAAATAAAAAACAGGAAAATCGCACAAAACGCAAAGTCGTCGCCGAAACTACTCAAAGTCTCAAACTACAACGGTTTGCGCAGAAAACTTTTTTTTCTATTTACTTGTCAAAAATAGGGAGGGACGTAATCAATCGATTTATGGCAGAATCGATTTTAGATGTTAAATTATTAGATTTTTATTTAATTCATTGCATTTTTAACTATTGACCACGAAATAACATCAGATTCTATTAGTGGCTGACCGTAGTTTAATAATCAACGTGAGTTTATACGGTTTACATTGCCTGGGATTTCAATTCAATAAAAAAATAAAATCGACTTAGGCTTAAGAAAAAGTATCCCTAGTAGCAATTACCGTTGGCTTTCATATGCCAACAGTTGGGAATGTATTGGCAGACGGTTAGTTATTCCGCCAACCTAAACTTAAAATAGGCCCATTGTCGTAAACATGCACTATTTGCCCAACAGATAGCCAACGGCGGGCCTGCTGCTTCTGTTCCTACTGTTGGGAGATTTTAGTAGGGATTTAAGTTATTTTAACAACATCGGTCCAACTTAAAAACCCTTCAATGGCCCTGTTACAGCCACTCCTACCTACGGGTTGATAGCGGCCTAGCGGGGTGCGCGGGGGGCGGGCGGCGGCGGCACTGTCGCCCGACCCGCCCGCCATTTTGTTATTCATTCGTTGTTTGTTGTTGTGCACCTGCAGTTGCGGAGTACCTATTTGTTTTTTTCGCGATCGCAAGATAACATTAATGTATAAAGTTGTGGAATTTTTCGACAATGATGGATGCGGTGGGGAACTCGGTGTGGTACGTAAAGAGTGGATGACGCCGAAGAAGACTCACTGCATGTGGCCTCCGTTTAAAACCACAAATAAATTTAACAAATGCCTTGCCAGTAACGAGTCTCCCAATAAGCTAACGTGGACATTATGTCCAATAAAACGTTTATTCTATGAAACGGGTAAGTACCTAAGTTTTTCTTGTGGTAGTTTAATTAGTTATGTACCTAAAACCCGTGCGAATAAACTTGAGACCTGGGATTATGATGCTATAGGAAATACAACAGATCTGTTCCAACAACAATATACTATTTTGTTCATATTAAATAATCTCTGCAAATCTCTAAAATTTCATATAAAAATAGGTACTACGACGAATCATTAACCAAACTTTAATTGAATTTAATCCTCGGCCCGGTCTCAAGTTAATTCGCACTTAACCAGCTTGCGTGAAGTTCACATTCTAGCGCCGAGAAGTCGTGAGACAATCAGTGAACTGCTAATTATGTACCTAACTTTAAAGCTATAAAGCAAGGAAAATTGAATCTTGAAATAAATATGAGCGTCATTACTCATTAGAAAACTTATACCTAGGTAGGTACTTACCTGACTAAAACGCTCAATAAGTCAATTTTATTTTTAGATAACCTCTTAAAGGCGCGCCAGAAGTGTAAAATGGCAGAAAGTGATTCAGAACTGACTACTGATGTAGAAGAAGGTAGTAGAAAAAGAAAGAAGAAGAAAATTGTTTTTGATAGTGATGGTGAGACCGATGGAGAAAAGGAAAATGAAAAGTATGTAAAAATAAGTTATCCGAAACCACCTCACAGATCACTGGCTAGTAATGGTAAGTACCTAATACTTACTTAAATAAAATGTTGTGTGAAGTGTGAAGATTAATATTGTATTATCTTCACACAACATTTTATTACATACATACTAAAGTTATTGAGAAAATATTAATACAGTTGGGACCACGCCAAGCTTGACACTATAAACTTTGGACCGGCCCTGTAATGTATGGCATGTAGTACAAATCAGTGATCAACTTAAACTTGTAGGTAGTGTCTTGACGTGCTCCCAACTGTACCTATGTACCTAGCTATTTATTTAGCGCTGATCTACCTATTTAGTCGACCAAAAAAAAAACTAGATGAAAAAATAAAATCAGCATTTCAACATCTCTTAAACAAATAGGCATGTGTAAGTATGGTACCTACAGTGTAATTTTGTTTCAATAATTTTATAAGTGACCCTGTTGATGTTAATATTTTGTTCTATTTATGTAGGTACCTACCTATTTTTGTAAATAATTAAATAACTATTTAATCTTCTTACCTACAGTGCCTTGGATGGCAAAGGCAAGTACAAAACTGTATTGGTAATGCATCTGTTACTATCATAATAATAAGATACCTAACTAGGAAAGCTAATTATGAAAGATTAAGTTTGGATGTCTGGATGGATGTTTTTTACTCAATCACACCCAACAAGCTCATAACCCATTGATCACATTACACCAGAATAGCTGAATGGATATGGATGAAATTTGGCACAGAGAAAGATTATAGTCTAAATAGCACATAGGCAATTTTTTATCCCGGAAAAATGCACAGTTCCCGTGGGATAAAAGAATAGTAGTCCAAAGCAAAGGCAAAGCTGTGGGTGTTCACTAGTAATATTAGGTATTTCTCATAAATTTTATGTGTAAATAATATCATAATAATTATCCCAAAAAAGTGGGAACTAGAGATTTAGGTATGAGGATCGCACAATTCAAAATTTGATTGTGGTGCATGTTTCATTGTGATTTTATCTTTGTTTCTTCTATAGATTCTTCCTCAAGATATGACTATGTAAGCAAACCCAATAAAAAATTAACTCAACACTTTAATGTTGATGGTAAGCTTTTTTTTCTCTATTTTGACAGAATTAACTTCCACCGTTTTACAATTTAATCTAAGTAGTTCTATATGATTGCTTGTTTTTAGATTCTCCAATGCCAAATAGCCCACACAGTGTGGACACACAGCAAGACAGTAAGTGTACCATGTAATATTAAAATTAGGTATTTCTCATAAATTTTATATGTAAGTAAACTAGCTTTCTGCCCACGACTTTGTTCGTGTAAAATTCGGTTGTCCGCAATGACCACTTTAAATGACCTCCTCATTGTATAAAATTTAGTACTATGGATAGGTCCAGCTGTAGCTCTGTTTCTACCTACCCGAATGAGACCAAACTCCCTTGCAAGTGCACACCAAGGGCCTTCTACCACTGCAACTATGAATGGGTGGCAGTGGGTGGTCATGGAGAAAACGCTGGAGACAATAACAAACACTTTCCTATATATTGATAATATATTGATTTAGCACGAAAAAGTGAAATAAAAATTTAGGAGCATACAATTTAAAATTTCATTAAGGTGCATGTTTCATTGCGATTTTATCTTTTTGTTTATTTTATAGATTCTGCCTCAAGATACGAGTATATTCCCAATAAAAAATTAAGTCTGCAAGATTTTAATGTTGATGGTAAGCTTTTTTCTATCTTTTGACAGGATTACTAAACGCGTCATTCATTGTCGTTGAAATGTCAGTGCAGGTACATTGAGTGACAGTTATGTAATATTCTGTAATTTTGGTTTGATAAATATGTGAACGTGTATTTTATTTAAGTAAGTAAGTGAACGTTTACTAACATAGGTATTATATTAAAATGCTACTTTGTAGCTAATAATCCCAAAACTATTTTATGAGCCAACAAGATATTCGTCGGAAGATTTCATCTGTCAAAATTGAATGAACAATTGAAAATATGAATTTGACTCTTTTACAATGAAATATGGTCTTGGAAACATTAGTAGCAACCTAAGAAATAGTGATAATTCATTATTTCATGTTTTCGAGGCATAAATATTCATATCTAAATAGATTTCAAGTATTTTCAATTCAAGGTTTCCAGCGCAGGATTGGCATTGAAGTGTCAATGCCCAATGCCCAATGCCCAATGCCAAATGCCAAGATCCAGTGGGATCAGGCCGTTTACGTTCAGTCCAGTAGACAGTCTTACTGTGTTGAGGTACATTACGCGGCGACCACTGACACGCGTTGCGTTTACACGGATCCAGTGCCCCTGGCACATGGTGTACGGGGGAGGACACTGGATTGAAAAATAGGAACGTAGTCTATTCCAATCCAGCGCTGGATGCTGGACGCTGTACTGGACCAAGTGCTGCAGCCTTGAGAGTTATTATAAGTGGAGCGATAGGCATTTTTGTGATTTAATCCTTGTTTTATTTATAGATTCTTCCTCAAGATATGAGTATGTAAGCAAACCCAATAAAAAATCAACTCTGCAAGGTTTTCATGTTGATGGTAAGCTTTTTTCTCTTTTGACAGAATTAAGTTCCACCATTTTACAATTCAATATAGGCAGTTCTAAGTTATTGCTTGTTTTTAGATTCTCCAATGCCAAATAGCCCCCCCTGCAGTGTGAACACACAGCGATACAGTAAGTGTCAAACTCATTTTGATGATAAAATTATGAAGTCAATTTTATTATTCTTATCATATTACTGTCTTAATTACAGGTCCAGTATTATCAACACATTCAACACCAAGCCAGCCACTAATACTGACAGAAATCAATTCTTCTCTATGTAAATATGATTACTTTTCAAGTACATAATAATGACTAGCTTATGCTTGCAACTTCCTCTCTACTAGTTAAAGTGGACAGCCAATAGTATAAACACACTAAAACTCAGAGCTCACATAAAAAAAATAAAAAAATATATTAACAAAGATTTAATGTTTCAGCTAAAATTGCAAACTACCTAGGGGAAATCACGTCTGCAATAAAGGAATTACAACTGTCCCAAGGGGAAGTTTTATCAAGATTATCAACCACATCTGCTGCTATACCAGAGCGTTTACCAGAGAATGTATCTTTACCATTAAAATCAGGAACAGATATAATCAGTTTGGAAGTTTGGCTGGAGAACGAAGAAAACAAAGAGCTTTTGGTACTTATTTATTTGCAACTCAAAATTTGTATATAATTTATCGTTAAGTACTGGCAAATTTGTTGCTTACTGGCATACTTACTATAGTGGGTTGTTTTGTGTTTGTTGCAGATAAACTACTTGACCTACATTGGTGGGAACAAAACTGGTCCTATCACAAGAAGAATCCTTGAACGAATATTTGACAAAAACTTAGCTACAAAGTGTAACTGGACAGGAAAAAATAATAAAATTGCTTTAAAAGATTTACAGCTGATTAAAGTAATTATAGGTAAGTTAAGCCTTAATTATGTTTTTTCTAAGAGAGTGATAAGATAAAAAATTAAGTACCTAACTGTAACTATCATACACACTCATAGCCTAGGAAGATCCTGTATTGTGGGTGCCATGGACACACAAAGAGATATGCAAACTCAATATCTGCTCTAATCGGGAATGAACCCGGGTCCTTCAATAACATTTGGATGATTTAAATAAACTGCACACTGGTAGAGTGATCAGGTTACTGTGCGAGTGGTCACAGGTTCGATTCCTGCATTAATATTTGTAAAGACTAATTACTTATTACTTATTTTTGTATTGAAGTGTATTTTTGTATATTTTAGGTGCAGTACGTAAAAACAAGGCTGCAGAGAAAGAAACTGATCATGGAATAACTGAAATTATAGTTAGTTGGTTTAGATTCGCCAAGGACAGGGATGGAGGACGTGAGAGTCGTAGAGCAAGAAGCAATTAATTTTTCTAGTTACTCTGGTGTGTCAGAGAGAACAAAATCCCGCCATCGAAGTGCTATTAAAAATAGTCTTACACGTGAGTTACAAGTTGAGGTTGAACGTATTTCGAATAACTATTTTAGTTTGAGTCCACCCTTAGTTTTGTATAATGTTAATAATGATAGTCCTAGTGAGATTGAAAGTAATTTGGAAAATAATAATGCACCGCTTATATCTCATAACAATAATACAGAAACGAATTTTGCTACATCTCTCATTTCGTGGTCTCATGACCACAATATTTCGCACTCAGCTTTAGATGCTTTGTTAAAAATACTAAAACCTTATCATGCATCATTGCCTAAAGATTCACGGACATTGTTACACACGCCAAAGCAAATTAATGTTAGAGAATGTGATGCCGGCTCTTTCATATATTTCGGACTTTTACCTAATATACTAGAAAGAGCTTCTACTGGGTTAATTGACAATCAAAACTACCCTATAATTGATTTAAAAAAATTAGAAATTAATAGTGATTTATTGACTGTAACTGTTAATGTGGATGGCTTACCCGTACATTCTAGTACAAATTATTCTTTTTGGCCCATTTTATGTATTCTAGATCAGTGTATTAACAAAAAGCCTTTCATTGTCGGGCTTTTCTATGGTGAATCAAAACCAAATAATGTTAATAATTATTTACGACCCTTCGTTGACGAGTGTTTTGAGTTAGAAACAAATGGTATAACCATTCAAGGAAAAAAGTATGCATTTAGATTGAGTTGCATTGTAGCTGATGCACCTGCACGTGCATTTATAAAATCCATTAAATCACACAATTCTCTACATGGTTGTGAAAAATGCACCCAGGAAGGAGTGTACATTGGTAGAACCACATGGCAATACTCACGAAACTTAAATCTTAGAACTGATCTTGACTTTAATAATGTGCACTATGAAGATCACCAGATTGCAAAATCTATTCTTACAGAACTGGAAGTCGGTTTAGTGACACAAGTACCCTTAGACTATATGCACTTAGTGTGTTTAGGTGTAGTAAAAAAATTAATACGTGTTTGGATTGAAAATGGACCAAAAAAGTGTAAGCTTAATTTTTTAAAAGTGACTACAATATCACAAAGGCTATTAGAAATTAAAAAACATTATCCAGCTGAATTTTCTAGACGACCAAGACCTATACAATTATTTAAACATTGGAAGGCTACGGAGTTCCGATCTTTTGTTTTATACCTCGGCCCTGTAGTTTTACTGAACATCTTGTCTAAAAATTTGTATGAACATTTTCTAGCATTACATTGTGCAATATATATTTTATGTAGTGATTTTTTTTCAGTAAGCGAATGGCGCACGTACGCCAATGACTTATTGCATTGTTTTGTCCGTAATGTTCCAACCCTGTATAGTAAAGAACTTCTGGTATATAACTTTCATAATCTTTTACATTTAACAGCAGATACTGAAAAATTTGGTAATCTAGATAACTTCTCTGCTTTTCCCTTTGAAAATTTCATGAGTAAAATTAAACAAATGGTTCGATCTCACAGTCACCCTTTAGAACAGGTTGCAAAAAGGATGGGTGAATTTAAATGTTCAAGTAAATATTCACAAAAGAAAACAGTGATAGTTAGAAAAAAAAGAATTGTAAAAGTAATTTTAGATAATAAATGTATCTTAAGTGTCAATTCTTGCTTTAATACTAAAGAAGGTGATATTGTGGTCATAAAATCTATCAAAGAATTTCCTGAAAGAGGGTCTTACAAATTGGAATGTGATAATTTTTTGGATAAGGTTGATTTTTATACAGTACCAGTAAGAAGTAGTCTGATAGGCATATATAAAGTTAGTCGTACAGAAAAAAAATATATTTCTTCATCAACATTAAATAAGAAGTGTTTGTTGCTACCAAATTTTATTGAAAATGATACTTTTATTTGCATTCCATTTGTAAGTATGACACTTAGTCATTAAAATGTTAACGTACTTACTTTATAGATATTTTTAGTTCTGTTTTTTGTTATTATAGAGAAGTTATTTTTAAGTTTTGTTTTTTTGTTATTCCAAAGAAGTTATTTTTAAGTTTTGTTTCTTCTTCAGCCGTGGTGTAAAATTTGAACTGTACACAAATATACTTATTCAATTACTTAACATAATTTGTATTTCATTTAATTTCAGCTAATTAACTGACAGAAAGTAGGTCAATGCAGACGACACAACGTCCTCTCATGTACTCATCACTTCAAAGTGCAAAAGAGAGACAATACTGTATCGGTGACGTTTGTATGTCGTCGTCTGGGTTGGCCTCGAAATTTTTCAGCCTCAAATATATACTATTCCTAATTGCATATAAGGCCTCGGGGCAAGGGGCTCATTTATTTCAGGCTCCGTCTATACGTATAGGTCGATCGATGCAAAAATCCAATAGGAGTGCCAATCCAGAGGTACAAGCCTTTTTGATAAATGTTTTTTCGCAGGTTTAAACAATATCTTAATCACAATCACATAAGATTCCATTTTACGCTAATTTATTACGTACAATACCAGTCTATGGCATCAGGCAGGGAAAGCTATAACTTTTAAAAATCCTGAGCCTCTAGGCTGGGGCAGCTGCCTCCTCTTGGCGACGCCCAAGACAATATATATATAATACTCAACTAGAATAATTAGTTTTAAACTAGTTCAAGCTTGGCTAATGACGTACCTATTTGGTCCAGTTCAGGGGGGGGCAATTGCACCCATTGCCTCCCCCCCCTAACTGTATCCGCGCCTGCGCCGGCCGCATGCACGTCTCTGCAGATGTACCTTATCTGCTTGAAAATAAGGTTGGTTTTTCAAAACACATCGCTAAAACCAACTTTATTTTGAAGCCACTATGGTTCATGTACAGCGACGGCCGATACGGCCGCGGTACGAGACGCGTCGCTCTGAAACCAGCCATAGAACCAACCAACATACAACCGCTTGCCTACATGTAATATGTATCGTTGGGCCTACCCATAACACGTTGTTTTTGGGCCTTCGTAGGGCAATGCACGTTGGCCCCATCGCAAGTTGGGCCTTCGTAGGCAAATCCACGTAGGCCATCAGTGTTTGGCCCAACCCGCAAACTGCCCGCCAATTGTATGCATTTGCCAACTAACCAGAGGTATGTGGCCCAACTAAATGCCAACAAAAAATGCTACTAGGGATGGCCTTCTCTAGCAAAGTTAGTAATTACGGATGCGTTCAAAGTTAGATATTTTAAACTGCGTTCTATTAATTAAAGTAGTTTTTTCTTTAAGCGATTATCTCTATTTTCCCTGCTTTTAAAAATAAACTGATGGTACAGAATAATTACAGTAACAATGCACTACATATTAGTGACAGTCTCATCTCGGGAACAATTTCTGTTTTTTCTTAGTCCGCAGTGACCATTATTCTTTCTCGGCAACACTCAAGATTTGAAGTTAAAACGTCTTGGAGGTTGTCATAACAATACATATTACAACATACAAACACTCACAACATATAGGTACACAAACACAACATATACACAGTCCTATCTTAAGAATGGTCAGTCAGTCAACAAAGTAGACACTATGCACTTTGCACTCTAAATAAAGATAAGTAAGGTCCTGGTTTCTTATCTACTAAAGGTCACAAACTTGAATTCGTGAACCTGTAGTTAATTCACCGACATCCTGACTTCCCGACGGCGACGCTGGGAAGAGCTCAATTGCGTCAGTTCCCAATTATTCGCCAGCAAGGTCGTTGTACACGCAGAGCCGAGGTTTCATCATTTACAGCTTTGGTTTTATAGTACAATTTCTTTAGATAGAACTCAATTTGTAATCACGATTCTCTTTGATCGTTTTCTTGATTGAACAATTTTGGAGACTGGAAAGCAGCACGTTAATTTGTTTGTACGAATCATTGTGGTTTGGATTTTGAATGCGATCAGTTATTTTGGGAGTATTTGAATTGAAAAGTTTCTGTTTCGGTAAACAATCGAAGAGTCAAGAGTCGTTGCAACGTTATACAACAAAGTAAAATTTCTCAAAGCCAGGAGCACATTATTACAAGTACCTCATGAGTGTTTATAGTGTTCTTTATTTCGTGTTGTAGTGGAAATGTAGAGGATGATACATGTATGATCACCTAGTCGCGCCCGTGAGTCAGCCGGAGGCATAAATTGGCGCTAATTTGAGATCTCGCGGCACGCCACCGCTCAATTGAGGAATGTGTCACTTCATATTACGTATAAGTACTGCATCTGATCAGGACTTGGTACGTTTGCATGACGTTCCAGTGAATAATGGCATTAATGCTTCCCAACAAAAACATCAAAGGCACAACTCATACAATTTGAAGGAAATAATATGTATAACATTCTCCTAGAAACCTCAAAAAGTAATCATGAAAAACTTGAACGACCGAAACTAAAGAGCAAGTTTGGAGCCAAATATCGAAACACTTGTATAATCCCAAGCTCATTAAAATACTAATAACGAACTTTAGAACCAAATTTTCGCTAGCAACGCACTATCAAATGTCATTTCAACACCCAGTGAGCAAGTATAATAAAACCGCCTAGAAAGAACTAGATGCTATTCTCGGCTTCACAGCAGATGTAGCTAGTGTAGCTACGAGTAGAGCACCTAAATGTGACCTAGAAAACACAGGGGATCTTTGAAGTTATTTTAGATCTAGAAAGAAGTAGGCACTGTATGTGACTTCAATGTGTGCAAAGTTTGAGTAAGCTTGTTTTAGAAGTCATACACATACTCTTATAACTCTTTTTACTCTTAAGTACTCTTTACTCTTAAGGGTAAATAGGAATTTATGACAGCCTAAGGCTGTCATGAATTCCAAACAAGGAAAGCACTGCTGTGTTGGGACGTCAAAAATGCAAGCTGGCCAAATAGCTTAGCATCTGTTTTCGTTGTGGCAAGATAAATCTAGATGAACCTGGACAGAACAGAGTGGACTTACTATTGTTTTAATAGGGAAAGCACTGCTGTGTTGGGACGTCAAAAATGCAAGCTGGCCAAATAGCTTAGCATCTGTTTTCATTGTGGCAAGATAAATCTAAATGAACCTGGACAAAACAGAGTGGACTTACTATTGTTTTTATTGTGTCACCTAAGATTACTTATTTGGTCACCTGCATTTAGCCTGGATTAACATATGTGTATATGTTGATATTTGTCACGTGATTTCTCTTTGAGTACTTACATCATGACATGGTGCAATACAGGGTTTGGTAACGAGAGACCGAGAGAAATATAATTATTTGGTTCAAAATATTATATAAAGCTTTCTGATACTGAGACCGAGTGTGATTTATCTTATCAATTTTTTACTGTTCTCATCTCATTAATAATCTTATCTCGTAAAAAAAAGTTGTAGTAGCACATGTGTACTCAGAAAAGTAACGGGACGTTTTTTTTGTCTCTCACAATACTATTTCTATTACGTCAGCAGCTGGGATATCATTTTTTGTTTCACCTAGCTTTTAAGCGGAGGCGTATTTAGTTAAAACGATACCATTAATGTCGATAGCATAAGGTCTGTTGCGGTCGTTAGCATTGCGTCAGTCCATCACACCATATGGCCATCTGCGCTGATTGAAACGACACTCACCCAACGATGACATTTTGCATGTTTGTCTCTTTATTATCACGTGTTAGCAACGCATTCTTTTGGTTAACTTCAGAATGACATTTCCAGTTATCCAAATAGATTACAGCAATGTTTAAGTGTAGACAAAACATTCGTTATGTAAATATTTATTCCGTAAGTGCAATCGTTGGTTTGGGATGGGATGTTTCATCTTTCGTCTTTATTGTCTCAATGGCAAAGGGATTATTCGAAGCTTACTGTTTATTTATTATCTTTAACATGGAAGATGGAATGAATGCTTTTAAAATGTCTGATGGGAAGATAAATTACATATTCAATTTCGATTATTGAAGATTATTCTTTTATATTGATAATATTTGAGAGATTATTTTTTTGGCTTGCCTATCTTATTTTCATAAATCACTTTTCTATGAGTTTACAATTACCGTCTCCATTGAAACAAATGCGTTGATTTGACGGGATGTGGTTTGTAAACATGCCATTGTTGCAGTTTAACTTGCTAACAACTTTTCTTTTTGGGTTTTTCTTGCCTACTGCTACTGTAGACCTTTTTACAACGAATAATATAGTACTTATAGTAATTCATTAAATCGTTATTGCAGAAACCACATTAAACGAGTATGATGCTATACTGTTATTATATTCGGTTTGGGGTGACTAACAATCCATTGAGTATTTTTCCTTTCTTGGCGAACGCAATGAAATATGGGTAAGCCCGACGGTGCTGACTCATAGCCTACTTGCTCTAGCGTAGGCGCACGCATGTGACAATATAGGTCTTACGATCCGCCAAAAAAGTCTACCATGAGTGTGAGGTCGCTAAACGTGATCAAAAATGGCCGTTCCACTGACTCCCAACGGTTTCACCATCGCTCTTATAAGGTGTGGTGTACCGTTAAGTCGTGTTTACTTTTCATATTAGCAAATATGATTTGAATACGACTCCGCTGTTGCATGTAGCCATTACATGCTTTGTTGACTGTGATATTATCTGCACTTTATTTTACTGCGTTGAAAAGGAAAAGATAGCTTGGTACGACTAACGTGTTAAGTATGTTACAAGTTGCGTCGCGTTCTTTATTGTAATAAGACTTTTTGTGTAGTTTTTATTATCTTTGGATATTTATATCTCTAAGTATATGAAGAAATCTACCGTGATTTCATCTATTGCATCAGTAGTGCTGTTGACCGATTCTTTCGTTTCTAATTCGTTTGTTATTTTATGAAGATCATCTCAAATCTCAATGGTAATTTTAGAAGGAACTACGGTACCTAACTAGTCTACCTACTATATAAGATTACCAAGCTTGCTATATCAAGCGTTACAGTTAGTTAAATACTTCATAGCCATTACATTCACACGTCATTCCCACAAGGACGATCCAATTCAGTTTAATTGGTTTCATAACACAAGGTATAAAAAATTGTTCAATGACCCATAGAAAAATAAGTCTATTAATTTACATCAGTTCAAATCTAAAATATAGTCAAGTCATGGAAGAATTCGGCAACTGTTTAGATTGTTCATCATTTAACTCATTGGAAGTCATTTGGTAGCATTAGAGAAACTGATATGTCATCGGGAATTGAGGCTCTCAATTTGCATCATTTTATTTATGAATAAATTGAACATGATCGACGACGGCCCTGTCTGACGATGACGTTCTCTTTTGCGTATCGAATTTCTCTCCATAAGTTATTTGCCTCCAATTATGAAAAATACAACCTGATGTCACGACGAAAACATAACTGCCAATTATTTTGACGCCATAATGTATGAAACAAACACATAAACAGAATTGAACATTTATTTTGCAAATAGGGCAAGTTGTCCTTATAAAACAAGTATTTTATTACTAAAAAGCTTATCAAGCTAGTAATCACAGCAGCATAGCGTAGGCTGAACCAAACATGACCTCACAACCATAAAAGGCTAGCCTAGGTAAGGCAGTAAAAACAAGGCGTCCATAGTAATTTACGATGTGAAACAAAAAAACAACAATAGAAGCATTTGAAACTGCGCTTTTACATAAAGTTTGGCTAACGACTGCTAATGTGCAGGTTAACAGTAAATCTATAAAACTGTATTTAGTTGATTAAAGTAATAGAAATGCTTTAATGACTGTGTGAAGTGTTATGTTATATTTCGGATTATGGGTAGCTAACGGCTCTGAATGTGAGAACGATTCGCAGAAGAAAGATTTTAGAGAGGTAGGTACACTAGGTACCAGTAGCGAAGGGTCAATTTTTGTAAGAGGTAAGCCGTAACTACATATCTTTAATGTGAATAAATTATTTGTCTATAGAATACTTACTGTGCCATTTATCAAAGGGAAGCGGGAAGCCAGTAGGAATCGAGTTGTATGAAACCGAAATATACGTGTCTTTGAATAAGTCTTACAAGTGTGTGAAATAAATATTTGTTTTTAAGAATCTCCATTACATGTGAAAGGTTTCTATCGAGATGTTTTCTTTACTTTTACAGTTTATGAGTACATTATGAACGGCCAAAGTTCAGTTAAAATTTGTGCAAAACACCAATTTTTGGAGGCGTATACTGAATCTATTTCTACAATTTTTATTTTTTTGCTACCATAGAAACTTAGATATAATGCACAAAATACCTATTAGTTAAAAAAAAAACAAAGATAGATGTGTAACAACTTCATAATCACGTACGAGCGTTTGTATGAAAAGTATGACTGACGGGTTGGCCGCTCTTAAGTTAATCTTACGGTCAAAGTCGGCACAATAATCATCCAGCCCTTCCAAGCCAATCAACCGATTAATCGCCGTATCAATATAATAATATCGAGTTCTCAGAATCGGCTTTCTTATTTTACTGACCAATCGAGCGTGAATCCATGATTATGGTGTGTTGCGTATACGCACTGGTGACGATGACTGTGCCAAGAGACGCAGTGAATCTGAACTGTACTTTTAATTTATTATTTTATTTTATAAATAATTTAGTCCAGGCAGCATGAATTAATTTAGGTACAGATTTATTACGGTGCCTTTTAAAATGAAATTATTGTGGTGATTTTGCCTTTGCCAACGTTAGGAATTATATCATCAGTCACGTCTGTCTGACTCTCTCAGAGACATTACAAGTTATTTTCTTTTGAAGTAACTAGTAAACTAGTTCATACACACAGCAATTTACTTATTCCGGTAAAAAAGTAAAGTTTTTGGTATCATGTCAAGCAATCCGTTCTTAGTCGTCGTAAATCAGCAAATAATTTGGAATTTATTACACTTCCGCACCTATAAAGTGTAGAATTTAAGAATTCGTACAGGTTCATCCAACCGAGTCAGTGATAGTAGGTACTTACTAATTAAGTAAACAAAGTTAGGTTCGATCGTAAAAAATAAAAGAAAATGGCTCCTTGTCTACCTCCTACACTAGGCATAAATGTATGTCTGGCGTATCATTAGCATACATAAGCAAAGCAGTGAAGGTGATTATGTCCAATGAATCAATAATAACAATGTAGGTAGTTGTGGGCTACTTATGCATCAGCTGATGTCATGTATTTTTAGCAGCCTCTTTGTTGGCTAATTACTAGTTGGGTCAGTCTGCTAATAAATATGGAAGGTTTTGTAAAAATGACGAATATTCATATTTGTATGGATTAAATGCAATTTTGTGCAGAAACTTTTGTTTTTTTTTCTAACCGATCTTTAAAATTCAGAGCATTTACGAGAAACGGAATAAATGAAGCCAAAAATATTCCAGCCAGTGTTTGATCGCTCGCAGACGCAGCTCGTTGGTTCCAAGAAATCCTGCGCGACTGGATTTTGGTTCACGGATTCCTGACTGGCCAAGTAAGGGCAGTCGGCTAACTCAAAGTGTTTACACAACGTACAATCTTACTTTTATTAGCTTTTGAGAATGTGGTTCTTGAGTGTGGACTCAAAATTGGAAATTATAATACAGTGATGGTAAGGTTTTCAAATTAAAACTTTGTTTATAAGAAACAAGAGGAGAATTCTATTGCAACAAGGTCAATATGAATTAGCAGACTTTAGCTTCACTTATGTGATGCGCAATTTAATGTCGGTCTATATTTGTATAAAAAATATTTTCAAAACTAATACTAATACTTACTAATACTTTTCAAAATTAGAACTGACTTCCATAATATAAATACACGCAGTAAACACGAAATTGAAACTAAACTCAGATTAACTAAAACTAGCAAGTCTTTTCTTATAAACAGTATACGCTTTTATAACAAGTTGCCAAAGTCAGTTATAGAACTGACCGAAGGAAAATTCAAATATTACATCAAACGTGTCCTTATTAAAAAAGCTAAATACAAAATCAAGGACTACGTCGAAGACAAAGAAGTTTGGCTTTAGTTCCTTCTGCGCATGCGGCTTCCCTGGTAGGTAGCTCATAAACGGCACAAATATGTGGATGTTTCTAACTATTCTCAATCTCATTTTTCTCATCTATCTAACCAGATTCTTTACGATAGTTTTCAAATCATTTATACATCTTTTGCTCAGAATAGTTACAGCACTGATGACAATATTTGTGTCACTTGTTTAATTTACTATTTTACAATATTTTCTTACCTTTGTGTAGATTCTTTTTTACCGATTGTTTGTGAATGTGTGAACATTACAGGCTTTGTAGATTCCCAGATGCTCGTTAACTTTTGTTAACTTTTCATATTGTTTTAATTTTTTTTGTGTAGTAAGAAACGACCTATTGTCGGGCCTATGCTGTTCCCCCATACTTAAGTACTAATGCTGTAACATGATAATATTGTAACACCAAATGATTTGAAAATAGTAACCATGGAGTTTCTTGCCGGTTCTTCTCCATAGGAAACGACCAACCCTAACCGTGCACCTTTTTGTCGACGTTTTATAAGTGCCCATCATTCAAAATCAAAATATTTTTATTTCCCATAGGCCTATATGGGAAATAAAAATATTTTGATTTTGAATAATTCAAGTAGGTAGGTTAGGTTAGCATTTCTAGCGGCCGTTGATCCCGTTATCAGCTGTAGTTAGTTGGTACGAGTATGACGAAGATATCGCTACACTTCAGTTCTCCTTCGAGTAGGATGTAATAGATTTGACAAGAATTCACGTATTATATAAGCATCTATTCTTCTTCTACAAGTTATAATTTCCAAGAATTCGAATATTATTCATTGTTCGACATTAGTAACATTGTGACTACGTTTAAACGGCATTCGCAGTCATCCGGGGAGATAAGAGTGAATGAGGTTAAGTTCACTTCTCCATTCCACATACTGGCATACCGCATGTGTATTATCACTGACAAGTCATAGGTTACATTCATCATTGGAAAAAAAATATTCAGATTTATTATTTCTCGCGTTTTGGAAATAAAGACATCATTTTAGCAAAACAATAAGACAGTTGATACTTGATTACGCTATATAATTGGCATCTAAAGTAAGTTTAGCACTAAAATGGTCAAATCCATGCATCAAAGTCATGAAACTTGCTGAGTCTAGACTTCATTTTCAAAATGTTAGATGAAAAGAAATCAATTGCTACAAATCTTCCTATTCATTCACATGCCGTGTTCTCGTGTGAATCCACAGTTAGATTCAATAGAAAATGATTTGGAGTTTCTGATTGGACATGTTTGAGTGACATTGAGGGCAGCTTGAGCGTTGCTCGAAAGGTCAGCCAACAAGCTTCCAGTAATTGTGATGTTTCGAACAGTAATCACAAGACGAAAGGCTCATTATAGAAACTTTCTTCAATCATCATTACACCAATTGTTAGTAAACATACTTATCGTTTAAAGAGAAATAAAATATCAGTATTCACAGATAAACAATCGACAATAAACAACTGAGAAGCGTATATATACCTTAGCTGACATTTTTTCTACTCCCACGTGGCATAAAATTCTCAATACAATTTACAATCTTATTTGAATAGAAATAACGGCTTTCTTACAATAGCACGGTTGACATTATAAAGTAATAAATATCCTAGTCAAGTCAACAGAAGCCTCCCTAGAGGCAATATTTCATTGTTAAATACCTTACTGACCTTTTAATGCCGTAACCTTTAATCTTTCTAATTATTTTACGAAAATGTTTGTATGTGTATTTTATGGGTTCATTGTTACCATTTTTATGTTGGGCTAAAACACCTAAGTAAGTATTCTATTCCGTTTCTTTTCCTACACAGCAAACAATATTTTTTACCACGCGTCAGTATGTATGTAGGTAGGTACCACGAACTATTCTCAGAAACTGCTGCTCCGATTGTGATTGAGATGTCACTTCCAGAGTAAAGTATCAGTTACAGTGTCAAGTTACAAAAGCATTCTATATAAGAGTTCAGGCTGGTACCGTTTCTGACATCTGGTTCATAGACCTACCTACATCTATTCAAATTTCCGAAACAAAAGAAGAGTCCATGACATCGTAATCGTACGCTTTTTAGACCACCTTACGAAGCCTCACATTACAATGATTTCACGATGTAAGGTTTAGTGATGTATGAGGAGTTTATCTCCTTCCTCCTCCTCCTTATACATATAAGGAGTTTATGACAAATGACTATAATTAGGTACTGGTTGGAGCCCTCGGCGCGGCGCCGGCGACGGCCCTACTCTTCAATTATACAATTAAGTGTCAATGGGAGAGCGTTAATCTTATTGCGTTTAGTTCCTAATTGATGGGGCGTTAGTGAACTGTCTTGGTAGATGCAAGATTTCACAAGAAGTGAAGTCTTCAAATAGGCTGGTATGGGGACTTATTTACAATTGGGAAGAGAAATAGAGAATAATAAGAAAACAAGGATGTTTACCCTTAGAACCTTCCTACTCTCTTTCCTATAGATTTTCCAGGGCGACTAATAAACAAAATACCTAACTATAATACAAAGTGCTACAATGAATTTAAATACAATAAAAAGATAAATAACTCGAGCAAAAGAAACTGTGAGAAATGGGTTAACAATAACATAAAGATAAGTTGTACCAAAAGAGACAAACTATTTATAAAATGGAAAAATGACCCAAATAATAAAATACTCAAGTTAGAATACAATAAAACTAGAAATAAAGTTAATAAAGTCATAGTAACTAATAGAAATAATTATTACAGAGAAGAAATAGCGGGATACAAAAATAATCCCAAAAAACTGTGGGAAATCTTAAATAAACTTACCGGTAAAATAGTGAAGTCTGTAGATGAGGTGATAACGAACGCCTTTTTAAATGAATCAAATAATGAGTTGAGTATCGCTAATGACTTTGCAATGGAATTGGAAACCAGTGTGTTTAATATGGTGCCCAGGTGTGACAGACCCCTGCTGGATGAACGCGAATTTATGAAAACCCAAGATAAATCAATGTTTTTTAAAAAAGCTACACCTCTTAAAATTATTAAAATCATTAAAAACCTAAATACTAATAAATCAGCTGGATATGACTCCATAAGAATCATGGATATCAAAATGATAGGAGATAAAATTGTTAATGCAATAGTAAAGTTAATTAATGCGAGCATTCAACAAGGCAAATATCCATCAGAATTAAAAACAGGTATAGTGAGGCCCATTCACAAAAAAGGCAAATTCAATGACTTGTCAAATTACAGACCCGTAACAATATTGCCTGCCATAAATAAAATAGTTGAAAAATTTATATGCGACCAAATACACTCTTTCTATCGGGATAATGACATAATTTCCAAGGCGCAGTATGGCTTCCAAAGCAAAAAATCCACAGCTCAACTACTTTCCAATTTTACTGATGAAGTCAACAACTACCTAGATAAGAAGCAGCATGTTATACTCATCTTCATTGATTTCAGCAAGGCGTTTGACACGCTCGGGCATAGTACACTATTAAAAACACTCGAAAACTCGGGAATAAGAGGGAATTTACTGGACTGGTGTAAAGAATATCTTCGTGGTCGAAGTTTTCACGTCAAAGTTGGTTCTAGCCTTAGCAGACCTGTAAACGTGACGAAAGGCACAGCCCAAGGTTCAGTGTCTGGTCCACTTCACTATCTGGCATACGTGAATGACCTAGAAAATATTATAACACAATGTTCCCTTTATCAATACGCTGATGACACCTGTATACTCTCTGCTAACAAAAACCTTGATTTAGCCGCAGAATGTTTGCAAAAAGATTTTACTGCTATGACTAAGTGGGCCCATGATATGGGACTTGTTCTCAATCCACAAAAAACTAAAGTAATACACGTACATTCAAGTCACATAAATACTTACTATCCTTTTCAAATCATAGCTCATAGTCATGACTGTCTGCATAAAAACGCACCAGACTGCCACTGCCCGCCTATAGAGCAAGTTCCATATCATACCTATCTGGGATTAATAATTGATAACCGATTCAACTGGAGTTACCAGGTGGAATCTGTCTGCGGCAAGTTACGTGCGATACTCACCAAGTTTTCAATTATAAAGCGCAATATACCGTATAGAATCCTCCTTCAAATGTACACAGCTCTTGCTGAGTCGATAATCTCATATGGACTCACCAGTTATGGACGCACATTTAAAACTTACCTAGACAAAATACATAATTTGCAAGCACGTTTGCTGAAACTTGTAGTTCCAAAATATGTAAAAAATAAATACCGAGACAATTACACAGGGTTATTTAAACATTGCAAGGTATTACCTATTCAAGAGCGCGCTGAGTATCTGTTTCTCTTAGAACATTATGATAACAGTGATATCCAAATTCCGGTTAAATATGACGTGAATACACGACAAGCCAAATCAAAATCACTTCAAGTGCCACGCAAAAATAACTTCTATGGTAGGCGTACCGCTTCGTTCGTAATACCCAATTTACTAAACCAAATACCTGTAGACATCAGAGACTCCATGAATAGTAAAAACATAAAGCGTAAGCTGAAAGAACATTACATCAAGTCGATTATAACTAACTGTCAATAGCGCGTTGATCAAATCTCAGGCCATGGCATGCTAAGACAGACCCCAGGGGTCTATTTGTGTGCCTTTTTTAAGTGTGTTTGAACATGTTTTTTATAAAATAAATAAATAAAAATAAAAAATAATAATAAGATGCCATGAGTCAGACCAATAGCGGCAGGTCTGTATTTCTAGTCTTAACAAAAGAACAATAGAAACAAGTAAGGTGAGTTCCCTTTAGCGTGTTTACAAGTTTTAGTGCTAATAAACCTGCGGTATGGTCTCGACTCTCGGTTACTAAAAGACCACCCTGACCATGGGTGTCATAAAAGGCGGCTTTTGAATTATTTTGGGAGGAAACCGTACTAGCGAGGTGCTAATAACATACACATCCGTTCGTACGAAAAAAGTAGATGCAGTCGAAAGTAACTGCTGTATCAAATGTTAATTTACTAGATCTACTGAACCTATTGAACTTTGCATAGTCATAACGGCAAAACCGATTACAGAAAACAAAAGAGCATCTCTCTCTTCTCGCATTCCTTTTTCGAATCATACCCCCGAACTAGGCAAAAGCAAAAACCGCAACAGCCTATTCTAAAGTTGCACGGCGAAGGCTACACACCAAATATAGAGTACGATGCGTTATCGATCCGTGTCCCAGCGACCGCAGCCCGTTCACCCCACTAACCCCGACGGATGGGCGCCGAACAGGGTTGCCATTTTGTGATAAATCGTTGCTGCAGTTTTAGCTAGGTCAGTGGTTACGTTGTACTTGTATTGACTAATAGTTTATGCCATCTGCTAAATATTTTGTTTTGCTGGGTGTTTAGTTTTGTCGTTCATAGCAAACAGTTGTCATGATATGCTGAATTAATTGCAACTCGACATAATATTTGCGATGATTAGAAAACAAATTATGCCCCCAAAAGATCATGAAAAAAAACAAAGATTGACCAAAGGACCACAAAAAACAAGTTCAAGTCACCAGTTGGACAGGAAAATCACTTTTTGTAGCTGCTTTTTCGAGGTTAGAACACAGCCATTCGATCATTATGGAATACGAACGGACGCCGGGAATGGCAAAGTAGGGCAACTTGTTTCGTTTCGACTTACAATTCCATGAACTCGAAAAAATAAAACAAAAGATATAATCACAACAGACAAAAGCACCTACGGCACGAGAACAGTGAATTTTGATGTAGACCCGCCTTGTTTTACGAGTACAGTCGGATTTGAAGTTTCAGGTTTTATTGTGTTTATATTTTGGGTCAAGTATATCCCCCTGTAAGGTAAGAAATCCATACGCCTTCTGTTAGTGAAGGCTGATTGCCTTGTTATGGTGATTTTTTCGAGATTAGTGTTAGACCAATTATTATTTAAAATAATAGAGGAAGACACAGTTTTATAAGTGACGAAGTTTATGCTGTCTATTAGTGAAATAACCAAATAATTGAGTGCAGCCAAGACGCGATCCGGTCCACAGATTGAATCGAGATAATCTTAATAACACACCAGTTGCAATCAACAGCGAGAGATAGTTATCTAATCTCCACGTTTTATCATGTCTCTTAAAAATAGTTTAAAAGTAACAGTACTTTATAATACTAATTGGGTAGCAGTTATGCACTTTTGTAACTTTTCGTCGTAAAATTGGTGTCAACGTAATAAAAAACAGAGTGGCATAATGGCGTCTCGGGAACGACGAGATTTAAATATAGAACTTTATATCAGTACCGCCACGAGTATTTTCTTTTTTAATTTTGCTTGGCGATGTCACTAACCGAGAAGTGTGAATGGGGCCGACGCGAATAGAAGCTCCCTGGTGGTATGCAATATTTGTATCCGCAGATGATATAAAAACTCCAGAATTTCTAAACGATCTTACAAAGTAGCGAATAGACTTCTTCGAATTGCGCTAGTCTGGTTGTTTTAGCAATAAAATTGGGAACGTGCGTCTCTGTAAACGTCATTTTGAACGCTATAAAAACGTACCTTGTGCTAGAAAGCAAGACTTCGAAGTAATAATTTATGGTTCACTAGCTGGTTAGACAGTGTATTGGTTCCGAAAATAGAGAGCAATGTTTACATTTTTTTTTGTGGAGAGCAGGTGCGTGGTACTATGGATCCAAAGGGAGCAGGTAGTGGCCAGACTAACCTTATTGCCCACTTCCTACATAAAAACAGTTTAAAAATAAAACGGAGGCGTAACCTTAATGGTTAGGTGTTAAAGTCAGGGACGAAAAATATGGTACGTATCGGTTTTTTAATGTTAGAAGAGTAATGTAAGAACGGCACCAAATACTCAAAAAGCAAGTTCGGAAACATTTTTCTTGGAGAAGCTTTGATCCCTTTTTTTGTACGTGTAACATTAATTTATTAGGAAGATAGGCGTCTTAGCTTGATTAATGATCGAGAGTTCTTTGGATTTATTTTTAAGAAGTTCGGATGAAAGTGTAAGGCTGATTTAATTGGATGATGCAGTGAAAATATCTACTTAACAAACACTAGAGATTCAACGATATGGGGAGCCAATGGCTTTATATATTTTTTATTCAGTAGAGAGCTATCTAATCTTCCCGTTAATCAAACAAGGGAAGATGTAAGGTCACCAGATGTTCTCTTCCTTAATAAGATTTGATTTATGAGAATGTCCAATCCTTATAAACATTATTATAAGTCTTCCTTTTGATTAATGATCTGGTAACGTTGCCATAATAACTATAGGTACTAAAGGTATACGACTAAATTGTCTAGCCGCAGTCTAATTAGTATGCTTGTACGCATTGGAAAGTGAGAGTGTCCGTAAGTTGGGAGCAGTTTACGTGGGCACAACAACTTGTCCACTTAAAGAGACAAGAGCAACACATTAGCATATGGCCTTTGGTGCCTTACAAATCGACCAGCACGATACTGCCATCAAGTTAGGTACTTACGTTGAGTAATGTCCAAGTTGACGGAATAACGGTGGCTTTCATAATATATAGCATGACAAATGTTTAAGAGCACATTCAACAGTAGACTTTCATTCGACTCAAGAGGATTATAGATAACTTGGAAGTTTCTAAAACCTTATTGATTTTAGCGGCATCTTCTGAAGATAAGCAATCAAAACCTCAGTAAACTCAGTAGAAGATTTTGTAGGTTATGTTAATAATTTTGTAATTTCAGCACAGTTTTATTGTTTCTTCTATTGCCATAGGCTTCCTGATTGTCCACTTTCGAGACATTGGTTCTTGAGTAATATGACAGAAGAGGAATACCGAGCATTGATGTCTGACTGAATAGCCTTATGAAAATCCATTCAACTGACACTATTTAAGTGTATGATAAATAGAAGTACAAACACCCTCACGATCCCTCTACGTCTCAGCCGAAAATGAACTAACGTAATGCTGGAATATTACAGTTATAAAAAGAACATTGAGGAATTTCTTACTACATCGATTAACCTTTCATACACAAAAGGACCGCTGAAGGTGTTTAGAGTGCAGACGACCACCTACATACAGATGATGTAGACTATAGGGAGGTAGCCTAAGACCTGAGAATTTATTTAAATACCTACACTGCCATGGAAACTCAATACCCACGTATTTGAGTTTCCATGTTGATGTAGGCAGTTCAACTCCTACGCAAGGTCGATGGTTTGTACACAAATCTCTGTTAGATTTAAACTTAACGACTCAGCTGTAGGTCAAACGGCAATTAAATGCTAAGAACGGATGTTGTACAAATATTTATTATGATTTCATTACCTAACAGTGTGATCATATTGAAGGTGACAAATCAGTCGCAGGTATACGAGTAAAACAAATGAATGTAAGAAGACAGACACAGACTATGAGCAAATTAATAAAAACAATCAATAAGAGAGAGTAGCAGAAATGGCTGACCTGTAATGTAATGCCGTTTATCCATTGGAATTTCAGTGGTCATTCCACCCCCAAAAAATCAATAGCCCAGCCCACTTAGTACACACACAAAATGAGTAGGTACGAGTACCTACTTAGTGTAATTAACCCCCTTTTCCGCCCTCGTCTAGACGCACCCATTAGGGTCGCATTAGGTTTTAGGCAAACCTCCTCAATATTTCCTCTGTCCTCTTCAAGTTAAAACGCAGTTATTGTTTCTACTATCTATGTCGAAGGACAAACCCTAGTTACGCAAGGCAAGTGGCCTGATTTGTATAATAATGTAGGTCGCCGACACGACGCCGGCTCAATACGGTGGTTAATGTGTGGAAGATTGCCATTAATTGCAATTTGCTGCTGCATCGTTGTCGTCGTATTTATTGGACCCAAATACGCTGTAATGATATATCTCTACAATCATAAAGAATGGTCCAGATTTTTTGATTTAGTGCTTCTTGTATTGTTATTTATTGCTCGAGTTCCGTTCACGCCAGGGTTTCCATTGCCTTACCGTCCATACGGTTGACTTAACTGAGGGAAATTGTCGCTATTATGGTAATCGCATGCAGACCATTTGCCAAGTATGACGGTACTATAACTGTTTCGTGTTATTCCAAAACGTACCTTTCAGCTGTTGTAACAAAAGCTACAATAAATTCGTCGAAAACCCATTCATTTCCTAAGTCACGAAAACTAGAACTATTCACAGGACTTGCATGTGCTTATTTATTACAAAATCATGCATTCATAGAGTTTCTATTCGCACGTCTATTATCGCAAAACATACAGTCCTTAGAAGACTAATTTTAGATATTAGCAATATCGGTTACTTCGAGGCATTTCAGTTCGGTTGGATAATAAAACCTGTAGTAATCCCTAACACGTAGGTACTCGTATAAATGAGTTTGATTAAAAGCAAGGAACATAAATAAAATACGATCGATACGTCTGAAGGACGGCCTAGTACCCACGGCTGAAAGAGCTCGTAAATGTGGCACTGAAAATTTTATTGTCAATAGTTTTACTGCTTAACTACCGACCTCTTTGTTGCCACAAAGTTTCCAAAACATTAAAATATAGTCGTTAATTACAAAATGAAGTTTTAAGTCAAAGCAGTATTTCTTACTTCTTTCAAAACAGGTTGTTTCGTGATGATTCCAGTCATACATAAACAGGCACCTATGATTTGCAATTTCCAACAGTATTACAGTTTGTCAGAAGTAAGAACAATGCAATGGCATCATTTAATGCCTTGTTTGCCTCATAAAGTTTACAATCATAGCAAAGGAAACTGAAGGTTCCATTGGATATTTTCAATAGTCATTAAATATTATTGAGATGACACAATACCATTGTAGCATTCTCTACCACCATCTTCAATTTATTATGCTAACACAATCACAAAGTTCAATCGAATTGATGAGAACCAACTAAACGAAATAACTTGTGAGGCTTTGTTTATAATGAGGTTGAAATGTATCAATGGACTATTGATTGACATTCATAGTAACGTCGAGTCGGTTGAACATCGATCGTGCATTTAAATATGCGTGCGTGTGCGCCGTGTTTCTTTTATCTGCGTTATAGACGATATTGAGTGTGTAGGAGTACCGCCCTTGGCGCGCCTCATATTTGTTATTCATTAGAACATTTTGAAATCTTATCTATAAACATTCACTAACAAATTACTTGTTTACTTTATCAGATAGTTACCTTAAACCTTCTGTTGCAGTGGTACCTTCTTTTGGTTAGTGTTAAAAACCATTCGTTTTGCTGGAATCGTTTTTCAGAGGTCGCCAAATGTCTTAAAGAAATATATTATAAGTTCCATTTATTGCCTTATTTCCGTCAACGGAAACCTAGGTAACTTAATAATTGATGAAACCAGATGTTTAGATGTTTAATGCATAAAGTCACGACAGCCACATTGAGACAAGAATTTTATTATTTATTTGCTTTAAAACTGCAATATTCATTAAAATTTTGTTATTTTAGCAAGAGATATCGTTATCGTAAGCGAACAAAGGAAATGGAACTAGAAATGTACAGGCGTTTATCGGTAAGGTGATGAGTGCATTGACCTCGCCAATGTTCTTTAATCTTACGTTTGACATAGGTAATAGGTAGATAATTGCGACAGTTTATGCAGAAATATGTAAAAAGATGCGCGTGGGAATGATTTGGCTGATTACGTAATCAGTCTACCTACGTACACTCATATTTTTTGCTACATTGCACCACGTCAACACTATCCATAGTTGCATTTTAATTTTGTGAGAAATAACAAAATGCGTAAATATACTATTGTTTTTCTTTGATGTTTATGTTAAATTTTAAAAGCAAACTGAATACACGCAAAATTTTTCAGCGGATGATAATATTATTTCACTGTAATTTCAGAGAATTTATGATAAGTTTGTCTCGTCTGGAAATGCATTCTATTTCTGTATTGTTTATGTAATCAAAACTGTTTCCCCCAGTAGGTAACAGGTCGAAAAGGCAAAATCTTGGAAGAATTAATTGAAGTCGTCCTATTTAAGGAACACAACAATACGCTGTTGCGCATTTATAGTGTCGTCGTAATATTCGTAATTGTTGTCGAAACGAACAGGAAATAAATAGTAAAGTACTTAGTATACAAAAAAAAAAACACTTTCTCCATTATCCAATTCAGCCAAGTGTTGACATTGAATCAAATGTGTTGTGCTTGTATATCTGCGCTGAGGCAGATTTATTGACTAAAGTGAAAGTTGTTTAATTGATAAAAAAACAATGATTTATGTGACAACTACACCGTTCAATATCACGCAGGTCTGGACTTCGTCAAATAAAAGACTTCAAAAGATAGTCCCAAATGAAATAACTTTTCAGCTAAAAACTATGATAAAGGTTTTGTAGATTGAATCTGCCTTTTTGTTTCTATCTTGCAGACTGAGCAGGGGCGAAAAATAAAAGACAATAGATACTGTCTTCGCTAGAGCACGTATTGTCTCTATAACCTAGATCTCGGCTGAAGCATAAAATAATAAGGCTGAAGGGTCATCTAAAGAAAGCATTAAAAGAAGAATTCCAAAGCAAGTCTACTTCACTTCAAGTATTACTCAATAAAATTCACTTGACTTTGCACAAGCTATTATTAGTGATACTCGCAACTGTGGTAGGCATCCGTATAAAAATATAAACATCAACGAGCATTTGCCGATATGTTAACTACTTAATTGGAAACAAACTTAAATTAACTGGAGTGAGGCGTGAAGGCTATACAGATTATTTTCCTGCGTTTGATCTTCAGAGATCGCAGATTCTATATTCGGTTTGTGCAATTTGGTTCCTGGATATGAAGATCAACAATTTCCGTTTGGCTTCCCTCAGCATTATCGTTTCCATTGAACTGTAACTTTCAATTTTGAATCCATCTGTGGTCTTCATTGATTTAGTAAGATTAAGTATAGACTTTACAATCTGCAGTTTTCAGCCAAATCATATTTGACTGTCCCCAACCATGACTTGACAAATCAATTCACACTCACATTTTAGAATGCGATCGTAAAAGCATAAACATAGTACGAAGTCATGTGAGTTCCAATCAGTGCGGATGACGGCAGACTAGGGCATTTCAGCGGCTTCTCCAAGGCACGTGATCAGTAGCAGGTTTAGCCGCAGTGTTTCATTGGACTACATGCTTCTACTCAATGGGATTTATTATTAATGTAAGTATTGCGTCAGTGCAGACAATGCTGTCCTAGTTGTTTGATCCCTAACTAAACGCGCATCGATTTGAACTATTACAATGGACGGAGAAAAGTGATGGTCTTATTACGAAAGAAGATCATCGTCAATCAAACAACTATAACCATTATAAAATAGTCATTAGTGAAGACGTACGATGAGTTGCTAAAGCGCTCCACAATAATAAACGTCCATTCCAAACCAGAAATCTTCGCTTACGTAACGAAACGATTATGTTTTTTTATAAATCATATTACTTTATTTCCTTCATATGTGTGGATGTAGATATGACAGGAGGAAATTGCAACACCTGCTCCACAATGTTTCTTTCAGTTGACTCAGAATACACCATTTGCTTTTTCAAAAATACTTCTGAAAGTATTGCGTCGTTAACACGTGTTGTATAAATAACCCGTTCCTGACCTTATCGATCGTTACATAAATATTGTACACTGTTTTCTACAATATTGCAAGTGTTGCAATTTTTAAAGGTAGTTAACAATATTGCAGGTTACACCTAACTGTTTCATCTTGATTTCTTGTATGTAATAGTCGGTATACGGGTGGCGTTAGCGCCAGGATTCGCGCCGGTCAAACCGGTCGTCGTCCGCCGTCGGAGAATGTACAACAATCCAGTTCGAGCGACTCGACCTGACTTTCTTTAGCTCCTAATACAGCTAATTTTAAATCTTAACCTTTTTCAACATCCATAAATGTTCAATTTGTCCGGAACATCAACCACTAACACGTTGGAAGCACGAAAATATCCTCGGTAGTCGTAAGGAATTTAAAATATGTATCCAAAGGAACTTCGGTGGATGTAATTGTCTCAAGTCGTTGACGTACGAAATTCGTTACTACTACGGATCGTTCGATTAGATTTAAATTCAAAAGTGATTCTTCGTGTTCAGGAGCATTATAGAATTTAGGACTGTTGCTGTTTTGATTAGTCTGACATCATCTTTTGCTTTTTTAGACGTTTGGCTTCAGTTTTTTTTACTGGCCGATAAACTGTGTCAGTGATTTGATTATATTCTGTTCATTTTCTAGCAAGACTATTAGTCTCATTTCATTTAAAAATGAATGATGTGATTATACATTCTACCACTATTATTATTCACAGTTTCCAAAAGTATTCCTGTTAGTAGTTCACTTTCGTACATTATACTTGTACACATAAACTGCATATTTTTCCTTTGTTATGATCCCTATACTGTGCACGTCAATTAAAAATAGCGTGTACTGACATTGGTATTGATCGCGCCGCAAGGAAATTCCAGACTATTTCAGGGAAGACGTGATTAGCGTGCCCAGTTTTAGTGCGGCGAGCTTGCTGCTATGTCCAAATGCGGTTTTATTTTACACATTCGTACCTAAGTGTGTATGTAAGTGTACCTTGTACGTATGTACATCACGCGACACTGATTTATCCTCAAAAGCCGTGAGTGCGACAGAAACGGCTGACACTACCCTGCTGTCTCAAAAGCACCTTTATCTTTACAAGTCAATATGAGGATATGAACTCTCGAGCAGTCTGGTACCGCGAGAGTAAAAGGGATGGACATCTATGCGTGACCGTTCTTACGATCCGAGGATGAAGCGGGCTGTCGCGATACATAAATTGATAGGCGACTCAAATTGTACCTATATGTCATGTATGGAATAAGTTACACTAGAGTTTAACAGCTGAACCGCAATAAATCATCTTTCTTTGAAGATTATATGGACGTCTTTGTGTGTCTGTAACCTATAGTACCTATGAATGTTTGGTTAGGAGCATGCGTACAACGCGGGTCTCAAGGAGAACGGATGGAATCAAGGAGGGGAGTCAAGAGGTCCGGATGGAGCGACGACAGAGGCCGTCCTTGAAAGAGTTTGTTTCGGCAAGGTTACGTGTCTGGCATATTGTATAAACGTGTTTAGTTTTTATCTAATCTCCTTTATTTGTCATCTCTACGCAACAAACGCACATTTTTGCATACCGGCTATATTTTGCGCTCTGGATCTGCTGTTTTAGCTTACATCCAGAATACTGCAAAATCCATTACGCAGGTTTTATTCTCCAAACTGATTACTCACTGGTATGGCGGGTAATGAGTTACTGTTTTAGTCATACACGCAGTCATACAAACAATCCCGGGCCGGATGACGTGAATCTCGCGAAAATAATCTTAAGGCGAGGGCTGTATTTATAAACAACGTTTAATAGTGTGAAGTAATACACCGCAATGGAAAAGAACCATTCTGAATTTGAAGGGATTTAAAAACACAGTTGGGTTTCTTGAATAAACAATTTTATGGTTATTTCTTCACACAGGCGAGGAACAATGTTACTGAAAGTTCCTCGAAGATTTACCTATAGTGACGTAGTAACTCACTTTTGACTTTGCAAAAATAGTTTTATTAGGGTATTCCTTTTTTATTTCTTGTGAAAAAAGTTGTCGTGATTGTGGTAAGGCACAACAGCTTCTTGTAACAGTACTAATGCGATATTGTAACGGTGGATCGGGACCGGTAGAGATATAATGGGAATTGTGCAAAAACTATCGCGTATGTGGGTTGTATCTTTGTAATCATCATCAATCAGTTTGCTGGAAACTTTACTGTACCTAAGAGTAAAGCCTGATCGTGCGGTCTCCATTACAAATAAAAGTAAATTATTTTGTTGCGGAGATAACTGCGATTACATAATAATTTACAGCAGTCATTAAAGCTTTCATTTCACTATTTGCTTACGGGAAAACTGCTCTTTCCCACGATCACTATTGATTTACCTTTTTGACTGTAACTTTGTTGGTCCATACTCTGAAAGCTTTTAGTATGAAAAGTTGCGGGTAGGCAAATATTCTTACTCCACTACTACGTGAGATCACCTCAAAACAACAACGTGGGCTGTGTGAGTGTGTGCAGACAGTAGTATAATCTATTTTAAATTGATGGAAGGTCAGCGTATTGAAATGAACACCGGTACGATGTGCACATTGTGTTAATTTAGAGACGAGCTGCAACGGACATGACGCTGACGCCTAAAATATTGTGGTAATTATTCAAGAAAGACTTTTGTGACAGTTAAAAAGAAAGTGATAGAGGACGGAGAAATAAATGAACTCTATAGTCTTTCACCACAGCTCCAGAATAGGAGAATGTATCTCTTCCATTAATTCATACTAATATTATAAATACGAAAGTATGTAGGGATGATGTAGATACCTGGACCTGTGAAGGACACAGACTACTTATCATACCAGATCGCAGACAAAGCCACGAACAACAGCCAGTCAAACCATTAGCACCTGTTTCAGGTGCTTCTAAGCAAGAAAATTTGTAAAACTTTGGGTGAAAACTTCCAGGTATTAAAGCCAGCAACAAATCCATATTTATACAACCTCAGCTTCTGTATCGAATTTATAAATAGCCGTGCACCAATCAAAGCTGCACGAAAAGCCATATTGTAAGGTGTTGTATCGCGTTGGCGAATTCAAGGAAATAGCGACATATGGCCTGCCTGGGATGCGTCACGCAGCGAAACTGCTCAACCTGATAATATATTAAAGTTTATACATGGATATACTGTGTATAGCACAGTACGTATCAGTGCAAATGACTGGAAGACATTACGTCATATCTCATATAATACATGTATTAAAACGTAGTCACTTCACGAGGAATCGAGGATAAATACGCAATATAAGGAAAATGAAGAGTTGTGTCGTATATAATAATTTACTCATTAAAATATATTTTTAGACTGTAATTAGCAAAGATTTGGTAATTAACATTGTGTATTCTGCACTAGGTTTTACACACATAGGTATAATGCTAGTTACCTCAAATAATGCCGAAAAAGAATTTAATTCTTTCGCAATAGAAAGGAATTTAAGTTATTAATATAAATTGATAGAAGGTGGATAGCACTAAAACTAATTATTCTAAGGTAAGTACTAAATGATCTGCGTCAATATGAGTCATTTGATTTTATAATATTTGTTTTTTTAATGCTCGCCAAACAATGACAAACTAGCATCATGATGCTTTTAATATTTATCAGTTGATGATTGAATGTGACACACATCCACTGTGTTTTTTTTCGTTATCTATTTCAAGCAATGTTTTTTTTAATATAATTTCCTCTAACCTACAAACAAACAGTACCTAGGTATCTCTATAATCTCTTACTTCCATCATAAATGCGAAAGTTTGTTAGGATGAATGGTTCGATGCCTGTCACTCTTTCACACAAAGAATACTGAACAGACTATCAACTTTCCAGTTAATCAACTGGATTAAAACAGGATAATTTTTATCCCGGTAGTACGATTCTTTGGAATAATTGCCTATTCCACGCGGGCCAAGCTGCTGGCTAAATAAACATTGATGATCCTCACAGGCGAAGGTAATAAAGTCATCAATTTACTGAACTTGTGACAAATGAATCGATAGTATTTGCATTGTTACCACGAACCCATCCATTAACAAGTGGCTAACTATGGGATTGTATTCAAAATCAATACGCTGAAAGCTATGGTCGTTGCACCTGGTTTACTCGACCATGTAATTGGTACGGCCTACGCCTGCCAGTGTTTTTGTGGCTGTATTACTTGCTAATGAAGCCATTGTCAGGGATATTAATGGGTATTCAGATACGAGAAGCATTCAAACTGTATCCTGTTATATTTTTCGTCGCCATTGCTTCAGCAGATGATCGAGTCGTTTTAAGTATAAACAAAACCATGTAAGTTATAAAAAAAACGTTGATAACATCTGATCTGAATCTGTGTCAAATAGCAATAACTTTATTAGGCCGAATTGGCTGCATATGCTCCAAAGACGACACTTCTTGACGTCATGTTATGACGGGATAACGTAAAACTTATACAAGAGCATGTTTTAATTACTTATCATTATTACTTAACAAAATTGCCAGATAGAGACCAAGATACTTGCAACTTGCCAGTATTACTTTGAAGGCAGATTTCTAAATCATTTACTAGAGTTGCTCATCCATGCCATATTCACAAAGATGCAAGAACTTTGTTGTTCCCCCACGTAGATTTCCAATTAAGTAGTAAGAAACATAAAATTTCTAAAAACCATAAAAATTCATCGCGGTGATTGTCGAAAGATAAAATCGTTTCTCATTTCGTTAAAAGTAGATTATAGTCATAAATCGGTTTTAGTCATACGAGGAACGGCCTAAGTTAATTTTACATCTGACATGGAATTAGTTAAATAAATTAGAGACAGAACTAAATTTTCGAATAATAAGATAACGTTGCATCCAAATAAGATCAGCTTCAAAGGCTTTAAGAAACAATTAATATTCAAAGTTAATATCCACTCTTACGAACAATCATTTGTCTTCATAGATCGACATATGGGATTCTCAGCTTGTTTTGAACATGTGATTAATAGTACACCATGTGTGTTTTGTACGGGTAGATTAATGAAAACGACCTTAAATGTTACTTACGAAATCACTCCGAGATGACGATCCCAAAATAATTTCCTAACACATTAATGATGGACACGGAATACGGCGCCAGCCTGGCTTTTAAATGTACCTTACTTCTTTTAAAGCTATAAAAACCACATAAAGAACTGGTTGACAATAAACTGTGTACCAATTAAAAATAATGTTCAAAGAATACACCGGTCCAAATAAAGCTTACATTTTATGGTGTTGTTGGTTGGGATTGGTAAACGCCTGGATTACCTGAAGTGTTAATAATTGAAACTAACTTCCTAATAAGAAGATTACATAGACAATTACATGCTTCTTAACAGGATTTTGCTCTTACGCTGTGGATCAAAGAAATTATAATTTAAATGTCGACGGATTATGGACACTCTTCTATTTGCGATTATCCAAGGAAGGGGCGCTAGTTCTATGTGGGTAGTTGCGAATTGCAGGTCGTTGGCCCGATGCCCACATGTGTATGCCCTGAGAAACTAGGCTTTATTTTATGGCCTTCTTTCATTTTTATTTCTTTAGCATGTTGCAAATCGATATTTTAACCACATGAAGTAAGACGTATATGACTGGCATGACAGTTCATTTGCAAGGACAGTAAGACAGTGACTACATTAAAATTAGTTCAAGGTGGTTGGTTAGTTAGAAATCAAGAATAAAAACAGGAGTCTTCGCATTGCACAGGACATTATTTAATTGCTTGGTTTCCAATTAATTGCTTGAGTTTTACAAGAGGCACTGAGGAAACAAACTTAGAGACAGTTTATTGGCTGACTTGCACCAAAGTGTCGGCTATGCAAATAACAAGCGGTTTGCAGTAGACATACAGTATGCTAATTCAATGTTTCCATCGCTAGATCTAGGCCACATTTCCTCTGAGGAAGAGTAGATAAAGTGCAAATGGCGACGCATTTAGCAAATATTCACGAGTTCCAATTTGCTCATTTTCGTTTGATTTGAATGAGCACAATTTACAAACATTTGGAGTATTTGTTCATTTTCTGTTTTGGTACTCGTGTAGGTAGGTAGTACAGTGTACTGTTGATATCATAAAACCGGGCGCCATTTTATGTAACAGCATGATTTTATAATGAACACACATGATTAAATCTTATTTTCAAAGCATATTAGCTGATAAAACTCTGTTATTTTTTAGAAAGCCTGCTTCGGGAAGGCCACTACAATTATCCACGATTACGATTAAGATAGACACGCGAACTAAAGTTAGTTTGGAAACTGAGACAGGGTGCAACATACAGGTTGTGGTTATGAAACCATTTTCCTGCACGCAAATGTGCGTAAGGTCACAGGTTACTCACGCAATGCAGTAGCAGTTGTAAATCGTGTTATAAGGATACAATTATTATACAACAAACCGTAGGCAATAAACTTTCAAATGGTAATAAGATCCCTAGACAATTTCGTAATTTTGGTGGAAAACAGCGAAAATAAGGGGTCTAATCTAAATAATTAAGAAATAGCTTGTTTCATTGGTATTCAAAATGACTACGATGGGTTATCGAAACGGACGTGCGTCGTGTGCCACTGTCGATGTGAATGTTAAAGATCCGTCGTGAATAACAAGTATGACAGAATTTTAAATGGTTTCAATAATATTGGCTGCATTATTATGCGCGTGACAGTTTATAGCGAATAAGAGAGTGAAACGGTTGTAAATAAGGCCATATACTTAATGATTTCCACTGAGCTTCCAGTTTCCTTGTGAGAATGATTCAATTAAATTTCGTTCCTTGTTAGGAAAGAAAATATGGTTTACAATCAGTCAGTTACTTATATTTTTAAAAATCTTCGTGGTTATGATAAAACTATGGCAGAAAAATGTTTCATCGGATGTTTACCTACTCAAGCGGAACAAGTAAATTAATTTTAAACAGTTTAATCGATTAAGACACCATTATTTTTTGGAGCTTGATATTCAGTAGAACGGATCTCACATGCATAGCAATGAATGACAATGACGACAGTCATAAATCATAACAAAAAAAAATTGATGAGCTATTAGTCCAAAATATTGATCGCTATTCTTCAAGTTCGCTGACAATATATACGGGACTTCATGTCAGAATGTTTGTGGAATTACGAGGTTTGAGAGTTCATAAAATAGTTACATAGAAATGGGCAGCGTGATATTACGAAACTTCTTGGAGGGAGTGGATGGCTGCATGTCATACAAAACAATAATGATAGCAGATAGGTACAGAATGAGGTCAAAAGATTACGACGAATACATTATAGACAACATAAAAATTAAACTGCCAAATATTATCCATGTCCTAATGTTGTCACCGCTTATAACAGAAAAGAGCTTTCTTTCAAATACAAAAAATAAAACGTAGGGCCTGGATATTATATTTTTGGCAAAAGGAAGCACGACCTTATTTGAATGAACACGCCATATGTTGGATATTCTAAAGGGTATCGGACAAGGTGTTTTTTGTCCTAAACGCAAGGTGGGGTAGACATCTGCTGCCACTTGCGGTCGAATCACGGTAGAATCAATGCAAACACCTGTCATGCGGACGCAACTTTTTTTAAAGATTCGGCTTTCATATCAGGTGCGTTCATTTATCATTATGTAAATATGAAATGGGGTTATTATTTAAGAAATAAATATTATTTATGAGACAACGTAGATAGACAGAATATCAGCATATGGTTTGACTACGCATACAATCTCAGTATCCGTATACCTACTAACTACTAATAATAACATTCGTATGATATTTTTGAAGCTTGTGTAGGATTTTGACAAACAGTTGAAATATACTTCTGTTGCCTTCTGTCTACCTCTAGTGTTTACTTTGACGAGAAGTCTGTTCGTGTAACGAGGAATTTTAGGTTGATAGGTGTGTCACTGCATACTGCCCTTTGACCCTATATAAAAAAGTCTTCTGTGCTGCGGTTTTCAAAAAAAGCAAATCCTATAAATAATCTTAATTACTTCCCGCTGAACTAAGAAGCTGTAAAGTATCGATTAACAACAGGGCACACCTCTTCAGAACAGTTTGCGAATTGTTCTCATTTAAACTTTACGTGTTTCTCGGCCTTCTGGCATTTGGGTCATCTGGATCGACTCCAAAAGATTTAGCTTGACACATGAGAAAAGTAATATTTACAAAACGACTTTTGTATCACACATCTGTAGAATTATTACAAACTGGTTGATTTACTTCGCGAACTCATATTTTGATTTATAACTTGCAGCATGCAGAGTTATAAAGTTATACCAGTACCATCCTTTACACCTCCATACTTGATAGAAACAAAAGATTGAAACGAAATGTGAAAAAACGTAACAATGTAAGTAGCTTATAATAATGCTCAAAGGGAAGACAGCAGCGGACGACAACAAAAAGCTCTTTCATTTTCCCTATCAAACAATAGGCTTATGTGAGAGACTTTTACTATTATCTTCCGGCCAGAGTCATGAGAATAGATGCAGATGCTCGGAGAAATGTTCTGTTTGTGATTGATGTCTGAGAGATATGCACCGAAGAGCATAATATGAGGTAGACAAATGCTGTAACTTGATAGGGCGACCAACTATAGAAACCCACCGTAGATAGGTACTTACTTAAACAAGCTTACCTTTAAGTACATATGTTGATACTAAAGCTAATTTACTTGCTTAGCAATAAGGACGTTAATTAGAATCAGTAATGTAATTAGGGTTCTGTTTAGCATAAATTCAATCTTGTTACGGTCGCGTGTCGTATCGTCTCCCATGAGTTTGGGTTGGAAACAAAGAGAGCAGGGTGTGAGGCGGGGGTGCGATGCGTCATCGCGACCACTTCGGCACGCACCCCCTGCGCACCCTCGCCCCAAAACATTGATCGAACTCATCGCCACAAATGCCATGCGCAAAGCCCGCCCTTTTTGTTTATATTTTCTTTTATTCTCATCTTACAATTTCAATATTTTATAATCATGTAGGTGCTTATTTAGTGCTGACAATGCGGATATTAATTTCAAAAACATAGCGGAATTTTCCAAAAATATTTGAAGCTGACGGACTTCACAGATGATATCATAATTCATAATTATACGCTCTAATTAACAGTTTATTAAGTGCTAATTGGTACTCACTGGCATTCGTTCATGATCTCCTCCTGGCTGCGAACCTGCACAGGAGCCAACTTCTCCACGCTCTCCTCGTAGTTGCCGAAACACTTGGTGATCTTCTCATCAAAAGTGTTCACCAAATCTTCGAGCGAGCCGGAGAAAGTCTCCGTGAAATTGTCTCCTTCACCGTTTGGCATATTGTCCTGTTTGCACTTCACCGGTTTGGGTTCCTCGTTATCGTTTATTTTGTTGGAGTCAGTTTTCATTTTGACCATTTCACTTTTTATATTTTTAATGTTGTTGAGACGTATGTCGTTTCCATTTATGGTTTTTTGCGGGTAGTCAGCAGTGGAGAGACAATCGTCAGCCTCCTCGATTTGTGCGAGAGGCGCTTCGAACTCGAGCTCGGCCATTCTGCCAGCCGCTTCTCGCATGACCGTACAACCACTCGCGTTGTTTGACGCGCGTACACTGAACGCTCAGGCTCAGCCGACCGCTTGCCGCTTGCTTGACGCTTCACGCCCGCCCGCGCCTTTCTTCGCGGCCGTCCGGCGATTTCGTACATAGGCCCTGTATGTTTATGTCGTATAGGCAAAATTATAATGCTCCAGCAAAATATGCAGATGATCATTTTTTTGCCAAGATACACTTCAAATGGGTAACACAAAAATCAGTATTGTTGATGAAAAAGTAAATGTAAAAGTTCATCAAAAAATCAGCTAAACATAAAGCAAATAGAAGCTAGGTATACAATAAATTAGGTAGGTATTTAATGTTTATGCTATTACATTGCTATTATTTTGTTAATGGTTAAGATAGCTTGGTAATGCCTGGAAAGCTAGCTTTTAGAATGCAATACAATCAATTAACCAATTTGAATTCAAAGAAAATATAGGTACATCACACTAATAATTTACACAAGACTTACTTACACATTGTCGTCACCCAATACACACATTGGGCGAATAAGCAGGTACTATAAGTTTATTATTTGGACTCTGAATCTGCTGTTTTCATTATTTTGTTTTGCTTTTCGTCGTGTTTTCGACAAGCAAGATCAGAATTTACGCGCCATAATTGATGTGATGTTTGTCACATTAGTTACCAGATTTAAAAAAAAAAGATAGCAATTCTAATTCTTTTTTTGCGGATCAAAATCTTAAATATTTTCTAATAAATTCTAATGATTAGACATCTAGTTTGCTGGCGTGATAACGTGCGTGATTAAAAAAATCATACGTATTGTTATTCTTTCTAAAACACCTCGTTTTGGATTTCTTTTAAATTTTCTTTGTGGCAATGACTCTTTTTCCAAGAACGTCAATATTGACATTGACATTTATTTCTATCATCAGATTTGTCATTTGCGGGAATTGGGACAAAAATGGAAATTGCAAAATAATAACATGAACAACTTTCAAAATACTATGTAGATAAATTTATATCGTGCAAATCGTCATGTTTTTTTTAAATCGAAATTTTGACATCAGAGCTATAAAGGCGTTGCTGAGGTGTTACAGGTAAAATAATTATTTCGAGATTAACAAAAGTCTATGTGTTGTCTAGGCTTTAGATAAAGCGTAATTTCGTTTTCAGTTTAGCAAGAAAAAATCACTATGAAGTCCTCAATTTACGAAAAAATTGTTCTGATAAAGAAATCAAAGAAGCGTTCATACAAATGAGCAAAGAGGTGAGTTATTTTTCTACTAGAAATTGTTGCAGTTTACATAAGAAAATATTAGGTCATTCGTCTTTCGAATACATTTTTCACGTAGCGTCAACAAAGCGATTACATTCTTACCTGAGACAATCTTACTATTATACATACTATACATATGCATTTGTTTTTTTCACATTTAAAATAATCATAATGGTATTGTGAGATCAGCTAATCTAAGTGTATTGCCATTCTCTTGGTATCCATTCAGTTGGTAAACCTGTAAAAAGGAATTAAAATATGTACGTAACTGTTTTATATTTTCCAGTACCATCCTGACAAAAACAAAGATGCAAAAGCGCAGGACAGCTTTGTGCGCATCGTTGAAGCCTACAACGTACTGGGCAAGCCCGGTAGCCGTGCAGAATATGACAACATGACAGAGATAGAAACTAATAGTCGTGCAGCATCTGCAGCCTCAAACTTGTACAGATCACATGTGCCGTACAAGTAAGTATTACAAAGGTTATCTCTAATTGGTTTCTAACAAGAGGTAATGTTATAAAAGGTATAAATTGAAAATTGCCCTATAATAAACAACTTTTCCTCCCCCCGTCCCTTGCAAGAGCCAGCCCGCGATGCTGAGCCATTAGCAATAAATCAGCCCCTAAATCAGATCCAGCCTGTCCCCTTGCTGCCCTCCCCAGCGACTCTCTAAGCCAAGGCTCTTACCCCACAGGGGCTGCCCTCAGCGAGTGGTCGCTTAGTATGTAAGTTGTATGCCCCTGGCTGGAGCCCTTAATTTCAAGGCATCCAAGGGATTAGTCCGGTTAAGCAGTAGCCAGCCTCATAGGCTGAAATGCAAGATGCGATTAACGAAAAAAAAACTTGCCTTCTCATGTTTGTTGACAGCATAAAATCCTGTTTGTTTACCTCTTCTATGTGCTGCTGGCACTATATTATATTTTATTGGCTCAAAACTTAGCCACTTCCACTTAATCAAAATCAAAAGATATTCAAATAAGGCTGAGAATGCCAAAATTACTTAAGACAGTCCCCTAAAACAACACAACATCCTAGTATTTTAGTTAGGGTGAAGTGGTGGAACCAAACTCCCCAGCCACACATCTGTCTGTGCAAGGAATTGTGAGTCTGAAATCTTACTAATACCCAGCCTAAATGATTAATCTATTTAAATACTAATAATGAAATTAGTGTTTATTATGAAAGGTTTATGAAAAATTATTCTTTTAATGTGAATAAAACTGATAGTGATTACCTATACCATTTTAGCTAATTGCCATGTCAGCCCTGTCCATGTGCCTTTAGTTGGCAAAGGCCTCCTCCAGTTTTTTCCGTTTCTCCCTATCCCTAGTCACTCCCATCCAAGCACCACCTGCTACAACTCTTTATAATATCTGCTGCCCATCTTTATAATGGCCTACTTCGCTTCATTTTCTTGTCACTTGTAAACCAGTGCATTATTGTATTTAAACATTTTTAGGGTTGCGTACCAGAAGGGTGTAGTCAGTTGAATTTTTCACAGAAATAATAAAAATTAAAGGGGCTCCCCTACTACGATGGTGCGGAACCCTTCATGCACTGGCCAGTTTTCTGTTCCTGTGATATCATGTCCTGTCCATTTCAGCTTTAAAGCTATAGGATTGCTGCACTAAAAGTATCGGGAATGGAATATTTCCACTGTTCCAGTCATATTAAAATCTTTTTAATTGAAAACTCCTCGGATTTAAAAATCGAATACCATTTATTTATTTAAAAAGAGATTCTCGGTCTTGTCACAAGGTTTTGTCAAACTTGTTTAGTCGTTGAGAAAATGGAATTGACTCGAGAAAATTCAAGAGCGATGATTTATTATGACTTTCGAAGTGGTTTAACACAAAAACAGTGTGTTGACCGGATGATTTCTGCATTTGGTGATGAAGCCCCATCCAAAACCACAATTTATCGCTGGTTTGCTGAATTTCAACGTGGACGTGTCAAGCTCAGTGATGATCCCCGTCAAGGTCGTCCAAAAACTGCAGTCACCCAAGACAACGTTGATGCTGTGCGTAAGATGATTGAGGAAGATCGACATGTGACATACCGGGAAATTCAGGCAACTTTAGACATTGGCATGAGTCAAATACAAATAATCTTGCATGAACAATTAGGTGTAAAAAAGTTGTTTTCCCGATGGATACCGCATTCGCTCTGTGAAGAGCAAAAAGCGGCTCGCGTTACTTGGTGCGTCAGAACTCTCGAAAGATTCCACGCAGGATCCTCAAATGCTGTATACAACATCGTATCAGGTGACGAATCCTGGATATACGCGTACGAACCCGAAACAAAAAACCAGTCACGAGTTTGTGTTCGAAAATGAGTTAAAGCCAACAAAAATTGTTCGTTCACGGAGTGTTGCAAAAAAAATGGTGGCCACGTTTGTCTCCAAAACCGGCCATGTTACGACTATTCCTCTTGAGGGACAAAGAACGGTTAATGCAGAATGGTATGCTAGCATTTGTTTGCCACAGGTCGTTTCCGAACTCCGTAAAGAGAACTGCAACCGCCGCGTCATCCTCCATCACGACAATGCGAGTTCTCACACCGCGCACAGAACAAAAGAGTTTTTAGAGCAAGAAAATATAGAATTATTAGACCATCCGCCGTACAGCCCCGACCTAAGCCCTAATGATTTCTATACTTTCCCTAAAATAAAGAATAAATTGCGTGGACAGAGATTTTCATCACCTGAAGAAGCTGTGGACGCCTACAAAACGGCCTTTTTGAGACCCCAACTTCCGAATGGAATGGTTGCTTCAATGATTGGTTCCATCGTATGGAAAAATGGGTCAAATTTCGCGGAGAATACTTCGAAAAGCAATAAATACATTTTTAAATAGTAATGTGTCACTTCCTTGATTCCCGAAATGTTCAGTGCCGCCCTCGTAGTATATCTTTTGTTTTTGTCTGTTTTTTATTTTTGTGGTTTTTATTCACTTACTAAAACTATTATTCTTTTTGTTTTACAGTTTACGTAATCACCCTCAGTACAATTACTACTATGAAACTCAAGCTCCAAGGGGAAAAACCATGCATGAAAATACGTCTGGGCAAAAGAAGCTCCCCAACTACGTCATCATAGCAATGTGTACTGGTGTTGCGTTGTTTGGGATTATACTGCAAGTGTTTGTTATTAGGTAAGATTATTCAGATATCTATTTTGCTTTGGCAACATTTGTATTTCTGTGCTAAATGCAAGTTTTATTGATGTTTAGTACATTAATATTGTTGTCAATGTTACATATAAACTTCTAGCATCAGCGCTATAAATGCATTGAAAACTGGATCACAATAAATGCTCATATACAATGAAAACTGTATCAAAATCCATTGGGTAATGTATAAGAACTAAGCGAACACACAGACAGAGATGAAAAGCAACTTTGTTTTATAATATTTATAGATTCTGCAAGTATAATAATAAATTGATCTTTATCTTACCTAGAGAAAGTATACAATATGCAGATTAGACTAAAATAACAAAATTCGTTTTCAGGAATTTATACGTAGCTCAACGTCAACAAGCTCAAGAGAAAACCAAACGTCTTGCAGAAGAATTGGACAGGGTGCGGGCTGCCGCTCTTACAAATGGAAACGAGGTATCATTATTTGTTTATTTTGAATGTATTGTGCATGTGTGTTCTAAAAAAATAAACATACATACAAAGAGCTTGTATTGAGAAACATGATTGCATTGTTAGTTCCAATCTTGAACACACCCTAACTGATTTGTATACTTACCTATAACATGCCCTTTTTGTTAGTTCCTACTTCCACTTTCAAGACCCTGGGCTTTCAAGAGAGCAACAAACAGTAGATAAATAATTGTGTTGTGGCCCCTCTGTGTACTTTATAGAGGGAGATCCCAAGAACGCCAGAACGACTTCATGTTATAAAATCTGGAACTTTTTCTGTGGAACTAAGTACTTACCTTACTATAGGTATTAGGTATGAACAATTGGATATCACGAAAAGTCGGTCCTGGTGGCTTTGACAGATATCAGGTAACAAAGGTGTGCTAAATAGCTGCTAAGTTACGTCATACTATAAAACGTGATTATTTTATATTATATGTATAAGGGCTGGTATGATGGTTCAAGTCCTTCACTGCCAGACACTTTGTGTGGTGGGAAACTCGCGCCAGACACCTTTAAAGTATGATATATATTGTGAGTGAACTCGAAAACTTCAATGCTCACATTATTATCGCATCTGGATTCTCCCACTTCTGATATTGTAAAGAAATTTAAAAAATCTCGTTTTCTTATTTTCAGTTGCAGACTCGAATTTTGCTTGACAAGATCGTGACAGCGGCGAACGCAAACGTCGCCACAGCATCCCTAGGACAAGCTCTGGCGAGCGAAAAGAAGTGATTCTCTTTCACATTTTATGTAGAACACTCAGAGAAAAGTAACATAAAGGAAGTCGTAAAGAATCAATGGAGCGACATTACTTTCTTCCAAAACAACGTTTTTGAATTCTGGCTTTCTTGTCGGCCGTAGTCAGTGGTCACCAAAGAGATAGATAATAGAGAGAATATTCTTTATTATGAACACCATACAAACTTTAATTTACATAAACGGAAATCACATACGGTCACAATGGGCGGTCTTATCGCTAAAAGCAATCTTTCAAGGAGTCGCGACAGTTGTTCTTGTCTTGTTTCAGGAAGCTTTGAGAACTGAGCGGACGCTTTGACAATATCGTTTCGATTTTAACACAACATCATCACAAACACTGTTTTAAACTTCACGGTTTACAACTACACATAAACTGTCACTTCGGGATATCTTCCATGATTGTCTTTAATTTTGAGCTCCCGATATTTCGACGCTGTTGCAAGCGCCATGATCGCGGGTTGACGAAAGCGGAGCGGAGCGTCGAAATATCGGGAGCTCAAAATAAAAGACAATCACGGAAGATATTCCGCAAGTGGCAGTTTATGTGTAACATCATCACACCTGTAATTCCCGAAGGGTTAGGCAGTACTCAATTATAGTAAACCCACATTTCACTAGTTATGTCTAAGTCCCATGTAATAGGCGGCGAGCCATCAACCGGGCACAAATCCAGACTGTGGCTGCTACTGCTATATTTTTCTTTCTTTCTACTGAGAAAATGTCCGCTGGAAGAACCCAATAACACTTTGCCCGACACCGGAATCAAACCCAGGACTTCACGTTCAGTAGTCGCGCTTGCGACCACTCTACCAACAAGTTCATCGTGTTCAAACCTCTGGTGATCGACGTGGCTACGGTTGGCGTAGGCTAAGGCGGCCTTTATGTTAATTCTCTGAGATAGAACAATATACCGTAGATTTGATGTAAACTTTAGTTAACTATATATTTTAGACGAGACTTGGGGAGTCGATAAATCCTTGACGATGCAAATGTAGTTTGTTTGTTAAATAATTTATTATTATTGTGAGTTTACAAATATTTAGTTTGATATGGTTCCTGTTTTATTTTAATTTCATTGAAGACACCTTTTATCTAAGTTATTGAACTTAGCATGTATACTTACACTTGAATTTGATCAGTTCAAATTATCGAGAAAAAATAATCATACTATCGCATTTAAAAATCCATTTTTGAAACTAAGACAGTAATTTCTACACTTTTGTTATATTTAAAAGTTAGTTATCGTGAGCATTATTATTAGTTCGTTACCAAAGATATTATCAGGAACCATAAAAAATAAGTACATTAGTTATAGTTCAATTTAGAAATAATTTTACCTCAATTAGTACAATAGTTAGCCCTAAAACAGTGTACATTATGTAAATATAGAGTAAAAGTTGTTATATGTTTTGTAAATCTTTTCACTTTGAATGAATGTCGCTGTACCTACCTATTTTGATGTTGTATCAACTACCTCCGTTGCAAATCTCTTGTGTACATATTAAATATACTTAGTAGATTTTTTAAAAGTGTACATTGCATTATATTTTTTTATGAAGAGTCTGTATAAAGTAGTTTTTATTCGTATTCCTTTAAATTGGCAATATTAAAAAAAAAAAAATGTGGACGAGGCGAAATGAGTCTGTAGGAGTGGCGTTCTGTGGTGTCTGTCTACCCTCATTTTAAAAAGGCGTGAGCTTATGTATGTAAACATGACAACACAAAGACTTCATGCCAAATAAGTTGATGTGTTTATTATTTAGAACAACGCAATAGGGCCAATCACATTTTTGAGGCAAACAATAGAATCGTGAAATTCATTTGAAATAATCTTTTAGCTTTATGGTTTCCACTTAGTGTGACGATTTATTTCGCTATGGATGCCAAAACTAGACTTATTACACCGGTATTCTTAGTCGTGGATTGAACTTAAGTCGGACTTGACATTCCACCCCATTAGACATATTGACAGCTACAGTTTGTATGGAATTTGTTCAGTTGTGGTGGGGATAAACCATAACCATCAATCGCACGACTTGTTTGATAAAATAAGACTGCGTTTACGAGACAGCGGCGTCAAGCTTAATTAATCGAAACATCATATAATTCCTATACGTTGTTTTGAATAAACCTACGATTGATTGATGTTTTCTCGTAACAGAAATAACTTTTACGGCGTAAAACTGTGGGCCGGCGGCGACGCTGACTTGAGCCGTCTTCGCCCGTGCACCTGATGGGCTTTCGCTCCGGTGTTCCCTGTGGAATTACTACCAGCACACCTCTGATTCGTAAACGCTGTCTTGTTTGTGGTAAGCAGTCTTAGAGCGGTTACGTCAATGTAGCAACGTGACTGGCACATCTATGTGGCGTTCAAAGAGCTGTCGCTTAGGAATTATGGTACTGACAGCTCTTGAACACGATTTAGATATGCTGATCCTGACAACTTTTGCAATGTCATACATATAAACCTTCCTTTTGAATCACTCTAGCTATTAAAAAAACCGCATCAAAATCAGTTGCGTTGTTAAAAAGATCTAAGCATACATAGGGACAGACAGAGGGAAGTGACTTTTTTATACTATGTAGTGATTCCAAGTGTGGTTTTTGTAGTTCTAGTAGACAAGTTGAAATTAATTTAGGTGGCGAAAGTTCACAGATGGAAATCAAAACTTTGATCGGATTTTTGATCTGAAATAAAAAAATGAGGTATTCAGTCATTTTACTTCTCGCGGTCTTGAACAGAGAAATCGAAGCTATTTTTTCCTTTTTTTGGCCTAGTTAGTTTGCACCCAATGAGCCTATCTATATGTTTTATTCGCCTTTTAGGCCCCCTGGACACCATCTGTATCGAATTTTTTCCTTAGACGTTTTCCTTATTCTTAACCGTTAACGTTACAGACAAAATCCGGTTACAATCGTCACGGAATTTGGAGTACTACAAGTTCCACGGCCGACGGAAGATAATTGGTCTATGTCAACCGAACCTGCATCGCAGGCTAACCTACAAAACTTCATTGTAAAAGTTATGTCCATTTTAATGGAAGACGAGCTACCAAAATAACGAGGTGCATTCGAATTAACCACCTACTCCAAGTCAATCCTGGAGGAATGTTAAAATGTAAAGTAATTCGGTAAATTAAAACAATATATAATTTAAGGTAAAATTGGTCCTGTAAATATGTTTAATTTTTGGATTAATGTTACGTAAAGTTGAATATTTACAGAATTTGTTAAATTTTGTGTTTTAATTGGTAGATAATTTAACTAATCCATCGATAGTGCATTAGTCAGTAAAGTAGCAGCAGCTAGCATTCGGGCGGAAACAGACTTACCTCTCGGTAGCATGCAATTCCACGCACTCTATGGATTTGTATAGCGTGTGCTTCTACTTTTACCATGTCGATGGTAATCTAAATTGAGTCGGCCCAGAACTTGGCTACGAGTTTGACAATTTTTGCTCGAACATTTTCCTTCGCCTTTATTGACTACTGTTCGTAATAATTATACACTGTTGTGACAGAAGTCCCACGCCCCCTAACGTCATCAAACTACCGAAATTACGCTGGTGGAATGTTGAGTGAGGTCGAAGATTGTTACAGAAAATACCGGGTCCAGCCAAATGATGGGGATCTCCAACCCTTGGGCCCGGCGGACGCCCGCCTGCAGTAACGTCCATCAGTTCCTGTAAATAGCAAACAACAGGACACGATAGGTACAAGTCCCATCATATGTAGAATAGCACATTGACACTCAAGGACATATTCATGTATGAGTCCCCACCATACCTGATCAATTTTTTCTTGTCTTGGCCAACCTGAGTCCGGAGTCTTCGGAGTCTTCGTCTTAGGATAAAGGACTTCCAGACTAGCCAAGGCATCTCATGTCTAGGCTTTTCAGCGGGTGATAACATGCTCATTGTCCGCATTTCATGTCGAAGCCCCGTTGGGATATTTGGCAAATGAAGGCAGAGTTTGGGTTGGGGTTTGGTGTGATCTTCACCCTAGCAATATCGACCCTAGATATGTAATGCCTGGGTTAAATACAACTTAGGTTACAAAACGGTTAGCGTGATATTGATAACGAATTTACTGACAATTGAGGTGTTGGGACATCCAAAGCAAATTGGTTGCTAGTTGTAATTTCAATTAATAGTTATCATACAATCGCTATACTTACGTATAGAAAGCGTGCAGTTTATTTTATGTGTGGATTTGAAATCCGCCGATACTAGCAGGTCAATTGTCCAGTAAGTAATCTATACTAGTCTATACGCGCTAATCTGAGGAACTACTGGTTTGAATTGAAAAATTCTTTTAGAGTTGGATAGCTTATATATCGAGGAAGGCTATAGGCTATATGTCATCACGCTACAATTAATAGGAGCTGAGCATCAATGAAACATGTTGCAAAAACGGGGAAAATTTATTATCTTTGAGAGCTTCCGTTGCGTGCGCTGGTTAAACGGTTAATGTTGTACAAAAATAATGTATGAGGGAATTATTCCTCTTAAAAATGTCTAAAAAAAAGTCCGTGACAGCACATGCCTATCTTTTAAGGTTGACTAACAATAACCATTTTTGTGATTTAAAAATTTGGTCAAAAATAGTGCTTTTTTTGCAAAGGTATTTTTACCGACATAGTATTAATCCTTATCAAAATAAATATGTTAGTCATCTTTAGCGTTCAATTGTGACCAAAATTGCCCTTTACACCATTCAATTTAGGTGAATAACTTTGGAGATATCACAGTTTTAAAATAACTCCGCATCAAAATAATGACCCGCGTGCGCTGCGAGGCGGGCGTTCATGTTGTTGGGAAAACCAATGTGATTAGATTCAATGCACAAATATTCTGCGTAACTTAGAGAAGGTTTTAGTTTTTGTTTCATTGTAATCAGTGCTCTCTATCAAAAGATTTATGAATTTAAAGTGTTCAAGAAGAACTTATCAACATTGTGTAAGATACATGCAACCACATCTATTGCACCAAAATGGTACTAATTAATAAAAATGTGCTCACAAGATAACTTTTAAATCGGCTGACCGGCTTTACAAAAAGTTGTGATGGCAAAAAGTACTCTAGATTAGTCTACATGACGCTATAACCCTGTAGTGTGTGTTCGATCGCTTTACATGCATTATATTTTAGCGGTTTAATTTCGTGCTCGATAGATGGCGCTATTAATTTCACTCCATTTTCTGAATCGCGGTGTTAAGTTTTCCCTGAAAGAATGACCCTCGCCCGTGTCAAATGTCTGAAGCTTGGTTTTTTAACCAACGAAATAAAAAGAGGAGGTTCTCAATTCGACGCGTCTATATTTTTTTATTTTATGTATGACCTGACGACGCATAACTTCTTACAGAGAAGTCCGATATGCATGATCTTTTGTTTTTTAAATTGAGAAATCGTGTTTGGGCTAATTTCCTGCGCCTTGATGAGAACTTTAGATCTAGCTGGAGTATGACGTCATCGAAGTTCTGACGATGGAGACGGAAGGCACTTGCAAGAGGTCCTCAAGAGTTTGCAGCAACAATAACGTGTTTGGGCTCATTTCATGCACCTTGATAAGAACTTTAGGCCTTGCTGAAGTATGACTGTCATCGACGGTCAAACGTTAGAGACAAATGGCAGTTGCAAGCGGTCCTAAACAGTTTGCAGCAGGTATAATGTTATTGGGCTCATTTCATTCACTTTGATGAAAACTTTAAACCTAACTCAGTATGACTTTCATCAAATGTCTGACGATAGAGGCGAATGGTAGTTGCAAGAGGTTCTCAAGAGTTTACGGCATCTATATCATGTTTGGGCTCATTTCATGCACCTTGATGAGAACTTTAGACCTGCCTGAAGTATGATTTTCATCGAAAGTCTGACGATGGAGACGGAAGGCAGTTGCAAAAGGTCCGCCAGAGTTTACAGCAGCTAAATCGTGTTTGGGCTCATTTCATGCACTTTGATAAAAACTTTAAACCTAACTGAGTATGACTTTCATCGAATGTCTGACGATGGAGAAGGAAAGCAGTTGCAAGAGGTCCTCAAGAGTTTACAGCATCTATATCGTGTCTGGGCTCATTTCATGCACCTTGATGAGAACTTTAGACCTAGCTGGAGTATGACTGTCATCGATGGTTTGACGATGGAGACGGAAGGTAGTTGCAAGAGGTCCTCAAGAGTTTACAGCATCTATATCGTGTTTCGGCCGATTTCATGCACCTTGATGAGAACTTTAGACCTGCCTGGAGTATGTATACAGGGTGTGGTGTAAATAGTGGTCCACCTTTAAGGATTCGATGTACCTGGGGCCTTAGTCTGCTATTGAAATAGTGTCAGAATGGTCTATCATTGATTTAATAAGGCCCCTAGCCCACGGCGTATTGAAGCGCGTTCGAAACTCGTTTGACGTGCGTACAAAGTGTAATTCGTCTGCGCCGGGCCTTATTAAATCAATGATAGACCATTCTGACACTATTGCAATAGCAGACTAAGGCCCAGGAAATTTCTATCTTTGGTTACAAATTCGGTTGTAGTTTAAAAAAAAAACATAATTTTCTTACTTTGATTTCTGTTAATAACTGCTGAATACTAGAGCTATCGTGGAAACATGTTGTTTTTTATGTCATATTAGAGCTTTTGAAGAAATAGTAAGTTCTTCTCTATTTTTACTTAAATTTTTAACATATCATGAAAATTCAAGAGATTTTTTTTGTAAAAAAAAAATCTACTACACTGGATGTGCCCATTCATTAAAAAATATGCCTACTAAATACAGATTCCAAAATGGTATCACAATAACAGATTCTATTGTTTAATAGAAAGATATTCAACTTTAATTGAAGCAAAGAAGATTTTCATTAAAATACATCTTAAATCGTAGTGACGTTAATACTTACGATTTTTGTAATAAATGTTCTACACTGTCAGTGCCAATAACATTTTCATCACTATTGTTTCAAAACGATCTAGTAGATCTGATTTGTCACGTGTTTGACCAAAGCATGAAATAAAACAAGTCATACTAGTCATTATTTATTAATCTTTGACATGATTAAACACTTAAAAATTATAAAAAATGTTCAAAATGGCCACCATTTGCAGCTATACACGCTCTGCAACGTCGAATAAATGACCGTTTCATTCGTCGAGCAAACCCGCTATCGCTGAGTTCTCTTGCTGCTATCTGGATTCTAGTCCTCAATTGGTCAATGCTAGTGATTTGTTCCTTGTAGACTTTTTCTTTCAGGCAGCCCCAATAAAAGAAATCCAGGGGATTTATGTCTGGCGAGCGTGGAGGCCACAATATTGGACCTAAGCGCCCTATCCACCTATCTGGATACGCTGCATTAAGGTGCTCTCGTAGTGTAACAGTGTAGTACATTTTTTTACAAAAAATTATCTTGAATTTTCATGATACGTTAAAAATTAAAGTAAAAATAGAGAAGAACTTACTATTTCTTCAAAAGCTCTAATATTACATAAAAAACAACATGTTTCCACGATAGCTCTAATATTCAGCAGTTATTAACAAAAATCAAAGAAAGAAAATTATGTTTTTTTTTTTAAACTACAACCGAATTTGTAACCAAAGATAGAAATTTCGTATAAAAATAGAAAAAAATAATAATTCAGGAACCCTTGGTTACAAATGGTTACAAAAGTTATAGTAAACTATCTGGTACATCGAATCCTTAACGGTGGACCACTATTTACGCGACATCCTGTATATCATCAAAGGTCTGACGATGGAGATGGAAGGCAGTTGCAAGAGGTCCGCAACAATTTACAGCAGTTTTATCGTGTCTCGGTTCATTTCAAGAGCTTTGATGAGAACTTTCGTTCTAGCTGGAGTATGATTGTCATCGAGTGTCTAAAGATGAAGACGTAAGGCTGTCGAGGGTCGCAGGCCTGTGGACGGTGAGTAATGGGCTAGCTCGCTATCCGTCCGTCTTATGACGTCATCAAAGAGATGTCAGCAAACCTCACCTAAGTTGCTGACCTAATCTAACTTGCTGACCTACCCTAACTTCCAGACCTAACCTAACTTGCTGACCTAACCTAACTTTCGAACCTCATCTAACTTGCTGACCTTACCAACCTAAGCTAACTTGCTGACCTAACTTTCAAACCTCACCTAAGTTGCTGACCTAACCTAACTTGCTTGTGGGAGGGGTCATTTGATGATTATCCATCGGTAATAGTATATAATAGGGATTTACTCCTTTTGAGAGCTTTCGTTGTGCGTGAACGGTTAAAGTTACGCAAATATCATGTATGTCGGAATTGTCCCTCTTAAAAAGCTCTAAAAAAATATCCGCAGTGGCCATGTCTAACTTTTAAGGTTGACGCCCACTCTCTCTAACCTCTCTTTCTTTTATGTACGCACGCACGCAGACGAAGTTGCGCGGGTCAGCTAGTAGGTATATGTATAAAAGACAAAATATCTTATTAACATTATTTATTATATAAACAAACATAAAGAATGTCACAAAATATACAACATAATACCTAGAATAATTTCATTAAAATGATAGTTATTGTTCGGTTCACATGGAACAAAACATAGTTTACCTATTGTAGCATTATCTTCGTAACACTCTTCAATAATCTGCAAACTAGACATAGGTTTCAGGAAAATATACTTGTAGGTACTATGTACTACCTACCTACCTATCTTACTTCGTTCCAAGTTAAGTTATTCAAATACGATTAGTCTTTAGTCACTAGACAATACATTGGCTTAAATCCTAACTGACACACTTTGTTAATTGAACAGTCGAATTTGCTTTTATTTAGGACTTTTGGCCTCATCTGTTTTCAGGTTTAACTAGAGCTCTACGCCAGAATTCTAATTTTCCCATAGTATATGTATCTATTTTTGTCGCTCAGAAATTTCCTTTATACGTTTGGACGAAAAGCAATGTAACACAACACTGCATTCTATACCCACGTACAAGAGGTTTAATTCACACTAAACGTTCAAGCTGTTATTAGAATGAAAAAGAACTGGCCAAAGAGTGCTGCCCCTTGAAAGCAATCTTTCTCTATTGAAGGATTTAGCTGTGAGAAAGAGATAGAGCTGCAAGAAAATGAAAACTCTGGATGAGGCAAAACGAAAGGTGGAACAATCATTATCTAGGTCCCTTCTTATGGTTTAAAGGTTAAAGCTAGTCGTTTTTCTCAAACAGGATCTTGGTATAAACCCTGTCGTCAACATGGGGTGGTTCGGGCACTATGAGGGGACGTCCATCCAACTTGATCTCGCTGTACGGTGCTGAGTGCATGCAGGTGAAGCCTAGCTTCTCAGCGGACATGGCTGAGTAGGCACTTGAAGTGTCCATGCGGAGGACTCTGACGCGACGTTTCCTTGCTAGATTTCTGAATGGAGGAGGGATGGGGTTAATGTTATGTCATTGTCATGAAGTACTTAATACTATATCAGGTGGAGCAGTGGCTTTTGAGGGACCTCTTGCATTACGCGACTTCGACTACGACCGGTCGCTCCAACCAAGAAGAAAGTTTAGCTGCATGACCGGTTGGTCCTCCGACCAAATAGTGCGACCGGTCACGCCCGTGGTTGTGTAATGAGCGAAGTTCTTTGATTACTCTACAGATAAAAAGAGTTGATACATATCAATGTGTAGTAAAAATTACGTACTACATAGCTAAGTCAATATGCCCTATGCAAGACAGACTTGACTTTATGTAAAGAATAAGACATCTTATTCTTTACATAAAGTCAAGTCTGTCTTGCTTAGGGCATATCATAAAAGTGAAAAAAGGAATATTGTAGTTCCTTTGTCTTTTTCAATTAGTTCTTCTACAAAATGTGACGAATTTACTTTGTGTGCGAATGTACAATAACCCGAAGAATTAACAGGCCGTTTTGTACCTACTTACTTTTATGCAAATACTTATTTTTATGCAAATGAAACAAGTTTCGAGGCATTTTGAAACTATTGAGAATTTTACGGTTGTCTATCTTTCTTGTGACAATTCAATGCAGTAGGATAAGTTGAGTGACTAGAAAATTACCTGACGCAAATCCATTAAAAAACCGTCAAACGCGAATATGTTGTGGTAGCAATTTGCCTGTTCTCTCGAAGCCAAGGATTCCTTTGCCATATAGAAACATCATTATCATCATTATATAGAAACATCATCATTCATCCACGAACTACTTACTCAGTCTCGAATAGCAAAGCGTTCATGATGCCCTTCTTCCTCCAATTGGGATCGGTGGCCGCGATCTTCACGTCCAGCACTTCGTCTTCTTCAGGGAACTTCTCCCAAAGCCTGGAACCTTCCTCACGTTTCGCTAACACGTATAGAATCTTCGTGAACTTGGGATTTGTGCACCTTTTTGCCAGGCTCACATAGTCCTGGCCGTCTTCCGCCTGAAAATGTTAGAAAATAAGGTTTATTTCCTGTTAGTTTATAAAGTTTCTTTCTTATTTTGTGGCTTTTTATGTATGATGCCTAAGTTAGTGCTAGGCGTTGGATTTCAACGGAAATCTCATTGGTTTCATACGTAGATTAACTCACGTCTTTAGCCAAGAAAGACTGGGAGCAGGCAGAAACTACAAAACGCCAGCTGCTACGATCCTAACATGCCTACTCCTTTCGCCTCGTCCGTTTACATACATCTTCATACACGAGTTCGGCAAAAAGCTTGAAATATATGTAGAAGACTCATAGTTTATGTCAAAGTCGGGTGACTGGAAACGGTCTCAGATTTACAAGCAGGTTGTGGTTTTGTAGATATAGTTGATAACACAACTCGAACGTAAGGCTTTTTCGCGTGGTTTCACGTGGTGAACGCTCTGTTCCCTTTGCGAGGGAAACATCCCCCCCGCCTATGGCTCCGCCGCAGGCTCAACGCCAAAAATACTGCCCCGGGACCCGATGGCCTGCCTGGCAAATCCTGTCCTGGCCTCGGAGGCTCTCAGGCCTCGACTAGAGGGGCTTCTAAGCGCATGCTTGAAGAGAGGCCAGTTCTCGGTTCTTTGGAAGCCGGGGAAGCTGGTCCTCATTCGGAAGCATGGGCGCCCTGCGGACTCTCCGTCCACATACCGGCCCGTTGTGCTGCTCGACGAGGTGGGCAAGCTCTTCGAAAGGGTAATTGCACACCGCCTCGTCGAGCACCTTGCGGGGATAGGGCCGGATCTTGCGGAACACCAGTTTGGTTTCTGCAAGGGGCGCTCTACGGTGGATGCCATCATGCGCGTGAGAGCCCTCACGACGGGAGATGCGGTGTCCCGGGGTGGGGTTGTCTTGGCGGTGTCTCTTGCCATCGCCAACGCCTTCAACTCCATGCCCTTTTTTGTTTTTTTTTCCGATGGGAAATCATCAAATAACCCCTCCCGCTCTGGGCTGAGCAGGAGGGAGTGTCAGACTTTTACTGACTAAAACCCATCCAGGTTCCTTCCTTTGCCCTTTGTGTTCCAGGGCCGCGGTATCTCTTTCGAACAGTCCCGCAACCCTGGCAGGCGTCGGTCCTTACGGACCCCTCCCTGTTTGCTGACTCTCCTTGAGGCGCGCGTGGAACACGAACGCGCCGTCGACACGGCCTGTCGTCATAAGACGGACGGACGGCGAGCTAGCCCATAGCTCACCGTCCACAGGCCCGCGCACCGGGCGTCGGGGGCCACCACGTGGCCCCCGACGCCCGGTGCGTCTCCCGCGGCGGCTGGGACGTGAGGTTCTCTCCCTCTCACGTTCCGCCACCTCCTTCGCTAGCATGACTGCTTCGCAGAAGGAGGTGACAGCGTAACTCCATGCCCTGGAGCTGCATTAGGGAGGCACTCCGGTATCACCGGGTGCCGACCTACCTGCGTCGTGTGGTCGAGGACTACTTGACGGACACGGCCGTCATCTACCCCGTTCGTAGCGAAGAAAGAAACCGGCGAGAGAGGTTGTGCGGTGTTCCACAGGAATCGGTTCTGGGACCGCCCCTGTGGTACATCGGTTACGACTGGGTGCTGCGCGCCGACCTCCCCAGTGGCCTCAGCGTGGTTTGGTACGCTGACGACACGCTGGTGCTGGCACAGGGGAGGTCGCACGAGGCGGCGGCCAAAACCATAACACGCGGGGTTGCGATAGCTGTTGAGAGGATCCGGCAACTGGGTCTCGAGCTGGCACTGCACGAGTCTGAGGCCATGTGTTTTCATGGGCCTCGGAATGCGCCACCGCCGGGATCCTTATTGACGGTAGGAGAGGTTTCCATCGGCGTCGAGTCGATGTTGAAGTAACTAGGACTCGTCCTCGACAGCCGGTGGAACTTCGTGGACCATTTCCGACGTTTGGCCCCCAGAGTGGAACTGGCCGGGGCTGCCTTCAGGCGGCTCCTGCTCAACATAGGGGGTCCAAACGCCTCCTGCCAGAGGCTCTATGCGGGGATCGTGCGGTCCATGGCCCTTTACGGGGCCCCGGTGTGGGCGCGTTCCTTGAGGCGACGAGCCGCCCATTATCTGAACGCGCCCTATAAGTTGGTAGTCCGTGGTTACCGCACGATCGCTTGCGAGGCGGCGGGAGTCGCAGATTGTTCCCGTGACCTGGCACCATTTCATCCATCCCGTGTTAATTCTGTGCTTTACACTAAGAACTATTTCACCATCGCTTTGCACGAGTGAACTGAGATACCGAATGTCGGAGTAGCCAGGAAGAAACGCGCTATCTAGCGCTATGACTCCAGGACTGAAGAGACCGCTTTTAGTTCTGCTGATTTACAAGCCAGCTTCTCCAGCTTTTCTTGCCATTTCTCCAATATGCTCTGGATCTCAAGTCCATCTTCACCGACAAGAACAATGTCGTCGGTAAACAGCATGCACCAGGGTGCCCCTTCTTGTATGTCCGATGGCAAAGCATCCATAATTCCATACTCAACAGGATTCAAAGTCGACTCTTGATGCAAGCCTACATCTATACTGAACTCGTCGGTGTTGCCAGCGGCTGACCGGACGTAGGTACTAGATTGACTGTACATAGCACGAATTAACTCTACATTCTTCCCAGGTATACTTACATACAATCATCATACTTATTAGGTGTTCTATTTATTGGTAGGTACCTACCTACACAAAGTACCTATTAACAAAATGACAAAGCAACTATCGCATATGGATAAGGTGCAGAGCCGATAATATCTCAATGTTTAGATAACTTTTTGGTGACGTAATAATAACCAAATCTATTTATATCCACGGAGTACACGGATATTACTTTTATTTTGTAATTAGGTTTTGCATGACAAAAAAATAAGTTTACGAACTAGACGAGATCGGTGTTCGATTTGGTGAGTTTGGTGTCCAAATACTCTGAGAAGAACAAGGGTTCCGTATAATTATCTAAAAAAAATATGTCTTAGTTGGCATCAACTATGTATGAATGGCGACACCCTTTAATTTTCAACTTTATTTATTTTTTGGAATTTTACTTTATTAGTGCTTTAAGGCCTTGCTTTTTGCCAAATTTCATGATTCTAGGTCAAAGGGAAGTACCCTTTAGGTTTTCATTCCATTGTGAAATCGCATAATATGCGACAATATGCGACATAAACTGCGACATAATATGCGACATAAACAGTCATATCTTTTGATCGCGTTGACTTACAAGTTTGATTTTTTCATTGCTCTAAGGGGTAGCAGACCTGAGTATTTGGTATTAATTTCAGCTTGATACCGCCACGCATTCCTGAGAAAAAGGGTCTTGACAGACAGACAGACGGACAACAAAGTGATCCTATAAGGGTTCCGTTTTGCCGATTGAAGTACGGAACCAAAAAAAATACAGACGTTATCTTGGTCAAGTCATAAGAGGATCATGCAGATAAGTAACATAAAACGGTGTACCACCTAAGTACCTCTTTCAAAGAACAAATTCCGTTGACCATGACCCCGACGATATTGCCTTCCTTATCGACAGCTTTGAAAGACCAGCCATCGCCTGGCAAGTATTGCCTGCAGTATCCTTCGAGTTCGGTGCATGTTCCATCAGTGCATAGCCCGACAGCTTTGTTCATTGGTTCATCGATGAAGAATGTTCTGGAAATAGAAGATAGTCGGTAGATATAGGCTATTTGAGACTTGGTCGACATTGGGAAGTACCCTAAGCGATATTCAAAAAAGCAGGTAGGTATCCTCTGTAACTTTTTAATGTTTTTTAAATTGCAAAAGCAAGACAGGTCATGATTGTAGAAGTCTACTCCAGCCCTGAACCCCTGTTACTCATTGCTAAAGTTCCTCTTACGGGGATTACTTTTTCATGAAGGAGTGTCCACCGTCAGTCTCGATCACCTGCGGTTTGAGCATCGCATCATTGTGAACAGAAAGTTAGGTGCAAATCTGGTGTTGGATAGAACCATTTGTGCTGGTGTGGTTCTTCGTCCTATATATTTGAACAGTATTTTTGGCTATCTTAGATATACGTATTTTGTGGTTATCCTAGAATAACCAACATAATATCGATCGTGTCTGTTTTCTGGTAAATTATTGATGTGATTTTATGAAAGTTTCTCCAAGACATTCACTATTGTTTCTAAAAAACTCAACATCCAACTTACTGTCGTAGTAAGTCCAAGATAACCTCCGTATCTCCTGCTTCAACGGGTTTTACTTCATAACCTGCCATTGCCGTCGCGAATCCTGAAATCATTAACCGAAATCGTGTTTAAATGTTCAGAAATATTTTCATGACTGTCAACAGCGGCCAACTAGATATATAGTTGTATGTATATGTATTGTATAAATATACTCGTAGACACAAAGTAGTGGTTAATGTTGTGTATATGTGTTTCAATAAATAAATATGGTTAGCATGTGGCTCCACTCGCGAGACTCGAGTTGTCACATTATCACGTAAGTACTTCGATCTAGCCACAAGGGGGAACATCACTAATAATCAAAGCCTCCAAAGATTTGCTGTTTTGCACATTTTTTACCTGAACTTTGGCCGTTCATAATGTACTCATAAATTGTAAAAGTAAAGAAAACATCTTGATAGAAACCTTGCATTTATGTAACAAAAAAACAAAACTGAATGACAAAATAATATTTATTTCACAAGCTTGTAAGGCTTTTATTTCACAAACTTCTAAGGCTTTTATTCAATGCTTTTTATTCAAAAACACGAATTTCCTGGAACAAGTTTTATGAAATTTTAGAACTACTAGATACTAGAATAGAATAGAATAGAACACTCTTTATTATGTACACCATAAAAATTACAGATATAAATGTAAAACATTATAAAAGGGGTGACACAATGGGCGGTCTTATCGCTAAAAGCGATCTTTTAAAGACAACCTTTGGATGGATTTAAGGGGGAAGGAGAGACAATACTGCAGGTAGCCTGTGGTGTACCATTTACATATATACAATAAATACATACATATACATACATAAAACATATTACACTTAAATACCTAAATACATTTTTATTATTATTATTATTTTTTTTACCACCTACTACCTATTTAATAACTATTTTTCATTCAACGTCAGGCTGCATGAGGTGCGCGGGAGCAAGTCGTGCGGGGTCGGGACGGGGTGAGACGGGAGAGTTGAAAGAAAGAAAGAAAAAGTATTTATTAACCCGCACAGGACAAAATATAAAAAAATGGTTACATTTACAACATTTTATTTTGGTTCATTTAAAGAAGATCACTGCTTTGGATTTGGATGAAACAACAAGCTTTTCGACCATGCTGACGATAGACGGAACGGGAAGAGCCCTCTTAAGGCTGCCTTGCAAAACTATGTTTCTGGATAAAGGGTAGGCCCTAAGTGGTCGTTAGATAGCTAGGTATTGGAAAACGAAAAGCCATTGATCCTGCTCCTAATCTATCTTCGGTCGTGTCAGATTGCCGTTCCAGTGGACTATGAGAGTGAGGAAAGAGTGTGTGTCTGTGTTTTTGCAAACCCTTGTGCATTTCCTGGATCATTTTTTTTTTTATGTCGCTGGACATTACACACAGCGCTATCTAGGTGCCACACTAAGCGACGAGGCTTGTGTCGTGGACCCCAGATAGTTGATTATACTACATAGATACTTTTTGTTTGTAAATACATACTTATTATACATATAAACATCCATGACTCGGAAACAAATGTCCATGCTCATCACACAAACATTTGCTCCTACCGGGATTCGAACCCGGGACCCTAAGAACGTAAGGCAGCCTCACTACCGCTGCGCCATTCGGGTCGTCAATGAATGTCGAAAATTCTAGTCGATCAATGGCTAGTTTCCGCTGTCACTGGCCGCCATGATCGAAAACGGTCAGAAAGACTGTTGATTTTATTTGATTCAAAACAGTGTTAAAGTAAATTGACGTGAACAGGCCGCTGGCTTCAGATTATGTCATTGATTGTAATGTACACCTACTTATGATTATGAGAATCAAATCACGTAGAATAACCGACAGACAGGTACGTGGTTCTTTTGGTTAGGTTAGATAACCAAACAGCTAGGTAGGTATCTAAATATAATATGATGATTATATCAAACAACGCGAAGATTATTTTTAGCTTTAAGTACCTGTATCTACAAAAATATCTGTAATTAAACGGATTATTGGCAAAGGATGAACGTACATTTCGATTAGATCAGACAAAAAGATTTTTAGACTTATCAGTCTATCAGATACTTTATACCTACAATTCTATTATTAAAAGCAATTATATTTTTAAATTACATTGCCACTATGTAGGTAGGTACCTATTAAGATGTATAGTATGCAAGTCTTGTAGGTATGTCAATTGCTGCTATGTCTTATTGTTTATATTGTAATTGATGTTGTAGCTTACCTACGATATCGGCTTCCTATGAAGTTATAAACACTTGTGTTACAACGATACGTTACTCGTGTATAACGATAAGTTATAACTTACGTTCACAGCATTAGGTATTATAAAAACAACAAGAAACTAAGATAGTCCCACATTCACATAGAATATTAAACTTTAACCTCAGTAAATAAGTATTACTTTAACAAAGCTTAGTTTTGTATACTTAATTCTAATTTAAAAACAAATTGTCGTAGCGTACGTCTAACGCGCAACTAGATAATGTTTTGAACGCGGCGCGTACGCATTTACATAAGTAACGGTGAAAGATAAAAATATTGTATTTAAGGCGAATATGGTATTGTTTGTTTATCTTATCGTTTATTGCGTAATGCTGAATACATTCATGGTAGCATTTATTTGGTGAATATTAGTTTTATTTTTACAATTTTGTTGATTGTGAACCTTTGATTCAAAGCTGTGAATATAAATAATTATGACAGTTGGGGAATTGGCGAAAGGTAGGCGTTTTGGGGGTCTTATATACCTATCCACCCACCTATGGCAATAGGCTCGCCTCTTATTACATGGGACTTAAAACAACTGGAGAAATGAACCACCTAATAGTAACCTAACCCATCAGGGATGACAGGTCTAATGTTATGTTATGTGGGTACCCACGTATCTAATTTTGACGATTAAAAGTTGCTGATTTTCTCAGCTTGAATAAAAGCATATTTTGGTCTACCAAAGTAATTGCTAAGGTACGTTTGTCTCTCCTACTCAGACCAAATAAAAACCGTCGCCTACTTTAAACAAAACTTGTAATAAACTCAAAACGCATCTGAGAGATGTAGGTGACGCCTGCTAAAAGTGTCGCAACTGAGTGATAGCCAGCCAGCCAGCCGCCATCGCCATGAAGTATCATCCTACCGGCTACCACGAAGGCCTTAGTGGATGGGTGTGACAGTTGCCGCCCAGTCAGACAGCCAGCCATTATAAAAAAACGAGTTTAGTCTTTGCCTCAGTAAAAGTCATCTACTGAGGGCTGTCGTTTCTGAGCTCACCAGATGGCGCTACTGTCGAGTAAGGTCATGTCAATAATACTATTTTATACTATAAAGTAGGTAGTATTTCCTTTATGAAAAAATCATTTTATTACGTATAACAACATAGTCTTTACTTCAGAAACAAATTATTTACAATATTCTCCCTAAAATTAGCAGGCATGAAACATTTAAAAATCATTTTACCTCCAAGTGCTAGCAAATAAGATTCTCAGTTGCTACTTAAAATCTTCAAGACGTACCTAATTAATCAGGAATGGCTCAATCTAGACCACAATTATGAATATTAGTAAAAATACGACTTTCAAAATACATTCATACCATACTCACTCTCACCACGAGTCTCATTTCCTACCCTGCGTATCCCAACAAAGTGATTGCGTTTATACCGTTTTTAATTATTTCCACGCCAACCTGAGTTTTAACAGAGGGCTTATCACAAACAACGATAGTACGTTACAGGTAGGTACCTATTTCAGTACTTTCAAGTAGGCAAGTAACTGATATCAATAATCTAAACGCGCTATGATGGTCAGTCAGCACAGCTGACATTGATAAACAAGATAGGTACTCTGGATTGGATATAGATTCGAATAATATTGAAAATTCCTAAAGTAGGAATTTCTAGAAATTTGGTACTTATTCTAGAATTGTAGAGTTACGTTTTAGCGTGTCGATGGCAATCCAATTATTGAGTGAGTACAGAATTTGGCTTCGAGTTTGGTACCCCTACCGTAAAAACACTTATCGCTAAAATCATTCAGCTGAAACTTTTCAGTACTTAAGAAGCCTTATACACCACAACTATTTATACGATTTTTACCAGATCACCGAGCCTTATTGTGGAGAAACTACAATTTAACTAAGTATTAAAATAACAACGCTGACCTCACTGATGGATTTGCAAAGTTCATCACGCTCAATGCCCAGCATTTCAAGTTTCCGCTGTCGATAAATGAAAGACAAGTTGTAGATGTAGGAGCCTTAAGTTCCACCAAGTAGTGGGGATCGGCCGCAATGGCCGAAGCTTGGCATTCTGTGACGGTATATTTACTAATCCTCTTTACACGGCGAGTTGTGCGGCGACGCGACGCCGACGGCGACTGGCAAGTAGTGAACACATTGTGACCGCTGCTCCGTCTCTTAATGTCAATGACTTAATAGCGAGATGTTTTGGTAATAAAAAAGTAAAACAGGTTGTGAAGAGTTTAATAAACAAGTTCTTTGTCTGACCTCCACGGTTATATTTGCGTAGTGATGTGTTGTGTCTGGCCATGTGGGTGGCCAAGCACTCAGCTTTGGGTGGATACGTGTTGAAGAAGAGAGAGATTAGAGGGGTGTTGTGTTTATTTCGCGTTGTGATTATTAAAGTTACCAGTGGATTTTAGGTCCTAAAAGTCTTTTGATACTCTTACCCTGGTATCTCTAGTCGAGGTAATTACTTGAGTTTAAGTAATAGCATTTTTATGCAGAGAATTTGAACGAAGTAAGAACCGTCAAAGAAAGCGAAGGTAAGAATTGTAACTTTTGACAGTTCTAACTTCACTAAAATACCATATAAAATTCGAACAAAAATCGAATAAAAATCGTATCTTAAGTTATTACTTGACTTGTTTATAGATACGGGTGGTAGTTGATAACCTAACGTAGCTTTAAATCCTAATAGTTTTTTTTTGCAGTCAGCTGCTCAACGTAACTGCCTTTTCCAAGCTCTAGGGTACACACCGGCTACCTTCACTCCCTGTACCTATCCTATAAATCTTTCTTCATCACAAAATTGTGTTCTTGTCCACAGCTGGACATTGACCTCTTTCAAAACTTGGTAACTGCATCCATTGGCGTATTGGCCATAGTGTTAATTTGGTGCGTAGAGCCAGTTCTCTCCAGATTATAGCTTAATCAAGATTCATAATAATGGAAACTGTAAAATTTGCCTCTGAGACTGACTACAGGCCCCTCTTCGTTATTTCATTGACCGATCTTATGGTAAGTTGTCATGATCTCAGAAGTCAACTTTTACAACACCCACAGACAAAATGAAGTGACTAATTTTTTTTTGGGCGTTCACGATCTCTTTGATTATTTTAGACTGTTTAATTAATTAGGACTGAGTTATATTACAGGGTGGAAAGGACACTGACGCGAAAACGGTTACTGGATACCAGTACATTATTCTGACCCGTATTCTTTTTTTTTTTTTTTGTTTTTTCTTTTTCTGACATGGAATTTTTTACGGTTATTAAAAAAAATGCTGTTCCATACATATTGACAGTGTGGGTAAGTTTTGCACTTTTGTAGGAAACATCAGTTTTTTTTTTGTTGCGTGGAAACTGTTTACGCGTCGGTGTGCCTCCACCCCGTATGTTCATTATTTGCTGAAGTAGTAAAGGCATGAGCTGTGCCCAGACTATGGCCAGATGCTGAAGCCATATGCGGTTAATCCATTTTTTTAAACACCATCTGGCCGCCACTCCACTGGGACGAGTTCATCTTGACAATTATGTACTTACACTACTTACTACTTACTTACTTTACATACTACATAAACTCCTACTGCTCCAAGTTCCAGTTGCATATATGTATACGAAATTGGAGTTCGTACATTATGCATAGCTTGTAACATATGTATTAGTAGGTAACCATGCAGATTATAATGCAATTAACCTTAGTCATTGCGCAGTGCTATGGGACGTCGAATTATTAAGTACAAGTCCTATTTTAGCTTATATGACGTAAAGACTAGCTACGACCTAAGTAAGGAAGTAAAAGACAACATTATTAATTTGCTCTTAATGTGGTGATAGTTACAACCGGCCAAGTCCGAGTCGGACTCGAGCATGAAGGGTTCCGTCCGTACCATCATAGTAGAAGCCGAGCCGTACCATCATGTTGCAGATATGAAAAAATATACTAAAAATTAAAGCCGGGGGAAGGGAGGGGGATCAATATTTTTTTTCACATCGGCAACAGAAATACACATTCTGTGAAAATTTCAACTGTCTTCCTATTACGGATCATGAGTTACAGCCCGCTGACAGACAGACGGACGGACAGCGAAGGCTTAGTAATAGCATCCCGTTAGTTATCCTTCTGGTACAGAATCCTAACGACGATCTGAAGAGTATATGAGAGCAGTCATTCATACAGGGCTGTCCTGCTATAAAACTGGCTTAGAAAACCTCACGTGATTAAATAATGGTCCTTAACTGTTTAGGTAACTCGCTCGAGATCTTTATTTTTGGAACGTCCATCCGCATCGGGGATAATTGAATTAAAACTACTTGAGATACCAAAAACAAAACAATTAACGACTTAGTAAACATGCATATATTGTGATACAATGAATATAAAAATAAAAAATTATAAAATTTGAGATCATGTAAATCACAATGGGAATTTTTGTTTTTATTTCCGTTTTCGTAAACTGAACTAAAAAGACTAGCTAAAAAAACTTAACTAAGTCGGAGTGACTTAGTAAAGTTTTACTCTTACAAAGACGAAGAGGGATCAGGTAAAATAATGCTGGGCACTGATCGATAAGGTGAATAATGTTGATACTTATATTATTTTGCAATCAAGAAGATAATATGCTTTTGTATAAAGGGTATAAAAGGACCCTTGAAGAAGCTGAAAGATACTTGTTCTCCCCGTCATTGCGATCATTTTTTGTTTTAGAGCATACCTGGGAACCTTCTAATTACGGAGATATTGGGGGTCAAAGTTCCAATTTTTTTGTAAAGGAAAATGGCGCAACTGGCTGGTCTTAACAGCGCTCACACATAAACACTCAAACATTTACACTCTCACATTCGCACACACACAGCTACTCACGCATTGCGTAAATGCACTTTCATCACTACATTTCCACTTTCATACTTTTTAGTTTTTTGTTTATGTATGTACATGAACATCGTAACCCAATTCTTTGTACAATCCATATTTTTTATTAGGTTTGCTTGCAAGCATAATATATATAATTGTTATTTTTGGTTCCTTTTGTTTTTCTTTTGAATTAGTTTTTTATGCCAATTTCATTTTTTGTTTTACCTATGTAAATAAATAATTAATTTTAAGTAGGTACTTGTTTACCTACTCCCAATTTTAACTTTAATATTTTGACAAAAAAAAAATGCTTTAAATTAAATGTTATATGTATATAGGGTCTATCTATTCATACACGAACTCTCTTAAGGGGTCATTGTACTCATCATTATGAACAACTTTTACTATGGGACCAACCTCGAAATCGCGAAAAAAAAAATCTTTTGTTCCCTACAATATGATAGTCTTACTTAGTTTGATGAACAGAATGCTTGGTTAACAGCTTCCTTCGTGAAGGGTCCGTGTTCACCCTGTATAAGAAGGAAGATAATAGTATACTTAGCAACAACCACCACAATGGGCTACCCAGACAAGGTTAATCTTATAACAGTTTGACATAGACGGATGCTTCAAGATGCGGAGGATCTGGCTGGGGTGCGTCTGGCTTTTCGGCGTACTTAACGCTGTAGATCTTTTTGAACCCGAGTCGCTCAGCCGCACGCGCGGAGTAGAGAGATGTCGCAACTAAATGTGTGGCGCCTGCACCGTTCTCTTTAGCGAGATTCCTAAAACATTAAAAAGTCTCTTTAGAACTGGCAGACCTAACTTGACCCACTTCCCGGTTTATTCATATTATTATAGTAATAAAGTATTCTCTAGCAAAGAAAACTACACCTATTATATCATATAATATTATTCTATAGTGTCCAGGGCCTCCAATTGGTTGAAGCAGGGCCTGACCGGGGGTACGTGAATCGTGCATCCGTGTGAGTTTTAGCGGATGCTCTTAATCGCTTTCTTGCTCGAAGTTGTGCCTAATGATCTGTATGACTGAACAGCTAAAGTCATGACGGGGTAACTGAAACAAGATACATACTCTGTCTTCACGACTAACTCCTTCATTATGCCTCGTCCTCTCCATACGGGGTCCGTGGATGCAATCTTGAGATCCACCACTTTGTTGCAGTCGGGTGCCACGTTATCCCAGAGCCTACATTCGGTTTCTAAATACGTCATAAACCGGATAATGCACTTGAACTTAGGATTCGCGATTTTTTCTACTTTTTCTTTAGATGAAATATGCTGCGAAGAAGCAAAGGAACAACGTTTTTTTAATGAACAAAACTTTTACGCTATTCCCTAGCATTGCAATGGATTTTGGTAAGTTAGAATCGGTAGTGCAACCGGAAAAGCATTGAGACTGTGGGAGTTCCAGACAAATGGTTAAACTGCATTGCAAAGGGGTCTCCTTAGCTTCTCTTTCGTGCCTGTTTCTCTCGAACTATCTCCCGTGAATGCCTTACGGCAGCGTTTCTTATATAGACGCCCGTCTTCTGGAGCCCAACAGGTCAGGTTTTTCTTTAATTTTGAGAAAAAGTTTGAACATTGACCTCAAATATCTCCGTAACTAGAAGGTATGGCCCAAAACCTAACCAAATTGACGGGGAGAACAGTGCCTTTCGGCTTCGCTATGAGTGTTTTTAAACCCATTAAATTGTCTACATCGCCAATATTGAAGCGGCCTGCTTCGGAGCGTATGTTGGTATTATTTACTTAGTGCATTATTCTTGTTATTGATATTGCTACCTACGTTTTTAAATACTCACGCCTCTTTGCAAAATTGAGTTGATAACAACTCCTGCCAATTTCCCATCATCACCAACAGCCTTTATCGATATTCCATCGGCCATGGCGGTGGTTATGTACTCTTCTAGCTCCAGACACCGATCATTTGGACCTTCCAGCAATTTTACTGCCTTGGCCAGTGGCTCGTCACGAAAGAACAATCTGTAAAATAAAAGATGCAGGTACTCTGGTTCAGTGAGCATCGACTAATGAACATCCGACCAGTCAAATCGTATTCATACTGTGCTGAAAATAGTGACTAAGGAAGGACACAATCAGCCGCTGGGCTTTTATGAAAGAGCCATAGAATTAATAGCCATAGAACCGCAGCAGTCGGATGAAGTGAACAAATCGGTTTCAAGTTAGCTTTCTATGACGCAACAGGGGCTGCGATTCTCCATACAAACGTAATCCCCTTTTTTCTTCTTGAATAATGCCTCTAGTTAGAGCAATCATTTTTCTTTTTTCATAAAATCAAGTTCTACTGTAGATACGTCACTGTCATTTCCGTTTTTTTCAGAAATTAAGTAATGAAAATATGACGCCCCAAAAATGAAAAAAAAATGCCCGGAATTCTTAATGAAACTGTCACTTCGAGTCTAACTACTGTAAGGGCAGAGCATATAAATGCTTGGAAGCCTTTGAAAAAGCGTGCAACCTCATAACATTCGACGGTTGAGCCTATGGTGCTGAAGTTCTTACCTTATGAGAAATTCCAGCGCTTCGTCTTTATCATCAGGTTTGAGCAGTTTGATGTGGTACGCGCCTTCCGCCTTCTTCTTTTTGCCCCGTTTTACCACATGCTCCGGAACCTTGACAGCAAGCTTAGAGAAAAGGGCTACACTAATTTTGTATAGGGAAGGAAGATTGAAAAGCAATTATGTCGAAAAAATAATGCTAGATTTGTCACTCCTATCTGGAGCAACTTACTGTCTAAATAGCCTATAGTAGCTCAGCTCACATCATATCGTTTGAATAGGCATCCGTAAATAAGGCACCGACTCGAACGTGGAATAATAGTCGCCATCTGGATCTTAAAATAGAAAGATAAAACCAACAAAAAAAAATAACTCTTCAAAATAGTCATAAAGACACTGACAAACTTGTCATCATATATATTATGATGCTCTGTGATTGTCATTGATCGCAGAGTAATTTGAATGGATGGAGGAATTTGTACAAATGCGGCTCAGTCAAAGAGGTAGAATAGGTAAGTGCATGGATCTTGAAATTCATTCACCATGCGGGATTTTAGATATGCATCTGCTTAGCCTTTTCCCAACTTGGCTGGAGTCAGCTTTTAGTCTAACAACAATTTTCTATTTTCCAATTTTGTGAAAGCTCACCATATCTTCGTCAAGTTTTGCCTGTTTTAGTCGTTTTGCTTCAGGCCTGTATGACAATATTATTACGTCGGCTGTTATGCGAGAACATGCTAGATTACGTCCGAGTCTAGAATGTCCCACTATGGAACTGTGTAGAAGATTCGAAAAAGTTGTGGAACGTTCTCGAAGGATCGGTCGACATATTAATAGAAAAACATCATGCTTGCTGGAACAGTCAATCCAAAGAGCAGAATACATAAACCTATGTCTGTGTGCAAGTGCGATATCTAAGTGAATATTGATCAGTACCTACCTAGTGAATTTCTAAATATGAAATAAGTGTTTTGTGATTCAAAAAAATATTAAGTGTTTAATCGGTAGTGTTCTAATTTATTCCTTAACTAGGTCGTGACAATATGAAAAAAAACTGACTTCCAAAAAAAACTTCTAAAATAACTTGACTTTCGGAAGTCGGTGTCATTGTTTGTTTCATTGACTTTTTTGCCACCAGAAAGTTTTTTTATTTTACCCTTTTAGTTGTAGTATACCACACAAATTGTTGTTATATTATTTTTTACATTGTAACTAGAAGTTATTAAGAGATCATTAAGTCATCAACATACCCCAAGAAGAAACAAATAAGTATTAACACGTTCATTGCCAAGCCAAAATGCTGAACTTACTGGCCTAAATAAAAATATTGAATGTCTTCCATAATGGTCTAAACCAAATACCAAAACCCAATACGCTGCGGTCGCTATTTTATGGCTCGTACATGTGCGGCACAATGACGCGACGTCGCGTGATGTGATAAACGTGAGGAAAATACCAAATTACTGAACCGATTTTGATGAAATTTTTATGGGCCTTTTATTTGTTTTTTTTTATGTGCCTTTTTTAAGTTATAAAAAAAAAAAACAAAAATACAAACGAATTGAGAACCTCCTCCTTTTTGAAGAAAGTCGGTTAAAAATTAACGTTCCTTAAAATCCCGTTTATAGTATTTGGTATTTTTTTAAATCTGAAAGTGGCCTCTGCTCGGCAGGGCTCATATCTGAAACTTTTCCAATATATTGGCGTTCTCTAATTACGCCCTACCTTCACGGCTATCAAGTTTTCAGGCGGAATATATTCTTGCTGAAAAGCCGTCTGGGCTCCCCTACCCATAGAAATAACACTGCAATCCGATAACGACTAGACATCAACCATTAGTACAGTAATGGTCAATGGGAATTTAAGACAAAAACAAACAAAAGTAAAAATATTTTCAAATTATGTACATTTATTGAGATAAATCACGATATTTACATTGGTCCTAAATATAGATAATGCTCTTTTTCGTGACCACAGAACAAATATCCTTTCGGGGATAGACCACCAATCGACATGTAGACAGACCTTATACATCATCATTCTTCTACACCTATACATCATCATTCTGCTAATATACAAATATAATTAGTCGTTATATTTGTATATTAGCAGATACAAATCACAGGATTGTTGCAATTTGTACTTATGGTTGTTCTTTAAATTGTCAATAAACTTTCAATCTTTAAACTTATCCCAATTTATTTGGGGTCAGCGCAGCATGTCTTCTTCTTCCATAATTCTCTATTAGTCGTTATCTCATTAGGCAGCTCCTTTCTTGCCATATCATCCTTCACACAGTCCATCCATCGTTTCTTTAGTATTCCTCTAGTCTCACCTTTAACTACAGAATTTATACAATAGAACACTAATTAAGAGCATTGCATTTATTTTTGTGTATCGTGTAGATGAGTTCAGTCTTCACAGTCACTGGAGGAACTTATGTATATGTGAGACATGGGTACAAATATTTCTAAGGTGCGGTAATCGTAGCAGAACAATCAATATTTCAGCCACGACACCAACCGTGCCGTGCCGTACTAACTTTGAACAACAGTTAGTATCATTTTAACTTCACCTCAAAACTGTTTAAGATAAACACAAACTTCAGTATGTGGTAGCAATGGTTGTGGTCCGTCCGGAATATCTGCGTATAAAACGCAGTAAATCTTCTTGAAGCCAAGTCGCTCGGCTGCGCGGGCGGAGAATGTCGAAGTTGCGTCCATACGAATTGCACACGCACCCTGTTGGTTCGCTAGGCGTCTGAAACATTAATAATAATAGTCTGGGGACGATAAATAGTACTCCTGGAAGAATTAGCCATCGTGAGAGGTATGGGGAAGAGATGTGTGCGTAGAAACAGGTGCAATTCCTCACTTTCATAGTCCGATGGGACAGCAAACTGGCATGACCAACACACCGCCTACTTTTAAACCAGCTGCTACTGAGAGTACCTAATTTAAAAACCCTTACACTTTGCCTGACCTGAGCATCGAAACCAAGAGCCTGCTCAGCAGTCGCGCTTGCGACCATGAAGGCAAGAAAAAGAAAGAAGTAAATATGTACAAAAGACCGTGGGCTGGTCTGAGCTGGTCGTGTCTAAGCAGCCCAGGCGAGCATGGATTTTAGGATGGTCTATCTATACTGAGTGGTGTGTGGAATAATGCTGCCAATGACTGTGTTAATAAAATTTGAACATTGCCATTGAAGATAATCGTTGTTGCGTTGCAGACTAATCCTCGTATTTGACCTCAAAAATAACATAAAACACTGAAATTATACGGACGAAAGAACATTTATTATATTTAGGTAAGTAATTAATTTTAGATTTAGAATTTTGTTGATTTTATATTCATTGTGTTTGATCAGTGAATCGCACACACATACTCGCACGTTCGCTTAAAAATGCCGACATCATTTCCTCTCTACATTGACTTTACTTGTATCGTGGCCACACAGCAGTACAGTAGCTAAGACTTGTTGTAAAAAAAGGTTCGGTCTACTCACTCAGTCTCTTGGACCAGCGTCTTCAATATTTTCCGTCCTCTCCACTTAGGATCCGTAGATGCAATCTTGAGATCCACCACGAGATTGCAGCTTTTCGGCAACTTTTCCCAGAGCCGACATTCGGTGTCTAAGTGCGCCATTAACCGCTGAATAGGTTCGAAATTTGGGTGCTTTATACTTGCGAATTGCTCAACAACATCCTGTGGGGAAAGAGATGAATATGGATTTCAGTAAAGTTTTTCATTCTCCTGTATCTCTAACCACATGTGGACATGGCAAGACTATCCAGTAGAAGGAGTATTGTGATGCAACTGAGGATGCTGGCAACAGGAAACCTAATATACCAAGAGAAAATTAATAGTATTTTTATGTTGATTAAACTGTTTAAAAAAAGAAATAACCAGCATTGAGATAGTAGGAGGACGCATAGGCGAGATAAAAATACAGAGCATTCGTAGTTAACATGAGCCTACAAAGCTGTTTTTAAATTGAAGTATTTTTAACCGACTTTCTTCAAAAAGGAGGAGGTTCTCAATTCGGCTGTATTTCTTTTTTTGTGTTTGTTACCTCATATTAACCCCGTCATTTATGAACCGATTTGAAAAAATCTTTTTTTCATGTGAAAGGATTACATACGGCATACGGTGATTTCTGGTTCTGAAAAAATCGGGAATTCCCGGGTTTTAGATTTGTAAAAAACCGGTTCTTTCGTAAAAAACCCGGTCTCTTCGGGTTTTCGTTTTTTTTTTGTTTCTCTTATAAATCCAATAATTATTGATCTGTGAACTTCGCAGATCAGACACACAACACGTCGTAGGTCGTTTAAAATGTAGAAACATGAGTAAGTAATTTTTTTCTAATTCCCACTTATTCATTTAAAATTTATTCTTAAAAGAATAAATATAATTTATAAAGTTGTCATTCTAAAGTACCCGTTGTATAATTTTTTGACGAAAAGACTCGACCAAGCTACGCAATTGCTGCCCAACTGGATTCTTCTGTTATCCTTCCTCTCAAAGTTGTTCTTACCAAACTACAGAGTTTGCCCGAGGTAAATATATTCTCGAACAACCTCGAGAGGATCGCCACTGACAACAATAGATCTTGGGGTGACGAGTTCGTTGAACATAACCTGGGTTTTGTCAAGTTCACCCTAAGACCAATGCGTATTGAAGAATCAACTAGGCCATCTAGTGTCTGCTGTAAGTCGTGCAGCGATTCAGTCAGTATGATGATGTCATCTGCAAATCTCAAGTGTGAAATGTACTCGCCGTTGATATTAATGCCATTCCCAGTTCAGCGTCTTAAACACATCCTCCAGTTCGTTGGTGAACAATATCGGTTAAATTACGTCCCCTTGCCTCACCCCCCGACACAATGGGATATGCTCTGTCTGCTGGTTCTGAGTTTGGACGGTCATTATTTATGGCGTTTACTTAAAAACTTTTCAGCACTTGGAAGTATCGCCAGTCTACTTGGCATCGCTGCAGAGACTCCAGAACAAACCAGGTCACGATAGAGTCAAAAGCCTTCTCTCATAGTCCACAAATGCAAGACACAAAAGGCGATTATACTCTTTGGACTTCAGTATAATTTGCCGCACTGTGTGAATATGATCTCTGGTGCTGTATTCTCTTCTAAACCCGACTTGTCCGGTGACTGGAAGTCGTCGAGTCTTCTTGATAGACGATTTGTGACGATTCTTGCAAACAGCTTAAACATGTGGCTAAGGAGCGAAATGTATCTGTAATTCTTTAATAGGGTCTTGTTCCTTTTTTAAAGAAAAGAACGACCACGATCTTTCTTCACGCTTCTGAATTTCTCCCAGAGAACAGGATCGAGTTGAAAAGCTCCCGAAGCTCTCTTAATAGGGGACTTCCTCCCGCTTTTAGAAGCTCAGTCGTTAACTCATCCTCAGCAGGAGCATTTCTATTCTTAAACTGTCTAAGAGCCGCCTCGATTTCACCTTGGCTGGCTTCTGGCAGGCCTTCTGTGAAATGGGATCAGGTCGAGATGCGTACAACTGACTACATGCGTACAACTGACCGTAGAAATTTTCGACTTCTGAAACAATCTCAGACTTCGAAACAACCATATCCCAAGATTCCCAACCAGATTTTTTCAATATCAGGTCGTAAGGTGGCTCCTCCCAAGTAATTGGACGAACACTTTCAACCTCCGGTTTTGCTGTGTGCTGGAGCATTGAAGCTCGCGTCGTACCAATTTTCTTGTTGTTTTGTTGAGTGCTTGTAGTTCTGCTGAAGTGATGAATAGAAGCTTCAGAGTCTCCTTCGAATGTTTGGACTTTTGGCCCGTACGCCGCATTTTGCAATAACGCGTCCCCTCCTCCCTGAGGATTTTAACTATTTGGTCGAACGCCTGGTCAATATTATAACCTTTGTAATTGTTAATTAATAAATAGAGCTAAAGTACATTCTAAATTAATAAAAAAACCCGAAAAAGACCGAAAATCTCGGGTAACCGGTTTTTAAGAAAACCCGAAACCGAAAAAAGATGGCCCAAAAAATGGCCGATTTTTGATGCCCTAGAAAGGATATACTCAATCGGTCCCATAGAAATTTAATCAAAATCGGTTCAGTAATTTGATTTTATTTCCCTTGAAAATGTTTTTTTTTCTTGGGCTATGTAGATGACATGATGGTTCCTTAATAACAGCTTGTTACAATGTAAAAAATTATTTCGTGACAAGAATTTGTGTGGTCTACAACTAAAAAGGGTAAAAAAAAACTTTCTGCGAAAAAAAAACCCGACTTACGAAAAGACCTAAAATAACTTTGCTTTCGGAAGTCGGTGACTTTGTTTGTTCCATTGACTTTTTGCCACCGACTTCTGAAAGTAAAGTTATTTTAGACTTTTTTAAGTGTCTTTTATGAGTCGGTTTTTTTTCGAAGAAAGATTTTTTGTTAAGCCATTGACAATCGCAACTTTTTAATATATTTTTTATTCCGGCGCATCGCATCATAATTCAAATCCACACTCACATCCCTGCGTACAAGTCCATTGATGACAACTCCTAATAATTTTCCATTATCATCAACGGCTGCTACGGATATTCCATCGTCCATGGCTTTTGCTACATACTTTTCTAGTTCGATACATCGATCATTTGGACCTTCAAGTAATTTTACTGCCATATTCATTGGTTCATCTCGGAAGAAAAACCTAAAAGATTATTTGATTAATGAAGATATTTTATATTAGCTTTGATCATAAACAGCTTATTCGAGAGCTGTTGCCGTGTTTGAGTGATTTCGTCGTAATGAGAACACTGCATCTAGGTACAAGTGTTCTCTAATCAATACATCTAAATATCTCAAATCTTCGTACCTTGTATTGTCTGAAGTTTAGCAGTGTTTAAGTGCTTTTAGGTCGCTGCCAAGATGTTTGACTGAATCTATATTCCGGACAAGAAAGCCATGATGACTCTATGCTTGTAGGTATAGGTAATGACTACTTGTGAAGAAGTCTGCTGTAATAGCTCAAACAGACGAGTTATAAATAATTGTTGCAGAAACTAGACACCTGTTGAGAAATTCGTTGGTGCTGTCTTTATCTTTAGATGCGAGTTTTCGGATGTGGTAAGTTCCTTCTGCCTGTTTCTTGATGCCACGCCTCGCCACCTGCTCCGGAATCTTGACGAAAATAAGGATGAGAAAAATGTTAAGATAGGATGGATGTTTTATATATGTAGGTGTTCATTGCAAAAACCCAGCAATTTTTTGTAAATTCCACTCATTAGGAATGGAAACACATTTCATTAGCCAGTTCTGTACCACTCCTAGACAAAAGGCTCCTATCCACTTCTTCCATCTGCCGCAAGCGCGCACTTTCTCCGTTTACGTGGGATGGAACTTACACAGTTAACCCCGCCATCTCCTTCGTGATCTGCTGCGACTCCATCTTACTGTATCAAGGCACCCTCTTCATCATTCCTATTTATCTTTTTAACCTATCTTATAATATTGAAACCTTTACGTCGCGGTAGATCTCGTAGAAGATGGGGGTTCGAGCTGGACCAAATCAATGACCAGTGGTCCACATTAAGCCCATGGAGTGATGCTTTTGCCAAGCAGAAGGTTGATGAATACCAACTTTAACTAACTTACAAGTTGGATATCACATGGCCAGCGTTTTTTGATGTTCCAGTTTATACGAGACACGCACATTAAGCTGATTTTCCTAATCATTTTGTTGTAAATTTGATATTTACTTGTACTTAACCTGTAATATTTTTGCACTCGAATCTAATTCTAATTGATTCGTAAGCCATCTAGATATTTATTAAAAACGGACCTACCTTTGTAGAAAATAAGTAGTAGTAAATGACACCATTTCGAAAAGATTAAAATACTATGCTGTATATATGATGCTCTGTGTCTGTGGTAAGGTTACATACAGATGATGCTCTGTGACTCTTATTCTTTAGTCATTGTCTGTGACATACTCTATGTCTGTGGTGCTGCCCACAATGCTGCCAAATTATTCCATGGTTCTTTGGCGCGTGGAGTAGGCCGAAACCAAAGAGTACTTACGTCATTTTGTTTTTGCAATACTATTCAAAGAGTACCAATAAAATCAATACGTACAGGACGTTCTATACAATATTCACTGCCAATTTACTTTTTTATTGCCACAAGAACCATGCAGCACTGTTATTTTAATATATATTGTATTTGCCGTAGCTAACATTACAAAAGTAATGGTGAGGTAATCCACGACAAGCCATGGTCTTACCTATTAGTTCCATGAGTTGGTAGGAGTAGGGCATTATGAGGAGACAACAACAAAACCAGTGAATTAATTTCTATATATTTATTGAGATATTAAAATTACAATACTTACAGACTAAATCACAAGTTATTTGATTTGACGATACATTTTATTTTGACTGGGTTGAGCAGACCTGTGGTAGGAGAGATTCTATGTTTTCTGTGAAAACGCTTTTTAATGAAACTTAATGCTAAATGGAGTAGACATAGTGCAAAAGAGATACATAGTTATGTTGTTTTACATACATACTTTCGTGTCTGTACACTCTCCCAAGTAGGTTCTATCCAATATGTTTATTTACCAGCCAAGATACCCAGGTACCTACTCATAGTTGGCCACCCGGGCCACGACTTGAACAGGTATCTCTAAAGTAAGAAGTCAGAGTGTTCTATTAAGCTAAAGTACATTCAATAATACTAAATTTTTAAGGAACTACAAATATTATAGCTAAGCCGATTGATACTGATAGAAATTTTGTCATAGCAATGTTCTGACAAAGTGTGTTGCTATTATATTTTATCAGGCACGACTAAACTAAGTCTATTTTTTAAGTTATAGAATGAAGAATACTGCGATGCCTGTTTAATATGCAAAATTTTAAACGACAAAGAATCATGGTCAACATTCATAATTGTCGTTTTTAATAGCAATCACTGGTTCACTGCGAGTTATATAAGTTATAAAGCAAAGAGAAAACTAATTTGGTGCGGTTTCAGTTATTTACTCGTGATCGTATAATCCTTAAAATAAATAGATAGATAGAATAAAGTAACAAAGCAGAGAATAACAATCCGTCGGTTAATCATAAAGCTTCAACCACACCGGGGCGTATCCCGCGCAGGATTTGGAACGCATCATACAACATGCTCGATTCGCCCGAGTTGGAGTCCAACTTAATAGTGTCTCCATTAGTTTTTAAGTTGCCAGGTACAATTATTTATACATAATACAGTTTTATAGCTTCTTAATAATAGGTACATCGGTATACTAGTCGACTACAATAATTTGCTGCGATCCTATATTTGAGTAACATCTAGGAGTACCGTGCGAAATACAGCTACATAGTAGTGTCTAATGTGGATAATTGTTGTTAATCGAGCCTCGGAGGAGTAAGGTTTGTTTGTGCGAGTTGTGCAGATTCTGAAAAAAAAAGTCTTATTTTTCATCGTCCGCGAAATAAACACTTGACACAGAACGATAATTATAAAAAAAACAGTACCTATAAAATTTCGTGATCTGAAATAATTTGTTAAAATGACGCCGTTAACGTGGTGGAGGTGAATCCATTCTTAGAATAGACGTCTCTGATAAGGCTCCTTTTGGTTAGGTACCAGCCTATTATCTATATTCAGCGGAATCCCTACCTATACGCTAAAGATAGTTTGTAGTATTGCAGTTCAGCCTTACCTTAAAACTTCTTGAGATAAACACAAGCCTCAAAATGGGGTGGGTTCGGCTGTGGTGCATCTGGGATGTCAGCGTACTTGATGGAGTAGATCCTGCTGTATCCGAGTCGCTCAGCCGCGCGAGCGGAAAAAGCCGAAGTGGCGTCCATGCGGATGGCGCACGCGCCGTGTGATTTTGCGATGCGTCTGAAACATTGAAAAAACGTTTTATAAATAACTGTTATTCATAATAATAATTGAGTTTTGGTGCTCGGATGTGAGTTAGCTGTGCCAGAATTTAAAATTAATTTAGATTATTTGATTTCTTTCTACAATTGCGACACATATTGTGAGTGCAGTGCTGTTCAGAACATGCCTCACTTACTGGATTATCATCCGTGACTGTTACTGCACCTTTGAGGACCTAAAGAAAGTAGCTGACGCTGCTATTAATGTAGCTACCTAGTGAGTTCAACTGTTTTCAAAAGTAACATCAACTCGAAAAGAACAGGAATAATAAGAGACCTATCGATCGCTATAACCTGCTCAAGCTTTGTGACAGATAAGAATTGATTTGACTCATCAATTTAGTTAATCATCCACATAAGTAATAAATTAAAAGCGGCCATGTTTCTACACATAACACCTATAGTTGACACAAGAGGACATCATGTTAGTAATTTACTTCACCTACGTGACATATTTTAATAGCCGTATGTATCTTCCTGCTCGAAGCGAATACGACAAAATATTTTTAATCACCTACGAGTCACGGAAGCAATCTTACGTGTCATTAGTCATTACATATTATTTTTATATAGGTATACACTATACTAGCGATTTTAACTTAACAACGAACATCTCGACAATTCTTTACTGGTGAGCCATATAAAAAAATAAAAATAAAAAAAACTGAAAATTCCCAGCTTGCATTGAACCTGCGTGGTGATCGATGCTCGTGCAATTCTCTACGGGATCACGGGATGCCTTTGCTCAGAAGTGGGACAGTAATAGGCTGATATTATTATTAATTTCGTATTAATTGATTTGTTTATAAATATTGAGTAAGACTTATAACATCGCAATTATAATTAGCCATCATGTTCTATATGTATATTCCAATTGGACCGTCAATAAACATGTATGGTTCCATTTATACGTAACTAATCCTTGGCATAATAATGTACAGGGGCATTATTGTCATTTTTTTTTGCCGTTTACTTTTATTTGCAATTTAGAGACTGTCTAATTAGATTAATCGGAAAATGGAACTTAAACATTGTGGGATTTTATGCCCGAAACGTTTAATGACTCAGTTTTAGAATTCAGTGTAGATTCTTTTCGACTTCCAAACATAATTGATGAGAACATACAACATATTGACAACAAACTAGCCAGTCTCGTGGTCGTGACTAAAGCGTCCTAGCAATGCGGTAACAATAGCACAATACACGCGTACACATTGTTATTGTTTACACTACAGATATAGATACAACGTGTAACAGAATAAACGCAAAACCTCTTAAGGGGTTATTCTACTCACCATTATGAACAAATTTCACTATGGGACCAACACGGAAATCGCGAAAAAAAATCAGCTGTTCAGTTGTTTTTGTCGAGTTATGCGCACAGAAATGTATGGGGCAGACGAATTACTTTTCGCGATTTCAGTGTTGGTCCCATAGTGAAAGTTGTTCATAATGATGAGTACAACGACCCCTTTTGTTTTTTTTTTTTGAGTGTCATACTTTTACTGACTAAACCCATCCATATTCTTTCATCGCCCTTTGTGTTCCGGGGCCACCACGTGGCCCCCGACGCCCGGTGCGTCTCCCGCGGTGGCTAGGACGTGAGGTTCTCTCCCTCTCACGTTCCGCCGCCTCCTTCGCTAGCATGACTGCTTCGCAGAAGGAGGCGACGGCGTCCCATTCCGTCTCGCTCCGGACCATGGAATGAACCAAGGCCGGACGCGAAAGGTCACCGCCGCCGATCGCCGCTACGAGGACACGGCGGTGCTCCGCCCACGCGGGGCAGACCTCCACCGTGTGCTCCACCGTGTCCTCCGGGGACCACCATCTTTCTCTGTGGGACCACCATCGTAACCGTAAAAAAATAATCAACTGCCCCTTATATTTGAGTCGAGTAGGTATTGAAATTTTGTATGAGGCAGTTGATTATTTTTTGTGATTACAATGGTGGTCCCATAGAGAAAGTTGTTCAGTTTGATGGTTCGTACCACAGTCTTCCATATGACTTGACCCTTTGTGTTACACGCTGTATGTAAGAAAATGACGCGGGATGGACGTTAAAATTTTAAATTTAAAGTTGCGTATGACGTGTCCTGCGTGCCATCTACCACCCCGTCCCGTACGGGATTCGCCTGTGTGAGCCTAGCTTATTTTCCTATAATATCAGACAAAGTTTTTTCATGCAATATGCCTTTTTCTGTTTTTAATTAGAATTTCAGAATATCATTAGAAATTCATCATCATCATCATCATTTCAGCCGAAAGACGTCCACTGCTGGACATAGGCCTCCCCCAAGTGTCGCCACATTGATCGGTCCTGTGCGTCTCGCATCCGGCAGGTCCCCGCAACCTTTCACCAGGCGCCACCTTCTACCAGGTCATCGGTCCACCATTGGGAGGCCTTCCAAAGAAACGTCTTCCGGTTTGCAGTCGCCACTTCAGAACTTTTTGGACCCATCGGCCATCCGTTCTGCGAGCAATGTGCCCTACCCACTGCTACTTCGGTTTGTCAATTCTTCGGGCTACTTCGGTAACCTTGGTTCTATCGCGGATGTCTTCATTTCTGATTCGATCACGCAAGGAAACTCTGAGCATAGCCCTCTCCATTGCCCTTTGGGTGACTTTAAGCCTTCTGATGAGGCCCATTGTGAGCGACCACGTTTCGGGCCCGTATGGAATCACTGGCAGAGGCAACACACACTGGTCATACGTTTGACTTTCGTTTTGAGACACTACAGTAAGTTGGACGATGTTTCAATGGTTGATATTAAGGGTAGGTATACCTAATTATAGGCAATTGGGCATGCTCTTTCTAAGAAAAAATCTCTGGAATAGCTAAACAAAGTCAAGGCATTAAAATGAAAAAGAAAACTGTTACATTCCTTGGAGCTTTATAAATTTCCTAAATCCATCTTTACATAAAATATGGGGATATAGCTAGGTACATATATTATTGCCGCATGCAGTTCCTAAACCTTGACACCAGCCATATTACATAGTTAAGTTTAAACATAATAATATGTAAATGCAAGTAATTGCTTAATTGGGTTCTAAGCAAGTATGTAAAATGAATAATATATCTTAATCAGAGTACCTATAAGCTAAGATAGTAACACTATAATCAATTTAGTGCCTCGGGGTCAAACAATCTGAGCAGTATTTGTCTAGTATCAGTAAACTATATCCTGGTATTATATGTCAAAGTCCCGTTGACTAACTCAATTAACTATATTTATGAGTCAGGAGTATTATGCGGAGTAATATGCTGCAAGAATGAAAATACCCTATCTTATTAAACGAGCTGGTCTGGTAGGTATCTGTTGATACCTACTGAAATACGGTGACAAAGCAAACACGAAACTAAGTTATCTATTTAACTTATAAACTAAGTGATGTAGTATCTACATCAAGTTTATTACGAACTAGCTTTTGCCCGCGGCTTCACTCGCGTTAATTTAGAATTTGACAATCAATTCGGGTTGTACTCTGCTTGTAATAATATAATTCAATCATGATTCGAAAGACACGAGGCGCCATCTATTATCCTAAGAACGTTATTGTTGTTTTCCTCGGTAACTGTACTTTTTTCGAGATGAAAGGTCTATGACCGTATCTGTACACCTGACAACGTATATGCAAAATTTCAGGATGATCGGTTCAGTGGTGTAAGCGTAAAAAGGTAACAAACAAACTTACTTTTGCATTTATAATATTAAACTATGGAAATATTAGTATGGATTTGAATTTTCAGTAATATTCGGCTGGGCTACAATTTATTCTAAATCAAATTTATCATCAGCGTATTGCCAAAATTTTCTCTCATCTAGTGGATTCCTATAACCTCCACCAGATCATCGGACCTCCTCGTGGGGTCCCAAAATCAATTTATTTTGATTGAATTACATTACTCTGCATTCATTATTTTGCTATTATTTCATACATCAATAAATCATTGATAGGTGTTCAGTCAACTGCACATTCATTAGAAGCATGAGACGGCAATGAGGAACACGCTTGCTTGTTGCAAATAACCTTCGTATTAGTAAGTACTAAAACACTTCCTATACTCATAAACATTTTAGCTGTGAGCATAAACGCTTTAGAAACTGTAAATCTATAGTATACTAGCGAACAAACTACTATAACTTTCAAGCTGAAATGAACTGTAAATATTCACAAAACATTGAAATCGATACGCTGATTCAGATATTAGTGTGTACGAACCGAACATAGTGGCATGTGTTTTTTTGATATCCCATCATAACTCTATAGGGCATGAATGAGATTGCTTATATAATGTACCCCCTGCAACAGGCTTAGGGGTGGGCCATTATTCATCACGCGGGCCCATCAGTATAGGTCGGATGTTATTAGCTTTAATTTTTTATTTTATTTTGGAATATGCCGTTTTCCTCACGATTTTTTCTATCATGGATCTGGGAGGGAGTTTACCAGAGTAGGAAACAGATGGAGCTATACAGGACGTCTAGCCCCATCAATTTCCCACTCTGGAATAAGGTAAAAACAATTTTATACTGCTTTAAGGCGACATGGTATTGGTAACCCCCCACCCAAGCAACACAAACTGGCTGAATAATTTTTGTATTACAGCAATTTTGTAGACTTAAAGCTGCCACGGTGACTGGTTAACGTCTGCTTATACAGACGATATTCAAGCAATAAGGGCACAAAATAACTTGCTTTAATTTGAATAACAGCTGAGTAATTGCCACATAGTCGCTGAATACATGTACAAAAAAGCTGCGTATCTTCTGCATAAATGCTGATCTACCTATTATCCAGAAATTATAACTCTTTTATGCCGTGAATAATGTTTGAACTCCGATAATCAGATAATATTCAGAATTTGGATATTTATTGTAATTTTATAAAGAAATAATGCAAATAATCATACAAAAATCAGGTAGTTGTAATTCATTTCGGCGGATTCATTGCAAACACATCTTCTATAATACATTTTCATAAATGGTAAATTTTGTATTATATATTTTCTGACTTTAGAAGTTGATTGTTTAAACGTATGTCACTTTATTGTAATAATATATGTAAGTTTAATGTAAAATTTCAGAGTGCCACAATATAGAACAGCTATTTATAAAATAAATATGTATATGATATAGGTCTACTTGGAAAAATGAAATATTTAAGTTATTTTTACAGATTTAAGCGCAGGAAATAATGTGGCTAGAAATTTTACACAATTTCAAGTATTTTTATTGGTCAAATATAACTATTATATATGATTTTTGGCTATTATTTATTTTTAAAGTGAGGTTGAGAATGTCGGTGACGTTCTTTTTGAATATAATCCGTTCACTTAGCAGCTATTTAGCGTATTGCTGTATAATAGGTCATATGTGATTACTTATCCAGATGTTGTATGGTTAAAAGTATAGTAAAGATTATTATTTGAGAAAGAGTTCCTATAGTACCGAACACCTTATACAGTTTATTAGGGTTCTCTAGAGCCTCTTTGAATCTCTGTTAGAAATTCATACATTAATATTGCATATTCAGCATATTGCAGTAGTGTGCCCGTAATGATGGGGAGGTTTTTTTGTAACACTTAAATGTAAAATTACTTTCTGAATTCTAAATCAAAAACTCTATCTTTCAGAGTTTCTGTAAAAAATATTTTATTAAGGCTGCTGATATTTTCTGGATAAGAATGCAGAATTCCTTCAATACTCAGTTACTTTGTGCGTAACAATATTAAATTTCTTTATACACACATCAAAAGTGTCTAGGGATCAAGCATTTTTATGTGGATTTCTTGAGATTGAGATGTGGCTTTGTAATAAATTTATGATTTTATAAATTTATATGGATCCTTTTTGGTGCATTTCATAATTTGAATCAGGAACTGTGAATCAAATTCGAGTAAAAGATGAAAATCAGCTGTCAATATTTTCCCTATAAAAACATACAACGCATTGAAGACATTATTAGTGCTACTGTTTCCCTACTACTGATTAAAACCAACGTTATTATGGAGCGGCGACGTCATTTAAGCAGGGAAGAAATGCTCAGAGCCGTGGGAATGATAGAAGCTGGTTCCCGGCAACGTACTGTGGCTTTAGCTCTGAATACAAGTCAGAGTGTTATCAGTCGACTTTGGACACGTTACCGAAGCACTGGTACCGTGGCTGAGCGCCATGGAGGACGGTATCGCTGCACCACACGGAGACAAGACCGATACATTCAAATCTTAACTCGAAGAGCTCCAACAATAACCGCCATGATGTTAGCCGTGAGGCTTCATCACTCTTCAGGGAACTTAATTAGCGACCAAACAGTCAGAAACCGCTTGCATGAAGTGAACCTTCATTCCCGAAGACCGCTATGGGTACCACCTATAGCAATGCACAATCGTAGGATACGATATCAATGGGCTCTTGAACACAGAAATTGGGCAGAAGAACAATGGCGTTTCGTGTGCTTTTCTGATGAGTCTCGTTTTGGTATGAGACCGGATACAAGACGTATACGACACTGGAGAACCCCTGGACGCCAACAGCGATAAAAATCCTGCCAGGAAGTCCATCCTTATAGTGGTGGAACCATCATGGTATGGGCGGGTATTTGGATCGGCGGAAGAACTGAGTTGATTTGGATCAGAGGCAACCTCAACGCTCAAATTTATGCTGAGACGATTGTATCAGACGTCATCGTTCCTCTACAAGTGCAAATCGGTCCCTTATTTCAGTTAATGCATGATAATGCACGACCGCACACCGCAAGAGTTGTAAGACAGACTCTCGCCGCAGCTAACATCAATGTCCTGCCCTGGCCTGCTCAGTCGCCAGACTTGAATCCGATTGAGCATGCTTGGGATATGCTACAGAGAAGAGCTCTGCCGAATATGGAGGGTATCCAGTCGCAAGAAGACCTTTTTTTGTTGTTGCAACGAACATGGGCGGCCATTCCACAGCGTGATTTGGATGAACTCATTTTGAGTATGCCAAACCGATGTTCTTGTGTTGTTAGTGTTCGCGGTAGAAACACGGATTATTAATTGTTTAAGTTACCCAATAAAATTTTAAAGAAAACTGTTATTTCAGTCTTTTTTTCGAACTTTTGTGTTAGTGGTTCAAATGTCAAAAATCCCTTTATTAGGAAAATGGCAAATTTCTTTATTAATACAAAGGTGACTTGGTTTATCGTTACTGTGACAAACGAAAACACTTTATTTGATGAATCCTTAAAGAAAATTTTAATTAATATCAATCAGGAGAAAAGTTATTGCAAAAATATATGTTGATCCCTAGACACTTTTGATGTGTGTATTTGCACCTTAAGCTGAACAAAAAGGCAGTTGTATGCTTTAATCTGAATATAGAGGTAGTTGTACACATCTCGCGCTATTAGTTTGTTAAAATATATTCCTAATTTTCATTTACGCAGTCGTTTGCTGTATAAAGACTAAAACATCGAAAATATTCAGCTTCTGAAAAAGTGAGTGTAAAGCAGAAAATTTACGAAGAGTTGGCACAGTGTGTCATCTGGTCTACTTACTAATATCATCAATCCATCGGGACTGATGGCATAATGAATGATGATGAAAGATTTTTTTCATTTCTCATTTCCCATGTCAAAAAGGGCGAGCCTATTGGCTCAAACCGGGCACAAATTCATTATTCCAACCTGCTACTGAGAAATTCGTAGTGAATAAAAAATCAACAACATCATCATGGTCATCTCGGCTTCCAGTCTAACCGGATGCAGCTGAATACCAGTATTTTACATAGAGTGATATCTGACCTCCACAACCCAGTTACTACTACTGGGTAATACGAATATAACTTAAAAAACAACAACAATCCCACGAACAGCCAATTCAATAGTAAACATATTTGCATTACTCTTATTTAGACACGTTTTGTATGCGAATGTGTTCCGTTTGATACATTTTATGAACCACGTGTGTACCTAATGAAGATTTGCATCGATAAATAAAGTTTAATAACTAATTATATTCATGGACACGCGCCAGGCGATATTTCACGATGAATTGCCTTCTAGGCTTGCATGAGTAATGCCGGAAGGTATTAATTTTTAAATGCATTTCTATAACAGATAATTAAAATTAATTGGCATTTATCGACGAGACAGTTTCATAAATAATATTTTGGTGAGACACTACTCGTATTAATTAAGTGATATATCGATAGGTCACCAATCTAATCTTTTTTGTTTCGACATGGCATCTTGCAGGTAAACCATTGAGGCTTATGCTTAGCCGGGGCGGGGCGAAAAATTATAAACTAAGCGACAAATGCTAAGGGCACCCGCACCACCTAGGCCCTTGTGGGATACCTACGAGCTTCGGCTTAGGGCGTCGCTAGGGAAGGCAGCAAAGTGACAGTCTGGATCTGAGTGAGCCAAACTACTCTGCTGCCGTGTGTCTTTATCTGTCGGTCAGGATGTCCGTGTCTCAGGGCTGGTCTGTGTCTTCAGAATCGTAAGGGCCTCTGCGCTATAAGCTATATATATAATCTACCCAAATCTGACAGATGATGGACCATAAGAGTGAGTGCGCAGAGTAGGCGGGCAGAAATTTATTTGAAACAGTTACCACACTCAGGCTTCCTAGAATACACAGAGCTCTAACAGCTGCCCTGTCTAGTTTATTTATTACAGAATAACGCTGCGTTTCCACGAGATGTGAGCAAGGATGCGTAGCGAGGGATGTGTGTGAAACTAACTAATAATATCGCATCTTTTCACAGCTTGAGCTGTTCTAGCTATGTGATTGGTTAGTTTCACACACATCCCCTCGCTCATCTCTGGTGGAAACGCTGTCTATTATTATGTAGCAGTTATCCTTGCAAAATAATTTTAAAATAAACGTTTAAATCGGAGGGGTGCAGGGTGGTACAAAACGCTCATTACACAACTTCAACTCGCACTTGACCGGTTGTTTCTACGTCAAGATGCGACATTACTGCGTCAAGATGACTGTTTTCAATTAGGTAAGTAATGGTATAGTGTCCAATTATTTGCAAAAAATACGCAATTACAGTCAGTCCTATTATGTAACGTCTTCATATGCGCGTACAATAACAATCCCATACATACGATGTAGCTGTGACAGATTGATTCTTTGTATTCGAAATTATAAAGTTGTTATCTTGGTCTTTGTGGCGCATTTTTGCTATAACAAGCTGCATTTTGCTTGAGGAATATTTTGTTGTGGGTACCCAGATAATTAACCATAGTTCTAGTCACAGACAAAAGCGTTGTCTGCTTTTTGTGTAGCTTTGATATTTAGTTCCATCAAATCCCATGGGACAGCGACGGTTGTGTGGCGTACCATGTTAATTTTCCATTAGGACGTCAATCGTTTATCAAATTGATTCACTACCACAATTCGCCGTATTTACGCCATTTCACACAGCTATTTAAGAATGAGAATTGTGATTTGAAATTTAGAATACGTATACGCATAATTTGAGTAGGTAGGTATAGTTGCCGATCTAATTTCGCTAGATGGGGTATAATCGACTCATCTCGAACTTGCGTTCGAGATGCTCTACACTAGCATTGTTTGCTAGTGTGGAGCACCAACCCAGGATATGCCTCACCTTCTCGCCTGCCCGTCGTGCACAACTAATTGCACACTATAGGACTTGAATGAGGCAAACGACAGAAATTATCAGTATGAAGCTACTGGTCGGATAAAATCTGAGTCATCGATTCGAGAAGAAGAGGAAACAGAATCGAGCTGGGCATTGGCAAAAAAAAGGAACAAACTTGTTAATTTATTACTCTTTGATAATGTTAATCGCAATTTTTGTAGTTGCCCCCCTTTCGGGTCGAACCGATAGGACAGGAACAAATCTGCCATTTGTTCTACTTCCTGTTTCTATAATATATAAGTACCTACAACTACAACATCTATTACTGCATACGGTTGTGATTGACTAATTAATCCAATTATAATAATGATTGCGAATAGCTACAGACGTCCTTGACTCTTTTATTTCTGGGATGCAGAATGCAATATATTATATCATCGTTCACCTAACGAGTTTATAATAAAAAGTGAAGTTATAACACAAGGGTTTTTATACTTATTATACCGGTTTGTACTACCGTCTTGAAATAGGTCAGGAGGCAAACTTTTTTTAATCAGTATTTGTCTTCATGGCACCCGTGCCACGGAAAGCACGTTAAGCCGTTGGTCCTGGCTGTCATTTGTAGATCTTTGACAGTCGTTACAAGTGGCCCGAAAGTCTGACAACCAGTCTTATCAAGGGGTCTTATGTTACTTACTGGGTTATCGAGGTCAGATAGGCAGACGCTCCATGTAAAATACTGGTATTCAGCTGCATGCGGTTAGACTGGAAACGCCTAAGGCTAGGCAGATGATGATCATCCTAGACTATTCCAAACTACAAATCTTAGGGGGACATCATCAGATAATGTTTTCGTGACACGTTGTAATGTAATGAATTGTAATTTAATGGGAGGCTGCGGTAATACGGTTGGATGTGAAAAGCATAGGACGGGTCTAAAGCGCAACACACAAAGGGAGCGAGCGCGGGACGGGTCGGCAGAACGGCGAGTGTAATTTCGTATATTTTTATGGTACGACAGACGTCAGAAATCATTTTGCGTTAATTAAAACACATTATTTGGGTAACAATCTAACAGAAAAAAAATGCTAATTCTTATTGGGTTTTTGCATCAGGAATTTCTCAATAGCAGCCGTGGATTAGCTCGCCCCTATTAGATGGGACTTAATCATAACTCGTGATATTTGCATGTACTACCTATTAGGTATACCTCTGCTTATCCCTCGGGAATTACAGGCGTGATGTTATGTGGTGTAATCTAACAAAAAAAAAAATGTATAAAATCAAAGAATTTGGATATTTGCTTAGCCTGTGGGACAAATTGAGCATGGCACAACATTAATTCACCTATTGTATTATTGTAGGTAGGTACCAAACTAAGTACTCGACTTTTTCAAAAATAAATTATGTTACCAAGTAGGTACATAAATCACTCAATAATTTGATCAGATAAGTAACTATTTAAATATAAATTAAGTGCGAGTTCCGGTTCGTAATCAATCAATCTCAGTAATATTTTTTCTGCTTAAAGAAAAACAGCAGCTCAATTACTTATGTATACCACGAGAACTCGTGCAGGGTGTAGCTGATCAGTTGATCCGTTTCTAGTGAGCCAGTAGGATACATGTTCCATTTATAATTTGGTTCATTAAAAAAAAAACTAACAAGAAAAAGCGACTTAGTAGGTGATGGTAGCTTTTCCTTTATTGTTCTTTATCTGATAACTGAAACGTTATATAGTTTTGGTAGTCGTTTTTTTCATTTTTAACACGTTTTTATTAGCTTCACCTGTAACTATGTAACAAAATCTTAGAAGTTAAATTTGACCGACTTCTCGGTATCCGATTGAGCTGAAATTTTTGCATACATGTTTATTATGGATGACAATGCACACTGCATACATAACTAAACTAGTTAAGTGACATCATTCTAAATCCAATATGGCGGACTTCCTAAGATGGCAAACTAGTTTGTTTTTTATGCATTCCCATGATAAGGGTATCAAATCAAAGGGTTTGTTGAGTAGAATACGATAAATAAAATGACGTCACTCTAAAGCGTGTTTTTTTAAATTATGGGTAACATTATTTTGTCTTAGCGTACGTAAACTATCTGTTAGTAGAACCAAACCTGCACGTCCGAAGTACATAATTGGTAAATGGGCTACAACACGAGGTTAGTACGATGACTTTTCGTCCATCGAATTGCTCGCAATCAATGTAAATTAATTGATCAACGCTGCTCTCAAAATAGTAACAAAACAGGCATATCCTGGAACTATAAATCGAAGATAAGTTACATCTACCGACCCGCACTGGGGCCCGCAATGTGGATTATGGCCCACACTCTTTCTCATACAGAAGAATCCTTTGTCCCAGCGTTGGGAACCTTACATGCTATGCAAGCTGTTGCATGCTGTGTGTGTGTAGCATACAGCTATATGCTGAGGTAATGTCTAAGGCACACTAAGGTAGGCACGTGGCATCCTACTTTGACCTGACATCTGTGATCTGTACAGTGATGGTCTGCCATTTTGCACCCTTAAGCCCTTAGTAATAAGGTTGAAAAGTGATCGACCACCAGTGAACTCAGTAGTAAGTGTCCCTAAGATAATGTAGGTAGATGCTTAGTTACAAACAATGAAGCACATACATTTTTGACAAGGAGACCTTGACTTCGTAGTCATGAAACCAAACTAGTTCTTCTAGATGTTAAGTTCGATAAATAAATGCATTTTTTGTTTAGCACGCTCAATATAACAAGATAGTCTAGAACAAAATTATGCAGGTTATTACTATAATAACGTTACTCCCGAAATAATAATAGTGTGCGACTATTTTTGTATGATAAACAGGTGTAGAATAAATTGTTGTTAGGCTATGCACGATGCGGAAACGTTTAACTTAGGTCTTTTATTTGTTTTCATAAATTGAACAACAATTATTCTAGAAATCTTTGCCAAATCGGAAATTTAAAACTAACTAATCGAGAGTTTCAGTTTAATGAAAATAACCCTGCAGTCGCATGAAGTTTTGTTTGAAATGATAACAACATCAATTCAGGCACGCTTACTAAAAGTTTAGACTGATTCAAAGCTCCCTTAGTAAAATCGACTCTGGAATAACAAGCCCAAAGTTGTTATTCGCTTGTTCACTTACTTACAAAGCGTACTCGTAAGTTAATATTTCAGCGATTAAGATGAATTCTCAACACTGTTTGTTTTGAATATCTGTCTGTTACAGATGGGATTAGTGTCATTCAGTTGGTACAGATAAATTTGAGAGTACTCAATGACTCAAAGATCCAGTTTTAGCTTGAATTTCAATGTCAGAATCTTAAAAGGCTGAGATTATAGATACAGGGTTAAAATCTAGCAAGAAGTTTTCAAAGAAAATTTCACTTTAAAAAATCTAAAGTGACAAGTGACGAAACTTTTTCTTTTGAAATGTTATTTTTAGAATTTCATATTCATATTTTTAGAAGTTCATAGAGCAGTAATGCGTAGGCGTCATTGTTACAAAACTTGAATGAAACTCGTATCAAAGAAAATTCAAGTGAAATTCTTTAAAAAACCTGTTAATCGAAGATTTCAGCTTTTCTAGATATTAGCTTACATATGTTTCCTTAAGGATTGTAGTAAGTAATGTTGAAATCATTATTTTCAATTCATCGTAATCAGATTATGTTCAACTAGCTTTGCTAGCCTTATGATCGAAAGTTTGCCCAAGGGAATGTCGGAGATAATGTAGCTTACCACTAGTAATAGGATTTCGGAAACGGATCCGATTCCGAAGATTATTCCCCTGCATCCAAACTTACAAACATATAAAAATCTCTTTATAATAATATCTATAATAAACCGTATAGATTCATAGTCGGATTATGATGAGGCAGCCATCCTGCGAAGATGGCCTTCCTTTACTTCAGAAATTTCAACTCCACTAGAAGAATTGATTGATTTGAATAGATTTTATCTATGCAAGAAATATATAGCAAAAATAGGTAATGGTACTCACTCTGATTCCTCAGCCAGCACCTTCATAACCCGCCGTCCTCTCCAGTCAGGGTGTGTGGACGCGATCCTGAGTTCCATCAGGACATTTTCACTGGCTGGCACCTTCTCCCAGATCTTAGCCTCGTTGCTTAGGTGCGTCAGCAACTGGAGAATGCGTCTGAACTTGTGATGGGGGCATTCTTCTGTTTTGTCTGATTCTTCGACATCCTATTGAGGAAGAAACAAGAGTTAGTTTATTTTCTAGAATATTAGTTGATGATGGTTGGACGCACAGAGCATCATATATATTGGACGACTCTGACTTTTACTGAAGGGACTTCATGACATGCTCGCCGCAAAAATAGGTACGCAGGAAAAGCAAAGAGATGCTTTTGCTCTGCAATGGGACTATTGCAGTACCTACTGGCTGGGTAGAATATCATCTCATTATCATCTATGGTATAATTCCTACGTCCTTAACAATATTAATAATACAGAGATTAAACTTAAAAGCACAAGTCTAGAAATTTTGTATTTTTTTGGAGTGTCGATAAGCGTACAAGTCAGTTTAACCAATAGGTAATGCAAAAAGTTGTCCTAGTCATCGATAATAGGCAGTGAAAGGACAGGTTCCGTAGTCTTCTATGATGGCGATGTCATTATGATTATTAGTAGTCTGATTCTAATGTCGCAATAGTTGGAGCGTATCGGCCTGTCAAGTGGAACCCTTTCCTTTTCGCCCTTGAGCCGGTTTTAATTATATTGACATTAAGTTGGAAATTGAAGACAGAACGGTCCTTGAAACAAGAAGATTTATTTCCATGGCAACGAGAATTAAAAGGATTGAAGTGTGTTTCTTAGAAGTATTTTACTGTTTACTTAATAATCTTCGAGTGGTTTGGATCAGAGACAAGTCTAGTTTGTTTCTACGCGATATTATGATTAAAACATAGATACATAACATTAAGGCAGAGGTGTTATAATAATTACACCCACATTTCGCCAGTTATGTTTTCAAGTCTCATGTAATAGGGGGCGAGCCTATTGCCATCAATCGGGCACAAATCCATACTCCGTGGTTGCTACTCAGAAATTTCTGATGGAAAAACCCAATAACACTTTGCTCGACCTGGGAATTGAACCCAGAACCTCATGCTCAGCAGCCGCGCTTGCCACCACTAGATCAACGAGACATTCATTTTTTTAAATTGAAAAATGAGCCTGCTCTATTTTTCGAAAATGTTCTCCGTCAACTTTTTAGACATTATGTATCCTGCATGCGTATGAAGTTTCATTAAAATCGGTTCAGTCATTTCGAAAACAAATGAGTTCAAAGTTTGTATGAAATGCCGTAAGACTTTAACGCTCCTACTGCATAAGAAATACCCCGATGCTAAGCGGCTTTCCTTGAAAGTAGGTACGTTTTCATCGATTTTTCCGCCACTCGTAGGTAAATAAAACTCGCGGCAGAAGTTTTCTTTCGTTGCGAATGGAATAAGAAACTTGATGATATTTGCATAGTTGTGTGTTCAAACTTGAGAATTTTCTCCTCAACAGCTTTCAACGTATAAAGTGTAGGCACATGCCTATACAGGGTGGAGTTTTGTGATGAGGCAATAAATGGTAGGAAAATTTATGTATGCCGTAAGCCATTACTCAAAAACTTATGGACTGTCCATAACTATTATTTCCCTGTTTCTCTTTCGCCTAGAAACGTTATCCAGTAACTAAAACTTTCTCGCTACATTTCAAAAATCCAACCTGTGTTGTTTCTTATTGGTCTTCTTCTACCTTTTCTACGCACTTTTGTTGCTACACATGCAATACCTACTGTATTTAAAATTGACGTAACCATTTCCTTCCCAATTTTCTATTAGATCTGGGGGGTTACTACCAGTGTGGGAAAGAGACAGGGCTATACAGATCGTCTAGCGCCATCTCTTTTCCGACACTGGAATTACTCCTGCTTTAAGACGTCATGGTAGGCCATCAGTTTTATCAACTTTTAACAGTTTAACCTCATAACAAGTCATAGGTCTCGAGTTCGAATCCAAGGCACGCACCTCTGATTTTTCGGTTTGATGTGCGTATATTGTATAATTATCACTAGCTCCGGTGAAGGGAACATCGTGAGGAAACCAGCATGCCTGAGAGATATTTCTTGATGGTATGTAAAGCCAAGTCAGAAGCCCATGGGTGGCCGAAAAAACTCTGACACCAGGTTAGGCACTAACCACACGATAAAGAAGAAGACCTCATGTCATCAAAATGTGTCAAACCGATTGCTAATAGGTACGTAGGCACTACGTAGTTAATTGAAATCAGATTGTTCCGCGCCATAATGAACACCTGCACGGAAGTTCATTGCCATTATTATCCTATTCACGTTCTTATTGTGCCTTAAGAGTAGTATTCACAAAGTAAACTGGGGAACTGTCAGTCGTGAAAATATATGGTGGAACTGACACCGATGAAAATTTTGCGCGGGTTATTTAATAATAAAATAGCTGTTTCCTTCAACACTTTAATACCTACACGGTCAAAATGTGTGGACCAGCATTTTTTTTTTAAATTACCGTTGAAACATTTGTATGTGGGGGGTTCATAATGATAAGAATAAGTGATGAAACGGTTCTATCGTCGGTGTCCTCACCTTGTTTATTAATTATACAACCAAAGGTTCGGTTAAATTAGTATTCGGACAGATTGCTGACCGTCGTGATTTCAGCGTTGATGTCTTTTAGTAGAAAAATAAAAAAAACTTTCTCCGAAAACAAAACCGACTTCCAAAAAAACATTCAAATAACTTGACTTTCGGAAGTCGGTGGCAAAAAACTCAATGATACAAAACAAAGACACAAAGTTTTTTATTTTACCCTTTTTAGTTATAGTGTATTATACCACACAAATTCTTGTCATTAATTAATTTTTACATTGTAACTAGAAGACATAGCCCAAGAAGATAAAATACGTATTAACACGTTCATTGCCAAGTCAAAATGCTGAAGTTACCTAGATAGCGTAAATAAAAATTCGTTGAATGTCTTCCCTAGTGGTCTAAACCAATTACCAGAACCCAATACGCTGCGGCCGCTATTTTATGGCTCGTACATAATTGAAGCACCATCACGCGACGTCGCGTGATGTGATAATTAACGTGAGGAAAACAACCAAATTCCTAAACCGATTTTGATGAAATTCTATGGGACCAATCGGAAAGCATATCCTTTCACATGAAAAAAGATTTTTTCAAATCGGTTTACAAATGAGGAGTTATGAGGTAGCAAAAATTAAAAAAAAAACACAACCGGATTGAGAACCTCCTCCTTTTCGAAGAAAAACCGTTAAAAAGGAGTTTTTTTTTATTATGCAGTAAAATATAATAACAACATATTTCAACGCAGCTGATTGGAAACAAACTCTAACATAGGTTCATGGTAAGGACAGGTTAGATGAATGATAAGAAAACTTGAGCACGTGTACCGGATTGGATGATAACAGAACAAACATGGCGCATGGCTTTGTTTCAGAAACGATAACGTTCGCTGTATTGAATTCAAAATGATGGAACACCTGGTACCTGCACTGGCTAAAATTCTACAGCCGATGACCAAATAAGTATCCACCTAATTTCCTCTTCAGCGGACTATGCTACTGGGTCAATAAGAAAAACTTAAGTATTTAAAAAATATAACTGCCTCGTTAGTCTAGTGGTCGCAAGCGGCTGCTGAGCAAGAGGTCCTGGGTTCGATAACCAGGTCGGGCAAAGTGTTATTGGGCTTTTGCATCAGATATTTCTCAGTAGAAGCCACGGAGTCTGGATTTGTGCGAAATGTGGGTGTACCTAATATTAGGTGCACCGCTGCCTAACTCTTCAGGGAGTATAGGCGTAATGTCATGTAAAGGCATTTGACATTCACATACCAACCCGCACTTCGATTATAGAGCCCATTCCCTCTCATAGAGAGGAGACCATGTGTGCCAGCAGTGGGAACGTTATAGGCTGATTATGCATGCAAAGAGGAGAAAGTAGGGTGACTCCCAAATAAACCGCTATAAGCTTATCTCGATTTGCTGACCACACCGCAATCACTGTTTGAAAGTTATGCAATACTTACATCTCTGTATACAAGTGCATTGATGACGATTCCCACAAACTCTCCGTTATCATCGACCGCTGCCAACGAGACTCCTTGGTCTAGAGAACTGGCTGCGTACTCCTCCAGCTCCAGACACCGACTAGATGGAGTTTCCAGGAGATTGACCGCCAGGTTCATGGGCTCGTCACGGAAGAAGAACCTGGAAGGTTGAGTCATGGTAGGTAATCCATATTTTAAGTTCACAAGAATACGAGAAGTACTTATAATCAAATCAAATTATGTTTTTCTAAAGAAGCAGTAGTCCTGCTTTCCATTAATACATATAAATATAGAGACATCTATAACGCCACATACAAACCACGCATCATGTATTATCCGATCCAATATCGGATCCGACACCGATACGTTGACGGCCGGCACTATCGGACGCCCGTGGGATGTCGGACAATAAAGTTTGTATTTGTGCTATACGTGTATCTAAATTCTCTCTGTGTGCGCAGAGCCCGATGCGCGGCGGTCATTTTGCTTGTTTACTAGTTGTCATCATGGCTTCTCAAGCTATCGAGCAAATGTCCGTATCGTAACGATTTTGTGTTGGTGTTTGGTTGATTTTGTAAGGCTATTCGCGTATCGGCTATTGGGGTTCTACACCAATATCGGAGGAAAATCTCTATACAGGGAGGAAGAAACACTGACGCACAAACAGTTACCACATATGCACTTATGTAGGAATCAGCAGATTTTCTATGTGGAGGGGTTCAGAATGATGTACTAAATAGCTGGTAACCGTTCATCCGTCGGTGTTCCTTCGAGCCTGTATATGCAACAGCCCGATAACTTCCACCAGACGCGCGCCTGCTCCGAGGATCATCATTTTTAAAAGAAGGTTGAAGAACTTTGCAGTCTGTTCCTCATTCCTCTTTATAATAAGAACACGATAAACGAATCTCCATAATAATCCATTTACTTTAACGACATGGCGACAATTCAATGAGAAGAAGCATTTATTAATAAGTATAAGGATGCTGTAAATAGCAATGGTACTGCATTTGTAGAATGGGTAAAGTCCAGTCTGAGGAGGTGTGGTCTATACGTAGACACATTTATGTTATTACTAGCTGTTGCCCGCGGCTTCACTCGCGTTTTAGTCAAGCCGTTTCGGAGGAGTATGGTAACTAACATTGTGCCACGAGATTTTTCAAAATAATAAGAACAAGATGACATCGACGCGTTACTTGCCTACTAATTCAAATTGGCGATGCGTGCAGTGCAGCATGGCGTTAGAATAAGACTTTGATTTAATTGACGTCAGATTTGAAGCCACGACATAAAGAAATGCGGAAGGCAATCTTGCAACTTGTGAGAAATCTAAGTCCTAAAAGTATTGGATCCCTCGTCACCAAAAATCATCTGCAAAGCGAGAGACTTTTAAAATTCACTGGTGAATTAGGACCTTGAAGTTGTATTGAAGTCAACACCTATAAAGATGTGTATCCCAGAAAAAAAAGATAGGTCATTTCAAAGATGGAACCACTAGTATTATAAGTTAAAAAAGCCAAGAAAGAGATAAACTATCCCGATTTTTTCTTGTAAATAACACTGCTGTGAGATCGTGAGTATGAAGTCGCTTTGGAAGGCCAATACTAAAAAGCAAAGTAATCTAGAGATTTTAATGCAAACCTTTGATGTAAATTAGGGCCTTATCATACTAGCGGATTGCGAACGTCCTCAAAGCGGAGCGGGCGCGCAACGAAATCGTTACGGACACACAACGAACATGGCGCATGTGCAGCGAATTCGTTGCGGACGCGCAACAGGATTGCCGCGAACAGCAAAGTGGACGGCATTTTGTACTACTACAAATTTGCTACAAACACGCGACGAAAACGTAACGTATTTGCCACGCGTCCGCGACGTCCTCGCTGCGCAGCCGCGGCGTGTTCGCGACGCATGCGCTGCGCGTCCGTTCCGCCCCGCAGCCGCTTCCAAACCGCTAGTATGATAAGGCCCTATATGTTGAACTTGTTAAAATGATTAAAGTCTATTTGAAATTAAAGCACAACTCCCTCAAAATATTTGCTTGCAACCGCAAATTAGGGTGGAGTGACATTTTTTTTTTAATATTTTCTATTATGAATAGTTCCGGAAAGTTGCATTTGTTCAAGTAGTAGGTTCGAATATTTATCTTTTTATATATATATTTTTTGTGTTGCTAATGGTCAAATGCAACTTTCCGGAACTATTCGAGATCGATTGGATAAAAAACCCTCGCACATGGGTGGTGAGGCGGGCAATATACAAATCCCTTTGTACTATACTTTTTTTCGTTTAATATTGACCCGCTGTAAGATTGTATGACATAAGATTAGATAAGATTGTTCTTACCTCCTGAGGAAGTCGAGGGTGCGTTCCTTGTCTTTGGAGGTGATAGTTTTAATGTGGTACGCAGGTTGTTCTATCTTTTTGCTGATGCTCAGCGAAGCCACCTGCTCCGGTAGCTTGTCAGCGAGCTAGAAATTAAAGAGACGACGTTTTTATTGATTGATTTATGTAAGGAATATGTTGTTAATGGAGAAAGTAAACTAAACGGGTTGATAATATACGGATTCCACAGAAATCGTGTATTTTCGTCGATAAAAAGTAGCATAGAATAATATGTCACTCCCGTAGACAACATCTTAAAATACTTAAGTTACCTGCAGTTTGTTGCGCAATGGAACGAAAAACAAATATAAATCAAGCCTTTCCGCAAGAGAGATTGAATTTAATACCTTAAATAACAATTGCACTCTGTATTAACAATGTTTTATAAAGCTGGAGACACACCAAGGAATGTCAAGGTGTGGAGTTTAGATTTAAATTGATAAATCGCTTAAATATGCCGTTTTGTTGCAACAGCCTTGCTAATGGCAACCATGTTGTTGTTCGTTGATACAATTATTTATTACGATCTACAAATGCATTGTTTTGTTTACTTATTTATACTTAGCGACGTACCTACATATCTTTGATCTTAGAGCATATATGTGAAGAATAATCATTTACTGCATCAGCAACACAATGGCCCAGTTATATCATGTTTTGCAAACAAAATGACAATTTAATTGAGTGTGTTTTGTAGTGTAGTAGTATGAACATTAATGTTTATGCGTTTTAAACTAGAGAAGGTGACTATTGTTTATAAGGTAATTCATTGGACCAGTTCTGTAAACCTGAAACTTTTGCACCAGCGTTTTGTCAGCTAAAACCACACACAATCGATTGTGCATCAGTAGTAAAAACAAAACAGTATAAGTGGCCAGTGTCCTCTTATTCTATTGAAACTACATGCTACGCTGGGCCAACTCATGTTCAAAATGTTACCACCAACATGTGATCCACTGTACCTAACATAACATCACGGCTGTAATCGCCAAAGGGTTAGGCACAGTACCTAATAGTAAGTAGACCCACACTCTGTGGCTGTTATTGAGAAATTCCTGATGGTAAAACCCAATAACACTTTGCCCGACCCAGGAAGCGAACCCAGAACCTCATGCTCAGCAGACGGTCTTACGACCACTCGCCCGACGAGATAGTCTACTGTACCTACTGTGAAACAGGGACTGAATTACCCAAGAATTAAGGTATCATTAAATTTCAGTATGACGTCATACCGTTAATTAGGGGTTACCGAAATATTTCGGTACCGTATTTTTTTTTCAGTAGCGGAATTTTGTGTTTTAGAATGCTTAACGGTATGTTTCGGTAGAAACACTATTACCTTTATAAATGTTTGTTTTAAAAGATGGACAAGTGGACACGCCAATCATCCGTTTTTTTCATGCCACATCGGACCGTAAAAATCGGACTGCCGGCCACTAAAATTCTTCGTAGTGCACAAACGCCCTACGGGTTAATTAACGGTACAGCCCAACTTTTATTTATAAAGGTATCGGTATAGCTCAACCTTTATTTTAAAGCGGTACCGATATTTTTTTGAGGTATCCTAACCTCTAACCGTAACCGCTTTCAGTCCCTGCTGTGAAATACGGCGCACAGCGGGCGCCTGTTACCACGCTGTATATTTTTAGCAAGCTAAAGCTCATTATATCATAGACGACATCATAGATATAATAAAATAAGGAGATATGCCCGTTATACGAAAATGTATCGCAACCTACTGTCTCCGTTTTCTCCCACCACCCGGCAACTACTACAATGCAATTCAGTAAAAGCAATAGATACACAGTCGCGCACACACCCGCAATTCTTAAAACAGAATGTACTACTCAATCAATTATTATAAACCTTATCCTATCAATCACAGCATGTATTTACCATGCACCGTACACCTTACCCACACAAAAACATCGGTCGGTATCGTTGTGCTGTGCAAAAGCAATTTAGGTGCCACTTTGTGTTGGTGAAAACAGGAATTCGGCGTTCAGTTAAGCGTCACTTACTGTTGGTGAAAACGCGCATTAGGCATTGAGTTAGGTGGCACTTAGTGTTGGCGAAAACGGGCTTTAGGCATTCCGTTAGGTGACACTTATTGTTTGTGATAACGGGCTGAAAGCATCGAGTTAGCTGACACTTTGTGTTGGTGAAAACAGGAGTTGGGCATTCAGTTAGGTTAGGTGTAACTTTGCGTTGGTGAAAACAGGAACTAGGCGTTCAGTTAGGTGCCGCTTTGTGTTGGTGAAAACAGGAATTGGGCATTCAGTTAAGCGTCACTTAATGTTGGTGAAAATGCTTGTTAGGCATTGAGTTAAGTGACACTTAGTGTTGGTGAAAACGGGCTTAAGGCATCGAGTTAGGTGTCACTTAGTGTTGGTGAAAATGGGCTTAAAGCTTTCCGTTAGGTGACACTTATTGTTTGTGAAAACGGGCTTAAGGCTTAAGTTAGGTGCCTCTTTGTGTTGGTGAAAACAGGAGTTGGGCATTCAGTTAGGTTAGGTGTAACTTTGCGTTGATGAACACGCTTTTTAGGCATTGAGTTAGGTGACACTTAGTGTATGTGAAAACGGGCTTAAGGCATCGAGATAAGTGTCGCTTAGTTTTGGTGAAAACAGGCACTAGGCGTTCAGTTAGGTGCCACTTTGTGTTGGTAAAAACAGGAATTGGGCATTCAGTTAAGCGTCACTTACTGTTGGTGAAAACGCTATTTAGGCATTGAGTTAGGTGACACTTAGTGTAGGTGAAAACGGGCTTAAGGCATCGAGTTAGGTGTCACTTAGTGTTGGTGAAAACGGGCTTAAGGCGTCGAGTTAGGTGTCGCTTAGTGTTGGTGAAAACAGGAACTAGGCATTCAGTTAGCTGCCACTTTGTGTTGGTGAAAACAGGAATTGGGCATTGAGTTAAGCGTCACTTACTGTTGGTGAAAACGCTTTTTAGGCATTGAGTTAGGTGACACTTAGTGTAGGTGAAAACGGGCTTAAGGCATCGAGTTAGGTGCCACTTAGTGTTGGTGATAACAGGAACTAGGCGTTCAGTTTGGCGTCACTTACTGTTGGTGAAAACGCGCGTAAGGCATTGACTTAGGTGACACATAGTGTTGCTGAAAACAGGAATTGGGCAGGAATTGTCATATATTATGCCATCATAATATAATATGATCATTCAAAGCCAAAGTTCAAAGTAGGTAATAAGTAAGTAAGTACGAGTAAGTAGTTCAAAGTGGAGTGTGTCGATGGTGTCATCTTTACGAAAATTAGTTACGCATTTCTCTATTACGCTGTAAAATAACCAAAATACGTCAAAAACATTATTCTACATCGATCTTCCAACCGGGTTAAAATGGTTGATAAAATTGATAAACAAACTATGGCCGCATTCCGAATTACAAAATAATCGCTCACAGCGCTCACATCTATATTTTGCGTTCCGTTTTAGATATCACGATTATGATAGCTAAGAGCTGTCATCAATTCGGAACGCTCGTGAACGCGTTCATAGTGAACATAACCCCAAACCAAAACCTTTCACAAGACCTATTTTTGAAAACGGACGATATGTTGGTTGACTCTGCTGCACATACAACCCTCCAAGTTCAATTAACCCCATTCAATAACTATTTCATGAAAAAGTCGCTCAATGGGGTTAAATGAACTTGGAGGGTTGTACTGATGATTTGAATGATCATAATTCTGTAATTTCGTACGTGTTGCTGGCGCGATTCATATTTTGATCAACATACAACCTGACACTGATCTGCAAATCGTAAGAAAATTTAAATTTCGCGGGCTACCCTTGCGCTTCCACCATAACAAAACAACACAACCTGTGAACACAACTGTTATTTTTGACAGCGCTCACGGTGATATTTATTTGGGGCATGGTCGGTGTAATCGCAAAATGGCGCATGTCATGACGTCATCTATGACGATTCAAGGGACATCAATATCGCGCTTACGGTAATTCGGAACGGGTTTATGGACGGTCAAATCGATTACAGAGTAATTCGGAATGCGGCCTATAATAGCAATATTTCTTTCGTCAATCGACATAGTCGATAGCCTACGTTAGTTGAATCTACACAAGCACATCACTCGTCGCAAGAAGCAGCGGCCGTACTACGCGATGCATATGCTTAAAAAAGTATCGTTTTGTGTTTTTTACATTGCTTGTCCAGTCACTTAGCGACAAACTTTGGTAGTGGTTAAGGAGCAATGTATTTATTGCAACACTTGTACAGTCGCTGTGATATTTGAAAACAGAAATAACATACCTAGTAAGAGCAAGAAATATTTTACGATTTGTGATATTAAAGACAAATATAGTAAAATACTGGTACATACATAATAATACTATACTACTACTACTAACTATATTATAGTAAGTGATTCTATGATTTATAAAGTTTTGGTTTATGCTTCGATTTTTACAAGAAACTACTGAACAACACGGCATTCTTATAAGTTGTCACGATCGTGGTCGAAAGCACACTAGTTCGTGGAGACGGCCATTTGCCCTATGACATGCTTATCGTGCGCTCTTCGCGGCGTCACCGACACGCCCCCTTGCCACTTCTCCTGTTTTTTTATATTTCTATGGACGACATAGTTGCCATAGGGGAATAAACTTGGATGAGGCTGGCTCAGGAACGTGGAGATTGGCACAAGAAAAGAGAGAACCAGACCCAGCAGTGGGTGAATTCAGGCTGTGGATGATGTTGATGAAATCTCATTGCACACCTGCAAATATGCATTGGATCCGTATTAAAAATAAATAAAAATAAAATCATTTTATTTCAGGCATTGTATGCAATCACAGAGCAGTTCACCCATAGCATCTACGTAATGTTATTATATATAAGTTGAAGATTGTATTAAATTAAATTATTATATTATATTGTATTACGTCTCCTCATTTTAACTAGCTCATCCCGATCAGAGGCGATGCCGGTACGATGTGTATAAAGTGTCAATATCAATAATCCTTATTACACAAGAAAGTGGTTACAAAATTGTGTGAAGTCTCTGACTCCTGTGCTTGGTGATGGACTTGTGTTCAGGAACCAGTGCCCTCTAAGATTAACAAAAAATTATAGAACAAAAAAAAGATTTAAAAAGATTAAAATTAAAAGTGTTTAAAAGAAGGCTGTTTGCGCGTGTGTTTGTATGTATGTGTGTGTGGGTGACTGAGTGTGAATTGAATGATGTGCGTTGCAGTATGGCGTTTCAAAGAAATATTTCCCGAATGGCTCGAGGTGAAATCTCGCCTCAAGTTACTGTTATAGGCAGTCCTATAAACTTGAGGCATTAGGTATTACTGCAGCCCTTTGTATACCGAGCCGTATCCGGCTTTGTCGCCTTGGTTAAATGCAATAAAATTATGTGAGACCTTTGTGCAGCTGAACTAAGCTTCGGACATAATGGGCGATGTGATAAACAACGATTCAAATTCAAATTATTTATTTGTGAAACATAGGTACAATATAATAAGATCCAATTTAAATGTCAGTCAGGATCGCTATGTTTAACCTAATAGGCACACAAATTTTGGATAGGGTCAGGTGGGCTACAGTGAGCCAGTGGTACACAGAGAATCGGTATTATTATATTCAAAACTAGTAGTTACCGGATCATGGAACCGACACGTAGCAACGTGTTTCGTTACGTCTCCCTCACTCCCCAGTTGAGGGCGAGCGCCCGTTGTAAGCGGTCGTGTGGTGCGACGATTTGTGTTTTCCCGTGCGAATAGTAAAAAATAGGTAAGTTTTGCTTTTCTTCTTCAAAGTCGTGTTTTCTGAGCTTTTCGTACCGAATTTTATATACATGTAAAGTCACTATCTAGCAATAATATGGTTATTATGTTTTAAACATATTCTTTGATCAATTGCCTTTTTTCAACATCAAATGTCAAATAACGTAGGTGGTACACAGTGACTCAGTATTGCAGGGTACACAGTGAACCGTGGTTCAGTGTGTACCGCTTGATAGTTCATTGTGTACCAAAGTTCAACATCAAATTAGTTAAATAGATACAACTTTTTTTGCTTCAGGATGGGTCGAACTAAGGCAGTGAAAAGGGGGGCATAGCAAGGATGATATGGTGCAAGCACTTCAGCTTATAAAAGATGGTGCAAGCATACACAGGGCCGCTAAAGAGTGTCACTTGGCATATCCTACTCTACGGAGGTACGCTAAAAAAATCCAGTCGGATGAAAACACTAACTTAGTTCCTAATTACGAAGTCAATGCAGTATTTTCCCAGGACCAGGAACTAGTGTTAAAAGATTACATTAATTAATTATTGAGGCTGTAAACGCAACTTTGAGACTGCTTTTATAGGATAGATAATAAGTTGATAACATAGATCTCAATTAATAAAAACCGCATTGATTGTATTTTTTTTAGAATATTATATTTTATGTTACTGTTATATAGAAATTTAAAGGTTTTGTATACCAACTTAACAATTATTTCTAAAAAAATGTGCTGTGTATGTTATCCTGATTAAGTTATAATTCTATTTTTTGTTTTTTCTTGACATTCTAAGCAATAAACCTTCTTGAATGAATGAAAAAACTTTGTTTTAATGACGCATTTTTGATTGATGACTGATTTACCCGAATTATTCCAGTTAAAATATAACTTATCTTCGTTTTATTCTGATATGGTTCATTGTGTCCAACGGTGGTTCACTGTGAACTTCATCATGGATCAGTGTGTACCAAAGAGTGTACACAGTGAACCAATTCCCATTTTTTTAAAAACACTTGGTAATGTCTAACCTATCAGTTTTTGAGCTTAATTTTGTAAAAAAACCTTAAGTCTATTAGACACTAAATGGTATGTATGAAAAAAGAAAACTTTTAATTTGAGTACATGACACAACTTTGATTTTTTTGTGGTTCACTGTTGCCCACCTGACCCTACTCATAATACTAATTAATTCATTTTTATGCATTGAATTATTCAAATTATTGTTCAAATTAATTTAAATACTATTAATAATTCACATAAAATTATATAGAGTTAAGCTTAAATAAATCAGATATTTGACTCTCCCAACGACATGCCAAATTATTCTTTATTTAATTATTTTAATTGTCTGTTAGGAATTCACCAAAGACTAAATCAGCTGTTGTCTTAATTTGTCCCATTACTTTCCGTAGGTAATTCCATAATTAATCCAAATGTTATATTTGTTTTACTACTTTTCGATAGCTCAATCAGTACTACGTAGTTGTAACAATGTTCTTCAGATTCTCAGTATGGCTTTAAGGAATTTTATTTCATACACTGTTATAAGCTTTCACGGTTTATAATTACACTTACACTGTCATCCCGCGATCATGGCGCTTGCAACAGCGCAGCGTCGAAATATCGGGAGCTCACAATAATTCAAAATCACGGAAGATATCCCGTAATGACAGTGTACGTGTGATTTTATTTCATACTAGCTGACCCGCGCAACTTCGTCTGCGTGCGTGTGCACATAAAAGAAAGAGAGGTTAGAGACAGTGTGCGTCATCCTTAAAAGTTAGACATATGGCCATTGCGGATATTTTTTTAGAGCTTTTTAAGAGGGACAATTCCGACATACATGATAATTGCGTAACTTTAACCGTTCACGCACAACGGAAGCTCTCAAAAGGAGTAAATCCCTATTATTTACTATTACCGATGGATAATCATCAAATGACCCCTCCCACTCTGGACGGATCGGAAGGGAGTGTCAGACTTGTACTGACTAAAATCTATCCACGTTTCTTCTATTTCCCTTTGCGTTCCAGGGCCGCGGTATCTCTTTCGAACAGCCCCGCAACCCTGGCAGGCCTCGCTCCTCTCGGATCCCTTCCCGTTTGCTGACATCTCTTTGAGACGCGTGTGGAACACGAACACGCCGTCACCACGGCCTGTCGTCATAAGACGGACAGATGGCGAGCTAGCCCATTACTCACCGTCCACAGGCCCGCGACCCTCGACAGCCTTACGTCTTCATCTTTAGACACTCGATGACAATCATACACCAGCTAGTACGAAAGTTCTCATCAAAGTTCTTGAAATGAGCCGAGACACGATAAAACTGCTGTAAACTGTTGCGGACCTGTTGCAACTGCCTTCCGTCTCCATTGTCAGACCTTTGATGATGGACATACTCCAGGCAGGTCTAAAGTTCTCATCAAGGTGCATGAAATGAGCCCAGACACGATACAGATGCTGTAAACTCTTGAGGACCTCTTGCAACTGTTTTCCTTCTCCATCGTCAGACATTCAAAGAAAGTCATACTGAGTTAGGTTTAAAGTTTTCATCAAAGCGAATGCAATGAGCCCAATAACATTATACCTGCTGCAAACTGTTTAGGACCGCTTGCAACTGCCATTGTCTCTATCGTTTGATCGTCGATGACAGTCATACTTCAGCAAGGCCTAAAGTTCTCATCAAGGTGCATGAAATGAACCCAAACACGTTATTGTTGCTGCAAACTCTTGAGGACCTCTTGCAAGTGCCTTCCGTCTCCATAGTCAGACCTTCGATGACGTCATACTCCAGCTAGATCTAAAGTTCTCATCAAGAAAAACAAAAGATCATGCATATCGGACTTCTCTGTAAAAAGTTATGCGTGGTCAGGTCATACATAAAATAAAAAAATATAGACGCGTCGAATTGAGAACCTCCTCTTTTTGTTTCGTTGGTTCAAACCAAGCTTCAGACATTTGACACGGGCGAGGGTCATTCTTTCACGGAAAACTTAACCGCGACTCAGAAAATGGAGTGGAATTAATAGCGCCATCTATCGAGCACGAAATTAAACCGTTGAAATATAATGCATGTAAAGCGATCGAACACACACTCTACAGGGTTATAGCGTCATGTAGACTAATCTAGAGTACTTTTTGCTACCATTTTTTTTTTATAAAGCTGGTCAGCCGATTTAAAAGTTATCTTGTGAGCACATTTTTATTAATTAGTACCATTTTGGTGCAATAGATGTCGTTGCATGTATCTTACACAATGATGGTAAGTTCTTGTTGAACACTTTAAATTCATAAATCTTTTGATAGAGAGCACTGATTACAATGAAACAAAAACTAAAACCTTCTCTAAGTTCTCCACAATATTTGTCCATTGAATCTAATCACATTGGTTTTCCCAACAACATGAAGCCCGCCTCGCAGCGCGCGCATGTTATTATTTTGATGCGGAGTTATTTTAAAACTGTGATATCTCCTCAGATATTCATCTAAATTGAATGGTGTAAAGAGCAATTTTGGTCACAATCGAATGCTAAAGATGACTAACATATTTATTTTGATAAAGATTAATACTATGTCGGTAAAAATACCTATGCAAATAAAACACTATTTTTGACCAAATTTTAAAATCATAAAAATGGTTATTGTTAGTCAACCTTAAAAGATAGGCATGTGCTCTCGCGGACTTTTTTTTAGACATTTTTAAGAGGAATAATTCCCTCATACATTATTTTTGTGCAACTTTAACCGGTTAACCAGCGCACGCAACGGAAGCACTCAAAGATAATACATTTTCCCCGTTTTTGCAATATTTTTCGTTGATGCTCAGCTCCTATTGATTGTAGCGTGATGATATATAGCCTATAGCCTTCCTCGATATATAAGCTATCTAACACTAAAAGATTTTTTCAATTCGAACCAGTAGTTCCTCAGATTAGCGCGTTCAAACAAACAAACAAACAAACAAACAAACTCTTCAGCTTTATAATATTAGTATAGATTCAACTGTAGACTTACTGATTACTGATGATCGCTAATTATGATGATATTTTATATTATAGCTACTTATAAGTTTCTCTAAGAAAATACCTGCATTATTATTATACTAAAGTTTGCTAAGAAATGTTATATAATTTACAAATGCTCTCCTAGCTCACTTATTTTGCTGTGCCCGACAGGGTCCATAATTATGATCTAATTATAAGTTTACCACCTAAGAAACCTACATATGGAATGCAATAAAAGTGTTGAAAAGTATCGAGTATTGATACCATAGTATAACTGAAGTTATGTAGGTTATAAAGATTTGCTTGCAAGTTTCAGAAATCCATATTTTGAGAGAGAGACCAATTTGTGTGAGCCCAGTAACACGCTTCGTTTGCAGACGTCAATCGATTCGGATCAGTTAGTAATTTTGTTTAAAGATATGAAGCAAGTAATCGATTTTGTTGAAAGGACCCGCTTCACCTTAACTCCTGACGATAATTACAGGGTGTAACAAGACCCTTCCCGAAGCCGTCAACCAAGCATTATGTACATCAAACTAAGTCACTTTACGCAAAAATTATTGCTGGGAAATGACATTTTTTTTTTGGGGTGGAAAATCACGTTTTACGGTAGCACTCAATGCAACACACTCAAAACATTGTGCTGATTGATGGATTGAATAGTACGGGGGTCGTGGAGGTGTTGAAAGTAAAAATCTTACATTAAAAAAATGTATTTAAAAAAAAACTTCTGAAAAATTTGGAACTTAGGCCCCCAATATCTCCGTAACTAAAAGGTTCCCAGGTATGGTCCAGAACAAAAAAAATGATCGCAATGATGGGGAGCAAGTACATTTCGGCTTCGTTAAGGGTCTTGTTACACCCTTTATAGTCTCAAAATAAGTGGTAGATCACTGTTTTTTCTAGCGAATTTCAATGTCAGTGTATTTACACCTCTATACTATTACAGACTATGTTGTACCTATCTACATAGGTTACTAGCTACCCACAGTCAGTACCGGATTGATTTAAATGCAATTGATTGTGAATAAATGGGTAATTCCGACCGCGATCACGATTTACAACTCTAAACGCATTGTTAGTACAGACATAATGTACCTACATTTAATATAAATGCAGCAGCATTGAGAGATACAGTTTTTAGCTGCCTAGAAACATTTATGTGCCCAGTGAATTTCTTTTGGGGTGAAAAATCACGTTTCATGGAAGGACTCAATGTAACGCACTCAAAAGATTGTGCTGATGGACGCATTGAACAACTATTTAAAGTAAAAGTATAACATAAAAAAGTTGTCATAAAAAATAACTTGGGAAAAAGATGGAATTTTGACCCCAGATATCTCCGCAGCAAGAAGTTTCCAAAGGATGGTCTAGAACAAAAAATATCGCAATAACGGGGAGAGCAAGTGCCTTTCGGTTTCGTTATGGTGTATTTTTCATTTGTTGCCCGTGGTACTACCAGTAATACTACCAGTAGTACCACGGGTACTACTGGTAGTACTATTAATTTATATTTATTATTAATACTAATACCCGTAGAACTACCAAGCAATCCAGTAGTACCACGGGAAGGTTTTTACCCGTAGAACTACTGGTAGTCGACATTTCATAGTTTGACACCTGTCACTTTGACAACAGTCAAAGTGACATTTCCCACTGCAACTTTAGCTATCTGTCCCTACCTTAACACTGCACTGGTGTGAAGGGTCAAAGTGAAGGTGGATCAACCACGATAATTTTGAATAATGCATTACACCCATTAGGTACACACAGCATCAGTAAGTGATAACCCCTCAAGCTTTAACATTTTAAAGCTTGAGGAGTTGGCCCTTACTGACGCTGTCTGTACTATAGACAACAAAGCCATACGTAATAATCTTGTACCTACTTAATCCTAGTATTAAGGGATTAACATTTCGTGAACGGATACCGATCGTCGCGCAGACAGATGTTTCCGATCATGAAATCAAATCAATATAGGCCCTTTAGAGGGTAATAACTCAGTAATTGATTCATTGTGATTGATGTTATAATTCCGATTTTGCATGTGGCTCTAAACATTGTGTTTTGAGTTTTTGACTTACAAAACAATGATGAGTCTAAGGTATCTAAACACAGAGCTACATCAAAGTCTAGATGGCTCTGTCAGCTATAGATAAGACCTCCATTGTTGTACCCATAGATTTAATAATATTTTAAAATAGGCGTGTTGGTTAATAAGTCTCTAGTCTATATACTAAAAACCAATCTAGAAACAAGATGCATATTGTTCTAATGGCAGAAAGACATTTTATTTTTATTCTATTTATTTGGGAAAACAAACGGTTACACAATTCAGTATTACAGAGAATTATATCTAGGGTGTGAGTAAATGTATAACCAACGATATTTTCCAAGTATTACAAAAACAATTAGTTATAAAAACAAATGCGACTTGCGCTAACAATTAAATGCGAACAACAAAATTACATAATGTGCTAATGTTTAACAAGCAGGCATATAAATTAAAAAGAACAAAAAAATACATGACATGATAGTAATCTAGGTTAAGAGTTGAAAATAATAATAATAATAATACCACTCAACCCGAAATTGCCTATTTCCCTATTGGTACAGCAAAGATGTCAACATTTTAAACATTTTAGACAAACTTTTTGTTTCTGGTGTACAAAGTGTGTAGGGCGAAGATAACAATACATTTACCGAACTTTATTCGTGTGTATCAGCATCCTCTGGGATTCCCATAAAAAGAAAAGATACCCATCTTTTCTTTTCGTCTATTTTGCGTAAAACACATTTGACTTGTGGAAAATGCGTATGGCATTAAATCCGCATCTGTACATTTGTGTGCTAAAAGTGTTATATAAATTAATGTTTCTAAACCAACCCAGTAACTGTACGAACAAAGAATTATAATAGAATTATAATCAACTTGGTTACTTACCTATACAGGGTGAATTTTTCAAGTGGTCGTGGATGGCTAAATCAGACACTATGAGGAATAGTGAAAACTGCTCCAAGGAGTCTCGAGCCCGATTTTGATAAAAACTAAAACTGTCATTAACCAAGGACATTAATTTAAAATATGAAAAAACATAAAACTTATAATTTTTCTTATGTTTGCCGTATGTGTTACTTCCCAGAATTCGATTACAGTGTGAGTTTTTTTTCCCAAAATCGATGGATTCGATTCCTGGCTACGAATATTGATCTTTCAAAAATCAAATGATGCAGTTTTAGTTTTCATCAAAGTCGGGCTCGAGACTCCTTTGAGCATTTTATGTTATTCCTCATAGTTTCGGATTACGCCATCCACGCCCACTTAAAAAAATCATCCTGTATAGATAAATAATATACCTATTAAGCAGATAACTTACAGCATAATAATAGTTTGAAATCACAGTTATTTTCCGCTTATCCGGCAGTACGTAGGACAATAGAATGCAATAACTGTAATTAAGAGCTACTTGCGTATTTACTTGGTGCACTTAGCAACAATTTGTGGCTTAATGGTGTTCAATAAAACTAGAACAGGTTAGTTATAGTAATTTAGGGTAAACTGTGCTTAAACTTGTTTTTAGTAGCAGATACAGTTGAGGGCGAAATATACATAAGTTGGTAAACATTTTTTCAAATTTAGTCTTTGATTATGCAAGATAATGTTTAAAAATAAAATTGTCCAAACATATAAAAATCGCATTTCAGTGGGGTGGGCCAGTTATTGCTCTTTATAGATGGCGTATCCATAGCCTACTCTATAATCTGACCAACCATACCAACCGTATTTTGAAATATAAAATGACATCCGGACAGATTCTCAATCAATGACGATGCTTGGTACAAGCAGCAGCTATGTTAGCGCCTTTAGTTTTACTGTTGCCTTCCATTAACTTGACTTGTGTCGATATTTTTCCCTACCCATACAAAAGTTAACAAGATATCTTCAAGAATCTATTGGCGCGTGGTCACAATCAGAATTAACGCTGCTATTTTGTTTTTTCAAAACTTTTCACATAATATCACCTACTATTTACAAACAGCGTCACTCAGTAAACGTCATTGCATCGCCAAAAGATCCTTGTAGAAAAAACTTATCTTGGTTTCTTGTGATCATCAACTAACGTCATTCGATACATTTTCCAACTCGCTAGTTATGTCATAATATTCGATTATCATTTATTACAAACAATAATGAAATGTCAAGCTTGTCAGATTGTTTCAATATTTCACCGTAACTTTGTATTTGACAGCATTTTTTCGCTCTTTGCATAAATAAGTAACTAACTAATTATCTCGTTCTTAATACGCTTCGATTGTCTTTAGAGTTAATCTAGGTAAGTATCGGATTATACACAGTGCATGCAAACAACTCGTATTTCATTAAAAACAACGTTTCGACATTAATAAATTGTAAATTGTTTAATCAGTAAAGTATTTTGATTGCGATTTTATGGATCTACTCATTTAAGCCCCTTCTTACCCTACTGCGGCGAAGCCCAAAAGGAGGGTTATGTGTTTGACCTGTATAGTGTCTAAGTGTGTATGTCCTTTTCTAAGTTCCCTCGTAACTCCTAACTGGTTGAACGGATTTGGATAAATTATACGTCGTTATATTCGTCTTAGTGGCGCAAATGTCACTGGCTACATTATAATTAAAAAACAATAGTTTTTTTTTCCAAAACTACTTGAGAGGAGTTTCCAAATGAAGGGCTTTAAACGGTGACTACACAAATGAATGGTTTTATAAGCAAAAAAACAACTGCCCTGTGCTTGTGTGGCCATATTTTAAGGTTGTAGTATAGACCATCAAACTAAACTTTGTGCATGGGACCATCATCCTAATCGCGAAAATATACATATTCAGCCATCTCATACAAGGTGTAAAACGGCCCTTCACTAAGACAAGTACTTCACTACGCAGAAATTATTGCAGGAAAATGACTTTTTTTTGGGGTGAAAAGTCACGTTTTACGGTAGGATTCAATGTAACGCACTCAAACCATTTCAATTGTACTGATGGATGCATTGAATAGTATGGGGGTCGTGGAGGTATTAAAAATTTAAAAGTAAAGTTATAACATTAAATAGTTGGAACTTTGACCCCCATTATCTCAGTAACTAAACGGTTCCTAGGTATGGTCTAGAACAAAAATCAGATCGCATTGACGTGGAGGACAAGTGCTTTTTGGCTTTGCTAAGGGTGCTTTTACACCATGTATACCACATTTTTAAATAGGATACACGCTGTATAGATGACATTCCCGCTCTTTGTCGCGGAAGCTTTAACTCAGACCAATGGTCACGATTTAAGACATGCGGCAATAAAGTGTACCGGAAACAAGTGCACAACTTCTATACAAACTCCTTCGTAAGGATAGACTGGTTATAAAGTAAGCTGCATTTAATAACAATGTATTCTAGATTAACACTTCCGTATCGCATAAAACAATCAGGAAAATCTTTAGCGTATAAATATGTGGGATAAAAAACTTACACTACAAGATTGGTCTGTCATGAAAGAATGAGAAGTATTTTTAGAATGCATTGCTTTAAGAATCTGGAATCGACCTAAATCTTCGATATTTTTTTATTTAGCTAAGAATACGAATAATAACGAACTCGTCATGCATTTCAGCCAATCTGGTATTTTTTTTGTCAAAAATCTCCAAATAATTTGTGATGGAATTTAAGTACCTACTTAGGTCAATTATTCCCTTTTCTTTTACGTTCAAAAATATAGGTTCCAACAAATTAATACCGGTACGTGTAATATAATTACTGTTTTAATATTTATGAAATATTTATCCAGAAGTTCTGACCTAAGCAAATAATTACATCATAAACTTATTGAATAAATGAATTTATTGATACTTATCTAGTTAGTGAATATTTATGAATTCTAGTTATTAATTTATTCATGTTGTAAATTTAATTATTTTTGTGCATTGTACTTGGTATTTCGAACACAACCGGGATAATAAAATGTGCTATTTTTGCACATACGCGGAAATAATGCAACTAGGATTATTAAAAAAAAAATGAAATAAATTAATTTATTCGTCATTGTTTAAAATGAACTTTGTCAGATTTGAATTGCATAAATCAATCATATAAAGATTGCGATTCTTCGTCAAATGATGCAAAAGAAATTTAAAGGACCAAAAAACAAAACAGGTTTAGCGTTTTTAAGTAATGCAACCCCACCCCAGAAACAACAACAAAACTATACAAAGGGAATCCCACACGTGTCAATAAAGAACGTTCATGAATGATCAATAAACTGCTAAGCTGCTCTAATAAATCATTAACGCAATTTATAACACGCTTCATCCGACAGACGATTATTTCGGTAACAAAGTCGAGCATCTATGAAGCGGTCATTGCCGTGCCACAGCAATTCTATGTCAAGGTCTTTATGTCGCGATTGTACGGCTGTACGCGCACGTCGCGTCGTTAGTATGGAAATGCCTTTATTTTGCATGTAGGGCAGGGATCGTGAACTTTTTGAAATTATCGTGACATTTTTCTAAAAGTAAATGATGAGTTTAATATGGATGTGGATGACTATAAGAGTAGGGACTGTGTGAACAAGTGCGAGTCGCGAGTACTCGCGCGTGAAGGGTTCCGTACTATTGTAGTAGGCGAGCCCCCTTTCATTTTTAATTTATTATTTCTTGTAAAAGCTTTCTTATATGTTTTCCTGTAATCTGTGGGAAACGAACAATTTTTTGTATTTTTTTCGAACTTTTCGGCCCTGTCGTTTCGGAGTTAAGGGGTCAATTTTCACCTATTCTCTTAAATAACTTTCAAAACTATTGATACAAGGTGTAACAGGACCCTTCACGAAGCGAAGCGATTTAAAATTATTTAAAAAAAAATTGGAGGTGCTCACAATGAGCCCTTTCATTTGATATTTATATCACGATATAATTATATAGTTCGCAATACTTTTTTTTTTAATAACCGTTTGATTATTTACATGTAGGGGGGATTCAGAATGATGTACTGAATACATGGTAACCGGTTTTGCGTCGGTGTCCCTTCCACCCTCACCCTGTATAGGCAGGTTTCATAGTTAAGATTAAATAGATTCAGCGTGTAGGTGGTACCTTCTTACCACCTACTCCGATATTTAAGGATTAAAATAAACCTGTAAAATTTTTAGAATTAATAAAGGGTGTAACAAGACCCTTAACGAAGCCGAAAAGCACTTGTTCTAACAACAACAAAATAATGATGATAACAAAAAAATGATCGCAATGACGGGGGTCATTGCGATCATTTTTTTGTTCTAGACCATACCTGGGAACCATATGGTTACGGAGATATTGGGGGTGAAAGTTCCAACTCTTTCACAAGTTTTTTTTTAAATACATGTTTTTTTATGAAAGATTTTTAATTAAAACACCTCCACGACCCCCGTACTATTCAAAGCATCTATCAGCTCAGTGTTTTGAATGCGTTACATTGAGTTTTAGGGTAAAACATGATTTTTCACCCCAAAAAAAAGTCGTTTCCCATCAATAATTTTTGCGTAAAGTTACTTAGTTCGATGTACTTAAAGCTTGGTCGACGGCTTCGTGAAGGGTCCTGTTACACCCTGTATAACATAAAATCACGCCTGACATCCCCGATGGTTAGGCAGAGGTGTACCTTCCTAAGAGTCACCCATATTTCGCCAGATATGTTTAAGTTCCATGTAATAGGGGGTGAGCCTATTGTCATCAACCTCATTTTAGAATTGAGTAGATACAATGACGTCGAATTCAATACAAACGAAAGAAAAAGTGTCTGATTATATTACTAGAACTGTTGATGCAATGTGAAAATTGAATGGTGGCTAAAATAATATTATTGTTGTGTTGATCTACATTTTTCAACAACGATTTTATAATCAATTTAGTTAGCATGTGATTATTGACAACTTTATTTTCATGGCGTGGGAAACGGGAAAGTATCAAACCACCTATAGTCTACGGATACTTGCTGCATTTGAAAAACTATAAGTGTCAAGATACTTTTAATTTTGTGCATTAAAATAAGAATACTGGCCGAAAAAAAAATATAGAATTACTAGGTACTTAAAGTTTAGCAGTATTTCCGCGTGTACGAGACATAATTATGTAAAAATTGGGAATTTTGATGAAACTAGTTTTTTTTTTCTTTCCAAAAAAAACGAAATCTGTCTAGTTATACACTTGCTGCATACCTGCTTGTAATTGAGGAAATTGTTCAAGCTCGCCTTGGTATCGTAATACTATGTACTTTCACGATTTTTTTTCTTTAAAATACCCGAATTATATTATGTCATGCACGAAGTTGTCTTAGACATGAATAATTCAGATTAATAGGGGTCTTAAACGCTTGTTTACCGAGCATAGTGCTGTCAGAAAAATGTCGGGTATAAACTAATGACAATACATGAGTTATTTTGACATAATTGACATTGTGTTAAGTTAAGAATGATCCAAACTACTAAGGGATCGCTGAAGTGGAATGGGCTGCAACAAACTTCCGTAATATTTATAACTCGACTCAAATATCTATGCAAAAAAGACTAGACTACAGTTTTTTAATGTTTCAATACACTAATTAAGAGCCCATTTCCGCATTGAACGTTAGTAACTATGCCACAAAAAATATGACAACAGACCAGGCCGGTGCGTTGATTTTACGCACTTGTAATGACTATTTTAAGTTCACTAAGAAAAACTAGATCAGTAGGCAATATTTGCATACCTATAAATAGAATTACTATAAGTGCTTATCTATTTAATTACAACATAAAACCTACTTATTGGATACTTTTTGTTGTGCTCAACAAAAAGTTCTGTAATATTTTTACAGCAAAAACCAGATGCATACTTTACGAGCTAAAAAAGGCTTGATTCATTTCATATTTTATAATATGAAAAGTAGGTCGAATAAGACCAAATTCTGTTGCCGATTATTTGTTTTAAATCAACGTAATACTGTACAAAGTTTAGAATGGGAAAGAAAATAAAGAATCTTTGGGGCGGGGGCCATCAGAGATAGATTTGCGAAATATCGTCACCGAGTCACCGTGTCGAGGACAATACCATGTTACCATGTCACCACAGAAATCATTGATGACTATGACTGGGGCCGTCTCGACGGAGGATATCCATGAGGATTTTCCCACTAAAAAAAGGTCAAATTAGACTTCTTTTTAATGAAATGCATGCAAGTGATTCATCTTCTCAATGTTCTGCAAATTAAGCAGCTTAAATGCGATTAATATATGTTCATCAAAAGATCTTCGATTTCGAGATCAACAGAGGACGTTGTAATCAATCATTTGGCCGCTCATATCGATCAAAAATTAAAACGAAATTAATCTTCCAATCAAAACTTAACTGGCGACCTTAAATCGATCGTTTTATTAGACAACAACTCACAGCGAACTTGACATTCAGAATTTTTATTAGAAAGCAGGCGTGCCCGTGCAGTTAACTTAAACTTTTTTAACCAAACATGAGGACTATTTCATGAAAAAGTCACTCAATAGAATGAAATGAACTTAGAGGGTTGTTTTGATGATTTTAATGATTATAACTCTTTAAAGCCACATTTGTTACGGTCGCTAATCATATTTTAATCAACATACAACCTGACACTGATACGCAAATCGCAAAAAACCTAAGAATTATTGAATTTCGCGAGCCACCATGGCGCTTCCATCTTAGTAAATTAAAAGCCGCCGATGGACCTAGACAGACATACCTAGGTAATGCAATAAAATTATTTTATCAAAAACAATGATAAAAACGTAAAAAAGGTTGGCATTGACATAAAATTAAATTATTATTTTATTCAGAAAATTTCAAAATCTTATTTCAATCCGGTTGAAAGCCGTTGTAATAATAAAATATAATATTAAAACAAAGCACCCTTTTTCGTATTCTTCTCAGCAAACCCTTTCATTTGTTACCCATATCATGAGAATATATGAAAAATAACTAGTCCACCATCGCCATCTTTGGGAGTCTGCCATATTCAATTTAGACCGACGACGCCACTTAGCTAATCATGCATTGTCATCCAAACTAAACATGTAAGCAAAATTTTCAGTTCAATCGAAAACCGGGAAGTGGGTCAAATTTAACTTCTAAGATTTTTTACATACGTACAGGTGAAGCTAATATAAACGTGTGAAAATACTAAACGCTTTGAAAACGATTGCTACCTGTGTAAACCCTCTGTAAACAAGGTGTAAACACACCCTTCACGAAGCCATCAACCAAGCGTTATGTACATCAAACTAAATAACTCCATTACACCTATTGCTTGCCTTGAATTAGACGCTATGACAAAGAAAACTGCAACAAGGAACACGGTACAAAAATCTGTACCAATTTTTTCTTAACCAATTGTTATCGAGAGGCGATCATCGAACTCTGGGCCTTGGTATTGAACGTGAACAAGGTTCGCCCAACGCCAGCGCAGCGAGGAAATTGTTTCACGCAATTATAAACGTATTTACGTAGTGTTTTTATAATCGCTATTACATAATATACGAACGTCTATTGTATGACATTTTTCATCATGAGAAATACACAAAACCTACTTTATCGTATTAAGACCACCGATTTTTTTATTGTTTTCTCGCGGGTAAGTAAGTTTTTGAAATAAAAAATATATGCGAAGATTTTTATAACTTTGCGATCCAGAAAATGCATCCTACCGCCAAATGAGCAATGGCAAAAACTCGTGACGTGACTTGTTCTTATTCATATAGGGAGCAAAGTTACAAAATAATGTTACTTTTATAAAAAATAGTGCAGCAATTAAATTATTTATAGACATTTAATAAAACTTTTGTCTTTGATGAGGCTTTATTATAGCGTGACCTCTCATTTAACAAAACATTTCCGCAAGATACTCCAAAATCGTTGCATTTATCATGAATGAGCATGAAATCAGGAAAAACTCACGTATGTAAATAATATGTACTTTGTTTATTGCAACGTTCACGACCTCACATAATACTATTCGTGACGAGTTTTGCGTCAAGGGTCACGCACGGTTGTCCCTTTTTATCCGACTTCAAAAAAGGAGGAGGTTCTCAATTCGGCTGCATTTAATTTCACTTGCCTTGTTAGTTAGTATGTATGTTGTATCTTACTACTGCATTTCAAACCAGTTTCCCCCAACCGATTGAGCTGAAATTTTTCACACACCTTTGATTTATGATTAGGACACGAAACTTTGTATACGCGTTCAATGTTGATAGATAAATCTAATTTTCTTCTTTTATTTTAATTAAAGCCTGTATTTTTTTAAGTTGAATTTATTTCCTTCGCGTGAGTACTGTTGCGTCGCAAGTTTTGTCGCGGTGTCTCCAAGCAAATCCTCTTTCGTTTTTCCGCAGTAATTGTCGCAACGCGTGAAGCGCGTGGCCAAGCGAGTTTACTTCGCGACGTAATTACTAACTATTTTATTATTGTTTAGCCCTGCCTTGACCGTGACAGTAAATCATGTGGAATGCGTTTATAACGCGGTTATTATGGTTTTCTGCAGCTGCCGTTTCATGTCTATGTGATGAAGGTAATAAAATGCAAATAGCGTGCATTTCAATGTTCATAGACCTATTTGAAATAGTTTTCTTGTACGTGAAAATGTCATGAAATAGGTTAATACCTACGAGATTAGAATGATTAATTTGTGGGTATGTTTATAACATTTTTTTTTAATGAAAGTTTTGTTGACTGAAAATTGGAAATAAATGCTAAAAAAATGTGCAATAGTTTTTCTCTTGCCCTTTTCACCAAAGGTTTCGAATTTCTGCTTGTTTATTTAGAAAAATGTTGGCGTGTAAATTTTTTCGTTAGTCACCAATTCATTCCTTCATTGTTTTCGCTTCATTGCATTGGAGTTTTTTGTGAATGAATGTAGATTGCAATTTAATAGTTTTATCAAATAAGTTGTATAAAATTATGTTTTCACAAAGTACATAATGCTAATTCGCATTTAAAATTATGCATCCTTCGATGAAAAGTTCGCGGCTACGAAATTGATTACGGAAAAAAATACAATTTTGCTCTTTGGGCCTCGGACCCATGTGATAACGGGGGGCGAGCTTATTACCTTAGACTAGACCTAAATCCGGACTGCGGACAGCAGCTAAGAACTCCGGATTCCGGACCTGATTATAAATTCGCCCGGATCACTGACGCCTAGTACTTAGAACTGCGTTTTTATTAGACGCCGTCATACTACAGTCATGCTAACAATTTATTATGTGAATTGTCAGTCCATGTCACGAACTTGATATCTGCGGAACAAGGACAGTTCACGCTGAAGATATACGTCAATTGTTTATGCCGTGATGTCAGCTATATAATTGTTGTTAATTTATTCACAAGATAATGCAGTTTGTAAGGGAACATAGTAATGTTATGTTTCGAAATGATTGATGCAGGTTCCATAAGTGACGGTTAGATAAAAAATAGTGTTGGCTAAGATTTCTTCGACTTTTTCAATCGAGACAATTTGCAAAGGGTTTTTGTTACGATCACAATAGGATATCAGTGTGTATCAGTAGTACCTTCTAAAACTCTGTGAAGTCACAAAACTCTCTCATCTGCATTTACAGGGTTCGAGTAAGAAAAGTATATCCATAGACGTTCCTTGGTAGGTACAGGTTTTTCGGGAAGCCGTTGAAGACTTCGAGAAACAATGAACTATTATTGAGATTAAAATATAAGAAGCATGTGGTGCTATTTTCCGCGCAATACATACATTAATAGCTCTCTGAATTTGAAATTCAAATCGTCAAGCTTATCCTTTGCTCAACGCAAGATTCAATTTTTGTGGGAAAATGAGCGTGTTTATAGTGTAAATTAAATGTCCAAATTGATACACTATTCTTATCTTTAACAATCCAATATTTATTGTGAAATAGGAAAACCTTCTAAAAGGTTGAAGGTGAAAAACATTAAGTAGGAAGGTAGTACTTACTCACTTAGGATTTTACCGAATATTGAACGTTTCGCCGAACTTAATTGTAAGATTTCGTGCAAAGAATTTGAAGTGACAATTCTACGAGAAGTAATGCAGTTAGTTGGTAAATAGTGTTATCCTCTTTCTAGGCCTTCGATATATTCTAATGTTTGTGAATTGTGCTAGTCGCTCGAAAAAGAGGCCTTGAGTTACGACTATTTACACAATACTACCGATGTCGCATAATATCAGTTTACTGCGAGAAATGCATCGGTTTGTTTTGATTTCATTAACGAAGGAAAAATATTCTTTGTGAAAAAAAATGTAAGTACAACTTGTGCAGGAACGAAGAAACATTAAAACGTATTTTCTATTAAATTAACTTAGAATTTGAAGGTAAACTTTTAGGATCATTGTTGTCTACTGTTATTTAAGACATTGGTAAAAATCACCAATCAAAAGCCGACTAATAAAAATATGAAACTTATGTATAACTTTACCATAAATTTAGTATATAACAAAACATTACATTATGCCTGTAATGCCCGAGGGTCTAAGCCGAGATGTACCTAATTAATTATACACGCACATTTCGGCAGTTATTATAGGTAAGTTGTAAGCGTCATAAGCGTGAACTTTACATTGAGTTTGGGAATAGATCAATAGTACATTTTGATATAAGTGGGGAAACTTTGTTATTGCATTCGAGCGCGGAATTAACACCCGAGCCGTAGGCGAGGGTGTTATGGAGCCGAGAACTGCAGTAACAAATCCCCACGCGTATCAAACGACGTTTTTCAATATACTTTCGAAGAAATAAGATAGTAGAACGGAAATTATTTTTGTCAGGAATAATTAGGAAACTATGATTTAATTTGCTTTTTTTCCGCGCTTTGCTTTCGCCAGGTTGAAGAAGAAGCAAAGGTCTGATGCCGCTATACAGCCTAATATGAAAAAAAAAACAATAGATTATGAAAGAAAGAATTCAAATATTTTTGAATTTAGAACACAAGTAAATATTAATTTGTTCATATAAGTAAATATTTGTTATATATTAGTGTTCATATAATAAATAATCATGTTTATCTATGATATTCTATTTATAAACAATTTAAATACTCAAAAAATATTTACGCCGTAAAGACGCATATCTCGTTGGCGAGATAAAAAAAAAAAACCATCACCGCCGATTATAGCTATAGTCGTTGAACTTATCTGTGGAAATTTTTATTTCCGCACGTGTGCGAAAAAATATTTTAAAAAACACGCGTGTTTAATACATTGCATGTTGAACCTAATCGTAGTGCGATAAGAACCAGTTTTCGAGAAAGTGTATTGAAAAATTTATTTCACTTGAAACATTGTTTCTTTATGTTTTACCACGTCAATACGGTACTTATTGTTTACAACCGAAATCTATTCTTTCAACGAAGCGAAATGTATTACCAATGCCAAAATAGTGCGCGTTGCACTGAAATGCATCTGCAGTTACTTTATTTTTAGAATGAACGACTTATTCCTTACCTATAATAAATGAATTTGCACAGGGACTTGCACTTGTTATTAATACAAATCATGGCTTAAAGATTAAGAAAAAATATCCTGATGATGAATTATTACGGGGAACAACATGAAGAAAGCAAAGTGGAGCGATGACTTCGAAAGAGTAGAAAAAAATCACGACAGTAAAGGAAAGTAGACAGAGAAAAATGGAAAAGGCTAAACGAGGCCTAAGAAAAACAAAAAATAAATGTGTTTTGTAAAATTATTATTTGTGAAATCCATGTTTAAAATTGAACTACATAGTTGCACTATTGTTGAATGATTTCTGAATATAAAGGTTTTGTTTATTTTTATAGGGAACAGAAGTTTTTATAGGAACCTCACAAGTCCAGTTGATTATGTATAAAAAATAATAGATGATTTTTTAAGAGTGACACCTCTAGCATAGTTATAACACTGACCTAGTTATCAATTATTATGTTATTGATAGGTACTAGGTACATATTAGATAAATTATCTTGAGACTAACAGTGGACATCAAGGTGAATCATCTGTAATAATAGAGGGAAATTAGTTCTGGTGTGCCAAAGTAAGATTATATTTTATCTTCAGTTTCAGTGATTTAGAAACAAGCACTCATCCCTAAATATTGCATAGAACATAGAACCTACCTAAGGTTCATTATCGGGAGCTAATTTTAGTGATAACGAAGTATCAGGATTTTGAAGACTACCTACTGAAATTAAATAATTTCCAAGCTTTCTATTTTCAAGTCGTAATTAGAAATAGACGGTAGAAGTAATTTTGTTTTCTCTTATTAAGGTACCTATTCGTTAAATTAATTTTATCCGATCATTAATATTGGAAACTATTGATTAGATGCTTATCTCGTTAATAGATGAAGCAGATTCTTCATGTTGAGTAAAGTGTTGTGTAGGTATGTGTTATCAAATTATTTTCTTCCGTTTTCATAAACACTTACCGTATATTTATCGATCCTTGCATTTTCTCGTTCAAAATGCCCTGTTTCTTTCAAATTCACAATATTTCTAGCACTTGTAACAGCCATATTGACGGATTAAATAATGTTTATAGTTAAGAAAAAAAAAACAATAAGCTCTGTCACTTTTCGCGCGCAAAAAAAAAACGGGTGCGTTCCGTCTCCCAGCGTTCCTCGCGCCGAGATTCCAAATTCGAATGGTTGCGAAACACGGCGCTTCTTTTATATAAAAGCTGTACGTATCGTTCTAGCTAGACATGAACGCGCCCCCGCGCTCTTGTCCCTTTCATTCTCTATTCAGACTATGCAAGCGAACGTACTCTTGTCCTATTTTAGTACCTAATTGTTTCATCTAAACAAACCCAGCAGGCACAGGATATGTCTGGATGTACTGAAATACGAGACTTTGAATTGATGAGATCTTATCTTAGCCGTTCGTTTAATTGTTTTAAATGCACCTATTTATTTTATGTCACCTAATGTGTAGGTGCTATTTGTTTTTACTCGAACTACGTTGTTCTTTCGCCTCGGTAAAGTAAAATTAAAATTGTATAGAAAGTAAGTAGGTTAATATCTATCCGGGGGGAGAACACTGAACCCACTCTTGAAAACAATCGTCTTTAAAATAAAACGCTCGTACGTTCAAAACTACAATGTAGTAGGTTAAGTTCTCAATAAAAAGTATACTTATTAAAACACTTTAAAAATGAAATCAATTCAATAAAAGCCACTTTTAATAGCAAATAATTAATTGAGGCTATTTTAATTACCCACCCAAAAAGTTGTTAATTATTGTTTATCATTGAAAGAGTTATCCAAAAAAAAATATTATAAAAACCGTCACATCATGAATGTAAACAAATAGTTCCAAAATCAGATGTGACGGCTGAACGACACAGTTATATATAAAAAAAAAAGAATGGCTTTTCGTCTACTTTTTTTTAGTATTGTGGATTACTTTCTCTTATAATGGGTCGACCTCTAACATTATTTTGTCTATATCCTAGATAGGTGATCTTTAAAAGTCTTTAGATCTTGGTAAATGGTCCCCCTGTAGCCACATATACTTCTTAAGTTTTCAAGGAAAAAACGTTAACTTTTGATGACCAATGAAATAAAACGTTTCTAAAACTTTTACAAAACACTTGGAAACCCAGTTTTTATCTTGGTTTGCAACAGGAAATCCGGAAATCGTGAATAAATGTAGATATGCACTTTTTAACGTATCTCTAGTAGGTCTTCTCGTTTTTGAAATGTCTAAATAGGGAAATACATCAGAATTTAGTAAACATTTGCTGCTATACATTATGATTAAATTAAAAAAAGTTTTTTTTTTGATCGAATAAATGAAACTACAACCCCCAATAGGGGCTATCGCGTGTGAATTCGCCGCTAGAGTCGCTAGTGTAGCGCGAGGCCACCGAAATGTCAGATGTCATTATAAGAAAGTTTTTAATCACGTATTTTTACTAATATTCACGATTGTGGTCTAGGTTGAGCTATTCCTGATTAATTAAGACGTGAACATTTTAAGTAGCAATTTAGGATCTTATTTGTTAGGACTTGGAGGTAAAATGATTTTTAAATGTTTCATGCTTGCTAATTTCAGGGAGAATATTGTAAATAAAAGTATCTGAAGTTTACACTATGTTGTTTTACGTAATAAAATAAACTTACTATGAAGTCATTGGTACTGTGAAGTATAAAATAGAATTATTGACGTAACCTTACGCGATAGTTGCGCCATCTGGTGAGCTCAAAAACGATAGTCCTCATTGGAGTAGCATAATTCGTTGATTCATAGCGCTAAGTTAGGTTAAGTTTTTTTTTTTTTTTGTAACAGTTTTTTAATAAATTTATTCTTATTCTTATAAAAATATGAATAGACAGTAAAAAAATGTGACATGCTAAAATATTTCTGAAAACACTATAGCGTATATAAAAAAATCTTGCAGGGCAAAAACGTTAAAATTTGTAAACTAGTGTTAGGTTAGTCATAGACAATGAATGTGTTTAGAAACAAACAAAGCAGTTACTCAACCTAAAAACCAAGGATCCCTTAGGACCTAAATACCTGATTGAAAATAATTATTCCGTTGAAGAATGCAGAACGGAACATCATTGAATAATTCACAAACTGATTATTTTTCAAAGCGGGATTTATTACAAAATTACAACGAGCATGATTTAATACAGCGTTACACGCAAATCGTTTGTTAATTTAAACTTTAAAAGATAATTGGAGTTATCACGAGTTTTTATTATCTAGTAATAAAAAGTTGTGATAACTGACACACAGCCACTAAGATTTGATAGTTGCCTTATCAGTCCAATCTAAGTTGCCTTATCAGTCAAATCTAAGTTGCTTTATCGGTAAATGTAACACACTTATGTGTGAAAATACGATATAGTATCACGCTTCGATTACCTCTGCCTCATTGGTGTAGTGGTGCCATGCGCAACTATTGACCATGAGGTACTGGGTACGATTCCCGGGTCGGGCAAGGAATTTCTCAATAGCAGCCACAGTCTGGTTTTGGTCCCGGTTGATGACAATAGGGTCGCCCCCTGTTAGATGGGACTTAAACATAACTGGCAAAATGTAGGTGTACTATTAGGTACACCTCTACCTAACCGTACGGGGACTACAGGCGTAATGTTATGTACTTAGGTACATGTTTACAATTAGTATGAGTAAAAAAAACGAAAATAACGGTGTTCTTTCTAGGCAAGTTTAAGACCTCTAAATCTTAACAAAAATCAAGACAAGAGAAAAGTCCTGATTCACTCCTTCGTAGACAACGCTCTTCTTATCAACGCTCAGACCTTTGGGCCAAGTAGAAAACATTTTTATTTGTAAAAAGTTTCCCTTTTGATGTCGATAAGGCCGGGTTTTTCTGCGGTATCGGTAATTCATGGGTGGACGAAATTGCTTGATAATCAAAGATTGCTTGCAATGTGTTGGAACCCGTATCACAGAATAAATAGTAGGTACAAGTCCAGTATCATCACAAACAAACGCGTGCAAATTGCAATCTTCTTTCTTCAATTGTTAATTAGGTACTAACCTAAGTAATCGGATTGACCTTTGACTAAAAGTGCTTTATCTTATAAAAGTGCTTTAATATCCCATTGAATTTATAAGTTTAGATTTAATGGTTTTCCTTGCATTTAATTTATCATGTTTGTTCGAGAGATTTGATTCTTATGATTGACCCTATCGATTGATGCCATAAAAGTAGGTACAGGATGTTATTTTTTCAAATTTTATTTGGTTCGATTCCAGAATGTGACAAGCGAATTTTCGAAAATCTTTGAATGCAGATTTGTTTCTTTTTAAAAATAAAGGAATGTTTCCTTTGAGTGCGGTCCCTTTGACCTTGTATACGGAGTGAAAGGGAAACCAACCCGGAAACAGTTACCACGTATTCAGTACATTATTCTGAGCCCCCCGAAATGTTTCGTCGGTTATTTAAAAAAAAAACAGTGTCTCCTAGAAAAGTGCAATGCTACACGGTTAAAATGAATGGAACAGCGGTTTAGAATGATGGACTTAGTACCTATGTGATTCCCGTTTTCACGTCTTCCACACCGTATTATAGTATATCGAAGTTCTGGATGCAGCTGAATACTAATATTTTATATGAAGACCACATCCGCGGCGTACAAACCATCTATCTGAACTCCATAACCCAGTTACTAGGTAATGACTAGGTGACTGGGCGGTGGTCTTGTGGTTGTAAGCGCGACTGCTGAGCGTGGGGACCTGGGTTCGATTCCCGAGTCGGGCAAAAGTGCTACTGGGTATTCCATTATAAATTTCTCAGTAGTAGCCCGGAGTTTGAAAGTAGGCGGTATGATACCCCCGTGCCTCGGAAAGCACGTTAAAAGCCGTTTGTCTTGCGAGCTGCACCTGACCTCTCTCCGGTCGTGTCGGATTGCCGTCCCATCGGACTATGAGAGTAAAGCAACAGAGAGTGCACATGTGTCAGCGCACACACTTGTGCACTACAATATCTCTTGCGCCGATGGCTAATCTGGGTTGGGATTGACCGCCGTGGCCGAAAACCGTCAGGAGGACTATACTATACTAGGTAAAAATCCTGGCAACCCAATCAACCTTCCAATCCTTCGCTTCGTCTACTTTTTATAGGATTTTTATGATATAAGTTTACACACAAATCGATACATATTAGGTACATACATGATATAGTATCAATACGTGTTACTTCATGCATTATTCAATTGCTAACAAAACGCTAATACTGCTAATGGGCACGCGAAGGCAGTCAGTCAGTCAGTCAGTTTGTTTTGTTTTGAATGAGGAGCAAACACGGAAAAGACAAAGGTGTACTGTGTGTAATTATGCTATTAGGTGTAATTATGTACCTATATACCTATACTGTAAGACCAGTTGAAGCACTGTAAAGTTATGACGATATTCGTCTTGCAGGACATTCTATTTCAGTAGGTACAATGATTGATTTATTGGTAAAAATGTTTATTGTCAGTTGAAATTGTAGCGGCACTATAAAAAGTAATACAGCTACATTGTACAAAAAGTACGCGCCATCTATGATACAAATGAAGAGCTAACATCATGACACTATCGGATGCAACTCATATTGTGGCAACCCATACCAACCCATCCGTGTGTGCTCGGGTTATGGGTTGCCACAATACGAGTTGCGTCCGAGTAGGTATCCGAGTCCACGTGTCGTGCAGCATATAGATGGTAAGCGTAGCGGAGCGTAGGCCGGCGTAGCGTATCGGAGCGTAGGCACGCGTAGCGTATCGTAGGCCCGCGTAGCTTATCGTAGGCCCGCGTAGCGTATCGTAGGCCCGTGTAGCGTATCGTAGGCCCGTGTAGCGCGAAAAACAAGTTACAGAAATTAAAAGTTAAACAAAGAAAATAAATCGCCAACTCAATATTGTTGTAACAAATGGCACCGTGTATTTATGTAACTCATTTTGTTGTAAAGCGATAAGAGAACATAAAAATCATTACATTTTAACATACGTGCATAATGTTACAACTTACTGCTATGCTAATTAGAACTACTTATTGCCCAGTTTTTGCTCCTCAGTCTTGATAAAAATGCGACAATTTTAGCTTTATTTTTTGCTGTAGCAATTGTGACAATCATCTTCTAAACATGATATAATTATTTAAGAGTTCCGTGACTAACATACGGCGCATAGCTAGTCAGGGCTGTTTCAAACGAGCATTACTTTAGCTAAGACAGAGGTTCTACGTAATAGCACTAATAGGTACATCGACTGTTCAGTTGGTCTCAAAGCGTGGGATATCCGCGTCCACGACTGCTTAGCGTGGAGTCCTGGGTTCAATTCCTGGGTCGGGAAAAGTGTTGCTGGATCTTTTCATTAGGAATTTGTCAGTAATATCGGGGGTGTTTGAAGGTTGGTGGTGTGACACTCACGTGCTTGTAAAATCACGTAAAGCCGTTGGTCCTGCGTCTAATCCCTGCCCGTACTTTCTGTTTCGTGCATCTTTATTTACTCTCTTATTTGTGCACTATAGTATCTCCTGCGTTCTTGGCTCATCTCCGAGATTAGGTCGGCACTTCGGGAGGATACGATTATATACACAAAATAATAACAATAATTAGACAGGACTATGAAGTATCATTCATTATGCGAAGTTTATTTATGTTTATTGGCTTTAATAAGTGTACCCACTTACTTTTAATGAGACAAAGTAATTAACTAGTCACAAACCACGTCAAATGCGTCACCTTAGTAAGTCCTAGGTACACTACTAGCTAATTTGAAATGATAATACAAATGCAAAAGCAAGGTTTATTATTAGTTTTCACGTGGTATTTTCAAGAAACAATACAAGTTGTCATAATTACAAGCTTTAAAAACCATTATAAACATGATCTTAAGCGTAGCCACAACAAAGGGCTGTCGGAGTTACGGTCACCTAAGAACTCGTTTTCTTTTAAATAACCCAAGCAAAAATTTTGTACTAAGCATAACATCTCTCCTGTAGTCCCCGAAGCGTTAGGCAGAGGTGTACCTAATAGTAGGTACACCCACATTTTACCAGGTGTACGTTTAAGTCCCATGTTATAGGAGGTGAGCCTATTAAATATACAGGGTATAACAGGACTCTTCGCGAAGCCGTCAGCAAACATTATGTACAACAACTTAAGTCATTTTTTGCAAAAATGATTGCTGGGAAACGACTTCTTTTTTTGTGGTTAAAAATCACGTTTTACGGTAGAACTCGAATGTAACCCTTTGTAAAAACCCAAAAACACGTTCCTGGGAATCGAACCCAGGATCTCTGGCTCAGCAGCCGCGCTTGCGACCACTAGACCAACGATGCAGTTAAATTTTGTACCGGGGGTCTTAATTCCTGTTGGTAGATCATTACTACATAGTATAAAACAAAGTCGCTTCCCGCTGTCGGTCCCTATGTAAGTTTACATTTTTTAAACTATGCAACGTATTTTGATGCGGTTTTTTTAATAGATAGAGTGATTCAACACGAAGGTTTATATGTACAACTTTGCACCCGTGCGAAGCCATGGCGGGTCACTAGTATCTCATAAACCATGTTTATTAAAGACAACTCACAATAGAAAGAAATTGGTGCATCTAGATTATGATCTATATCAAGGGCACCAACAAGCATTGTGTGACCTTGCTGCATTCACAGACAAAACGACAGTCATAGCATCACGTACGATTGTTTTTATGAATTAAGTAATAGCGGGCATATTTTTATTTATTTACCCATCGGTCATCCTGGCTGTCGTTTGTAAGATATTGAACAGTCGAATAGCAAGTTGGTTTGTTCAAAGTGACTCATAAAAAAAATTGAATATTATGAGACATGGATGTTTTGAGACTTGATTGTTTTGCAACTTGAACATTTTGAGATGTGCGTGCGGTCTAGATATTTTACAACTTTGATCTTATGAGATTTGAAAGTTTTGCAACCATGTTATTTTGCAACTTGAGTGTTTTGAGACCAAAGGTTTTTTTCCGTGTTTGCCGTAGTATGGTTTACCTAAAGACTATAAAAGCCGAATTATTTTCGTTATGTGACATATCAAAGGGTAATAATTGGTAAACACTGTTAAAACCGCCAACCGCAGCGCTAACCAACAAAAAAGTTAAATAAGCGGGTTAATTCTGTGAAAAACCCGACTTCCGTAATTTACTTACATTATCAACTAAAATTACTAGAAATTAATACTTACTACTTTTGTTGTTTAGTACCATAGAGTAGCGAATGTTCCATACAACTCGATTTCTACCTTCTTCCCTTTGAAAAATGGCACAGCCAGTATTTTATAGACAAATAATGAAATCACATTATCAGCCCACGGCTTAATTGCCAAGAGCCTCGATGAATACCTGAGGAGGCTCTCGCTAGGCAGCTGGATTAAGGGCTTGATTCAGAAAGCGGTACTCCTGGACACGGCTCGTATTGTTAGGAGGTTCCTCTCTCTGGAGCCCTGACCGCCGTTAGCTTGGACCCCGTTCCCAATACCGGTGGGCTAAATTTTTTTATATTTTTAAATGTTTTTTATATTGTTTTTTCTAAGGAATATTTAAAAATGTAATTAATTTGTAAAAATATGAATGAAGGAAATAATAAATCACATTAAAGATAATATGTACTCCGGCTTGACTCTTACAAAAATTGACCGTTCGCTACTGATACCATATCCATACCAACATACTTACATCCACAAAAACAAATGGAGAAATTATATACAGGGTAAAAGGGACACCGATGCTAAAACGGCTGTTACAGTACATAATTCTGAACCTGTATATATATTTTTTTCGGTCATTAAAAAAACAGCTGTGTCCTACAAAACTGCGATACTACGTTTAGTCCCATCTCGGCACCTTCCCATCTCGGCACCCATGAAACATTCCCATCTCGGCACCCTCGTTACGTATACACAGTATCAGTACAGTCAGTAAATCCACTTGATTATTTATTCATAATTTAATACGAAAGACGTCCACTGCTGGACATAAGCCTCCCCCAAGTGTCGCCACATTGACCAGTCCCGTGCGTCTCGCATCCAGCGGATCCCCGCAACCTATTATTACGATTATTTATTAAATCAAAAATGTTTTCAAAAGTTACTGTTTCTAAAATAATATACGGTCAGTGTTTTTTTTTTGAATTACTGATCAAAAATGTCTGTGTGCCCCCCCCCACATAGAATGATGCATGCTGTACTGAATACGACGTATTCGGTGCATCATATGCATAATTCTGCGGATAACAGTGCTAAAACGTGGTGCCTGCACACGTCAGCCTTTTTTAGAGCCAATTATAGGGCCGATTCAAATTCTATACATACGAGTGAGTTTTTGTAGTACTTGTGCGTTACGTTAAGTGTTGGCCACACTTCATTCATTCCCAATTTAACCTATTGGAAATTCTTGTGCAAAAATTCATGCTCCTAGGAATATGTGCATGGCCTTTTAGTAAAAAGATTTTTGATGCGAACAAAAATACAAAGAGAGCATCCAATTTTTTAATTATCTGGAATAATTAATTACTTACATTGCAATTGCTTGCATTGTTTTTATTGTTTCTTGTCAGCTACTTTTGATTAGTTCTACGGTAATCTGCGGTGAGCCGCATTTTTCCTTAACTATGAATTCTTGCTACACCTTCAGTAAAATTACCAACGACTTTATGTAGTGGAATAATACAACTGCACAAAAAAAACAGAACTAAAGTAGCCAGATAATTATTAAATTGAAATGTCGTATGTCACTTCCTGAAGTGGTCGTGAATTCATGATAGACAATATGAAAAGGACGGCGGTCATGCACCCTGGTAATGAACCTTGTCATATTAGAGAATTCTATTAACCATTTACAAATAAATATAGTGATGATTTTAAGAAGCAAGCGTGCTCCACCCTAAGCTGATCGCTTCACATCACCTGAGTTGTGGCCAAACGCAATTTCGTATTTAAAAAAGGAAGTAAGAAGTAGATCGGTATCGATTTCTATGCTCATTACAAAAATATAACAATACGAGTTTTCAAAAGATCGCCTCGATGAACTTGTTCCGTGATTTTTTTTTTAATGTTCAGTCCGAAAACTCATGTTCACTATCGGATACCCCCAAGTCCTGCCCTATTTTTTAATCATTACGAGTTCCTCGGTGCGCTACCACTGTCGTGTACCTACCACGAATAAGAGGAACATAATTAGTTATGATGACTATAGCTGTTGCCCGCAGCTTCGCTCGCGTTTTGGTCGGAAATTATCCCACGGGCACTTTGTAAATAGCCTATGGCACTCGGGGATAATGTAGCTTTCTATTAGTGAAAGAATTTTAGAATATTTAAAATTGGTTCAGTAGATCCAGAGAGTACCCCCTACAACCTCACAAACCTTACTTTATAATATTAGTATAGATATAGCTGAGTTGATAATTATTGTGATCAAGAACTATAGTTTTGCGTCCAGTCTTAATTGAGGAGGCCAAAACAGAAGCATTGAAGCATACGACACTATTTGAGTCGGAACCAACTAGAATCGGCCTAAATAGACTCATTTAAGTATTATTTTTGCAAATTCACAAAAGTGATGATAGATCCCTCAATGGAACGAATCGATTGGTCACCATCTTGGACTAATAAAAACGACTTAATTTAGGCGTAGAATGAAAAATAATGCTTAGCAACTGTTTGTGAAACCGTTTTAAATAATAAAGAAGCGTGTACGCATTGTGTCCTAAACATAGTTTGAACGTCAAATATTAAAAAAAATTGAAAAATATATTAGTCTGACATTCATTCATCTATTGATTGATTGTTAGCCAGTAACATGTCAGTAATTATTGACGTTTTTTTTTGAAACTTGTTAAAATAATGATTTAGGCTTAACAGACTGTCTCTAATTAGCGTTACGTACGTCCTCTCATAAACAGGAGGCTCATTACAGGCTTATTTATGCTACTGTCCGTCAATTAACTTTTGATAATATACTTTCAGTTGGATAGTGTTGTGGAAAACATTCGGGAAACACCTCCTTTCCTGAATATTGGAAGTTTGTGTGTGGGTAATATGTAGTTGGGTCAGGTTGTCATAATTGTGTTTCCGCGTTCCTCTCACACAGAATGACAGGGCGAGGACCAGCTCACCTTCTACCCTTTCCCAACGACGGGGTTTGTCGCAACTCGCAAGCAAGCCGTCACTGCTAGGGTGCAATGTGTCCCCGCACACCAGCTAGAAGTGACAAGGAGGAACACTGAATGGTTTTAGTCAGTAGGAGTCTGACACCCCTGCAGACCCCGCCTCAGGCCTTACGGCGCAGGACATCCATTGAGCATTTCCACACGTAAATATACATGTGGTTGTCATATTGAAGCTATCATGAACAGGGACTAGTTAATTGACATCTCAGAGGGCTTTAGTTTGTTACGTACATATGTATCATCATCATCATATCAGCCGAAAGACGTCCACTGCTGGACATAGGCCTCCCCCAAATGTGGCCACATTGACCGGTACCGTGCGTCTCGCATCCAACGGATCCCTGCAACCTATATTGTTTTCCTGATTGATATTCAGCCATGTGCAAAAGCCATAGATGAAACACAGAACCCCAATTTATTTCTCTTTCACAAACTACCAGCGGCAGTAGATTACTAGTTTCTATCTGCTATGTTTGTGCCACTATGTGTATATCTATCTGAAAGCTCTTTCATCACGTTGAAAGCGCCCGACCTCCCCTTTCACCTCACTCCAACCCCGAGTTGCAGATGTATGAAAAAAATGGAGGAAATATTGTATTATCTTTTCTACTTATAAATTTTTTGATGTGTCTGCCTCGTTAGCTTGAGGTCCTGGATGCTACGTCGGGCAGTATTACTTTTTCCGTCTCAAATTTTTAGTAGCAGCCACAGTGTATCTGGATTTGTGCCGGGTTGATTGCAATAGGCTCGCTCCCTATTATATAAGTCTTAAACAGAACCAGTGGATACAATGTTAGGTACACCTCTGCCTGACCTTTCGGGGTTTGCAGGCGTCATGTTGCGCTATGTAACTACTTATATGGGTGCCAGCATCTGTTGGGACATACTGTGAATGGTCTGTCCAAACTGCAAATACGCAGATTAGAGGCGGAAGGCTGCGAACTGGGTGCGGTCATGCAGTGAGCTAACTTGACAACTTTGTTGTGGAATGCGAGAGGTTGAGTGAGTCGCTTGATTGACAGTGTCTAGAACAATGTTATGCTAAACAGTTTTTTTACGAGGTAGTAAGCAAAATTATAATCCGAAATAGTGAACCTATTTATAGGAGAAATGTTGGACGTCCCTAGATACTGACGTACCAATTTTTTTGTGGCAACAAAAAACTGTCCCACATTTGAAAAATAAAATTCTGTCTACGGAAATTATAATTTAAAAAATGTATAATACACAATAATCTGTAGCAGAAATGTTAAAGCTTCTCTTGATATAATTTAATTCAAACTGCATTATAAGAGCGCCAACGATTGATATTTCGCTAGACACATTCTGGGTGGTCAGTCACTATCAACCTCGGTGTTTGACTAATCAAATCACAATCACACTGATTTTAATAAACTATAATATAATTTTCTGTATGCTATACTTCTTGGAACACCTTGGTGACATGTCATGTATTGTACTACCGGAAGGCGGAAGGACTTAACCGTCAATTTAAGATTTATGCCTCATCTAATCTAGATCATTTATGCAGACATGAGCCATATAAAGATAGCTTTAATCATTTGTCTTTCTTATCTGTGAAGTTATGAACATGCCGTACTTGTATCACTCAGTGCATGTTATAATGAACTTCCGTGCTACAAGAATTAATAGGAAATCTATCATGTCTCATTAACTATTGTTGCTTGTAATCTTACAAGGTTTTATCACGTAACAACTTGATAGACGAGTTTACTGGTTCTTTTATGTTCTTAAAGTGTAATTAAAGATAGCCCACGTGTTTCTTGATCGTTCATAATCACGTGGCAGCCAGAATAATGTGATTGTTTATGGATTGTCAGCCCGGTTACTCCACAGAAGACGTTGCTAGGACTGACTGAGGAGGACTTCGCCACAAAATGTTGGTGATGCAAAGGATATTATGGTGAATTGTTCAGTTTATTGAATGATTAAGAGAGTTACTTTTCCGAGTGAGTTATGTTGTTTCTGTTGCAAGTAATCTCCTAATGCAAATACTAGCTGTCATTTGTAAATCTTTGACAATCGTTACAGGAAGCCAAAGACCTGAAAGGCTGACAACCAGTTTTAACAAGGGGTATCGCAATACTCGTTACTTGGTTGTGGAACTCAAATAGGCATTAGGCAGTCGTTCTATGTAAAATACTGGTATTCATCTACATCCGGTTAGATTGGCAACTGTCTCCAACATATTTGGGAAAAGACTAGGCAGATTACGATGATGAGCCATTCACAAAATATAGTTCATACCGATAGCTCATACCGATCTTTGACAGTCGTTACAGGTAGTCAGTACTAGTCAGATGGCCCAAAAAGTTTGACAACCAGTCTCAGTATCAAGGGGTATCGAATTATCCAGTACTAACTGGCTTGTGGAGGTCACATAGGCAGTCGCTCCATGTAAAATAATGGTATTCAGCGTCATCCGGTTAGACTGGAAGCCGAGCCCAAAATAGTTGGGAAAAGACTATGTAGATTTCGATGACGAGCCATTCACAAGATATCGTTCCAACTGATACATTAAAATAAAAAGGAGACACCGCACAACATCAAAATATTCGTACATCTCAGTATGTTTCTCATTTACATTCCGTGTTTCACGTGGCTTGCATCGCTGAGCGCAGTGAAAACATCCCCCTGTACCGCTTGCATAGCGTTAGGGTTCCTCAGGGTAGTTTAGTATGTTCGTTTGGACATCATTTTGCGGATTTATGAAGCTAGAGCCAAGCTTTTCTTGATTATGTAATTTAAAGTTATCGATCTACCCGCAATAGGCCCGTGTGGCGGATTACCATCTATTTCCCTCACAGAGAGATCTGTATCCTACCAGACGAAATAATACAATACAATATATACAATATCTTTATTTTCTCTCTTCACAAAGGTTCGCATAGTTATAATAAATATAATTGTAAGAATAACGTTGTAATAAAATGCATAATATATGTTTCTTTGTGAGAGACTGGCCATACTAGAATACCCTGTGTGACGGATCCCCAGGCTCTCACCTCGTATTAAATGTAGTTTACATACAATACAATAGTTAATGTGAAATGTAACGTTATTGCCTAGATTGGGGTCTTTTGATGTGCCGTGTGAGTTTTCAGTCCGGGCGTTGTACTTACTGTGGTAGGTAAACTTCCTTCCTTAGAACGCAATACTTGATATATTTTGCTAACTATCATACAAATGATGGAAGATACATCATTAATTTATGTACCAAGCTTTTTCCGCTGATAACAGCTTTGGAAGCTGTGTAAACTTTGTCTCATCATTCTTCTGCCCTTATCTCAATTCATTTGGGTTCGGCGCAGCATGTCTTTGTTACCTGACTACGGCGAAGCCAAAAAGAAGGGTTATGATTTAGCAGTCTATGTTTGTATTTACGTATGTTCCTCCGTAGCGCCTAAGTATTCATCCGATTTTGAAGAATAAGGTGTCAATCGATTCGTTATTATAGCCCAGATAACATAGACGGCATTTTCACCGACTTCAACAATAGTAGGGGTCGATTTTACCTTGTAAACCTCGAATTTAAGTAGAGCGTGATTTTTCAGTAGTCGGATTTTTTGTTGTACTCGTAGTATACGACACAAATTCTTGTTAACTTTATCTAGGTTTATTTTTCCGTAAACTACTTAATTGATCCCGTACGCACCTTCTATAATTAACTTGGTATTTCAGTACGGAACCTTGTATTACAGTTCTGCTTATAGATTTGTTTACGGTATAATGAACATGCAGACGGGTGATGAAAGCGCTCTCGTTATATCATGCAACACTGAGGAATGAGCTTCGTCGACATTTTTATTATTAAAACCACGACATTCACCTACTTTTTTATAGTTAAGTATCTCACAAGTATGTTATTTTTCATTATACTATGTAGCTTATTTATCAATGTTAACATTGGTGGTAAGTAAGTATTTGAGCCAAATATAAATGTGCGAAAGGGGCTTCCCTTTTTTTGTCAAAGCTGGCATAGTAGTTATACCATAGTAGTTATAGTAGTTATACCATCCCCACTTTCAAAGTACTTTTAAACAAACAAAATATAGTTTGCGACACTTTACAGCATTATATCCCGCATATATATTTAGACTAGCGACCCGCCCCGGCTTCGGCTTCGGCTGGGTGCAATGATAACATTGCAGAGGAAGGTTTTTATGTATAAACATACAAACCTTCCTCTTGAATCACTCTATCTATTAAAAAAAACCGCATCAAAATCCGTTACGTAGTTTTAAAGATCTAAGCATACTAGGGACAGACAGCGGGAAGCGACTTTGTTTTATACTATGTAGTGATTTAAGGAATTTATTTGGTGATCTTTTCGCTTCAATTCTATGTCCTTTGTTGGTATCTTTTCCCAAACAAATCATTTCAAAAGTCTTCCTTGGACCTTTGTGCTCCTAATTCGAGTTTCTACCTTTTTAAGCATTTTAGAAGTCCAGTAGTCCTTTCAAAGGAAGCACTGTCACTTTTAGTTAGTGTCTGGACATTTTGTATAATGATGACTTTGGTCCAGCAGCGTATACACACAGCATGGACAGATATCCCGTTAGGCAGTCTTTATAAGATTGTTTCCGGACTTAAAATTCTCTCGGGAAAACATTTCTGCACTAACGATGTGTCGAGTTTAGTAATTTGCATTCAAAATTACATCACGACCGCCACCACTCACACCTAGTGTTCATGTACCTAAGTGACACACCTTACGTGTGAAAGACAGCAGCAAGTACCGACCGTAACCTCGCCTGATGGTAATTGATAGAGGTTATCATTGCAATCTCTTAATCACATCAGGAAGTCGATTATTAACTGTCAGAATGTTTGCAAATTAGACAAACAAATGAATGAGTAATTCTTATCACTCCGAGGAGACTTTAGACCATAGAGCACCGAATAGCCTACAGCGTTTAGAGAAGGCAGTACTTATGAAATTCGGGGCGCTGAAAACGTGTTGAGCTATAGCAAGGAAAACCTGTTCAAGTGGAAATTCATAGATGACTATGCCCTGGAATGTAAAAATTATTAACTCACTTAAATTCTTGTCCCGCCTGTCCTGTTGGTCGCACTAACAGGAGCTGATGGACGCTACTGAAAGTGCCAAACCCGTCGCGAGAGTTCTTCCATTTAAATGGCCATCGACACGCTAAGAAGTGTGCCGAGCGTACAATTTCTGTTTTCAGAGATCGTCTTGTGATCGTCGAGTGATTAATTGCCAAAAATGCCAATTTCCCGCCCTTGCGGGTTAGGTACATCCGAATGACCACTAATTTATACCAGTCTGACCAACACTGGCTTCCGTTGAGGCGATTAACAAAATTAATGTCAAATTAAACGGTGATACGCAACTTGCTTTATTTGGAAAGTGTTGACAATGCCGCATGCCGTCTAGCAGCGGCCGCCGAGGCGCCTCCGAGCTCTGTGGCCAAGACATACATGACTGTGTGGCATTTCTACTGGCTTTGACCTTCGAATGCTTAGCGCGCTTTTGTTTCCGGCAAGAGTTTAATTGGTTTTCTTAATTACTGATAACAGTTTAGATGGTAGATAGATAAAATGCAGATTTTTAGTTTTAATTGAGATTAGACAGGAACAAATAAAGTAACGAGAAATGCGAGAGCCAGCCCCGTTTGCTCCATGCAAATGGGGCTGGCGGGAGCGCGTGTAGACTGCCAGCTCCGCACCACCAATTTTTTATTTTTTTGGGTGGATCGATTACTCGTGATTAAAATTCGGTTTCCACTTCACACACTTTATTGGAGATGTCACTGTCGCAATTATTAGAGTTGATTACTGACAATTACTGTTAATATAATAAATATTCTTAAAATTAGTGACCGCCGCGTACAAGGGACAGTAGCAAAGAGAAAGAGAAAACGGATATAAAAAACAATGTTGCCATTTTAGCTAACACAATGTTATTTTGATGTTGCAAATTAATTTTTATACTAAAAATATTTTATGTTGTTTCCAACAGGGGCGTGGAGAGGAGCGTAGCGACACCCCAGTGATTATGGGACTGACAGCTTCATTGATGTTCGTCCGGAAAAACTGATTAAATACCACACGTTTCCTCTTGTGAATGAATCAGCGATAAAAGCAATACAATCAGCATTCTGGTGGCGAGTTGTGGACGATATTCCTATATAACGGTTATTAGAATATAATATATATGTATCTATCATGAAAATTATGCGTACGAGGCAGTAGTGGATTGACCATACAAAATAATGACAACGATGAAAGAAAAATATTTACATCAAATTAAATCGAACTACGCAGTGACATTGTTCTTCGAACAATTTTAAATTGTTTTGTTGTCTTCAAATTCTCGAACCCTGAATATCTGATGACATTTCTGGAACGCAAATGGCACGTCATGGGCCATGACGCCATTAATTAACTTCAATTGGATACAAACACAAACGTCATGAATTGTCTTTAGAATTAATTAAGTTGCCAGTCTGTCTGTGACTTATTCTTGGGAATTAGATTTCCATAGCATGACTATGAAAAACGTAAAAAACATCAGTTGTTTTTAATTCCAGAAGAAAACCAGTAATTATTTGCCAATAGAGTTAACACTTAAATTGCTATTTGACCGGTGCATTCCTACTGGATTTTTCCAAGTACAGCCCGTCGTCTGACATATGCTAGGCTTGCTTCCTTCACCTACAAAGGACTTTGGAAAATACGAGCAAGACGTTGATGTTGTGACCGTCAGACTGCCAAGTCACAAGTTCGATTTTTCCGATTCATGTGCGTACAATTCATCACTTGCTTCGGTGAAGAAAAATATCGTGAGGAAACCAGCATGCCTGAGAGATATTTCTCGACATGTAAAACCATGTCAGATGTCCATTGGCGGCATAACAACTTTGACACCAGATTATGCACTAACTACAGGATACATAGAGAAGATATATATATAGTCCATGTGGAAGCCAGGATTCTAAAGTACATAAATATCCATAAACTCACGCATTTTTCCCCTGGGGGTAGGCAGAAACCACAGAACGCCATCTGCTGCGATCCTTAGATACTTCTTTTGCCTCCTCCACGTTCACACATCCAGTCATACACGCACGCCGGTTGCGAGATACGTAATCTAAGTAGTAAACATGAATGAAAAATTATAGTCAGTAAAGAACTTGATATAACTGATTTTAATTGAAATTATGCTAACGCTAGATAACTAGATCGATGCTTTATCTATTTAGCAATTACATTTAATACCTATTATCTAGATGAAGTATTTATGTAAGGACAAAGTGACATTTTGTTTCCGGTATAAGATTATAGGATCTATGTGCTAGCCTAGATTACATTTTGATTAACTATTTGTTTATACTACTTATGATAGTAAGATTTAACAGTGCAATATTGCGTTAGGACCAAATGCTACGTTTGGTAAATCTACAGCGTGTACCAGAAAGGTGTGGTCATCTATCGGAATTCGGAATCCGTTTTTTTGTTTTTTTGGTACGTCATGGCATATCCTAGGTCAACCTATGAGGCTGGCTTCTGCTTAACCGGACTATCCTGTGGATGCCTTGAGTGTAAGGCCTCCAGCCAGAGATAAAAACATATAAATTAAGCGACCGCGCGCTAAGGGCACCCCCTGTGGGGTACGGGCCTCGGCTTAGGGCGTCGCTGGGGAGGGCAGCAAAGGGCCGGCTGGATTTGAGTGAGTTAATCGCGAAAAAACAATCAGCGGTCCCATACATTTGCGTCGTGCAGGTGTTGAAGTGGGTCTGGTCAGTCGCTTTTGCACCTACCTCTATCCCCACTGGTGGTAGATGATTCTTAAATTAGTGGAATCCTCCACCGGTGGAGGCAGACCCGACGATCAAGTAGCCGTCTGGCACCTTCAAGTATAGTTTCCTACAGAAAAGGTTTGGTCATACCGTAACGGGCATAATTTGTGGACACGTGGACATCTCCATACAAAAAACACTTACCTGGAATGCTTGCTGATGTATATGTCATTACAGTATCTGATATTTTTTTCGCAATTTCGATGTTGATCCTATGGAAAGAGTTGTTTATTTTTAATGATCTGTACACCCTTGCCAAACGCCTTTCTGGTACATGCTGTAGAGTTGCTGCTGTTGCTGCAGTCGATATACCAAGGCGAAAATGAATGCAGAGAGACAAATGCACAATTCTGGAGGTTAAGCAGCCCATGTTTGCCAGGGAAAAAGTGGCGTTACTTTCATACAAGTCAAGCTTGCCTTGCCCTTATCCATTCATGGAAAATTGAAATAAGGGACTATTCGTCTGAACATATAAAAAAGTTTATTGAGTGTATTGCAAGCTTAAGCTTTAGTGAGGCTTATGAACTGAATGACCCAAATTTAGCATACGAAAACTTTATAAGCATATTTAAAGTCTTTTACGACCTATGTTTTCCGGTAAAAATTGTTACAAAGACAATTAATAAAAGGCAAAAATGGCTATCCAACGGCATAAAAACGTGCAGCAAAATAAAACGTAAACTACTGTGGCAATACCGTAAAACAAAAACTGAGAACAATAAAACAATATACACTTCATACACAGCTCGATATAAAAAAATTATAAGACTAACAAAGTATGTACAAAATAATCATTACATTAGGACATATAATAATAAAAGCAAGGCAACTTGGAAAATAATTAATGATAACAAAGTTGATTTCCCTCATGAACCAATAACGAAAATTATTCACGATAATAAAGAAATAGTTAAAACAAAAGACATCTGTAATGCATTCAATGATTTTTACTCTGATCAAATTACTCCAGGCTGCAATAAACTACCGCCACAAATAGACAGAGTGAATAATTCAATTTTTTTAGATCCAACTACACCAGAAGAGGTATCGAGAACGATTCAATCTCTCAAAAACACTAAAAGTACAGGGTACGATAACATAACAACAAACATTATAAAAAAAGTCCATCATATTATATGTCATCCACTATCATACATTATAAACCTATGTTTTGAAAAAGGAGTCTTCCCAGATAAACTTAAAGTATCAATTATTAAGCCGTTGTATAAGAAAGGGGAGAAGACTTCTATTAAAAATTATCGACCACTGGCATTAATACCGATATTCTCGAAAGTCATAGAGAAAATAATACATCACCGAACGTACAATTTCCTCGAAAGTAAGAATGTACTGGTTAATGAACAAAACGGTTTTAGAAAAAATAAGTCAATTAATGTTGCTATTTATGATTTTCTCAACAAAATTATGTCAAGTGTAGATAACAGAATACCCATCTGTGCCTTGTATATGGACATGACAAAAGCCTTCGATCATGTTGATCATTCTGTACTTATCGACAAGCTAGAAAGATATGGAATACGCGGCAATAGTCTTGATCTTATCACGTCATATTTAAGCAACCGGCAACAATACACTGAAATAACAAATATAAATATTAAAACCAAACGGGAAATCAAATATCGGTCAAAACCTAAAACGGTGAGGTACGGTGTACCTCAGGGGAGCGTGTTGGGTCCCCCACTATTCCTGGTGTACATAAATGACCTTCCAAAAAGTGTCAATCACCCAACAGTGTTATTTGCTGATGATTGTACAATAATGATAAAAAAAGAAGAGTCCTACAATTATGAACAAGAAATAAATGACACGCTAAAGCAAACTATAGATTGGCTGCAGTCGAATAATTTAAAAATTAATTTAGAAAAGACGTGTATAATGCATTTTAGTCAGCGACAACGACAACAACTACCGGTTAATATTGGTCACAATGGACAGTTAGTTGCAAAAACGGATACAACAAAGTTTTTAGGGTTAGTGATAGACAGTCAACTTACGTGGAAGCCGCATGTTGAGGAAATTTGTAAAAAACTTAACAGTTTTGCTTTTGCCCTTTATAAGCTGTCCAAATTTGTGAACCGTGACGCCGTGCTTACAGCCTACCATAGCTACGTAAAATCAGTCCTAAGATACGGACTCATTTTCTGGGGTAACTCGACAGATAAGAATTACGTTTTCATCGCACAAAAAAGATGCGTACGTGCTATATGTAATCTACACTCAAGGGACAGTTGTAAGCCATATTTTAAATCGTTGAAGCTTCTAACATTGCCGTCACTATACATCTTTGAGGTGGCAGTGTTTGTTAAGACAAACCCACAGCTCTTCAAAATAAGAGCCCCAGCTGACCCACGGCTAAGGAAAAGGGATTCGAACATTCTTTGTGTTGATCGTAGTAAAACAGCCCTTCTACGTAAAAGTGTTTATCGAATGGCTCCAGTCATTTTCAATAAAATTCCTAGACAGATAAAGAATCTTAATAATAATATGTTTAAAAAGAAACTAAAACAATTTTTAATTCATAAATGTTACTACTCCACAACTGAGTTTATGGAAGACATCTATGACATTTAGCATATTCCAATATTAAATTTAGATTATTATTATTTTGACATTAGTAATTGTGTGTTAGTACATAAGGAATTGAGTATTAGTATGTAAGTAATTGAGATATTTCATTTTAAATGTGTGTCTGTTGTTCTGACACTACTAACAATAATTATTATTTGTATGCTCTCGGGTAAAATGTAGCGAACTGACCATCTTATTATAACATCTCAATGTATTGAAACCTACATTTACGAATAAATTTGATTTGATTTGATTTGACTTATAGCCTGCTACTCTTCTTAATGATGGTGGTTTCAGAACATTCTGTTTGCCTCATTAGGCAAAAGCTCATTAAGCACGGTCTAAAAATCCGGCAAGTCCATTGACTTGCCGGATTTTTAGACCGTGTCTAGCGCAACACTCTTTGCCTATGTTTTGACCTTATGTGGGCCTAATGCGTTGTTGAAGGAATGTCTACAAAATTTTTGGTTTTAGGGCATAAACGTTTTTCACGATGTTTTACTTTATTGTTTTGAAAACTGATATTCTAATAGGTACATAACCGTGTAATGTTGCGTTAATGCCAAATACTGCGTTTGTTAAATCTAGACCTACATGTACAATTAATTCATTGTCTAGGAACATAAGAAAGGCCTAGACAACAAAGAGATTTATATTTGTCATTGACATGTCACTTGTTTTGTAGCTTGAGAATTAATAAAAATGAGTCGAGGTACTCAAACTTGTGCACTTCTGTACCGGTTCCATTTTATAGTTGAATCCATTTATGTCTAGCAAAATATACTACTTCACATAGATTTAAGAAAAACTGTAAATGTTGTAGGTACCATATTTTTTTAAATATTTTTATTTATTTATTACTTAATCCTTGTTTTTCTTCTCCCAAATCGGAACGTACCAAAGAATAGCTCAAACTTTGTAAAAATCTTCATAAAAATGTTAGCCAGCTGGCTAAGAGGATGGTAAATCATCGCCATCTGCCAAGCTTTTTCCCGACTATGTTGGGATCGGCTTCCAGTCTTACCGCTGCATCCTGACTGCCTCTCTGACCTCCAACACCCAATTAGTACAGGGAAATACGATACCCCTTGGCAAGTCTGGTTGTCTGACTATCGGCCCACTGACTACCTGTTACGACTGTCAAAGATCGACAAATGACAGCGGGGACTAACGGCTGCACGTGCTTTCCGAGGCACGGAGGAAACTCAGTACGTGATGGGCGGTCACCCATCCACGGACTAACCTAGGCAAGCGCAGCTTAACCTGAAGATCACCCGAGCGGCTGTTATTATTTTGCCAAGAGTTCTTCCAGGTGCAGGTACCTAAGTGTTGTATTTTTTTTTCCAATGTTCGGTCCCAATTTTTGATGAGATGACGAGTATAGAAGAACAAGACATGCTGATCCCAAATAAATTAGGAAAAGGGCCGGAGAATGATGAATGATGAGTAGGGACCCAATTTTGCTGATTGAAAGATCACAAGGGGCAAACCAAGCCGGCGTCGGCGACCTCTCGCGTTCGGCCTTGGTTCAATCCATGGTCCGGAGCGAGACGGAATGGGACGCCGTCACCTCCTGCGAAGCAGTCATGCTAGCGAAGGAGGTGGCGGGACGTGAGAGGGAGAGAACCTTACGTCCCAGCCGCCGCGGGAGACGCACCGCCATCCATCAGTCTTATGACGACAGGCCGTGTCGACGGTGCGTTCGTGTTCCACGCGCGCCTCAATGAGAGTCAGCAAACAGGAAGGGGTCCGAAAGGACCGATGCCTGCCAGGGTTGCGGGACTGTTCGAAAGAGATACCGCAGCCCTGGAACACAAAGAGCAAAAGAAGGAACATGATCGGTTTTAGTCAGTAAAAGTCTGACACACCCTCCAGCTAAGCCCGAAAAAAAAAAAGGGGCAAACCAAGTAGGTATTCCCACAAGTCACAGCGTCTACTTGGGTTTTATCTTTAAGTAGAAAACTTCATTAAATAACTAAACATAATTAATTCAACAGCCGTTCAGCCTAGTCAAGAGGTATGATTTAGTAATTAATTTAAACTGTCTACGCACAATGCTTTAATAGATATTTAATAGGTATGCATGTATTTTATCTAGCCATGTTTATGTCAACAGTTATAATTGCGATCGTTTGTTATTGAAATAGGTCTAGCAAGGTCTCAGGTGCGGAGGATTGGTACTAACTGAGCCTAGCTTGGTAACCACTGGGTATTTAGATAACCGTAGAAGTCATAGAAACTTTGAATCTAGTTACTAAAACTTTATTATTATTCTGTGTATATATCTACTATGTACATTATAATATACAGACTACAAATAGAACTAAAATAGTGCTATTAAAAAAGAAGACTAAAACTAAGTTCCTACATATATAAGGTGTATGGGTTCATACACGAAATCTCTTAAGGGGTCATTGTACTCATCATTATGAACAATTTTTACTATGGGACCAACCCCGAAATCGCGAAAAAAAAACAGCTGCTCAGTACATTTTGACGAGTTAATGAACATATTGTAGGGAACAGATGATTTTTATTTTTCGCGATTTCGGGGTTGGTCCCATAGTAAAAGTATGAATAGATAGACCCTATATACAACGACGACAGTAGGACACTTAGGCGTCAAAGTACTCCTCCCCATCGATGTCATCCGGAAACGTGCCCAGAAGACTGGCAGCATTGCCATGTCGAATGGCAATGCTAATTCTTTGACCAAAGAAAGAGCCAGCCATCTGGTCACGCAAAGTGTCGACCAGTCGGCGAGATATTTCCTTAAAAAGGAGACGTGCACTCGGGCCCCATGACCCGAGCGTTCGACCCCAAACGGCTCAAAACTGTAGTTACCGATAAGGTTACAGTATTTGCGCCGCGTGAGGATTTCAGCAGCCGCAGCAGCAGCGCCCGCACAGCCCGCCGTGCTTGCAACGTGAGATGGCGCAAGGGTGTCGACACAGGTTGCGTCCCACACCAAAGGCAGGAATTACTTAAACTATGTTTTGAAATGAAACAATAATATTTACGTTAATATGTTGAGCTGCATGTGGTTAGACTGGAAGCCGACTCTAACATAGTTGGGAAAAGGTTATGCAGATGCTGATGATGTTTCTACAGAGCCTCTTAGCCTTTATGAAAGGCGAAAATGAGTGTGTCACTTATAAAAAGCGTTTACAAGTTTCATGAAAGACGCTTTCCTGATTATTTTTGCACCAATAATGTGGAACATTTTTTCTACCACATCACCGTCTTTCTACCTTTGTTCCATATTACTTGGGATCAGTGCAACACGTTTTATTTCATCTATTCTCCCCTGTTAAGCGTCATGCTATTATTTACTTCTTTTTATTTCATATATCTCTCTCATAGGTATCTATCCATCTTATATTTGGGTTTCCTCTCCCCCTCAATCCATCAACATTTTTAGATTGATTACTTTTTCAGTTACATGCGTTTCATTCTTCTCCTTACACACCCACTTCTTCTTTGTGTCGCTGGCTTCGTGGAAGCGTCTTCGCTTCCCCGACTGTATGTTTTGAAGCTCAGTGCGCAGGATAGGAGGTGATGCATATTTTGCGACACAGCTCCACACCCACACTCCGCCGCAGATTCGTTGAGGTTCACGAGGATGGAGTTACATCTTGCCACTTGAGTCCGTAGGCGGTTAAGGGACTTCGATGTGAACCACTGGACGTTGAAACCTGCAGAATGATGGTCACGAGGTGGTACATAGTGATTGGGAGGGGGAAAGCTATTTTGCCACAGTTTGCTCACACCCACTAAACAACGTTAAGAATGTTGTTGAATTGTCATAATTAAAGGCATTGCGCGTTACCTCACTAGTTATTTAGTTGAACGCAGTCACCCGTGTTTCTTTTATTTTTATTTTTTTTCTGATGGGAATTCATTAAATAATCCCTCCCGCTCTGGGCTGAGCATGCGGTAGTGTCAGACTTGTACTGACTAAAATCCATCCATGTTCCTTCCTTTGCCCTTTGTGTTCCAGGGCCGCGGTATCTCTTTCGAACAGTCCGGCAACCCTGGCAGGACCGCAGTCACCCGCATTCACCCTGACTTCTGATTATTTGGTTGATTAGATTATCTTCTTTTTGGTCCTTTTCTTACATCCATCTCGTATTCACCATTCATTATTTAAATCCCGAATTTAGGTAGGTACCTAAAAATTGTCTTGTGTTTGATCCCATTGTACCTAATAGCTTTCATTTGTTTATATTGTGCGTGACTATGGCGTGACTTGAGCAAATAACTACGCGCCTCGAATGCCATAAACCAGTGTTATCCAGTCCATAAATCTAAATTGCAAATTATAGGTTGGCCGAAACGTTAATTTTAAGACTGTTAGACCGTAATTAAGACATTTTCTACATGGATTGCAGTAATTTATCGATATTAAATAGGTATTATGTTTTGGATAATCTAAATCCTTTGGATCTTAATCCTTTGCTTTCCTTAATATAAAGCTTTCATTAAATTAGTTGCAGCCTGGTTGCGAAGACGCTGGAAACGCTTGGTCCAGCAGAAGACGAAAGTGATAATATAATGGTGAAAGTTAGGTTTATCTTAGAGGGTTTACAATATTGAAGTCAAGAAAGAATACTTTTATACGGACATCTCCATACAAACACCTACCTGCCATGCTTGCTGATGTATCTGTTAGTATCTGATTTTCCTATCTGTTCTGCAATTATTCCGTACCAGTTTGACTTGGTCCTTACGAGATAAACTAAAAACATCTATCCGGAAATTATAAGACAAAAACGAATAAAGATTAGCAATGTTAAGCTATTGATTTTATATTAGCTATCACTTTTTATAAGGTTTCAATTCACCTTTGAAATCAATTATCGAAGTGGTAGGCTTAATCAGATAAATTATATGAGCAATATATAGTAAATATATGCCTAATAATAGACCTCCAGTGGTATATAAGTAATTGTTAGACTGTTGTTGCTAACCGGTACCGCAGTTTTCGTGTCGTTATGCATGGGTAATACCAGTAATACTTATGTACGAGTGTGTAGTTACAAATGAGTCATAGTAGGGGCACGTATTACAATACCGATATTTAAAAGACCCTGTTTTAAAATACCTATGGAAGAAATCCCGAAAAATTAAATGCCGAATGATTGTTTCGTCGAATGCTTTGAATCCCGAAAGTTAATTTGCCCGAAAGCTTAAAATCCCGAAGATCCATATCCCGAAGTTGAAAATCTTCCGCTATTGTACCGAATTTTAATTGTATAGGTAATTGAATTTAATTACATGTTTGATGTAATTAGTGCAAATATATATAAATCCGTGTTGTGTTAGTTTTTCATGTAAAATTTCGATACAATGAAAAAATTGTTTGTGAAATAAATTAAATTAAATCATGTGTGTCATGGGATAGTTAAAACGTATTTATATATTATCTATCATATAATATATTTCTTTCTCACAGATGAACACCCAGTCCCCTTTAAAGTATCGAGTATCTAGAAAATGAAGATGGAACCTGATTGCATACTTTAAAAAAACCGATATGTTTAAAATCTTTGACTAACTTCGTAAATAAGGAAATGCAACTGACATGCGTGATTCTCACTGGTAGAAAATGCTTAAGGCATGAATAAATTCGTCTGTGAACTGTTTGATAAAAAAAAATTAATCAAGATTATCTAGACAACATTTTGTTATACATATTCAAACTTCATGCTTGTACCATAAAGTAATTAGAATATATAAATAATTAAACTATTTTTTATTTAAAATTATGGCAGTGTTAACAAGTTTATATTTCATACCAAATAGCGAAATGTCAAGTACTTTTAATTTCAGGAAAATAGATAATATTATGTTGCTATTTACATTATTAAAACCCACTAACATGTAACAACTACCCACATCAATCCTATAGGTAATCAAGTAAGTACTAGATTTTTTTTGCTTACGATTAATGTAATTAAAATCAATAAGCAATCAATTAAATTATTAATTAATTAATTCTTATTAATTAATTACTAGCTGCAGACAATCATCATCTGCCTAGCCTTATTAATCACAAATGACTGGCTGCAGACAAATTGACTGATATTTCAGTACATTATCTATCAGTGTCCGAGGCCCAGAGCCACGTCCCGAAAAAACAGTGATATGCCAGCAGTAAGCACTACCTTTCTATTTGGTATTTATTATTAAAAGGGCAGGTGGTGTATGGCATTCGAGGTGCGTAGTTATTGCTCAAGTCACGCCATAGTCACGCACAATATAAACAAATGAAAGCTATTAGGTACAATGGGATCAAACACAAGACAATTGTTAGGTACCTACCTAAATTCCGGATTTAAATAATGAATGGTGAATACGAGATGGATGTAAGAAAAGGACCAAAAAGAATATAAAAAATAAATAATCAACTAAATAATCAGAAATCAGGGTGACTGCGGTCCTGCCAGGGTTGCGGGACTGTTCGAAAGAGATACCGCGGCCCTGGAACACAAAGGGCAAAGGAAGGGACATGGATGGGTTTTAGTCAGTAAAAGGCTCAGCCCAGAGCGTTATTTGATGGGGGTTATTTGATGATTTCTCATCGATAAAAAAAAAAAGGAGTATGGTGATATTGTGAGACTCATCATCTGACTAGCCTTTTCCCAATTATGTTGGGGTCGGCTTCCAGTCTAACCGGATGCAGCTGAATACCAGTATTTTACTTTGATATTGTGAGACTAACTTATATAAATACAACAAGGTAGATATCTACTTAGAAACTTAGTCATAGTTTAAGCTTTGATTATATAATGTCTAGATGGAGCATGAAATGTGCGAAAACGTGTCAAAAAATATCAGCCGACTGTTAGTTTATAAAAGCTAACAGTCAGCTGATATTTTTTGACATGTTTTCATTTTTTTAAATATTTTTTGTTCGTCCGGCCGCACGCTACCGCACGCACACATGTTTGAAATTGTTGCCACGTTTTCTTTGTTTTGATTTTAAGGCGACGCTCCATCTAGTCTAGAAAGTATATAATCAAAGATATAGTTAAATTACTAACTGCTTGTTTAGACGGCTTGTTCGCGTGATTATACTACTAGAAAGGTACCCATGCAAATTGTGTTATATCTTACTAGTAAAAGGCCTTGGGTAAATTGGGCCAGGTGCTGTATGAGTACAAATGAGCTAGCTATATAGGTGCTCCTTCGTGGCTGGATTGGCAATGACCTGTCAAATGTCTAGACTTTGTCAGGAAGGAACCTTCGATAGTTATCGAATCTTTGGGATTTTTAAGATCCGGTTCGATTGTTTAGTGGCTCTGTAAAACCGGGTTTGTAATATTAAAACAGAGAAGGTGCTTGATTAGGAAAATCACTATGCACTTTTCTTCTGCCAAAATATTCTTGATTTCGTGGGTGGATTTGAACGTGGACGAGGCAAAAGGAGTGTGTAAGGACGTACCAGGTCTACCGGGGCCCTGGAACAAAAAGGGCAAAGAAGGAACACGCAGGATGGGTTTTAGTCAGTACTCGTACAAGCCTGACATTTACCACCCTAAAAAGAAAAGGATCGTAGGAGGTGGCGTTCTGTGGTTTCTGCCTTCCCACAAGGGAATAAAGCGTGAGTATGTATACAAAAAAATAATCAGCTGTCCCATACATTTGGGTCGAGTAGGTATTGAAATTTTCTATTTTTGCGAAGTTTCGGCCGCAAGAACGACTGCTTTGCGCGAGACTCAGGGTTTTGTATTTCTTTCCCGGTCGAGCAAAGTGATATATCAGATTTTTTCATTAGGAATTTCTCAGTGGCAGCCGGTAGTTTGGTTTTGTGCCTGGGTGAAGGCAATAGGTTCACCCGCTTTTTTTTTCGGATGTGAAATCATCAAATGACCCCCTCTCACTATGAGCCGAGCGGAAGACAGTGTCAGACTTCTACTGAATAAAACCCAACCCATGTTCATGTTCCTTCTTTTGTCCTTTGCGTTCCAGGGCCGCGGTATCTCTTTCGAACGGTCACGCAGCTCATAGGCTCGCCCCCTATGGCCCCTATTTTATGGGACTTAAACGTAACTAGCGAAATATGGGTACCCATACTTCACCAGAAGACCCTTCGGTGATATACACGCTTGGTGTTATATTCTGAGTTCTGAAGTATTTTTTGGTTCTGCATACAACACCATCTGGGAAAATGAGTTGTAACAATTATTCAAGTGATCGATCTTATTTATTCATTAAAAATTATACTGTCATGTGATCCTTTATCCTTGTGTTTTTATACCTACCTAGGTACTTCTGTAGTGTAAATAAACTAGGTATCATTTAGAACAGATATTATTAATATCTATGTTCACTATATTGTGTATTGCAATTGATACTATGTCACGTTCTATTTAATTACAGACAACATTATAACAACCTGTAGATATTTATCTATTTATCTAGAACAGAATGGTAGCACTAGCAATGGGTCAGTAAGTATGGTTGGCATAAGTTTTTTGTCTTTTGAGTATGCCAAAGAGAACTGTTTGGAACTTTAACCCTCCTATTAATAAACACAGAATAAAGTTATTCCAAGTTTAAACCTTTGAAAATGTATGGTTATTCTTTTGTTATTCCTGGTGTAATTTTATTCCGTGTTTATTAATAAGAGGGTATCAGTTTATCTCGGGAAACCCTACATATTCTACCCTTTTGTGTGAGCTAACCCTGTTTAGGTAAGTTTTAATCCTGCTCTGAATAACATTATAACGTAACCTGTATATTTCTAATTTAGACAACTAAATAAAATTGAAGTGTCTGTTTGTAATATCAAAATAACAGCTTTTTACTGAATGCATATGTATGAGAATATAAGCGGCACAACTAAAAAAAACATTTTTTTTTCAATTTTTGTCTTTCTGTCTATTTGGTCCGGCAAATCGCCAAAACGGCTGGACCGATTTTGACGGGACTTTGACTGGCAGATAGCTGATGATATAAGGTCTAATATAAGATACTTTTATTTTACAAAAATAATTAGGGTTCCGTGCAAAAAAAAAATCCTTGAAATTGGTAACCAAATGTAATTCAAAGCGAAGTAATATTTTTTATAATAATTTCAGTTGAACGAAGGTCGCGGGCAGCAGCCAGTTTGTAGCTAGTTACTACTTTGATACCTAACCTAGCCAAGCCACTTCGAGGAAAAATGTGTAGTGACTACTAAATTAAAAGGCATATAAGTCATTAAAAGATTACATACAGATGTCAAACGCCACACAATAATGTATGTAAGGGCTATATCAACACATTATATTATTGTTAACACATAGTTCAATAAAATAACGTTAATATTTCTAATTAATTGCACGTCCATACTAAATACTTCGTAAATAAATCATCGCTTCGGTAATTGGTCTATGATTGCTGGTAGGTATGTTGTTGGTACTAGTACCAACATAGATAATGATTTACCCATATAAATAATAATGTTATACAAGATTTTTGCCGTATGCGACTTTATTCAAACGCTGCTTATGTCTGTCTTCTTCTTTGTCATGTCAATGATTCCTTTTGAGTTCTTTTTAAATTTCGAACAGGCCCTGCAGTCTCGACATAGATAGCGATCGAAAACAATCGAATTCGGTCGCAATGCCATAACTGGTGGACGTGACGAACCGGACGCGACCCGCCTTAAATCCGCATCGATAAGACTTTGCGACCGAATTTGGTTGATTTGCGATCGCTATCTATGTAGAGACTGCAGGGCCTGAACTCTGTCATCTCAATAGCGTGTTAAGCCTCGGACAAGTCCCTCAAGGTGCAGGTGGATTGGCACAAGGAGCAGGACAGGAGGTGGGTGGGTCATAGTCTGCAACGTGGCTCCGCGTTCACATTCTAGGTCATAGGGATACACCCCACGTACTGAGTTGTACCTACAGCGACCCACCTGGCTTCATAGTCGGTTGCGAGATTTCCGGGTGGGCCATGGCTGCTTAGACTTAATAATGGGTGTAACAAGACCCTTAACGAAGCTGAAAGGCACTTGTTCTCCCCATCATTGCGATATTTTTTTTGTTCTAGACCATACCTTCTAGTTACGGAGATATGGGGGGTCACAGTTTCAACTTTTTCACAAGTTTTTTTTTGGAAATACATGTTTTTAATGTAAAATTTTTGGAGAGACCTCCACGATCCCCGTATTATTCAATCCATCCATCAGCACAATGTTTTGAGAGCGTTACATTGAGTACTACCGTAAAACGTGATTTTTCATCCCAAAAAAAAGTCGTTTCCCAGCAATAATGTTTGCGTAAAGTAGTTTGATGTACCTAATACTTGGTTGACGGCTTCGTGAAGGGTCATGTTACACCCTGTATATTTTTTGTTTTCATTAAATCAGGCCTCAGATCCATAATAACTTTCATCTGCATCCTGCATCATTACAAACAACGTTTATGATTAAGGTTTGATTTTAAGTAATTAAACTGTTATTAATTTACTCAAAAGGGTGTGTCATATAAATATGCCAAATTAATCGTTATCTAATGTTGGTAGTGAATGTAGTGATCACCTTTCTCATTTCATTAACTGATTGTAATTCTTCTTTACCATTCTTCGCCTAAATAATTAATTATACCTATCTAAAAAACCCAAAAAAAGGCTTAGGTAGAGCAAAAAGTTACTCCACACAATAAGGATATTGTATTAATTCTACCTTCTTTGAAAAGTAGTATTTTTTATGTAAACAGGAATTGCTTATGTGCGCAATAAGTACCTATGCTAGGCTGAAGTAAGATTGGGCGGGCCATATTTTTAGAATGCATCAAGACTGGTCACGCAATCGATGCCAGAAGACGGGCATCGTCGCCGAGGGGGGCCTAGAAAACGCTCTACATATTTTGTGTGTTTGCGTGAGATTGGCTGAAGAAAACCAAACAGCAGAGTGGAAGGGATGATCTTTAATAATAATTGCCCAGCAGTGAAACAATACGGGATAAAAAATAAACAAAACAACATTATCAATAATAGTCGTATTACCTTCATAAACTCGTGTAACCAGCTAAAAGTAATACGATAATCCACTTTCGAATTATGTCAGCTCATTGTATTACGATCAGCCTTCAAAATATCAAATCAAAAATTAAAATTTAACTTTCAAATCTTTGGTTGATTTTGACATGTGGTTTTAATTAATCAGGAAAGGAGATTGGAGATTTTTTAAAAACATTGAGATCTTTACTGCCTTTTTAGGAACAAATCTTTACAGCAGATAGGACAGATCGTTAATTCTACCCCAACGACCAATAGCGTTATGATATCTCTTCAAAAATAATATTTCTATGTTTGACAGCTTTTCTCGATCCAGAGTCAGAGCGGAGCTACAGTTCGGTACCCAGTCAACTACCTAGTCAGATCAATAAACCAAACAGACTACGAATTAGCAAAAGTTGTATAGTAGCAAATGTTCTCATTGAAAGATCTTTCGAATGGTGCATAACTTATTGCTATTGGTTACCCAGAACATCTTAACTTGGGTGCCCAATTAGATACAAATTTAGGTCAATAATTCTGAACAGACTACGAATTAGCAAAAGTGGTGCTAGTAGCAAAAGTTTTCTTTTAAAAGTTCTATCCAATAGTGCCTATGACTATTAGTTGCCTGTAAATTCATAATTAATTGTAAAAGTCTTAAGTTCGGTGTCCAACTACTGACCTATTTAGGTCAAAAACTTCGAACGGAATACGAATTGGCGAAAGTCGTTAAATGGCAGAGGTTTTCTTTGAAAATCTTAACTTCGGTGCTCAAATAAGGAGTTCGAGTGAGAAGGGAATTCGAATAAGTGAAAGTCGTGTAAGTGGCAAAGGTTCTCCTTAAAAAGCTCTATCTTATGATGTATGTCTTATGGCTATTAGTTGCCAAGAAAATCTTAACTTCGGTGTCCAAATAGTCAGCTATTTAATTCAATAACTCTGAACGAACTGCGAATCAGCAAAAGTTATGTTAGTAGCAAAAGTTGTCATTGAAAGTTCTCTCCAATTGTATATATGTTATTGCAATTGGTCATCCAGAAAATATTAACTTCGGCGCTCAAATAGTTACCTATCAATAGTCAATAACTCCGATCCGACAACGAATTGGCGAAACTCCTGTTACTGGCAAAGGTTCTCCTTGAAAAGCTCTATGCAATGGATTATAGGTTATTATTATTGGTTACCCAGAATACCTTAATTAGTTGCCAAGAAAATCTTAACTTCGTTGTCCAACTAGTTACCTATCTAGCTTAATAATTCCGAACGTACTGCGAATTGCCAAAAGTCGTGTTAGTAGCAAAGGTTCTCCTTGAAAAGCTCTTTTCAATTATGTATATCTTAGGGCTATTAGATCTTGGGGCAGATGCCTATACATCGAGGCCCATTCTCCAAAGTCACGATTTTTTAGTACTGTTAAAAAGAGTCAAGGCAGTTCAGGCTTTAGTGCTTTGAATTAAGTATGTTAAGGTTTTTTTCTTTCTAAAAGCTCGCCTTTGACCACTATCTCTCATCATCATCTGCCCTTCATCATCTGCCTTTTCCCAACTATTTTGGGGTCGGCTTCCAGTCTAACCGAGCGAGCAACCGGCGCGACTGTATATCTGACGTCCACGACCCAGTTAGTACTGGTTAATATGACTGGTAATCAGACTATCAAAGATTAACGGCTTAAAGTGCTTTTCGAGGCACGGAAAAAACTAGATATGTACTGGGTGGTCATCCATCGTCGGACCAACCTAGGCAAGTGCGATTATTTAGCCATGAACTCCTCCATCGTCTTCCTCAACTTTTCCCACGTTATTAGGGGGCGCAACACGTTTTTACTTCCATTCTCCCCTGTCAACTGTCACGCTATCATTTACTCCTTTTTCCTTCATATCATTCCTCACACAATCCACCTATCTTTTCTTTGGTCTTCCTCTCTCCATTCATCAACATTACATCACAAAACTTTTATACAGGATGGGAGGGACACCGACGTGAAAACGGTTACCACGTATTCAGTAAAATCATTCTGAGCCCCCACATATATTTTTTCATCTTAGGGCTTAGAAGGTTACCAAGGTTACCGACGTAGCCCGAAGAATTGCCAAACTGAAGTGGCAGTGGGCAGGGCACATTGCTCGCAGAACGGATGGCCGATGGGGCCGAAAAGTTCTGGAGTGGCGACCGCGAACCGGAAGACGTTGCGTTGGAAGGCCGCTCATTAGGTGGACCGATGACCTGGTGAAGGTTGCGGGGATCCGCTGTATGCGAGTCGCACGGGACCGATCAGTGTGGCGACACTGGGGGGAGGCCTATGTCCAGCAGTGGACGCCTTTCGGTTTTCGCGCCGGTGTCCCTTTCAGCTCGTATTAACCACTATCACATCTCACATCCCGCCGACAAACTTTTACGTAGTTTGGTGGTTGTTTATAATGTACATTTTGTTTGGTCCTGAATAAATGATTTAATATTTATTCGGAAAATTCACTGAACATTTTATCTATTTTCTAAAATTCATTGAAGAAAGTTCCTATTGTATACTTATGTAATTTTTTAATGATTTTGAAATACACACAGATGGACAGAGACGTAGTAGGTAGGTAGGTTTCCTACCGAAAAACCTATAACTAGAAAATCCGCATACGGGTCAGTCATAGCATATCAATGGTACCGGATCCGTGTATAAAGAAAATCCGTCACCGTATTTCGTCGAAGGAGTCACCTTCATCTTATGCATAGAAACTTTTTTGTCACACGGATGTACTCACGGACTCAAAATAACTGTATGTTTATTTACGGGAATACCTAATAAAAAAAGTCTAGTCCGCATATTAGGTACAGTACATAATTTATTACTAAAACTTGTTATATAAGTAGGTAGGTACTTATGTGGTGTGATCACTTGAGATAATAATTAAATCACTTCATTTAATTTGTCATTGAAGTGATTAATTTACTAGTTACGCTAGTTTTTTTTTTAGATTAATGAGATCGAAGTTTTTTTCTCAGTTTGTCTAGTCATGTTGGACTATACTGATTTGAATTGTTTGTTAATTTTGTTTTTTTGGTAGCTGCCAGTAGCGAAGAGTCAATTCTTGTAAGTGGTAAGCCGGAGTACACATCTTTATTAGGATTTTATTATTTGACTATAAAGTACTGACTGTGCCATTTTTCAAAGGGAAGAAGTTAGAAATCGTGTTGTATGGAACCTTCCCCACAGGTAGCTACTAAACTGAAATGTGATCGGGAAATGCGTGAATTTGTAGATACATCCTTATTCCAGCATAGGAGGTAGGAAGTTAGATCGAGTCAAAGAAAGGTGCCTTGGATAATAATCATAGGGATTTTGTATACCAACGATTTAGAGTAGGTATAGCATAGGCAGTGGTAGTATAATAGCGAAAATATTCAGACAGTGGGTGCGTGAAGACAATCGTCGTCGTAGCCGAGGCAGGAAGAGGCTCAAGAAACTGCTACCGCTGGCGACCTGGACGATCCTGACGATCTGGACTCATTCTTAGCGGATTGGTCGGAGAAGGCAAATGTTAAAGTAAATTGAATAGCCACTACTATACTCGACTACGGCGAAGCCAAAAGGAAGGGTTATGATTTTAGCAGTCTATGTATGTATTTATGTATGTATGATTGGATTTACGTATGTTCCTCCGTAGCGCCTAAACTATACATCTGATTTTGATGAATAAGGTGTCAATCGATTCGACATTATGGCCCGGGTAACATAGTCTACAAACCGAAAAAACCCTGATTTTAATTAGAGCATGATTTTTCATTAATCGGGTTTTTAGTGTTATTATACCACACAAATTCTTGTTAATGACATAGGTACTTATTTACACTGTGAACTAACTAAATGCGATCCGAGAATTTCTGATGCATTCTGGTAATTTATTAAAAAGATTGCCTAATTATATTCATATTCGTAACTGTTAAATGCATAATTATGCATAAACGCTTAGCAAAACCTGTTAAATACAATAGAATAATAAAGTGCTGAAGTGCGTTTCCTGTTAGCAAATCCAAAATCAAGTGTTTTGACTAAATGTCAAATTTTGATTTAACCGAAGGTCTCTTTTGTAAGATACGGTCTTATCAACTTGAATGAATATTTATTTTATCATATAAGTACAAAGCACCCACGGCCAGCAGACACTTTATACAGGGTGCGTATTTAATAAGGGTGTTCTAGACATGTAGCAAATTTGAAAGAGAAAAATATGTATGTTTTGTTTAAATTACCCGCTGCAAGCCTTACAGATCCTAGGTCGCGAATTATACACAAACGGCGTAAGGTGAAGGCGCGGCGCAGGCATGGTGCTATTTCAAAACATTTTCATATAATGTACGTAGGCGAAGTGTCGTGAATTACATTCAAGCGGCGCGGCACTTCTTTCGTATTCTTATAAATTCCACGCCTGGACGCCTGCGCTGCGCTTGCACCGCGCCGCGCCGTCACCCTATAACGCCGTTTCTGTGTAATTCGCGCATAAGATACCCCACGGATAGATTCAAACTACTACCATTATTAACAAACTTAAAGAATTTTTATGTGTTTCTAACACATAAAAATTCTAGAACGCTCCAAGGAATTTTGAAAAAAAAACCTGTGAATTCTCAGCTACGACTGCACTATTATTTCAACGTCTATCGAGCCTAATCTTATGAATGAGAAACCAACACTAACCTCCAGAGCAATATAAATAAATACGACTGTCTGGCTGGACTATTTAATTCGATAGAAACTTTTTATACGTGACAATCCTACGAAAACTAGAATTCGGAGACTGTCTGAAAGTATTGTGGAAAATTGAAAACATAACTCAGTAAGTACACTTTTTATGTCTAAAGGGTGTTTTTTGTGCAGGCGGTATCATTAAATTGAAATAAAATACAGAAAAATGTTTTTCATATTATTAGTACCACGAAGGATTATAGATCCATGGTACCACGGGCAACAAACGAAATTGGCTTGATTTGGCTGATAATTTTGTGCCATTAATGTTTGGATATTATTTCTGGCATGTGGCCACCGCAGCTAGCTCGTAGGTCCAATTGGCCCCAGTGGCCCTAACCTGAACTGGTTGACGGCACACCTTGGAGGCTTAATTCTTGCTTAATAGTCATTAAACTGCAGCTCTGTTGAGTCCTGGCAGATTCTCGGGTTTTACGAAATTAAGAATTCCTCAGGTTCGGTCGGGTTGTTTACCCGGAGTTTGAAAGTTGGCAGCAATATACCCCCATGCCTCTTATATAACGTCCTGGCCACAGCTACTGGCGGCGCGGTGCGCGGTGCGGCGGGCGGCGCGCCGGGCGGCGCGACTTGCGGTGGTAAGCCACAGCTCGACTAGCTGCGACCGCGGCGGCGTCAGCGGTGGACGTATTTAGAGAACGGCTAACTATTAAAATGACCATATCAAAAGCGGCACGGTATTTAAATTGTTATTATATTTCGTCCCACAATTTTTTATAACATGTTTTGATATCCATATTACTGATCTACTCAGTATTTCACTAATAAATTTATTTATTTATTTACTATCTCTAATCATACAAATATCCTTACAGGCTAGACCCAATGCGATATTGTAGCACACTTAAAATTTAAATAGTTCAACTATTTTTAACATAGCAAATTCTATATGTAGCTGTTCTTGTAAATTCACCCAAAGCGCAACAGAATATGTCTAAGTCTTCAGCAATGAGGTGGAGAGTGAAAGTGTGAGTTGAAATTGTTCCGTATCCATTATTTATATAAGCTCAACGCCCGATAAAAACAAGATTATTTGTTTCGATCGTGCGACGTTGAATACGTCCACCGCTGCCGCCGCGCGCGCCGCTCTGAGCTGTGGCCTCCTCGATACTCGCTAGTACATTTGTTTCAATCGCACACCGCGCAGCCCGTCGCCGCCGCGTGCCGCGCGGCGCTCACCGCGCCGCAGGTCGCGCCGCAATTCGCGCCGCCCGGTAGCTGTGGCTTACTTCATACATTGTCTACCATTTGTTTTCGTTGCTCACCGCTTGCCGCGCCTCACGCCGCGCCGCAATCCACGCCGCGCTCGGCTGTGGCCAGCAGGTAACGCATGCGAGAGATCAGGCGCAGGACCCACGGTCCTGCGCCTGCAGGCCTAGCCAAGTTACAAACGTTTCGTATCGACTCTCTTTCTACAATTGTTAACGCCTCGGCGCAAGCGATTGTAGAAAACGCTAACTTGGTAGCCAACTTGACACGACTGAGTCGATCGCTCGTTCTACAATGAACTTCGACAAAACCTTTACTTTAGTCTATGGTGAGCGTTCCAACAAACGTCAAACTAACGTCAAGCCTTGACGTTAGTTTGACACACAACTGTGACCTTGACGGTCAAGGTCACAGTTGTGTACTTAGTGAGCGAGCTCACGCTTTGTTTTGGATTGTTAGGAAAGGAATAATTTTCTAACGTGTTAAAAAAGTAAGCGAAATAAGGTGCGAGTTCTACTTATAATTAGTTGATTATAATATATCAAGTGCGGAATGTAATTTTAAACATTACCGTTACCCAAAATAATATGATATCGTGCATTTGAATGAAAGATACCTTAAATGAACAACTTTTATATGATGGAATCTAGATCTCGTTCAAGCCCGGGATAGTTCGCAGCTTTATTAGAATATATGGAATGGTACAAGTTAGTTATTTCGTAATCTTCCTTTGTTAAAATCGATCATACTTGGGCACTTGAAAGTTAGAAACGTAAAACTAATACTATTACTTATGACACAATCAAAACAATGGTGTTTGACCCTCTACTTATCAATAGACCCTTTGTTTCTCTGAAATGATAAATACAGTTCAAAATTATGGTAAATAAACAAAACACTTCTCGGTCTCAACACTGCTGGCTCATATAGGCGACATTTTTTTATCGTTTTCTCTTGGGTCTCGGCGATCGCTCGGCTGGCGTTCATAAACTTCGACATCGTTTCGTTAGCGCTTGTCAAAACTGTGACTTGGCTACGATTTATATGGGATGTAGCGTTCAACGTTGTAGAAAGGATCACATTTCATTCTATCATTTCGAACGATGTAAACTTGTCTACGAATTTTCTATTCGTTTGTTTAGACCACGTGACTTAACGCTAAGATGACGTCATCCCCATACATTTGATTAGTTTTCTATTAGCGTTAACGATTGTAGATTGTCAACTTGGCTAAGCCTGCTGATCTCTCAGACTCTCACCGATCGTGTCGAAAGACGTCCCAACGGACTATGAGAGTGAGGAAAACGGGAGGTCACCTGTACACATATAATATCTCTGGCTTTGATCCCCTCTGAAATTGCTATGGCCGAAAACCACAAGGAGGAAAAATAATTAAATGCGAGACGACAACATCCGAGATAAATACCGGGAAGCTCGGGTTTCCGTGCCGGATCCCGCATTTCATAGGTAAGCAATCCGCCTAAGTCATCCGCATCGCTAATCAAACTATCGAGTAACTTCTACGAAAAGTCGGTAACTTCAATAAGTTCTTAACCTTAAACAATAGTAACATTTTTTGTGATCCCATTCGATGTGCAGTGAGTAGGTACTTTGTTTTGTTTACACTTATTAGAATGACACCAGGAAAACCGAAATAGATAGGTACTTATCTACGTGGGTAATAATAGGCACACCATGAGGTCTGCAGTTTTTTTATGAAAGATCCTTGAACTCATGGCGTCAATAATTTATAATTTGTTCGTTGAGGACTTTAGGATTTTTTCTACGCTGTTCTGTTTCTACTGTAATTGTAGTGAAGGAAAAGTTTATGAACTAAACTACTCGGCATTTTATTACTATTTTAGCATAACAATAAGTCAATCTTTTATATCTAAAGATGGGTGTGAAAATTAAGATTAGCCGGCTAAACAAAGGCAACCCTTTGGTATAAAATGAATAATGTTTGTGGCGACTAATTGTCATTAGTGGGTCTTCGAAGACAATAAAATCTCAGAGGACCCACTAGTAGGTCTTGGGAGACACATCAGTATTCGGAGACCCACCGGTGGGTCTGCTTGGTGGGTCCTTGAAGACCAAGTGGAAAATACGACTGTTACTGCAATCAACTTATTTTCACACACATCTTTAACCGAAAACATTTATACTTATTATATTAGACTTATCCATATTAATATTTTACCTTATTACACCATCTAACTAAGTATGTAATACAGATTGTCGTCTTGAATCATAAAGATTTGAGTATTGAATATTGACTTCGACGACAGCGAGATTTTTTAAATAGGAATCTAAAGTTTCAATTTCGCTGACGATATTATCTCCGAAGTAATGCTTTCTGCATTTATATGAAGAACATCTCTTCACTTCATCTCTCTAGTAGGTACTTACATGATGGTATTCTTTAAGCGCCTTAACCATAAGTGAATTAGTTGTGTTTAGAACTGTGCTACTAAATCACACACCCATAAAAACTCGTAGGTAGGTACACACTTATGTAGTCACAGATCATAAAGAAACTAATCACGCGGAAGTCACGTGAAAAAATGCATTCAAAAAAACTGAACACCAGTTGAAACTGTAGTTGCTTTTTGTCTCAATATTAATATAATATCAATTTGTATAAAATAGATAATGTTAGACTGCACCACATTAAAGATATTGATATTAACCTATGGTCTAGGTCTACAGTATTAATTCAATTAAGAATAATGGTTAGAATCGTATGAACGCATCACACACACATGCAAAGCGTTAAACCTAACCAACACGAATTTTAAGCATGCTTCAGGTAAAAGGTTTTACACTCGTGAGTAAAGTCGGGGCTGTCGCATTGAGACAAATGATCACAAATAGTTATGTGTGCAACATAACATAAAGGCATTTTTGCTAAAAAAAACCGACTTCCAAAAAAACACTAAAAAGACTACACCCACACACTACATTTTACTTTCGGAAGTAGGGTGACTTTGTTTCATTGACCTTTTTTCAACCGACTCCCAAAAGTAAAGAAGAAGTATGGGACCATCCTCATAGGCCAAGAAAAAGAAGAGTTATTAAAGTTAATACAATTTAAATCGGCCCAGTAATCACGGAGTAACCGGTGTACAAACATGAAAAAAAAAGCCAGCTAAGTGCGAGTCGTACTCACCACGCACACAGGGTTCCGTAGCACCAAACAATGTAATAAGAATATTTTAAAGGCTCATTCACAATATTGTACTGTTTTACATTCAACAGCAAAACTAAACTTCGCAGGAACACTCGGATATTATGTCTCCTCTACAACATCCTTTATAACCCTGCATATCCCAGCTACTACTAGAACTAGTATTTATTCTATATGTGTATATTAATTTTGAGTTTGTTTATTTTGTATAGGAAGATATATTCTCGTTTTAAGTTCTAATTTAAATTTTCCTGTTTTGTCTTTTCTACACACTGTGTCTACATTTCTAATCCAACTTCTCCCTCGCGGGTCTGCTGGAAGAAATTTCTTATAAAATAAACAGTACCTTTGTGCTCTTCTATCTTACTTAATGTAATGTATACTGTTAAGTATTTTGTGTGTACATAAATAAATGAATAAAATAAATTTGTTTTTCAAAGTATGTTAAATGTAAAACAGTTACTGCTGCAGTTTGATGAAAAAGTCCCATATCTCAAAAACTAAACATCAAATCGTAGTTTAACCAATTTTGGTTGAAAGTTTTATTTACGTTCTACAATCCTACATTTTTTCGGAATTTTCCTCCTCTTACTTTAGAAATTAGCACACATTTTACCACTTTGGAAGTGTCCATCTTTCAAACGATTGACTTTGAGAAAAAATGGGTTTAGGAACATCAATGTCATTTATACAGACCTATCTATAGACTGTATGTATAGGTTTGATGAAAAAAAAAAAAATAGTTTTAGTTCCATGTATTTGCCCCCTATTAATCTTTTTTTTTGTATAAAAATCGTAAAGCGGTTCACAGGATACATTTACCTACTAAGTTGCAACTGTGTAGTCGTAATATTTTCGGAATAATGTGGCTGTGACATTCACGGACAGACAGACATACAGACAGACAAGACGAATCTCTAAGGGTTTCGTTTTTTGCAATTCGGCTACGGAACCTTAAAAAGGATGCCGATGGAATACATAACTTCGCCTCCTTTATTAGATGTGGCATAAAAAGTGTGGTTGACAACTTTAACAACGCGGTTGATTTCAGAAAAGGCCTAGATGGTTATCAGTTTATCTTTAAATTGTTAAAGTGTTTAACCATTACGGTACCTGTGGTAATGGTGCAGTCATGATTTTTTTACATTAAGGTACATGACACCCAGTACCTAGTACATATAGTTACATAATTATATTACCATATTTAGATACGTAAGTATATCTAGTTTTAGATAAGTAAACAAGCCCAGCCCTACATAATATTATTGCTCTATTGATAAAATGTGACCTTTATTGGACTGTCTAAGGCTTAGATAGTCCATTAAAGGTCACATTTTATCAGGTCAGATTCTAAGTAATCGATATTGTTATCTCATCTCACTAACTATTAAAATAGATGGATGTTTTTTACTCTTTTACGCAAAAACTTCTGATCGGATCATCATTCTCCTGCCCTATCCCAATTTATTTGGGGTTGGCGCAGCATGCGTTCTTCTTCTATTACTCGGCATCTCAGCAATCACCTCCTTTCTTGCCATATCATCCTTCACACATTCCATCCATCGTTTCTTTGGTCTTCCTCTACTCTACTGAACGGATATGGATGTTATTTGGCACACAGATAGTTTATAACCTGGATAATATAGGATATTTTTTATCCCAGCACTATGATTCCATGAGACAATTTTACCGAAATCCACGCGGTCGGCGGTGCAGGGGGTCTACTCTCTAAGCACGAAACCCGTAATTTCGGCCGAAGATACGGGCGTTTCCTACTCCCTAGCACCTACGGACATACGATTCGTTCGAGGCCCGAACTAAGAATGAATTACAACTCAATTTGACAGTTGTCCCTACTCCCGATGTGTTTTTGCCCGTCCGTAAAGAGGAGTTTGACACTTTTTAGGACGGATTGTTATGTCACTTGAAACGACAACAAAATAGTTATCGTGCAGTCTACGAATAATATGTTTTTTTTAGAAAATCTCTACAATGGCTGCTTTTTTCATGCTCGAAGAAGCTCTACAAGAAGAGCGGAGGTGACACCGATTCTATTTGCGCCAAAACTTTCGGTTGGCGAGTACCTATTCCCGATGTGGAGTTGAAAGGGCTCACACGGGAATCATTTGAAGATTTTTGTGAGGATCTATTTACAAGCGACGAAATCGTGTTGGTCCCAGAATGAAAGTGGACAATGGTTTGATCCAAGAATTAAGGACTAAGACACAGAGCATCATAATATATTATAATACTGCTAACGATATTGAAGATTCTGCAAATTATTGCATTGTGTTACCAATTTGTTTTTGTTTACTTCTTGTGAAGATCCTTGCTGCTCTCAATTATTGAGAGCAGCAAGCCCGGGGGAGCTACCAAGGTGCAGTGAGCCTTAGCAGTGACGTCAAAATAAACATTTTACAAACTGTTTATTTTGCTTACCGGAAGATTGTGATAAAAGTAAAGATAATGTTTATAAAATAATGTTTTTTTTATTTGGCACCAATCAATTTAATATTTTAAATTAATATTAAAGAATAAAAATACAATCAACAATACACTAATAGAACATATTCCCTTTTATTTATCTATTGCAGTCATAAATTGTTGCTAAGAACTTAGTTTCAATCACTTTTATTTTCAGGCATCGAAGACTCATTGATACAATACTCAAAATAATTTTTAAAGTACACTATTAAGCTATTATAATACATAATATCAAACACATTTACAAAAAAACTATTAAACTATACACACAAAATATAAAAGTAGGACACACAAAATTACAATATATAACTTATGTACAACGGCGAGCTTAACCTAGAATTGGGTTTTCTTACAGCAAACCTTACGTTTGATTGTGAGATTTGCGAATGAGGATAAACCTATGTGCACAAACGAACATTTTAAAACTTAAATTTACTTATTTTTACTAAACTAATACATAAAATATAATAAACGTAATACATATATATATAGATAGATACACAAAATACTATATATTTACTATAATCCTGTTGACAGGAAATGTTCCTTTATTCTTTTCTTGAACACATCTAACGAAGGGCTATCCCGCAAGGAGTGTGGAAGCGAATTCCAAAGGCGCACAGCCCGAACAGTAAAGGAACCATCATACCGACTTGAGGAGTGAGGAGGGAAACGAAGGAGGAGAGATGATGATGAGCGACGGGGTTAACTATGTTAATAACTATGTTTGGTCGGCCACATATTGCACTGAGTCGAGGTGTCATATAGACTTCCGCGAAAACACTGATACACGACACCCTGCGGCCAAAATTCCTTCATAGAAGTCGAGAGAAGTGTGTTGGAACCCGCACCACAAAAGACTTGAAGGTAATCTTGTGGAGCGACTCCACTCTCAGGGTGAACTTGATCTTGCTCCTTATATTTCGACCACCTCTGGCGTCGTGGTGTGATGTAGACGGTACGCGTACAGCTGCGTCGATGGAACATGGAATAGCGGGGCGCAGCAACATGTTCGGATCTGTCAATGTGGTACCGGACTGATCGCTAGCAGGCTTCCTCTTCTTCCTTTCCACACTTTAGTCTTCTTCATCAGCCTGTCCTCGGCTTGTTACCGGTGGCAAAGAGCTTTGAACTTACTTCGATTGCCACTGATGTTTTGCAAGCTGTTGTTCTCACTCATAAAACTGAAGAGTGCCTCTATTTGAGAGCATGAGTTGCTGCTGGAGTGTTTGAGGGTATTTTACTATTACAATTTATTACGGAAGAATCCCGCGTTGTATTGATAATGCGAATAATGTATATATATGTTTAATGTAAATAACAAACTGACATTTCATTTGATATTATTGATGTCAAAAGAAAGAAAGGCAAAGGAATTAACAAGATAAAGCCACAATTCGGACAAAAATGGAAAAAATAGTTCAATTCTATATTAATAAGGCATAATAAAAAGTATATTGTTAAAAATGTGGTATTTTTTTTACAATAACAATAATGATTTTTGTACAAAAACTTGAAAACCACGTAGTAAATAAACCGGTAATCGACCGGTAAAATAGCGCAACTCTATCGCCGTGCATCATTCGTTCACGAATATTGTCTATGATTCCGTTCGAAACTCATGAATCCGTAATCAATCGGGAGTAGGGTTTACTCCGTATTTACGGACTACGTTCGGACGGGCCCGTATTTTCGTGGACGGACTTAGAGAGTAGACCTCCAGGCATAAGCTAGTAATTAAATAAATATGTTGTTACCGACTTGATTTCGTCTAGATTAGGTATTTACTTAAATAAACCTAGGATTAAAAGCGAATAGCGAAACCCAGGCACTCATGTTCGTTTGTGATAATCAATTTCCACATGATATAACGTAGCATTATGCTAGCAATCCCCGAAGGTTTAGACAGTGGTGTACTTCCTACCTACCCAGTAGGTGCCTAAATCTACAGTTCGCTGGTTATAATGTAAGAGACGACCCTATGAGTGTCAACAAAGCTCAAATTCCTACTCCAGGCTGCTACTGAGAAATTCCTGATAGAAAACCTTAATAATACTTTGTCCGACCTTGGGATCGAACCAATCGAACCCAAGACCTCATGCTCGGCCGGCAGTGTCGCTTGCAACCACAAGACCAACAATAAGGCTGTCACCACGTGGCATGTTTCAGTACTTAACTAATTCTGTGAAATGCTTCAAAATAAAAAGGAATCAACGTATAAATGTTTTTTTCCTGAAACCTTTTTCAGATGGTGGTGCTCAGGGCGCCACTATGACATGTGTTTCTATAGTTTAACTTAATTTGATTATTTCCGAGGATATGACGTATCGCAGACAATAGCATCATGTGCGGTTGAAGAAATGTATCTCTCTGTCTTTAGATTTTCGGAAAACTTTCTAATAAAATAAATTGTCTTGGCCACTAAAAGTATGAAAGATATTTTATCATAGGTAGGTATTGGTGCCTATATAAGAAATCGGAAAACAATAGGTACACGACTTACCTCCATAATCGCCTTTCAATCCCTGGCGGAAGACAAAACCACGCAAAGTATTCTGATCACTGAGTGTCGAAAGAGCGCGCCCAAATGATGGGAAGTGACCGAAAGATGTTAGGATCCCACCTACAGTGGGGACTGGGGACTGAGTGCGAATGATTGCAGGATGATAGGGTACGCCGGATGATGCTCTGCTATATATTTTATTAGGTGACGTCCCTACTTGAGCGATATGCACACTCGTCGAGAAATTTGTTGGTTGGTGTCAAGTTTATGTGAATGATTAATGTCCAATATACGGCATGTTAAATAAAAGGGCCTTCAAGATCTGGAATAGGTACCTTAGCATTCCGAGTTTGTGGCATTTGGCATGGAAATAATAGGAGTTGGTTTAAGTAGGTAGGTACTGCCGATAGGCCAACGAAGGAGGCAGCAGAAAGGGAGAGGGAGATGTCCTCTACTCTGCCTATCGGCGCCCGAAGATTTGGGCGCAGGAGGAGGGCCAACAATGACCTCTTCCGCCCGCCATAAAATTTCCTGCTGGCGAAGTCCGTTGTCTAAGCAAATAGGCCCGAGCTGGCGTCGCGTAGTTTATACGCGGGCCTGATCCTGCATGGAATGTCAGGGCGAGGAGCAGCTCATTCCCTTTACCTGAGACGGAGTTTGTCGCAAGCAAACTGTCACTGCTGGTGTGATCGTGGAGAACACAGTTGTGTACCCGCCTCCCAGCCAGAAGTGATGAGGAGAAATGAGAGAAGAGACGGGACGGCGGAGGGCGTCCTCCGCCGTCCGGTCCCCACGGCGGATGACATCTACTGAGGATTTGCAAAAGTAAAAAAAAAATGTTCTGCCGATAATTTTACCAACTGAGACGAATTTGAGAAGAACCAGCTGAACTACCTATCCTTGAAACCTATCCTAACAGTTTGAACTCTTTTTGAAACAGTTAAAATATGATAGGTAAACCAGATAAAACAAAATTAACTGGGTAATACAGGATGTAACAAGACCCATAACGAAGACGTCAACCAAGCACTTTTTTTTTGGGTGAAAAATCACGTTTTGCGATAGGACTCAATTTAACGCACTCAAAACATTGTGCTGATGGATGGATTGAATAGTGCGGGGGTCGTGGAGGTGTTAAATTAAAAAAAAACTTACACTAAAAGCATGTATTAAAAAAAATGTTCAAAAGTTGGAACTTTGACCCCCAATGTGAAGGTTCCCAGGTATGGTCTAGAACAAAAAAATGATCTCAATAACGGGGAGAACAAGTGCCTTTCGGCTTCGATATGGGTCTTGTTACACCCTTTATGTATAAGCTGTTTGTCAATGACTGTACTGACTTAGATAATATCCATATCAGTAATGAAATGAATCATAAACTGTGTGCATATTAATTTATTGCATATGCAGAGATATTTTAGTTCCGCATTATGTCATCAGAAACAATACTTACATAATTGAATTATTCCGATAACACTGAGAAGGTGGTGACGATCGTGTAGGTACGTCATACGTCACCTTAGGCAGTCAGGCTGGTTAGAACACAGCACTGGCCTTCTGTCTGTGAGAGGGAGTGGGCCAAAATTCACCACGCGCGAGCCCGTGCCGTGACGCGAGTCGGTGTCTTTTTTTGTATCTTTTTTGCCACCGACTTCCGAAAATCAAGTAATTTTAGACTTTTTAAGTGTTTTTTTTTTTGGAAGTCGGTTTTTATTTTCGCAGAAAGTTTTTTTTTATTTTACCCTTTTTAGCTGTAGTATGCCACACAAATTCTTGTCATGAATTATTTTTTAGATTGTAACTAGAAGTTAATTAAAGTACACACATCAAAAGTGTCTAGGGATCAACATATATTTTTGCAATAACTTTTCTCCTGATTGATATTAATTAAAATTTTCTTTAAGGATTCATCAAATAAAGTGTTTTCGTTTGTCACAGTAACGATAAACCAAGTCACCTTTGCATTAATAAAGAAATTTGCCATTTTCCTAATAAAGGGATTTTTGACATTTGAACCACTAACACAAAAGTTCGAAAAAAAGACTGAAATAACAGTTTTCTTTAAAATTTTATTGGGTAACTTAAACAATTAATAATCCGTGTTTCTACCGCGAACACTAACAACACAAGAACATCGGTTTGGCATACTCAAAATGAGTTCATCCAAATCACGCTGTGGAATGGCCGCCCATGTTCGTTGCAACAACAAAAAAAGGTCTTCTTGCGACTGGATACCCTCCATATTCGGCAGAGCTCTTCTCTGTAGCATATCCCATGCATGCTCAATCGGATTCAAGTCTGGCGACTGAGCAGGCCAGGGCAGGACATTGATGTTAGCTGCGGCGAGAGTCTGTCTTACAACTCTTGCGGTGTGCGGTCGTGCATTATCATGCATTAACTGAAATAAGGGACCGATTTGCACTTGTAGAGGAACGATGACGTCTGATACAATCGTCTCAGCATAAATTTGAGCGTTGAGGTTGCCTCTGATCCAAATCAACTCAGTTCTTCCGCCGATCCAAATACCCGCCCATACCATGATGGTTCCACCACTATAAGGATGGACTTCCTGGCAGGATTTTAATCGCTGTTGGCGTCCAGGGGTTCTCCAGTGTCGTATACGTCTTGTATCCGGTCTCATACCAAAACGAGACTCATCAGAAAAGCACACGAAACGCCATTGTTCTTCTGCCCAATTTCTGTGTTCAAGAGCCCATTGATATCGTATCCTACGATTGTGCATTGCTATAGGTGGTACCCGTAGCGGTCTTCGGGAATGAAGGTTCACTTCATGCAAGCGGTTTCTGACTGTTTGGTCGCTAATTAAGTTCCCTGAAGAGTGATGAAGCCTCACGGCTAACATCATGGCGGTTATTGTTGGAGCTCTTCGAGTTAAGATTTGAATGTATCGGTCTTGTCTCCGTGTGGTGCAGCGATACCGTCCTCCATGGCGCTCAGCCACGGTACCAGTGCTTCGGTAACGTGTCCAAAGTCGACTGATAACACTCTGACTTGTATTCAGAGCTAAAGCCACAGTACGTTGCCGGGAACCAGCTTCTATCATTCCCACGGCTCTGAGCATTTCTTCCCTGCCTAAATGACGTCGCCGCTCCATAATAACGTTGGTTTTAATCAGTAGTAGGGAAACAGTAGCACTAATAATGTCTTCAATGCGTTGTATGTTTTTATAGGGAAAATATTGACAGCTGATTTTCATCTTTTACTCGAATTTGATTCACAGTTCCTGATTCAAATTATGAAATGCACCAAAAAGGATCCATATAAATTTATAAAATCATAAATTTATTACAAAGCCACATCTCAATCTCAAGAAATCCACATAAAAATGCTTGATCCCTAGACACTTTTGATGTGTGTATGTACTCGTCAAGACGAATCATACGAGCACAAACTCGATGAGGTTTTGTCGTTTTATTACGGTGTTCCTATGGCCACCGTCCAGCTCCATCATCAGACACTGGATACCATCTATGACCAAAGTACTCGTCAAGACGAATCATACGAGCACGAGTACGATACTCGATGGGATTATGTCGTTTTATAACGGAGTTCCTATGGCCACCTTCCAGGTCCATCATCAGACCCTGGTTACCATTTAGGACTAAAATACTTGTCAAGACGAATCAAACGAGTCCAAATTCGACGGCGTTGCGTCGTTCTATAACAGAGTTCCTATGACTACCTTCCAGCTCCATCATCAGATCAGCTCCATGTCATCATAATATTGCATTGTCTCGCGATATACACATGCGTGCTAAATTTCAGTTCAATCAAAAATCGGGAAGTGCGTAATACTTAACTAAAAAGTATCACGCGACGTCGCGTGATGTACATCAAAGCGCCTGCACGCGACGTCGCGTGATGTGACAATTAACGTCGGGAAAACAACCAAATTCCTTATCCGATTTTGATGAAATTTCTATGGGACCAATCGGGAAGCATATCCGTTCAGATGAAAAAATAATTTTTCAAATCGGTTTACAAATAACGGAGTTATGAGGTTACATAAAAAAAAAAATACCACCGAATTGAGAACCTCCTCCTTTTTGAAGAGTCGGTTAGAAAATTAGACGACTTGTAACAGCATTTTTGGTTCTTAGGTCATCCCGGTTTCTTTACGTTTTCCATCACCGAAACGCGACTGCTGAGCATGCGGTCCTGAGTTCGATTCTCAGGTCGGGCTAAGTGTTATTAGGTTCTTCCATCAGGAATTTCTCAGTAGCAGTCACGGAGTCTGGATTGGTGCCCGGTTGATGACAAAAGGCTCGTCCCCTTTTACATGGGACTTAAACGTAACTGGCGAAATGTGGGTGTAAGTACTAATGGGTACCTACAGCTCTGCCTAACCCTTCTTATGTTTTCCTTCACCCTTTTGAAGCAGTGCAGTGGTGATGAAATAAACTAAACAAGGTAAACTGCCTGTCTGGGTTCGAAGCCACGACCTAAGTACAAGTCAGGCCCGTCATAAGCCGACAGGCCGTGTCGACGGCGCGTTCATGTTCCACGCGCGCCTCAAAGAGATGTCAGCAAACGGGAAGGGGTCCGAAAGAACCGATGCCTGCCAGGGTTGCGGGACTGTTCGAAAGAGATACCGCGGCCTTGGAACATAAAGGGCAAAAGAAGGAAGAAAAAAGTACAAGTCTGACACTCCCCGCCGCTCCGCCCAGAGTGGGAGGGCCATTGATGATTTCCCATCCGTAAAAAAAAGGGGTCGTTATTACCTACCTGGCCACCACCATAGGCAGTTTTCTTTTTGTTGTTTCTTGCTTTCTTAAGGAAAGTTTTGAGAAAAGATGGATGAAAGTAGGTATTAAGTAGGCCACCATGATTTATTGAACATCATTGCCCAAATTGGAATAAATTGGCCTCGTCCTTGCACCGAATGTGCGCCCACGTGTTAACAATTTTCTTATTGTATAACTACTATTATATTATTGGGAGTCAAGTGGTGAACTCATGGAACAGATTCTTTTTGTGCTATAAAGAGGTCAAAATAATATTTTTTTTTATCCAGCAAAATGTTTCACGAAAAACAAAAATATGTTGTTGGAACAATGATGTGCTGCTTTGTTTCATAACTTAATTTTTGTAGGCCTTGTTTAGAACATCAGACTATCGACCTTAATTAGGGTTGTGGGCATGCCCATTGTACTCACAGCGGTGGATCCGCGCCTGTCTTCATCAGCACAGCACTACGTTCACTTAATACAGTGGTATCGTTTAAACTTTAAAACACCCACCGTACCACCAGGGGTACGGCCAGGGGTACAGTGGGTCTGCAGTGCTTTCTTTGCTAGCAACACTGTGACAGAAACATTATTACCACGACACCGGACTATGTTGCTAAAGCAATGTGCTACTTTGTTTTCCAATTTTAAGCGTGGGACTTTTTAATCTCTGTATTCAGACGGGTATCTCCACTTGGCGGGCACCTCGGCATGCACTCGAGCTTGTTTTTAATTATTACGATACACAACTATGTTGCTGGCAACATCAGTAATAACCACCAGCACCAGTAAAATTGCTCAACTGTTCCGCTACTTTTGATTTCCATGAGACGTAGTAGTCCAATGTGTGGTACATTACGCTACGTACATGTTGTTAGATACTGCAAATGTTTTACACGACACAACCTATAGCCGGAACAATGTTTTGCAACTTAACCTTTCGTATGTCGAGTATATAGACACAATTAAAAACCTATTGTGTCTCGCGTAGAACTACGTTCACACACATACACATACACGTACATAGAAAGGGTTAAAGACTAGTTAAATGACTTTTTCATGCTATTACAAAATAAAACAACATCTCAGTATGAACTAATCTCTATATTCAGACAGGGTATCTCCACTTGGCGGGCACCTCGGCGTGGTAGAAGTTGCACTCGAGCTTGTTGACGCAACTCTTGCCGTAGCGGCATGGCTTGGGGTGGTAGTAGTGGCACAAGGGGTTCACGCACGCGGGGTAGAACTTGCACATGTTTGGGACTACTGTTGATATTGACTTGTAGTTGGCGACTGGGACTACATGTGAGGCTGTGGGAAAATGGTTAGACTTTATTAAATGTCTTTGGCTTGTAAATGACTTTGAATTGCAAGTACACTTAGGGTCAAAGCGCCGTAGCCCGCGAAATTCAAATTTCCCTACGATGTTTGCAAATTGCAAGTCAGTATCGGGTTGTATGTAGATTATGATTCACGACCGTAACATGTATGTAGTTACAGAATTATAATCATTAAAATCATCAATACAAGCCTAAAAAGTCATTTGATGGGATTCAATGAACTTAGAGGGTTGTATTTATGATTTTAATGCACACTATGCTGAACAGATAGATTTCTGTAAAGCCATATTTGTTACGGTAAGATACAGCAACTGCATGAAACTGACCTACAAATTGTAAAAACCTAAGAAAATTGAAAAAATTGCAGCTATACCGGCGCTACTTAATGGTTTGAGCTCGAAATAAAACCAAGAAAAAGAGATCCGAAATAAGTCTCAGTACTATTTTCCTGCTGACGGAATAGAGCCACCGTTTCATAATTATGAAAATTAAGGGAAACGAAAGTAAAATGTGGTCTATAAATCGCCATAACTAAGATTTCCTTTTTCAAATCATTTTTTGTTGGTCGTTTTTTATCTCCTTCATTTTGAATCGCAAAACGTTTCTAAGATATTGATCCTCAACACGTATGTGGAGTTTTGCTAGCTAAACTAGCTGTAAGACTTTCAAAACACCTAACTCACCAATCACGGGCGACGTAGGAGTAGTGGGCGGGGCTAAGGCGCCGGGTGCGTGCGAGTACACACAGTTGCGGCGCGTGCAGGACGCCGCGAACTTGCAGCGCGGGTGCGCGAAGGCGCAAGCGTTGCCGTAGCGACACAGCGGGAACGCGCGGCACCATACTAGCTTGCGTTCAGCTGCACTTACTGGAGAAGAATGGAAAGTTGAATTAGGTATAAGAATATATATTATTTATAAAATAAAATTGTTGAGATTTCCGTGTTTATATATTTTTGAGGTAGCTGTATTTGTTAAGACCAATCTAGACCTGTTTGACAAAATATCATTTTATAACACACGAACTCGACCACAGAACAATAACTTGTGCGTACAAAGGTCCCACACAGCGTTGATGCATAAAAGTGTTTTTTGTATGGCGCTAATCATATACAACCACATACCAAGTTCAATTAAGGATTTGAACATACTCTTATTTAAGAAAAGGCTTAAATCTTTGCTGTTGAATAAAGCATATTACAACATTACGGAATATTTAACAGACAAAATGTAATGACTGTTTTTGACCATAGTCGGTACTCATTGACATAGCATATCTTTAAGTCCAATTCAATTTGACATTTTGTATTATTTTAATAATTGTTTTATTTTTTTTTATTTTGCATAAACATAATCTGAATTTTGACTTAATTACACTTACTTTTTGACATTTATATATTTTTATTTAATTTTCTTTGTTTTTTATTTTTTGTCAAAATCAATTAAAACTTTAATATATGCATTTCAATAATATAATTTTTAAGGTTATCAATTTTAATGTCAATGACCTCTATGAATATTTGTACGCCTTCGGGCATAACATAGCGCGCTTGTAATGTTTTATAACAACTATTTATTGTACCTGTGTTAACAAATGATTAAATGACTATGACTTATCTTCTCTTATCTTTTACGATATCATTCTTTATAAATAATTCTGTACCACAGAGGACAATAATTATGTTCATCTCGATCGCATTAGAGATTTCTGGTGTAAAGAGGCTTATATAGCAAAGAAATGATTACCATGTCACTTATTTTTGTTCGTGCTGACACGTGAATAGTTTTAACTGTTTAATGCTCTCATAAAACAACACAAACTATATGACGCAGGTTTATTGTGATATAACATTTTCCACTTTAGTACTATTGGAATAGGATAGAAGATCATGAAATATCGGTATAAAATCGACGTTCTCATGAGTCGTAAGTCCTGGCTAAAGGAGTATCATTGCATCGATATTTCCTCTGCTATTAAACATCAATATGGTGTCAGTCACTACACTAATTATAATGTTTTTTTTTAAACCTTTCCTATTTATTAAATGTAAATAATAGCTTACGCCCGCGGCTTCGCCCGCGTGGTGTTCGGTAATGTCCCGCGGGATTGTACTACCGGGATAAAAATGTGTTAATCCAGGTTATACACTATTTGTGTGCCAAATTTCATTCAAATCCGGTCTGTAGTTTTTGCGTGAAACAGTAGCAAACATCCATCCATCCTCACGAATTTTCGCACAAATAAAAGAAATAAAGATACTTACAAGGCGGTACAGAATCATACTTGTGAGTATTAGTGACAGTTGCCACGGTCACATGTTGATCACTGCTCGCACTCTCGGTCCTCTCCCTCACTCTCTCCGGTTCTTTTTCCTCTCTCTTTTTATTCTTATCAACATCAAACACTATAGGAGACGCCCTCCTCTTTTTCGCTGGAGCTACATCTGCTTTTAGAACCTCAGTACTTTTCCTCTTTTCTTGTTTTTCATCCTCCTTTTTGATGATAACTTGTGTATCAGAATCCTCGCTCGTATTACTAAGGCGTTTCTTTTGTGGAGGTTCTATTAAGATTTCTTTTTCTACCGGTTTCTCTTTAGGTACTGGTTCTTTTTCTGGCGTTTTTGGTTTTTCTTGTGCTGCCTTTTTGAGTTCATCTTCTTCGTTGAGAAGGCCTTCAGTGAGGAGTTTCTTTGCTAGGAACGCGTTGGGATGGTAGCCGTCCATTGTGACTATGAATTGAGTGTTCTTGTCTTTGTCTACTGATGGGTTGTGGATGTTGCTGGAGAAAAAGAAATTATAATTATTGAATAGTTGATGACTGGAATATTTTATTTACAGTCCGGGTAACGATGTATGGATGGCAAGAAAGGACGTGTCTGATGAGATTAAGACTTATAGAGTAGTATGGAAGAAGTAGTAATGCTACGCCTACCCTAAATAACTTGGGATAAGGACAGGAAAATGATGTGTCAGGGAACTGGTTTGGCAAATTACTACACTCCGTAAGACGAGTTCCCATGTCACTGCTACCGATAGCGCTGGGCTATTTGATGTCATAAGTTTAAAATATTCTTAAGTTGCTTATTTCTTGCCTGTGGATACAGTCGTGCCTATGAAGCTTTTTATTGCGTTTTGTGTCACATCTGACACTTGCATTTTCAGTAATTCGATGATTTGTTGTTGATTCTTTTTCTTCAAATCAAAATTGGCAAAATTAATTAAAAGTTTAAAATAATTATGGTATCATATCATAGCCTGCGGAGTGTGCAAACCCAGTTTGTGTCATCTTCGTCCAGTGCAAATTTAATGACATAGGGTCAGTAAGTACGTAAAAACAGTTTAAAAAAATACAATTTCTGAAATAACCATTTACTTTCTCAGATCACTTACATAATACTGGGTATAACTAGACCCTTCACGAGTCGTCAACCAAGCATTATGTACATCAAACTAAGTAACTGTACGCAAAAATTATTGCTGGAAACGACTTTTTTTTTTGGGGTGACAAATCACATTTTACGGTAGGACTCAAATATAACGCAATAAAAACATTGTGCTGATGGATAAATTGAATAGTACAGGGGTCGTGGAGGTGTTTACAGTACCTTAGGTTAAAAACATGTATTTAGAAAAAAAACATTGTGAAAAATTTGGATCTTTGACCCCTAATATCTCCGTAACGAGAAGGTTCCCAGGTATGGTCTAGAACCAAAAAATGATCGCAATGACGGGCAGAACAAGTGCCTTTCGGCTTCGTTAAGGGTCTTGTTACACCCTTTGTATGGCCGATACAAAATTCCTATGTACATCGGTTACTACTTCGTTATTATCATGAAAGTAACATTTTTATCTCTAATTTTCTTTTCGTCTAATACTGATCGAAAAGACAAATACCTAAACTACCTATGCAAGTACCTAGGATGACACAAACTAATGTATAAGGTTGGGTAAATGGTCCGGAAACTATATGCGAAACACAAACAACTTTAATAGTTTTGAAACCTCAAAACCAATTGATACTTATTTAATTAAGTATGGAAAGAATCATGGCGAGGTCCTTACATGCATTTATACGGAAAAAAGAGTTTCATTTTGAGGGTTTAAAATATTTTTTAATGTTTAGAATTCATTACCAGGAGTACATTGATCTAATTATCATTGTTTTAAAGCCCCGTATTATTAAAATATTTCAAAATAAAAATATCAGTTTTTCGTTAAACCTCGTAGCCCATTTTACACTTATAAAAAAAAAACGAAGTGACAAGTGACATTAATGGATCTATCCAACTTACAGACACGAGATGTGATTGAATCGTTGTTCTTGCGATATGAGTTGAAAAGCGCATTGATTAATCTTTATTTGTGACCTTTTCCATAAAACGAGAGGTGTGACAACTGTAATGAAGGCTACCGATAGGGTATCCAAGAGTCAAGACAGACTATATATAAACTGGGTTAGGGGCGCGAGCATGATACCCACATCACATCCGCACTGCTCCGGCCGTAGCAGCAATACGACACCAACCATTTACATTGAGGGAGCATTTATTGATATTGTACAGAAAATGTCTACCGGTAGAAGACTAGCTTGCCACTAATATAGTAATCTGTGTAGAAGACGTCAAATTATTATCAAGCTTGTATAGCGGGCTGGTGTCTACAACTCCACGTCCAAGCGCGTATTTTGCATGCGGTATTATCAAGCTTGTGTGATCTAAGTTAATTATGAAATGACATAAATAACATCAGGTTAGGTCTAATAAAAAAACAACATTTTGATTAATGTCTTTATTCCTCTTCCACAAAAACGAACACATTTAAATGCTGAGCTGGTAGTTAAATGTTATCCTGATACCTTGCCCATCCCAAATACCAAACAACTGTCATTATATCATGGGCACAACAACCGAGCGTTCGGCGACCAACTATGCAATTGCAGCAATACTCTAGGATGCCACTACGCCCAGATAAATTCGTTGTAGTCAAAACATAAACATAATACGTTTTTCTTCCCACATGGCGTGAACGTATTTTGCCCCTTAATAGTGTAACGCCCTCATTTCCTCTGATATTCATTTGAGACAGGTTGATATAATTGTGTTTTAATAAATGTCCAAGAGAGTAGCCAAAAACCGTCAAAGAAAGCCAATATAACACCGAAGAAGGAACACACGCAACACAGAACACTAGTACTCCTAGCAGAGATCGACGATCAACGGTAGTCTGGTCCACAGATACTAGTAGCAAGCTCAGCCCCCGACAAGTCGTATGTTTATCTTTTTTTGGCACTACGAAAGCGAGCGAGATAGACATACGACTTTTGGAATCGAAATAGAATCGAAGCGTTTGTGAATAGCTATGCTGGTCTAGTCTAGCACTCTGACGTAGATTTATATGTCAGTGGTCAACAGTGACAGCCGCCGTTTCGTTTTGAAATAATGAACTCCTTTTTAAACTATTTTCTTTTAACGTTATATTTTTATTGCGGGGATATAAAAATATAGTAAATGTCTGAAGATACTCTTTAAGCACCCAAGAGTATAAGAATTAGAATTCCAATATTCTAAAAATCTTTATTTTTTTGTACAAATTCTGCCCTGATTCTTTCTACTATGGATAATTTTTAATCCGAAATAATCATTTAATAATAATAATAAAACCGAGCGCTATCGATCTATAATTCGTACGACTGATGGAGATTGACGGTTGTAATTTAAATGCGGGGAATCAAACTCAAGCATTTATTTCAATTAGACCTTAGCAGGCACTTTTGAAAGTCAGAAAAACAAAGGCGAAGCTACAGTCACAGACACAAGGCATAATAACTTGTGAAAGTACTGTAGTTGCCCATTCCAAAGATTAGATCTCTATGGAGAAGAATGGGCAAGAAACTCCATGACACTCTTTTCAATCAAAATATTGTTACAAGATCTTGGTTACATCATTAATTTTATACATAATTATATGTGAGAACGATGTAGAAAGACGTGCACAATAAGAGCGTCCAGAGTAAAAGATTATAATTACTAATGAATAGAAAACTAACGAAGGTCTGAACTGAAATAATCATTTAATAATAATAATAAAACCGAGCGCTATCGGTCTATAATTCGTACGACTGATGGAGATTGACGGTTGTAATTTAAATGCAGGGAATAGAAAATTAACGAAGGCAAATCATCTGTACACTAAAGCATCGCCATTGTTGTTAAATAAATTTTCCTTCCACAAGGTTAACTTTTAAGTCTACTTGTATTCACCGATAAATTGTAATAGGTCTTTAATTACGAAATTGCCGTTTTTTTCTCACATAATGTTCTGTTTGTAATTTTGACGTATAGTTATATTTTTTCCTAATTCCATTTTTATTGGATTAATTGTTAAATTACGTAACTTTTAGAGTTTAAAAACCGTACTAGTAGTTGCATTTACGTCATAGGGTAGTGTGTCAAAACACCTGTTTCAATGTGGCGTCGGTTTCTTTACTTCAAGTAGGTAAAGTTTTGCCGTAGACTGTGTTTTGAGAATTTAAGATACGCAGTGCAGCGCTGCTTTTTTCACTCTAACTATAGTTTGCAATTACATCATAATCGGTTCAGACGATTCCGAGAAAAATAAAAAAATGTTAGTATGGAAATATCACAGTTCACGAATGGGCATGGACGATCCATACAAATCGGCAATTTCATACTTTAACCCCTAATATTTTTGAACCCTCAAAACTGAGCGCCTATAATTCGAGCTGTCTATAATTCGTACGACTGGGAATAGAAAACTAATGAAGGTATTAGCAAATCATCTGTAAACTAAACATCGCCATTGTTTAATGAAATCTGTCACAGAGACAGAGACCCTGACACTGTCTGTCTGTGACAGAGGAATCTTTTTTATTAAAATTATTTTTATTAACCAATAACTTGTATGTACACTTGTTGCACTTGTATGTGTGCTGTAACTGTGAATATAAGTTGGTTAATTACAACCGGCGTACGTGTATCACCAGATAAATTGATATGGACGAAGCAAAACGAGTATGTAAGGCAAAGACACTTGTTACTACTTGGTAACGAATCCCCGTTTGTCAGGTAACATTTTTGTGTCAAAACAGAAAATGTTCGGGATCGAAGTTGATGAAAATATTAGTCGAATGTAATTAGACAATAATGTGGAACAAAGTTTAGTTAGCCATGTGAAAAAGCATCAGTTAGGTACCAATTTCAAAAGAATCTCGGTCTTAAAATACGATACTTTTCAAATAATTGAACCTTGGAAATTTTCAAATAATACTTGAAATATGCATTACATCGACGACGATGAACAAAGAAACAGAACATATTGGCGTTTAATATATGAATTCGTCGAATTTGAAGTTTGAAAAAAGAATATTCCAAAGGAAATACAACAAAAAAGGTCGCAAGCTGCGAATTTTTTTTTTTTTACTTTTTTCTCCTCAGTAAAAAAAGTCCCATGTAAATCCGAGTACCATAAACTTAACCTCGTTCCACCTTTTGAGTATTTTTTGTTTAATTGCACTCGCCACTGTCCGCTCTATAAGTCTTTTAAATCTCTTTGATTTAGAACGTTTCAGAGGTTACTTTCTGCCCATGAGAAAAGAGCGTGAATTGATGTGTGTAAACTTACATAGTCTCAATGATGAGTGTGTCATCTTTCCTGCTGGCCGTCCTGCCCTCGTTCCGCCGAGAGGGCGTGTACTCGTTGTTGATGATCTTCTTTGTGATCGACGCCGGTATGTACTCGTCTCTTTCTATGTCACTGGCCACTCTGAAGAGATAGCGAAAAAAGCGATAAAATACGTTTGTACTACACCTGCTTGGAAAGTACCTTGATACTTTATCAAATTTACGGTAGAAAGTACGTCATTGCATATCGAACAAATATGCGGGGAGAAAACGCATCTGAGCGGGAGAGAAAAGTGTATGAAAATCCATTTCTTACGTGGTTTTTCTTTTTTAATTTTGGGTAAGACTATACGCCGGTAACCTAAATATCAAAAGCCAAAAAGTTTTTACAGTGAGTTTTTATCTCCAAGTTCGCAAAATGACACTGGCCACTAGCTGTGTGTTGGATGGTGTCGGGCTGGCAGTGCGACCCTGCGGCGGCAGGATAAACAATTTGAAAAAAGAACATGTGAAAATTGCAGACGCCATTGGCGCCATTTTCAATTTGTGTGTTGTTTGAGGATTCAGTTTTCGTTTTTTATTTTCCTCGTAGGTGTAGTATAAAGCACTATGTATCACTCGAGAGAAAGTGCGATTCCCGATCTCGGGTGTTTTAAAGCCCTCGCCTACGGCTCGGGCTTCAAACGACACCCTCGACGGTAATCGGTCACTTTCTCCTCTCGGTGAACAATGTACTAGAATTATTGCTCTTTTTTCAAAATGACTGTTGAAATATTTCTATGTGGGGGGTACAGAATAAAGTACTGAATACATGGTAACTGTTTGTGCGATGGTGTCCCTTTCACCACGTATATTTAATTTACTGCCTTATACCCGCGTCTTCAGCCGCATCGAGATCGGAAATTATCCCAGAACGTCCGATTTACAGAATGTCGAATGGGTAAAAGGTACGGTTTTCATTTATTGCTAACATTTAAAGTTTTTGAGTTCATTTATTTTTATTTTTAAATAATTTAAAAAGCTACATGGGCTCATACTGCTAACATCACTAACATAGTGCTGTTACACACTGCTACTAACATAGTCGTAAGTTTTACTAACAGCTTTTGAGTCATGGATACTCGAATAAAGATACATTTTATTCTACAACTGCTGTAATTGTTATTTTCGAAAAGGCTTACTAAATTGCAATTAAACATAACTTGACTGTATCTTAACTAAAAGTAAAATTATCTTAATTCAAACATACTTAGAGCTCTTGTCATCATCGCTGTCCATATCGCCGAGACTGATGCTATCGCCCCTGTCCATCTCCTGCGAGCTATCGGCCGGCACCTGTATCACAATCTTCTGTACGTCGACGCAGCGCCGCATCGGGAGTACGAGCGCGCGTTTGATTTGAGGCTCCGTTTCGTTTCTGTTTGGTGGGGCCTGAAAGATAGATAGGTTGCTTTATTAACACATAACATAAAATATAATCACGCCTTCAATTCCCAAAGGGTTAGGGAGAAGTGTATTCTACAGCACATCCACATTTCTCCAGTTATATTAAATGAATTAGGGTGAACCCATTGCCAACAACCAGGCTCAAATCCTGACTCCAGACTACTACTGTGAGATTCCTCGTTGAAAAACACATTATCACTTTGCCCGACCCGGGAATCAAACCGAGGACATCATGCTCAGCAGTAGCACTTGCAGCCATAAGACCAACAGCAGCCGCACCGGCAGGTCGTTGTGTCGAAGCTTGGGGACGGCCAAGGTCCAGCCGTAGACATGTTTCGGCTTAATGATGATCATCATTATTCTCTTGCCCTTATCCCAATAGGGCAGATGACCACAAAAATCGAATTAGTCCGTCAGATAGATTTCCAAAAAATATTGGATATGTATTTTTTCTTTTTTCACTTAAACAAAAAATTAAGACGATATAGTGCGTCGAAAATGCACGTGACGTCACTTGTATGTACAGTTTTTACCGACAAGTGACGTCACAAGCCCCCACTTCGATTCGTTTTTCGTAATTTTTTATTGATTTGATAAAACAAAAATACGTACTTATCCAATATTTTTCGTTAATCTAACTCACGGACTAAATATAATCATATTTTTTTAACTCAGGAATCATCCCTATTCATTTGGGGTCGGCGCAGCATGTCTTCTTCCTCCATCCTTCTCTATTACCCGTCATCTCATCAGACGCCTCCTTTCTTGCCTGACCATCCTTTACGTTGTCCATCCATAGTTTCTTTGGTCTTCCTCTACTCATATACGCATCCACATTCATACTCAAAATTTTCCTCACATTAATGATTATGATTATACATATAAAACCACAGACACATTGACTACTACTCCTTACTTTGAGTAAACTATTGTGTGCATCGACGACGGCTCTAAGCAGCGACGCGCGGTCGCGGTGGTACACGCACCAACATGGATAATTCTCTAGTGGAGGCCAGAACATTCCAGGACGTTCCTAACAATAATACTTACATTGAGCAAGCTCTTGTGTGCATCGGCGACGGCTCTAAGAAGCAGACTGTTAGCGGGCGTGGCGACACGAGGTCGCGGTCGGACACGCACCACGCTAGCGCAAGTCGAGCGGCATGGACGATTCTCTAGGACTGACACTCTGGAATAAGAAGTTTCATCTTAAAAAAGGAAGAAAAGTTGAGAGTTTTATGTTGGGGAGTTTTATGTGAACGACTACTGGGCTTTAACAATGCCTTTAGTCAAACTAGAGTACACACGGCAACACATCGAACTATACATTTCCAGTATAACATGGTCTCGTTTTGTATACATAGATTTCCAATCTGCATAAACTGGTTTTGTATAGCTTGAGTGGTGGCGACCACTAAAACTATACAAAACCAGTTTATGCCAATGCGTACCATTGACACTAAAAGACGTTGGAAGTCGTAAAATGCCCCAATGGCTTTAATGGCGACAGCGAATTCTAAGTTGTCAATAAAAACTCTTGATCGTCGATTTTTTCTTAGTTATCGAGTATTTCACTTAGTTTAAATTTCAAACTACTATTTTCCCGGTAAAACTGCATTCGGATATCAATTTAGTACCCAACCATGTTATTACAAAAACGATCACCTAGTGGTTGCAATTAGTTGACATAAGGTTTATTTTCGGTCTTATAGAATCCTGTAAAAACCTAGAAAACTAGAAAATGGATTCAGCTACCTGGACGTCAGCTTTTTTGGGACCGGTTCTGATATGTCAGACACATTATCATCAGATACAGAACTCCTCTTCGAAGTTTCAGGGGGACCTCCAAGCCGACTCTTGGCTGACTTAGAATGAGGCCAGAAGTCTGGCTCTCTTTCAGGTGTAAACCTGAAAATAAACGATTTAATAATAGCACTAAGGAGGATTAAGGTTGGCCGAAGATAAATAGTTATTAGAAAAAATATTTATACGGTGGAATTTTGAGATAGCCATTGTAGCTACAAGAAAAGGGTCTTAGGTGACTTTTTGAGAAATTTCGATGAGCATTGCATGATTTTAAAAAGTGTACAATAAGTATCTAAATAATGCCTAATTTTCACAAAAAAAAACCACCTTGTATACGAATCATCGACGTCGAATCTAGAACCTTGACATTGGTTAAAAACTACGTTATTTAAACTTATTTTAAATATCGAATCTTAACCTCACACAATTTTTAAATAAACTGGCCAACTTAAATAAACTAAATATAAACATAAATAAAATTGAGCTCGTATTTATTCTTACTACCTCAAATTTTTATATTTAACAACCTTTCGGGACTCTCTGTCCTCATTTTTGATTCCTTTTCTTTTACTTCTGGACCCTTTTTGGGTTCCTCACGTATCCCTAGCCGGTCCCTCACAGGCCTTTTGGGGAGTTTGAGCTCTATTTGTGGCAAGGTCTCAATGAGATCTTTTGGGGGTTCTTTAGGTGCTTCTATAGGTTTAGGAGGGGGTGGAGGCGGGGTTGGGGAGATTGCCCGCTCTCTTGGGGGTGTAACTGTTACTGGGACCTCTGGCGCATGTTGAGTTATTTCCTGAAAAAGAAAAATTATAAGTAGTACGATTACTAGACACGCAATTTAGTGTATTTCTATCCTCTCCACAAGTGAGAACTAGAATTATGAGGGAAAAGCGCGTTTACAAGCGAATAAGTGTATGCAGGCGGCCTTCTTACTAAAGTGTATGATCTCTCTGAGTGCCAGAAAGGGATACAATTACAGAAAATTACCAAAGTGAGTATGATTTGAACATAATACACCAGTACATAGAATAAAAAGAACTAAACATACCTGAAACACATCTTCAGCAAAATCATTCATCAATTCCTCAGCTTCAGTCCTAATATTCAAAAAGTCTTCGTCGTCAGACATAGAATCTAGTTGCTCCGCCAATTTCTGCTTTAACCCCTGTATTTTAGCTTCAATTTGGGTTATTTCCTTTATCTGATCCTCTTTTGGAGCACCTATGGATGATACACTAGCTCTTTCAGGCTCTTCGGGCACTGTTTCTACGTCTATCTCTGGCTCAGGTTGTGTCAAGATGGTAGCTGGGTCAATTATAGGTAGTATTGGCCTTTTTAGTTCTACTATAACCGGTTTCTTTTCAGGCTTTGTTTCTTCTTGAGCTGCTTCCAGGGTTATTCCGTGGTTCTTTAATATCTGTCCAGCAAAAACATCTGTAATTGAAGGTTCAGATTCCTTCTCCATATTCATTAACAAAGGAGGGATGTTCGGACGAATCATGTCGTGGTGTTTGCTCTTTCTTTTTAGTTTATGAATTTTCTTATCGTCTTTTTTACGGAGAAGCTTTTCCTTATCTTTTTTCTTTGCCTTTTTTAAGTCACTCTTCTTCTGTTTCTCCTTTGTTTTCTTTTCTTTAGTTTTTCGATCTTTAGAACCAGATCTTTCTTTACTTTTTTCGCGTTCTGCCGTTTCTGTGAAATAAGACTATAATTTAATTTTTGTTCTACTATATTCATGACCGTTTCTTAATTTATTTGGGGTCAGGTTTACATGTCTTCTTCTTCAATATTTCTTATAGCCGTCACCTCAGTAGTCACAGTCTTTTAAGACAAGTTACTTAAAAAGTTAGTCAGAAAAAAGATTTGAGATGAATGTGAATGCCATTCACATTCATACTCACAACATTACCCTCATTCCTATGCAACATATGGTCATACCATGACAACAGATTTCCTAACAAGTTTTCAATCATCAGGGGGCCTAAAATGGCTCCTTTAGCAGAATCATAAGGAAAATAATATGAATTACGTTACAATTCGTAAAATGGTCACAAAATGACAATTCAAAATCGTATGTGACCATTTAAAGAAATTTAACGTGATTCATATTATGATTCTGCTAAAGCAGCTATTTTAGACCCCCAGGGCCACTTTCAGACTTCCTCTTCTGCAATAATACTTACTTAAGGGAGTAGCTACAGTCACCTCCTGCAACTTCTTCAATACTTGGTGAAGCCAGTTGACAAACAACTCGGTGTTGTCACCAAGAAACAGTTGAAGGTCATCTTCCATCTGCGCGCGCGTTCGTTTGTTTGCTACCATCACCATCACATAGTCGGGCAGTTCATCATCTGGTGAAACACAAATTACAAATTGTTACTTTACTTTAGTCCTACGGACCAAATTTTGCTCATGGTTGCCAATCTCAGCGGGGACTAGCCACAATTTCTGTTTTTCTTAGTCTGATGGCAACCATCACAAACAACAGTTTATTGTGCTTTCTAATGCGGTGGAAGTTTGCAGGGTGATATTCACACCATAATAGCATACTAACATAACAGCCCGTACCTACTTCACACTGTTTTTATGGCTTGACAAAGCATTCTGATTTCTTACTCATATGCAGGCAGGTATAATAATCCTTTTCATATTACACATTACATTTCATACCGCATCAAAATCCATTGTGTTGTTTGGCAGAACAATGTGTTCTCACAGACAAAACTATGAGGGACTTTAAATTATAATAAACATCATAGAATTAAATAATTAATAGCAAGATATAGCTGTGGAAGATCAAGACAAAGATGGCCAAACACCTTGAGTGACCGACTATGGAAAATAGTAAGAAGTATCAAAGAATTGTGACCATGTATTGATTACTTTTACTATACAATATCCTAGGCTTCATTGTGATTAGCAGTTGCAAAGTATTGAGAGAGTAACCTTGCGCAAATATCATAAAATGAATCAATCAAAATCATTATCAACACTAAACTAATATTGTTACAATGAAATGCCATAAAAATTCAATTTAATAGTTATGTTTTAGCACTGAAGTTAAGCACCCAAATCAAATTATTAGTAACTAGCTGTTGCCCGCGGCTGCGCTCGCGTTTTTGTCGGAAATGATCCCACGGGCACGTTGTAAATATAGCCTATGGCACTCGGGGATAATGTAGCTTCCTATGAATGAAAGAATTTTCAAAATCGGTTCAGTAGATCCAGAGATTACCCCCTACAAACAAACAAATTTTACCTCTTTATAATATTAGTATAGATTGAATTAAGTACTTGATCTGTATTACAGAAATTAAAAATACGTATAAATTCTTAAGTACATTTTGAGGTTACTCTAAGAATTTTAGACAAACTATTTCTAGGGTTTTATTGAAATTACTAATCAGCTCTTTTCCTACCTTTATAACAATGTTAGACAATTGGTGTGGTTGAATTTATTATTTGAAGTAGATAATAATCTACAGCATATTAACAATTTTGTTGGATTTCGGCTCTTACAAAAAGAGACCTAAATAAAAAATTAGATAACACTAAAAAAACTATCACTGCTCTGAAATAATCTTAATAATGGAGGAATTAATATTATATGAGAACTTCATTAACCACTTGAGAAGACTAGAAGATTTAGCTTACACAGAAGATACAGCTTAACAAAATGATGTCATGTGAAAAATGAGGAAATAGGCAAAATTAATTATGATGGAAGTATTTTTGTGAATCTTTGTAATTATTTTGATTGACTTTTTAAAACGTTTATGGAACATTTTCAATGCCTTCAATGATTGCAAGCATATCCCATAACCAATGCTGTAGGTTCCGCTATGTCAAAGCCATACAAATTATGAGACACCCTGGCTTGTAGTGTAGCTGCAAGTAAACATATGTATTGGGATGATATCAAAAGATAAAAACATTCGGCTATAATATGAAGCCATACCTACTTAATTTTATTAGATATTTGTTTCTGATTTGGGTATAAATAGAAAGTTGTTTTACTTACCAACATAGCATCCTAGTTCTGTCAGCTTGGCCTTGATGGCCGACTGAAAGTAAAATATCTTTAATCAATAGACAATTCTTGTCAATAAAATCAACAAATGCGGAACAAGCCCATTCCTGAAAGTATTCATTTTTACGGCTTTAATTTACGTTTTAAGGCAAAATTGCATTATTACAAATCAAATAAACTAACAGACTTCCTTAATACTAATTTAAGGTTAAATATCGATATATTTTCAGATAATTACCCGCATTTTTTGACCAATTTCGCTGCCGACGACATCCATTTTTATTCGTATTTCACACTAACACTACACTAAATTAATCAAATGCACATCACTAGGACTATTTGTTTACGTTAAATAACACTTATTAGGGATACATTATGATGTATTCCACATTATTTTAATTAAATAAGGCAGAAATAACTCGTACTTTGCAGCATTCACGCTATTCATAAATTTTTCATTTTTGACATTTCTTTTGAAGTTTGTCAATTTTGACAATTCTTTTGGAGGCGTTCTGTTCTACGCAGATCATGAATTATTATTTCCTTTATCTATAATTTTTTCTTATTTTATACATTTTTAAATAAATACCTTTTAAAAAAGCATTTAAAAATATAAAAAATAGATGGCCCATCGGCATCAGGATCAAGGTCCAGGCTGCCGGTGGTCAGGGCTTCAGAGAGAGGAACCGTTTCACTATGCGTGCCGTGTCCAGGAGTACTGTTTTCTGAATCAAGCCCTTGACCCAGCCGAGCAATGAGAGCCTCCTAAGGTGTTGGTCGATGCTCTTTGCAATTTTTCCATTAACCGTAACGACTATCGGTACAATGATTGCAGAGTCCACGTCCCACATGTCGACAACCTCGTGTGTTAGATAAGGATACTTGATTTTTTTTGTCATTCTCAGCTTTCACGAGATTCTCGTCATGAGGGACAGTGATGTTCATAATCATTGCACGGCTCATCATTGCTTGGCGATCTATCACCACAATATTAAGTTTATTTGCTAAAATAGTCCTGTCCGCGATGATAGATTGATCCCAATACAATGTGGCATGACCGTTCTCGAGAACTGGGTCGGCCACATATTTGTAATATATGGTACTTCAGAACCCACAAGGTTGTATTGCAAGGCAAGTTGCTGGTGGATAATCCTAGCTATTAGATTGTGTCTGTGCAAGAACTCACCGTTAGCAAGACGAGAACAACCGGAAACAATAACGATTCACCGGGACGGTGGCATGCCCGACAGATGTCAACCGTACCGTCCTTGATAATGTATTTCCGATAATTGTTCGTCATAATACTTAATTTCATCCATAATCGCAAAGACGAAACCGTCGGTTTCCCCAAAGAGGTCACCGAATCGTAGCCAGGATAGGGACGCCACGAGGTCTACATCAGGCCCATGTAGGGCCCTGAAAAAGCTCCTTGCTCTGCCATACCTCCATGCGGTCATTAGTATCCAAAACCACAGGTTTGCGTCAGTTCTCGTTAGCCAAGGAGAGCGGGGTGAGGCCCTTGTCCACTGACACCACATTTCGGTGCATCCGCACGTCGGTTTCGAGAAAGTATTCCCTTAAGGTTGAGGAGAGGGTTCTCAGGAATATGGAATCCGAGAGTTGAATTCCCACGGATTCCATAATCTCCCCTCACTTTACATGCATGGCCGCACATTTGTCCACACCAAATTCCATCCTGATGGCGCTACTAAAAGTTTCAGTCATTTTTAGTAGCTCCATCAGTTGTGTACTCAGAGGATTCAAGGCCAAGCAAAACCAAAGCGGACTCAAACTGTCACCCTGAAATATTCCCCGCTTAATCCGTTTCTCGTTCCCAAGAACCTGCCGACATCCTGGAGAGAAAAGGACCGTCCGCCACTCCCACACAAGACACCAAGAAGGTGCGAAGAGTTGCATCTATTTTGTACAACTCCAACACCCTCATGAGCCATGTACCTATGTGGCACTGAGTCATAGGCCTTCATAGATTCTATCCAACACGTCGACAGATCCCTCCGGGATCGACGAACCAGTGGGACATGCCGATAAGGAGCAGCTCCTTAGTACCGCGGGATCCATTCAAATGAAATCAAATAATTTATTCGCATAATATGGGTAGATCGATGGTATGAACATAAATGTTACATTACATATTATGACAATAAAGATCCTCATATTTACCATTTATGGTATACGAAACATAAGTGACAGTATACGTGAAAGTTTAAAACAGTGTATGGCTAATGAGGATGCTGGAGTTGTACAAAATAGATGTTTCTCTACGCTCCTTCCTTGAGTGGTTTATGGGGCAAAGGACGGTCGCAATCTGTCGACGTCGACAGATACAAAAGAATGAGACTGATATGATATGGATTAAAAGGGGAATATTCTAATATTCCTTTGAGTCCACTTTGGTTCTGCTTAGCTACGAATACTTACTCAAATATCGTTTTTGAAGGGTTCAGGTCTAAGTCCGTAATCATTTGACAAAAGGTGCGGAGACTTAGGAGGAAAAGTTTATAATCAAACAACTCAGTATAAATCATTGTATATGATGTATATTTTTCCAACAACCTTTGATATTTTAATACATACAATATACACGGTAATAATAACAAAATAATAAATTACGAATCAGACAGTTATTTACATAATAATTTATTACAAATTGATTTTCAAGAAATCCATTAGGTACATACAGCCTACATAATATGGCATTTATTATTGGTAAATTACATACCTACCTACATTGATAGATAACTTATTTTATACAAAATACTGTTTAATCTTAAAAAAACAACTTATTACGTGATTTGGTCGTGGAATAAAATACTTAAGTTTAATTTTATTTAAAACTTTATACATCTTTGGCCGCGAAATTACATGGAATGTAGTTTTCTAGCGCTAAATAATAAAAATTCGGCACTGTTTTATGCAAAACGTGCTTTATTTTGTCATTTACTTTCAAATTATTCTTAAAAATTACGGAATGTTGGTTTTATAAAACTACAGTGTGCAGTTTGCCTTAAACAGGCATATATTTTAGCGCACAATAATAAATAATAATTATACCTACTAGTAGCACTGCAATATGTTGATAGCACACAACCTCTCAGCAAGAACAGTAGTACCTATTTACTGTAACTTACTACTTATAATTATCTAACTATCGAAAAGAAGAGTATTTTGGAAGACAGAAACTTAAGCTAAAATGTTACACTAGAAGTCACCACAGTCAAGTACAGTATTTACATTGTAATATTATGTCTGTTACAGTAACTTGTCGCTCATTATAGGACGGATATTGAGTGATATTACGTATATTATACTTTTAACTTATTATAAAAAAAAAAAAAAAACAACAACATAAAAGTAAGAGAGAGCATCTTTCCCTGCAGCTTTAAAACATTGATCGAGCCAAAACTGGTTAACATTGTCGACTAACGCTTTAAAATCTTTGAAATTCATCATTTGGTCTTAGGTAATAAAATTAACGTGTTAGTTACCCGAAGCACTTAATTCTGAAAAATATACACCTAAGATCATTAACCGAATAATGGTAGTGCTAGGCAATTAAATTCATATAAAATGCAATAAAAATATTTGGTATAAGTCTTGCAATATCTTTGGTACGTCTTAACAATGAGCGACAAGTCGCTATACATTGGTTTGCTTATCATTTCGTAAATCGTCAATCTGGAATCGAGTGACTTTGGACCCTAGGCTCAGCTGGGATCCCATCCTCGGAGGTCTGGTCGGAGGACCAATAGATTTTGAACCAATACTGTGTTGCGACCCCATCACTTGGGGTCGAATGTGTTCAGATTTAGCGTCAATACTTTGTTGTGATCCTAATTGTTGTCCAGCAAGTCTTTTGCCAATTTTGGGCCCAAAGCTGACAGTTTCGGTGGCTGGCCCAATACCTGGGGGAGGGCCAGCGCTGTGAGAGCTGGGGGACCTGGGGCTTATCTTCCGCCAGGGCCGGCAGGGGCCAGTGTGGCCCGAGGGTCGACTCTCGACTCCCCCAGTGACACTTGGCTGAGCGCCGTTTGCGTGTTGTTGAAGCTGTACCCGTGACGCTCGTTCCATTTCTCTAAAAAGAATAAAGGACTAGTTAATTGTTGAATAAGGTTTAACACAGAGTTTGCCAAGCTGGAGGAGTTTAAGAGCAGTCGGCTGAAGATGAGATCAGGTTAATTTTATAATTAGGTGAAAACTGTGATTGTGATCTTGATAAAACGTATTTTGGTGATACGGACTGATACGTGCTCAAATTAACAAATAAGGTTATTGCCACATGCAATTAATGAGACTATGAATATGATACAAGGCGCTGCATGGTAAAAGTTCGGCTATAACCACGTGATTTTTAAGAGTCCCATAAACGATTTATAATTTTGGGTAGATTTAGCGCTTCCTCGAAAATATATTTACATAGAGCTCCTTCTCCTCAAAAAATAAGCGATAGAATAAGACATAAACGTAGTTATAAAAAAACGATGAGTCACAAAAGACCAATAAAACAAGTCCAAAACACCAAAGCCCGGAACCGTCACCGTTGCCAATAGCGCGTTGCATCGAATGATACCTTCACGGTTTGATATATGAGGCGAGAGCCGACGTGCGTTCCGTTTTCCTGACGGCTTGGCATGCGACCGGCGAGGAGGGATACGCACCGCTGGTGAGGCCCGACAGCCTGGCCAGGGGGCAGCACAGGGCCGCCGCGTACGCCGCACGGTACTGAGCGTTCATTATCACGTAGATGATCGGGTTTACGCATGCGCTCGCGTACAGGAGAAGGTAGCCCGTGATGTGGAATACTGCAAAAAATAAATAAAAACAAAGTGTTTATAACACAACCAGATATTGTGACTACAAGACTTCAATGAATTTACTTAACGTCGCAATGCCCTACAGAATGAACACAAGCCTCTCCCTAGATACGGCTTAACGCCATCCTGATTTTTCTGGACCAACAATTACAACCTGTCCCAACCGTACCTTTAAAGTCACTGGTCCATCTCAGTTGGAACGAACTACGCTACGCTTGCCATTCTCCTCTTAACAGACATGGCATCTTCCTTTGACAGACATGGCGGAACCACTCTTTTGCTTACTCTGCAAGCTATGACAGTTACACTAGTTCTGGCAGGGTTCAAAACCTCTTAGTGTTTGAAAAGTAAAGACCAATTTTCAATGGCCGGAATCTTGAACTCAAAAATTTGGTTATCAACAGAAGCAGTTTGTATTTACCAGGGTAATGCACATGATTATCAGCCACCTTCGCAATAGTGATGGGTAGGTAGCAGACGAGGAAAGACAGGAAGATGGCTAACACCATCTTGGTGATCCTCCACTCGTTACGCCTCGCCTTCGTCTCTCTGTTGTCCTTGATTGTAGACCTCTTGTCTGTGCTGTTGTTGAGTGTGCCAGGACTCGTGTGCTGGGCCCGCTGGTGTTCGCGCATTCGCTGTTCTGAGCTGAAAATAAATGTTGGTTTGAATAATGATATTTCACAAAACATCATGCCTGTATATTCCCGAAGCCCTAAGGGTTAGGCAGAGGTGTAGGTACTAATAATACATCCACATTTCGCCAGTCATGTTCAAGTTCCATGAAACAGAGGGCGAACCTATTTCCATTAAGCACAAATCCATGCTTAGGGGTGCTAGTGCAAAATTCCTGATGGAAAAATCCAATACTAGTTTGTACTTGGTTTATAAAGCAGCGTTGCTAAAGGCCAGTCCATTGCATCTATCCGTCATCTATGGGTCACGAGTTACTTCATGACCATGGGTCAAGTTCTTTTAGTGAAAGAGGTTGTAAAATGGTTTATCTTCGCTAAACAACCCGGTCCTTTTCACGGTAGTTTGGAAGCAATTATCATCCAAATATTCATCCTTACATTTTCGTGGGCCTTTAAATGAAGCATTTTATTATAGTGAACTATCCGAATAAAACTTAAGAGCATAATAATATCTACGGCTATAGCAGGAGCAAAATGTTTAATAGTTATAATACAGTTTTGGTTCCTCTTTATTAGAATGTATGAGGGTTAGTGCGTTAGACTGTAATGTAATATCATATCATATTCATCCAAGAAAGTTATGACACCAAAGTGTAAATGGGATTTGTCGCTTGAGGCTAAGTTATGATGAGCAAAAGTGTCGCCTTATCTTCAAGACGTTTAGTCCATTATTTCTCGGTGCTGCTTGTCTGGCTTAAATAGTTTTCTTGAAACGGTTTTCTTCTCTGGTAAGTTCGTTGTATCTTACGCTTTTTAAAAACTTTTTACCAATAACTCTTCTATAGCTTGAGGTTTTTCGTTTCTAGGAGCTAAGAGGTACTAGTGTTCCATAGTTTGGATGGAGGTGTATAAAAGTGTCGTTCTAACTTCAAGGTTTTTAGTCCATTATTTCCGATCGCTGCCTGTCTAACTTAAATAGTTTTCCGATCCTAATATTATTATCTTCTTCTTCAGCTATAACTATTTCTCTGATTTAAACTGTTAGTACTAGACTTCCGTAGTTTATATGGAGCCGATGGAGGTGTATTTATTCATTATCACACTATGCCACGGTACGTGGCTTGAAGGCATTCCGACGTATTTCCTGTTCGTGCCGTTTAATGTTTTGTTCAATCATTAAGAGTGTTTAGTCTCTCGCATAAACATAATAGTAGGTATATGTGTACCTAGCTACAAACTGAATTATTTGTATAGATGATTTACATATTAGCAAGAACGTGATAATATACAACAAGAGACCTATACTAATGATCTCACAGATCAAAACGAATTTTGTTTTCTGTATTATTTTTTTTTCTTGTCCGATAAAAACGACGACGTATATTTTCATTAGTTTAAGCTCTAAGTGTCTAAACTGGATTCTCCCCTGGACAAGCTGATAATGCCAGAAAGAAAACCCACGAAGGCGGTAGTTGAAGAAGCATTGGTGTATTTCAGTCAGGTTACGCAACCATTATAAATTATATGTTCCTCACAATTTTTCAGTGAGCATTCGTTGCCGTTACTTAGTTACCAATACCCTAAACAAAAAAAAAAAAACAAAAGAACAAAAACAATGTTTACCTGTGCACCACCCAGAAGATCCTGGCATAGCATATCAAGATGAGTAGAGCTGGTACAATAAAGGCGATAACGAAGAGGGCCGTCTTGGCTGAGCGTCCTTTGTCATCAGGCATTATGGAGCAAGTTCCTAACTCTGGGTCATAGTCGAATTTACCTGGATGAAAAGGTGATGATTAGCTAAATATTTGGAGTTTCCATTAAAAATGTATATCGAACCCTATTAAGTTCCTTTAATATCGGTCAGAATTGTCTCACACAATATGCCTTCTAATCTGTTATAGCGAAAATTAGCCCTGAATGCGGAAGCACTATACTTTATTTCTTGTATGCACGTCATGTCCTTGTGACAAATAAACATTTATTCTTTCTTTCACTAGTTGCTTTTGGAAGTTTCATGACCTTATACTGTCTGAATTGACTGTCGACTGAATTATAATGCTCATGTGAAAAAAAAAAACTAGTTTATAGTAGTGATAGCCTAATGGTGTGACTGTCGGGCAGCCAAATCATAGGAGACAAGACTCACACCTCCGATTTTTCTGTTTCATGTGCGTATTGTATCATTATCACCTGCTTCGGTGAATGAAAACTTAGTGTTGGAACCAAACCAACATGCCGAAGAGATATTTCTCGAAGGCATGTCAAGCCAAGTCAGAGGCCCAGGGGCGGCATAAAAACTCTGACCTCTGATCAGTTTAGGCACTAAACACACGAAAAAGAAAGAATTCAAGATTCAATTGAATCCTGTTGGAAATTACCCCAGGTCTAGTCGCCACTGGGGCTAGGTAAAAAAGTCTATGAACTGACTGGATGCTTATGGTGATGGAAACTTACCCCATACTCCAATAAGGGTGGGTATCTGCATGCCGTACGAGAACATCCACGAGAACACGATCATGATGGCTATGTTGTGTTTGCGGTACACGCGCGCGTACCAGCTGTGGTGTGCTATCATTATGTACCTGATGGATGGAAACAATGAATGAGTTTATAGGTAATATGTAGCGGTTTGAGAGGAGGATATACTCTTCAGAGAAGTAGTTCATTCCTAATTAGGAGTTTATCAAAAGAGTTTTTAGATGAGAAGCAGCAGATTAAAAAAAAAAACATACTGTCTTCATGCCATTCGAACTAGATAGGAAATGAAGCACTAGATCCAACGGATCATATTAAAGAAAGGCGTCTTGGGGCTTGCGTAAGCGCATTTACATCATAATTAACAGTACGGCTATATGCATCGTAGGTTTGCCCTGCATTCATCCGCAGTGACACGGAGTCAAATAAATTAACCACATAGAACACCACATGAGAAATGACACGTGTGCCTTACGTTCAATGGACTTGGTTGTATTAAGGCATCTCAATATTACGTTACAGATAGCAAAAAGTTCCAAACTTTTTTTTGCCATGGAAGAGGACAGCCACTACAGAACACCAACTGCTGCGATCCCTATAGACTCCACATCCCGTCCACGTCCATGCATCTGTTCATACACGCACGCCAGTTGCAAGTAGGTACTGCAGCTGATCTTTCCAAAGAAACCAATAACAGGTCAGAATGCTTCTAACGTTTACACTACAGGCGTGTTCACTTACATCTGCCGTAAATACGTAATGATCGTCATCATAAATCCTTTCAATTTGACAATACCAACTACGTTCTATTTGTTTATGTCACTGCATCTAACAGTTGCAAGTCCCCTTTTTACAAACATAATCAACTATACTATTTATAGTCTTGATAAATGAACATTGTAAAGTAAAAGGCCGGACCACACGCGATGTAAACGTCGACCTCTATGGTACAAACAATAGCATGTCAGAATTTGCTTTGGGAATAGCTGTCCGCATATAATGTGCAATGAATTTGTGACTGGCAATTAAAAGCATTTGAGGTCAGGCAAGGAAGTATAATATGCCTGCAAGATCTCGAGATTGGGGTTTCTTCACTCTTTGGTTTTGTATATCTTAATACTATCTAGCAGGTTTAGGACAATTGTAAGGTTTTCATTTATCAGGTTATTGTTTCTAAGCTACGTCACAAGGATAGTTTATTTTTTCTTTGTCTTAAATGGTTCCAGGTGTGGTTGTGGTGTGATTTGTTACTGTCAACGTCCCTGGATACAAAACATTCTAAGTAGGTACTGTTTATACTAAATTGATGGTATTTGGTTCTGATCGGAATAAAAATTAAATTGAAGTCATAGGGGTCACATCAGAACTGCCAGGGTTGCGGGACTGTTCGAAAGAGATACCGCGGCCCTGGAACACAAAGGGCAAAGGAAGGAACATGGATGGGTTTTAGTCAGTAAAAGTCTGATACTCCCTCCTGCTCAGCCCAGAGCGGGAGGGGTTATTTGATGATGTCCCATCGGTAAAAAAAAAAAGGGGTCACATCAGAAAAAATCCTACTATATTTGCAAACTTAAATGATACAGCCAGACACCAAGTTCTGACAGGTTCAGAACTTGGTGACATTGCATTTTATCTTGTAACCTCTATTTCCATTTCTGCATTTATAACATCATGCCTGTAATGCCTGAAGGGTTAGGCAGAGGTGTACGTTATAGTATACCTTTCGCCAGTTATGCTCGAGTACCTTGTAATAGGGGGCAAGCCTATTGCCACCAACCGGGCACACATTCAGACTACATGTCTGCTACTGAGAAATCCCTGATGAAAAACCCAATAACACTTTGCCCGACCTCGGATTCGAATCTTAGACCTCATCCTCCACCGTGACGTTTGCGACCACTAGACCAAAGAGGCAGAGGCAGTATTTTATATTGTCTATTTCCTTTTCTGCATTCATTCAAGGCATTAGTGCCATAACCAATATCAATTCACTCGGCGCACCATCAACTATGGTCGTTAATGCGATTAGTCTATTATGATAATGTACTCACAAGGCCAAACGTGAGCAGACTTCAGATAAGCTTCGTATCAAATGGAAAGACGTCTTCAATTGGTCAATAAGTTTGTCTTTTGATTGATACTACGTGACTGTTTGAAAAGGAAAATGGTGGTGTTAAGAGGGAAAATTGTTTGATAGCCTTCTTTTTTATAGGCCAAGGTACTCTGAACTATAAAGATGGAGAAGATATGTAGGTAAGACTCTTGACTTCCAAATGGATTGTGATTGGGATGATGTGCACTCAATCTATGAAACTGAACAATCGTCATCATCACCACCCGCTTATTTTATAAACTAGCAGCCTAATGGGAAGCAGCTGATTACTATATTCTTACTCTTCGCAAAACAGTTAAGTACTACTGGGAAATACGATACCTACCTCTTTGTAGTTCTGACAGCCTAGTCCTAAGATAAGTGTGGGTACACAAATTATAATATTGTTACTTATGTCTGATTCAGGCCTACGTACTGTTTTCTGGAAGTAAAACTCTAGCAGTGTCCGACCTTACCTTCGGTTTCGGTCACAAATCGATCTTCGAACAGACACTACAGTCTAGAAGACTTATGAAACTATAACTTTAGCTTAGCTTACTGACATCGAAAAAGAAGATACGCTTCATATTGACTTATTATGCTAAACAAGACCTTCTAGTCGAAAGACCTTTTACAACAAGTAAAATATAAATCCAAAATCGAAGCTTCATTCACAAAGTTTCGCTATCAACAAATTCTTAAGCAAATTTTTACGTGTTCAGAATACCCATTCAGTTCGTTTAACACAATACCTCCCAGGAGGCTTACCTGTTCAAGGTTATGAGGGCGATGCTCAGGAGGGAAACCCCGACGTTCCCGTACCTCAGGAACGGGACGAGCTTGCATAGTGCGCCCCCGTGGGACCAGGTTCGCGTCCAGAACCCAGATATGGCGAAAGGTAGCACTATGGCGCAGAACAGGAAGTCGGCTATGCAGAGACTGGAAAGGAATTATAATTAGTTAGTATTATATTAGCAGTACTAATGGTGGTGTATGGTAGTGGTTATGGTAGACCCTACTAATGGTCTGGTGAAATTGTTGCATATCATTTTAAACGGGACAATCAAGACCAGCGCACACCCAGGACGGCAGGGAAGAGCATTGTATCTTTGCTGAACGTAAATGCATCCGTAGTTAGTGGTAACAAGATACAGATTCCAATGTTTAGAGATCGACCCCAAGGTATAGAAAGGGATTACCCTACGTGGCTCTAACTACGTATGAATATATGAAGCGTTAAGATAAAATGCACTGCCCCGCCGTCCGCTGTGTGGCTATAAAGTGTTTTAACCGAAGGTTTTGACACAAATTAAACACTCGGAATGGGATCAGCCAGTAAAATTAACGCTAGTATAAAGTGTGCTATGGATATTCCATTCAGGACGGAAACAATTGAGCATCGCCTAATATATCCCAGTCCAAACCGAGCGTAAACCGCTAACATAGCCTTTTCAGTTTACAAAGCTATAAACAATATTTCAATAACGCAATAATATTGATGAGCGCAAAACCGTCCATTTATGATCAAAACCGCGAGGCAAATGTGAAAACTAATGGTGCCGTTAATTTTGTTTGATGATGATTATTTCAGGAAAGTTAAATGAAATAACATGCTTTCATATATATAGATATAGGCAGAAATGTACCTAATAGTACACCCACGTTTCGTGTAATAGGGGGCGAGCCTATTGCCATTAACCGGGCACGAATCCAGACTCCGTGGCTGCTACTGAGAAATTCCTAATGGAAAAACCCAATAGCGCTTTGACCCAGCCGGGATTCGAGCCCAGGACCTTTTACTCAGCAGTGAGACCTCTGGATCAACGAGGCAGTCAGGCAGGCAGACATAATACAAAGTATATCTAAATCTAGATACCCATTGTATATCTAGGCCAGTTTTGATTCACACTGTTGGATATACAAAGCCATTGTCAATTGGTATTGAGGGCCATGAATTAAGCGGAAACGTTTCTGGGACATGCGAAATATTGAGTTACCTATTTGGATGTCAAACGAATTTTGAGAAGGCCATTCATTGCACGGTTTTGTGGGACTGTTCAATCTTTTTGTAAGGTTTATGTATAAAGGGTGTAACAAGACCCTTAGCGAAGCCGAAAACCACTTGTTCTCCCCGTCATTGCGATCATTTTTTTGTTCTAGACCATACCTGGGAACCTTCTAGTTACGGAGATATGGGGGGTCACAGTTCCAACTTTTTCACAAGTTTTTTTAAATACATGTTTTTAATGTAAGATTTCTACTTTAATCACTTCCACGACCCCCGTACTATTCAAAGCAGCCACCAGCACAAAGTTTAGAGTGCGTTACATTGAGTCCTACCATAAAACGTGATTTTTCACCCCAAAAAAAAAACGCGTCCCAGCAATAATTTTTGCGTAACTTTAGGTACTTAGTTTGATGTACAGAATGCTTGGTTGATGGCTTCGTTAAGGGTCCTGTTACACCCTGAATAGAGTGCAAAGGATACCGACGACACCGTGTTCCTTTCGCCTTGAATTTAACATTTTTAGTATAAAATAAGTATTAAAGTGACGATCTATAAGCGAGAACGATGAAGCAACACTCAAAAGTGTTGGATTGACTTAAGTCTCGGAAAAACTTCCGTCAATTCTTTCGAAAATTGTTGCAGAAACACGAAACGCTTTAAAAACGAATGACACTTAAATTTACGCCCTCAGAATGGAGAAGTTTCCTATTATTTTAATTTATTTAGTCATTTAAATAAGAAGAAACTAAATTGTGAGAAAATCATTAAAACAGGTATCTCTTGAAATGGAAAAGTTACGGACTTTAAAGTTGCACTTGCAATGAAAGTGACAATTTTTTACATAGTAACTAGAAATTATTAACGAAAAGAACAAAAAAAAAAGAAAAAATACGTATTATGAAAAAAAAAAACAAATTAAAGAACCGATTTTGATGATTTTTTTTATAGGACCAAACAGGAAGCAGGATTATCCATTCACATAAAAAAAAAATTGTAAATCGGTTCATAAATGACGGAGTTATGACGACGTAAAAAACATTAAAAAAAATACAACCGTATTAAGAACCTCCTTCTTTTGTAAGAAAATTAAACTCCTTTTACATATTTAAGGATCCTAACCTAACCTAAGAAAAAACGTCCAATGATTTTCAGGTGAATTAAAAAAACACAAATTTTCTGTTTCGATCTATATTTTAATTCTTTATTTTTTCTTTTTAATTTTTTTTCAGCATCGCTCAATTTCTCCATTTGTAAACGAACATAATGATGTGTAATTCAAGACAGATTGGACGACTATATACCAGACAAAGCAATGGTCCGGAGGATGTCACTTTTAGTCTGATACTGATCCTGTTAAGGCTTACGATTTTGATAGATGAGCTCCTAAAAGTTTATTCTGTATCGATAACCTTAGGGGTGAAACATCGATCAAGGCAACCAATTGAAGGGTTTTTTGTAAAAGAGGCCCTTTGGGGATCATAGGGTAAATGACTACCCATTTTAGGAATAAATGGTTATCTCAATATATCGACCTCTCGTTTTATAGCCCCCCGATTACATTGTATAAAAGTTGCTCATATCTATAAAATGCATATTGGTACTTTGTTTTTTTTTTATGGAGGAGCTCGATGGTTAAATAATAACAGCCGCTCGGTGTTAAGTCTTCAGGTTAAGCCGCGCTTGCTTAGTTTGGTCCGTGGATGGGTGACCACCCACTACAGTCGAGCTACACGATAACTGACAAATGCTTGCACTGACTGGACAGGTCCACTCAAATCTGTGTGGTTCTTTCTTCAAGAGACCTTCTCAGACACTAATCTGCATAGTCCTCATGTGAATTAAACAAGATTATGTCTGGACTTTAAAAGAGACTATGACCTCTGAGTTTGTTTCGGCTGTTTCTCCTCAGAGTGGTCAGGTACGAAACACCGGCCCCATCTAGTTTAAAAAAAAGAGACGCGTAAAAGTGTTTTTAAAAACCTATTTACAAAATAAACATCATTTATCATTTACATACCGAGTTTCCTCCGTGCCTCGGATAGCACGTTACGCTGTAGGTCCCGGCTGTCATTTGATGATCTTTGACAGTCGTTACAGGTAGTCAGTGGCCCGAAAGATGACAACCAGTCTGACTTTAAGCTAACAGTTGGCTGATACTTTTTGACACGTTTTCGCACATTTCATGCTCCATCTAGACATTATATAATCAAAGCTTAAACTATGACTAAGTTTTTAAGTAGATATCTAATTTGTTGTATTTATATAAGTTAGTCTCACAATATGTGTGTCCTGCCCTTTTAATAATAAATACCAAATAGAAAGGTAGTGCTTACTGCTGGCATATCACTGTTTTTACGTGACGTGGCTCTGGACCTCGGACACTGATAGATAATGTACTGAAATATCAGTCACGTTGTCTGCAGACAGTCATTTGTGATTTGTCGATCCAGTTGAACCAGTCTTACCAAGGGGTATCGTATTACCCAGTACTAAATGGGTTTGGAGGTCAGATAGGCAGTCGCTCTATGTAAAATACTGATATTCAGCTGCATCCGGTAAGACTGGAAGCCGACCCCAAGGAAAAGGCTAGACAAATGATGATCATGTTTGTTTTTTAAGGAAAAAATCAAGTTGTTGTTTTGTAATATGGGAATACAACAAGAATATAACAAGACTAGCTGTTGCCCGCGGGTTCGCTCGCGTTTTGGTCAGAAATTATCACACGTGCACTACAAATATAGCTTATCGCACTCAGGGATAATGTAGCTTCCTATTACTGAAAGAATTTTCAAAATCGGTTTAGTAGATCCAGAGATTATCCCCTACAACCTTTTTTTTTTTTTTACCGATGGAAATCATCAAATAACCCCTCCCGCTCTAAACCCATCCATGTTCCTTCCTTTGCCCTTTGTGTTCCAGGGCCGCGGTATCTCTTTCGAACAGTCCCGCAACCCTGGCAGGCCCCCTACAACCTTACAAACTCATTAACTTTACCTCTGTAAAATATTAGTATAGATAGTATAGATAAACAAGTAAAGAATATAATGTAGTGTAACTATTGATACTCGTATTGCATCATGTATTACGTTATGTTATCGTTCATCTGATTGTTATTTAAGTTTTGTTTAATAATCAAAGCATCATAGTGAAATTACTTTATAGCTTTAACATATTTTTACATAATCTGTAATTCCCAAAGGGTTAGGTAGAGCCCTAATGGTACACACACATTTCGCCAGTTTTATGTTGAAGTCCCATGTAATAGGGGAGAGCCTACCTATGGCTATCAACCGGGCACAAATCCAGACAACGTGGCCGTTACTGAGAAATTACTATTCATATTTTTTACGATTGTGCGACTGGTGAAGTTCTACAGTTGTAGTTGGTACACTATAAGGTTCTTTTATGTAATGATCTTAAGAAAATTACAAAAAGAATTCAAAATAAATAGGTACTCGTATAAACTTCAACAACGGCACTGAACAAAAATATTGAAGAACAAGAACTGGGGTGAAACTCCGTGAAAGATGTTTTTACGGTAGCTAAACAATCATAAAGTTTACCGTGTTAGTAAAAGTTATAGATAAAATTAGTTTCCAACTTTCCCACCTCACAAATTGGTGGATTAAAGCGATTTTCCGAGGCACAACAGTTAAACATTTCGTGGCTACGTTCAGAAAGTTAATGCTGGAAAACTATTACAAACAGTTATTGGAAAACTTTGATTGGCGGCGATTAAAGTACGTTTTAATGTTTGTTTTAGGAGCTTTAATTATGTTTATATCTAGCGTTTAGGATCCAACTGAATAGTTTTACTTCGAAAAGCACTTCGGAACTTTTTGAACATTTCCGGTGTAGACTAAAACTGCTAAGTAGTTTGAAACTTTAATGTTTTTGACTACCTACCTACACATTGCTCACCAACTCAGACATAATTTAAAGAAAATATAACAAAAAATGGTCATCGCGTCACAAAAATCGATGAGTGTTAAGTATGGCTCATCTTAATAGTTATAAAAATTATGAAACAAAAATTTTACTTAGCATAGAAACAAAATAAACTTACCTAATAATAAAAGCAGCGGCGACATTCCTCACTTTAGGGCACTTCAGCAATGCGACAACCGTTAGAAGGTTGCCGAACAACCCAACAACCATAATAGTCCCGGTAACCACCGCAGCAAACGTCAGCAACCCCGGCGAAAACCTGGAAACAAACCAAATTATTTCTTGTAACCAGGATTGGAATACGTAAGGTGTGTCAGTCATTATGGGAGGCCTATTGAACTCTGAATGGACAGGACGTACTGGCTTAAACACTAATCTCTTTTCAACAATGATGGATATTATTATATCGATGTTGTTGATAAGGGACCAAATAACACAGATAAAATTTCTCATCATAAAGTTCGAAAAACCTGCAGTTTTGTAAATAAGATGAAGTTAACATGTGTGTCTCTTGTGAAGTCATGACAATGGTGTGAGAGAATGGACGTGCTCTTGTTTTTTTTTTTCTATAAGCATTAAAACCAGCGTAGCATATGATTTTTGTTTTATTTCGTGTGGTTGGTAGCTATGGAATACATAAAAATATCTAGGAACTTATTTCAAGCAGTATTCTCTTGTGTGATCGATTAGAATCGGTTTCTAACACTGTGTGCTTATTACAGTTGAGGCGAGTCATCAGTTGCCGAGCCTTTTCCCAACTATGTTAGGGTCGGCTTCCAGTCGGAGGATACTCGGTATATTATGTTATAGTGGGTGGCCACCCATCCACGGAACAACCTAGGCAAGCGCGGCTTAACCTGAAGACTTAATTAACCCCGAGCAGCTGTTATTATTTAACCATATAAAACAAACAGAGAACCAATATGCATTTTATAGATATGAGCAAGTTTGATACAATGTATACGGAGGGCTATAGAACCAACAGTCGATACATTGAGATAACCATGAATGTCTAAAGTTGCCTGTATTTCCCGGTATGTCACATGTCGATCTTCCTCAATCATCTTACGCACAGCATCAACGTTGTCTTGGGTGACTGCAGTTTTTGGACGACCTTGACGGGGATCATCACTGAGCTTGACACGTCCACGTTGAAATTCAGCAAACCAGCGATAAATTGTGGTTTCGGATGGGGCTTCATCACCAAATGCAGAAATCATCCGGTCAACACACTGTTTTTGTGTTAAACCACTTCGAAATTCATAATAAATCATCGCTCTTGAATTTTCTCGAGTCAATTCCACTTTCTCAACGACTAAACAAGTTTGACAAAACCCTGTGAGAAGACCGAGAATCTTTTTTTAAATAACTAAATGGTATTCGATTTTTAAAACCAAGGAGTTTTCAATTAAAAAGATTGTAATATGACTGGAACAGTGGAAATATTCTGTTCCCGATACTTTTAGTGCAGCCCTCGTACCCCTTGGTACGAATGGTTGTCAGACTTTCGGGCCACTGACTACCTGTAACGACGATGTGAGCGGAACTCCTCCTTATTTGGGGCGAGTCCTATTATAATATTATTTATAATATAAAACAATGTACCTAAAACTCATAACCCGCTCCTCTTGACTCGCTAGATTTCTAAGAAAACGTTGATAAAGTTAAAGTAGAGGTCTCAATTTAAATGACTGCCATAAACTATTTACCACCGTAAATCTTAGTTTTAGTGTTTGTGTAAGAGCCGTAATTATGTTTATTTCGAGAGTTTAAGATTCGACTGAATAATTTTACTTCAAATCACACTTAGTGACTTTGTGAAGGTTACCGGTATCAAATAAACTATAAACTAAGGGGTAATATCAGCAGTCTTCACAATTCTCTAAAGTGAGACAACGAGTGTAAGAACAAATAATATAAATGAACTAGCTTTTGCTTGCGGTTTCGCTCCCGTTATGTACGGAAACTAACTCACTGGAACGTTTTAAATGTAGCCTATGACACTCGGGAATAATGTAGCTTCCCGTTAGTAAATGAATTTTCGGAATCGGATCAGCAGTTTCGAAGATTATCCCCTACATAAAACTTACCTCTTTTTATTATTAATAACTAGCTGTTGCCCGCGCATCTTTAAAGGTTTTTGTCGGTTAAGAAAATAAAATCGGCCAAGCGCGAGTCGGACTCGCGCATTAAGAGTTCCGTACCATCGTAGTAGGTATTGGTAGTAGGAGCCCCTTTTAATTAATTTTTAGTTAATTTTTATTGTTTACCTAGGTACTGTTTTTTTTTTTTTTTATCTTGGACATCACAGACATCGGTGAAGGAAAACATCGTGAGGAAACCTGGACTTATAAAAGTTTGAAATCGCCAACCCGTCTTGAGCAAGCGTGGTGATCTACTTAGTACTACTTAGTATTACTTAGTACTCCCGTTTACCCTTGGGGTACGGAAACCCTAAAAATCTGTTGTTCCATTAAAAATAGAAATACCTACACGGTCAGTCTTACATATGATATATGATTATGATACAGATTTCAACATGTTTTATGTGATTATTTAGCTAATACGAAGGCACAGGTACACCGTGTATAATAAGTACTTCAATACTTAATAATGGTATCAAAATGATGGAGCTTTAGTAATCTTTATTAGACTAAAAGTTTGCCGCCTTATCGAGGCAGGTTTATGACGAAAAATCCAAAAAAACTTTTTTCTCTTGGTAGGTCGGAGAGAGGTATAGACAAGATTCTAATGAGTCGCAAGATTAGATAAAATACAAAATATCTTTTAAGTTTTTCTCACGAAATCCCTAAGACATGTTGCGGGTAAGTTTGCAAGTTCAGCGGTACCTATAGAATCTAGTCTTTGAACTACGTGGTAGTTTTGTAAAGGTAACATCTAGCATTTTCGTTGCGGTGAAAAGTTTCGCTTTCAAAGTATTTTGGAGTTAGGAGTTAGAAGACAAAAAAGTTAAAAGAGAGAGACGGAATGTTAGACAAAAATCTTGTGTCATATTTTTGATTTCTAGACTAAAGTTTAAATAAAAAAGTTAAAACATTTAAAATTCTTAAATTGGTCTTTGTGGTCAGACCATAAAGACCATTTTAAGAATTTTAAATTTTTAACGTGATTCCTATTATGATTTTGATAAAGCAGCCATTTTAGGCGCCCTGAACACTGTTTTAAGCTTTCACGGTTTACAACTAAACTTATACGGTCACTTACAGGATATCTTCCGTGATAGTTCATTATTTTGAGCTCCCGATATTTCGACGCGCGTTTGCAACAGCGTCGAAATATTGGGAGCTCTGTTTGAAAAAGTAGTAAAAGTTTTACCAACTCTTTATTGCACTGTTCAAACAGACGTAGCATTTTTTTAAAATAACATTATGGTGAGTAAATATTGTCCACCTACTTTGTTTAACTCCGGCAATATTTTCAAAGAAAGGTTGAAATGAAATGAGTCGAAAATATTGCACAAAGGTACTAAATAGTTTACCAACTAGTCTCAAAGATTATCTTGTAATTAGTTTTCTCCTTGTTTTGTTCCGCTTTCAAACACAGAGTTTTTACCAGAAATTTATATTTAGCACCAACTCTAGCAGTTCCAATGTAGTAAATATATTGGAATGCCTTTTAAAACTGTTGCTATTTTCAAATCTAGTGAAGTATTGTTGACCCTTGTATAGAAGAAATTAATCAGCTGATTGGAGGAGACTGTCTTTTAGAGACAGTCTCCTCCAATCAGCTGATTAATTTTATAAAAAAACAATCAAGAATTCGTTTCCTAAGACCTATGGCAACTTCCCATTTTTCAGTAGGAGTAGAATTAATATTTAAAATGATATGAAGATTCCAACCGTAATTTGAACGCCATTACCTATAAACTCTTCATCTGCCATAGGTATCATATTTCCTTTATTCGCAAAGTTTATAGTCGGGGAGCTCAGTCCCGGATATCTTTTATACCTCAGCTTTTACCATATCGTCCATATCCCGTCTACCTATTGAGAAAATAATCAAAGAGTCGCCTGTGACATCAGTTTTATTAAAACATTATTAGAAACCAGCTAAATGAAGCTAGTTTCTAAAGCTCCAAAAATATGGTTAGAAAAATAATTTTGATTAATTCTTTAGCCTGTCGTCGTGTCAGCAAACAGGAAGGGGTCCGAAAGGACCGATGCCTGCTAGGGTTAAAAGTCTGACACTCCCTCCTGCTCAGCCCAGAGCGGGAGGTGTTATTTGATGATTTTTTTTCCGAAAAAAAAGGCCTGTCGTATACGTCTTAACTAAAACTAATATTAATTATCTGTGGACATTGTTTTTTAAAATGAAGCTGAAAAGCCGTTGGCCGTGCTGGTTGGGCGAAATACATTGGGACAGAATAGGACCAAATAATTATTTAAAATTAGCGTTCTAAGTGATAGACTGTTCCTGCTGTTTATGTAGGTAAAGCTAGTTAAAACCAAAACAAATCTGTGCAAATAGATAGAAAAGATCAACAATCCGATGTGACAATGAGTTTGTCATGTCTACGCTATCGAAGGACTGACAACAATCGATCGTTAGTTAAACAAACGACAGTCACGTATATTTGTAGCTTGATGAATTTTGTTTTTAAGCTAAAGGACATGATTTATTTATTTCTAGCTGTTGTCCAATACCTTCGTCCGCGTGAAATAATTATAAAAATATTACTTCCCTATTTAAATCCAATTTTGTTATCAATTTCAAGGGTTTTTTTTTTTTTGCAAGGAACTCTTTTTTCTAAAATAAAAGTACCCGAAGTTACTCCATATAACATCAGTTACATATATATATGCCAGTAAAAGTCCCGACAAAATTGGTCCAGCCGTTTCGGTGATTAGCCGGAACAAACAAACAGACAAAAATTCAAAAAAATGTTTTTGTTTTTGTTTTAAGTAGGTACCTACCGTATATGGCTTAAGGCATTCAGTAAAAAGCTGTTATTTTGAAATTACAAACAGACACTTCGAGTTTATTTATTTGTATAGGTTATTTTCAGCCTGTGTCGTCCCACTAGAGGGTCAAGTCCTCCCTTTCTCCTTTCTAATCCTCTCTGTTTTGAGCAAGTATGGACCCATTTTGCCTGTAGGTGTGAAGCACGTCCCGCCTTAGTCTGGCGGACGTTTTCAGGACCACATTGTGATTCATTTAGCCCACGATCCGTTCGACATGCGGCAGACGTGTCCAGCCGAGTCCCATTTTAGTTTATTTGCTTTTTGAGTGACGTTTGTTTTTGTCGCGATGATTTGATCCATCATATCTGCCTACGGAAGTAAATACAATGAAGGATGAAAGTGTAGCCTTTGCCTAACCAGAGGGAGACTTTAAGCTTAATTATTCTGAAAATACTTACTTGGACAATTCACTGGGCTCCATCGTTGCGCTGCCTTCGTCTGTATAGTTCATGATGTCGTCTGCCATTTTGTATCTGAAACAATTAACAATAATTTCATAAGATATGCACTTAATTCATAACTTGTCAATGTTCTGTATAAAACGTGAAATCCACTAAACATATATATGGTCGAAGTTAGGCCATATGGAACTAGCGAGTGGAATTACTGGGATACGGTGATTATTTCAGACGTGAATCAAATCAAGTCACTAATATTGAAATTAGGCTGAAACTAAAGTAGCGGTGGCCCAGTGGTGGCGGCTCCGATTTACGCACAGTAAGTCGTGCGTTCAAACCCAGGTAGGCGCATTACTTTGTGTAATATATTCCATCACCACTGCTCTCAAAAACGCTGAAGGAAAACATGCATGTCCTAGAACCAAAAATTCGAAGACCATTGTGACGTGGTGAATTATAGCCCATTCCCTTTATTAGAAAGGAGGCCGTGTGTCTCAGCAGTGGGAACATTTTAGGCTGATTATGCTATTGTATTGGTTGAACGTCAAAAATAAAATAGCCCCTAAAATGACGACTCCTTTTATTCATCAGTTATTCGTGTCTATTCCTATTACTCGTTGCATCTGGTCGTGGGGTTACCGAAACAATGCGCCATGACCCTCACAATTAAGACCAACTCAACGAATAGTCTTGTGACGAGTGACTCATGCGTTTAGCTGACAAACGACGGATTCGGAGTAATGGCGGTAATGCACCGTGATTCCGGATTGTTTTGGCCAAGTGTTTCAGCTGAAATTGATGACTTGGAATGTTTGAGGTAATGCGACCAGGCCTTTCTTGTATACGACATACGACAATCCCCACTGGGATATGTCGGTGGGGATTTCTGGAATAAATCACGAAAATGACGTAGATTTTGCATCGCGACTCCTGAAGCCTACGTAAGTTTGGTCGTCATCTTCCTGTCCTTGTCCCATGGTACTTGGGGTCGGCGAAACACGTTTTTTTTTTCTTCCATTCTCCTCTGTCAACCGTCACGCTATCATTTACTCCGTTTTCTTTCGTATCATTCCTCACACAATCCATCCGTCTACGTAAGTTTGGTACTGAGGGCTTATTTGAGAGCCTAACATTCGAGCTGTCAAAATTAGTTCCTCGTACGTTCGCTAGAGGCGCTTTTTGAATTCCAGTAGGTACAAAACTTACGTCGAAGTCAACGTTTACGTTACGATGCAATATGGTAAAATTTGTGCTAGGGCCTCTGTTCTACTGTATATTACTATAATATTTTTTTTTTGGAGATGGCGTCTCGCAGTTCAGCCTCTGAGGTTGGCTACTGCTTAACCGGGCAAATCCCTGTGGATGCCTTAAAAATGAATCTAAGGCCTCCAGCCAGGGGCTTAAAACTATACTTAAAAACTAAGCGACCACCCGCTAAGGGCACCCCCTGTGGGGTACGGGCCTCGGCTTAGGGCGTCGCTGGGGAGGGCAGCAAAGGGACAGGCTAGATCTATCAAGTCTAACCTCAACAACCTCTCTTTATATGAGCTTGCCGTACAATGAGAGATCAGCTTAATTTGGTTATGCATAGCTTGATTGGTCGTCGTGCGTACTTAGGTGCGTGATCTGAGTCGGAACTAACGCCTCCATCTTGTTTTTTTTTTCAATAAAATGGACACAGAAAATTACACAAATGTTTCAGAGCACCCTCCTAACAGTCTCATTCCAGCTCCAAAAGAACCATGCTAACTATAACTAGGCATTTGCCACTCGACCTTTAAACACACGATCAAGCAAAACCAACATAATATATGAGATCTCTCACGCAAATCATATGAAATATAGTCTCATATCGTGTTGGACGGCACTCCTAACGTCATGAGGTCATGCCGAGCCCAGCGAGCCATCAAGCGTGCACCGACATTGTCACATCCGAATAAGCAGCAATACGTGGAGGACATAATACAAAACACCGTAAACATTGCACTGAAGATAAATTGATATATCCGCCATGATTATATGAGTCAGTTCAATTAATCAGTACCGCACAAAAAGGTGGGAAAGTGGATGAGCTCATTTTGATTTGGCTCTGACTGGAGGTCAGACTGTCAAGTTTGGTAGGTCAAGTTTGAATGCCAAATTGTCCATGTGCATTCGGGATGGAAGTCACCGGTTCTTTAAGCCATAAAATGATAATCATTCAATTTGAGAAATATTAGCAGATTAACACATATAGTCTACAAGTATCTACACAGGGATATTCACGTTTAATCTAAGATATAGATATTACTTTAATAAATGTGACAGTAATTTTGTCTTTCTATACGTAGACCATGACCTGGCTTAATAATATACGCACAATTTGATGGCTTTATTTTTTTTCGTGTCGATGGTACGACTTGTTTAAATTTCTTTGGTCCAGTATGTGGCCACGTTAATCGTGGTATCTGTGGCGTTTTTAAAGTGCAGGTGTTGGGACACTTCGGAAACTCCAGTAAGAAGGACATCGTATGGTCGGGAGCACCGCATTCACACTGTATGTCGGAAGGATCTTTAATATCCCATTTTGCCAAATTGTGTTTACAGCGGCCTACTTGGGTGCGCAATCGGTTAAGTGCTTTCCAAAAAAGATAGTTCTATTATAAATTTTAGTCCTGAAGTTGAGAACTGAAAGTACCTTTGATAAATGTCCAAACTAAAGTATGCACTGAACTTTAATTGTAATTAAATGTACAGTTTATCGCTTTGATACAAGTTAGCAAACGATTAAATGTTTGAAATTAGTTTACCTGTGTCGCTGACTGCTGTGGAATCTTTGAGAACACTAGATAAAAGTTGTCAAGCTTGAATAACTTAGCAACAAAGTATAAACTAGATGAATAATGTGGTAGGTAAGTTGGGAAAATGCTTGATTATTTTCGAATAATTATGATGAAATACTTTTTGAAAATAGACCTGTGAAATGGACAGTACCATTATTAACGGTGTCAGTCATTGCGATATTTTTTTTGCTCTGGGTCATACCTGGGAACCTTCTAGTTACGGAGATATGGGTATATACTATTTTTTAAGGTTAAAACTTTACTTTAAATACCTCCATGACTAATTTACTATTCAACGCATCCATCACCCATCAGCACAATGTTTTGAGTGCGTTACAGTTAAACGTGAATTTTCACCCCAAAAAAGTCGTATCCCAGCCAATATGTTTGCGTACGGTTACTTAGTTTGATGTACAGAATGCTTGGCCTCGTGATAGTTTCGTTTACACCTTATGTAGTCAAGAAAGGATAACACAATCAAGAATTTCAGTAAAATCTTTATTCATAAGTCATCTTTTAACAACTGGTACATATAAACACTGGATTTTGTTCAACTACAAAACCACGATGTAATTTACTCATATTGTTTCTTTCGAAGGCCGTATGTTACAAACGTAATAAAGGAACACATGCACTATGTATATGTAAGTAATGTATTATAATGCATATTATGTCATTACCTAGTCATTGTGAAGGTAAACTTCATATACAATGTTGTGGAGGTCTGTAACTGTGTCCAGTGACCTTTCTTTGTCTGTACATTACATTTAATCACTCAATTACATTTTAGTTCAAAATTGGTGACACTAGAACTGTTAACTGTCGAAAGTCTTGAATTGTAGAGTACTTGGACTTAATCTAAAAGTAATCGAATCTATAGGTAGACACGATTCATAATTAAAGTGCTAGCTTTTCATTATTCTAGGCTAGGAGTTGACACTCCAGGTACTAAAGGCTAAAGCATAAATTAATGAAATAATTGTTAGTGTCTTTACAAAGAGAATTGTCAAAGAATCGATTAGGGACTGTACCATCAAGTTCTTAAAGCTGTATTACTTTAATGTCACTTCTGTGTGAGAATGAGAAGGAGGTATAAAGGACGTCTAGCTCCGCCTCTTTTCCGCTGTGAAGTCAGATTAAAACAATACTGGTTTAAGCCGCCATGGTAGGCCAACCAGTAAGTCAGAACGATGATGCAAGTTGCAGTAATCGTCAGTATAACTCATCCATCATCTATCCAGCCTTTCCCCAACTATGCTGGGATCGTCTTCCAGTCTAACAGATGCAGCTAAATACCAGAATTTTACAAGGAGCGACTGCCTAACTGACCACCACAACCCAGTTAATACTGGGTGATACGATATCCCCTGGTAAGACTGGTTGCCAGACATTCGGGCCGCTGACTATCTGTATCGATTGCCAAAGATCTACAAATGACAGCCGGGACCAACGGATTAAGGTGCTTTCCAAGGCACGGAGGAAACTCGTTATGTAATGGGTGGTCATCCATCCACGGACCAACCTAGGGAAGCACGGCTAGACCTAAAGATCGACCCGAGCGGCTGTTATCGTTTGGCCACGGGCTCTTAATAATCAGTCAGTATAATTGTAAACCAAAATGAAAAATTAAAATCTCTACTTGCTAAATACTACTTCCGTATTTCCAGCCCATTTCTTCGCTAACACAAGTGTAAATTCAAATGCACTGCATATATTCACGCCCAAAGAAACAGAACCAAAATGGCGTCTAATTAACGCCAGCTTAGCGTCGCCAGCGCATATGCTACAATTGTTTGAATTGCCCCACACCGCCAATTTGGACCACTTAACAAGCTCTGAAGATAATGCACTCATTGAAACTTTCGGTAGAATCGTATCAACATATTTTTTTCATATTTTTTTGTTTGTATGCTGTGGTTTTTGACAGTCGTTATGGGTAGGTGGAAGTCCGGAAGTCTAGCAGACTTCAAATAAGTGTATTCAGCTGAATTTTGTTGCACTGGAGACCGACTCCAAAATAATTGGTAACAAAAAAAAACGCGACATTGTTTCATTGTTTCTTTTTGGGTCGTGGGGCTTTTGGGACCAGCTTTTTGTGCAATAATTATTTTTGAGTAGTATTTTGGGACCACAAGAAAAAAGAAGTTAAATAAAATAAAAGATTAAAAAATTTGAAAGAATATAAAAAAAGAAAAAAAAAAGATGATATAATATTTTGATCAACAATTAATGAATTTTATACGGCACCAATATGTGGATGTCTCTAACTATTCTCAATCTAATTTTTTCTCATTTTTCTAATCAGATTTTTGCCACCGACTTCCGAAAGTAAAGTTATTTTAGACTATTTTATTGGTATTTTTGGGAGTCTGTTTATTTTCGCAAAAAGTTTTTTGATTTACTCTTTTCAGTTGTAGTTACCACACAAATTCTTGTCATTAATCAATTTTACATTGTAACTAGAACTTATTAAGGACCATAATGTCAACATTGGTCAAGAAGAAAAAGAATCAAACTATTGAACCAATTTTACTGAAACATAAAAAAATAACCAAACTCCTCCTTTTTTGAAGTCGGTTAAAAGCAGCCAGCAGAAGTGTATGAAGACTCAAAGCTACTTAATCTGCGGGTACCTAAAGCAAAAAATTAGGACCTATTTATGTACAGGCTCATTAAATTAAAAAAAAAATCATTTAGAATTTCCATTTCTTCAAGTCAACTGTCGAAAGCATTTCACTTTATCCTATTATCCGAAGCTCCGATATCAAACCGGAAATAATTGAATAAAACAGAGATCGAATAACGAATTTTATTTGTACCAAAAATCAGGAATATCTTTGAGTGAATTTGTTTTTGATTTCCTTTTGTTTGTAATATAAGAAAGCCTGTATTCCTGTGGTTTCTTAGGGCAATGTTCTAGTAAAGCTGTTTTTTCGTTTTTACTTCTATTGTATTGTAAGTTTCTTTCTTATTAGGTCAATAATATTTTCTTTCAAGTAGACTGGCTTCTGAAGAAATGTTCTTAGTTGATTTTCTTCATTGAACATTGTTTATTGTGCCAGTAAACTCACCTATTACAAGTCACCTTTAATAGCTCCATATTATTTCGGTCTTACTTGCGACCACAAGACCAACGACCTCGTGGTCTTGTGGTCGCAAGTAAATTGACTGCTGAGCATGAGGTCCTGGTTCGATTCCCAGGTCGGGCAAAGTTTTATTGGGTTTTTCCATTAGGAACTTCTCAGTTGCAGCCACGGAGTCACTGTGCCCGGTTGATGGCAATAGGCTCGCCCCATATTATATGGGACTTAAACATAACTGGCGAAATATGGGGGGACTATTAGGTACACCTCTCCCAAACCTTTCGTTATTACAAGCGTGATGTTATGTTAGACATAATATTTCTAGCCGTGTCCTTTTAAAAAACTTGCCTTTTTAATGATAAGGCAATGGGGGCTATCGCGTGTGAATTCACCGCTAGAGGCGCTAGTGTAGCGCGAGGTCACTGAAATGTCAGATGTCATAGAAAGTTCACGCGTTGCGTGCTTTTTTATCACGTATTTCTACTAATATTCACGATTGTGGTGTAGATTGAACCATTCCTGATGAATTATGACTTGACTTTGACTTGCAACTTAGGATCTTATTTGTTAGTACTTGGTGGTAAAATGTTTTTTAAACGTTTCATGCTTGCTCTGTTTAGGGAGAATTTTATAAATAAATGTATCTGGAGTTTACACTATGTTGTTATACGTAATAAAATAAACTTTTTATGAAGTTATTGGTACTTTAAAGTTTAAAAACTTTTTGCAAAAAATAAAACCGACTTCAAAAACATAAAAACGTGGAAAAATAACTTTAGCTCCAGAAGTCGGTGACTTTTGTTTGTTCGATTGAGTTTTTTGATTGAGTTTTTTTTGTTTTTGAAGTCGGTTTTATTTTTTGCAAAAAAGTTTTTTTTTTTTTCCTTTTTTAGTTGCAATATTCTACACAAATATTAGTTAAACATGTATTTTACATTGTTAACAACACATTTCATGGTAATAGGCTTATCCCCAATAAAATGTAACTTATATCGTTATCATACCTAACTGTCGAAATCTGGGTGTACTGTACACATCTGCGTACTCCCTCAGAGCATATAAGCGTGATATTATGTTATTATGTTGTATAAATAATAAACATCCAAGCGATTGCAGCAATCACGACAGATTTGCCGTCTATTTTTGAAGAGTTCCATAGTATATCTCCGAAGATCAGCGTCAGATCTTCACCAAATTTAAATGGGACCACCGCGAAACAATATTCTACCAAACAAAAAAATAATCATCGAAATCGGTTCACAATTGGCGAAGATATCGCTGAACATACACACGAAAAAAAAGAGACGACTTGATAACCTCCTCTTTTTGGAAGTCGGTTAAAAATAGAATTATTGACTTGATCATAATCGACGGTGGCGCCTAATTGGTGAGCTCAAAAACGATAGCCCTCATTGGATTCATTCAATCATTTTGGAGATCAAATTCCACATAATTATCTGGGCGATCGATGGTAACACTGAATTTTTTTTTTATGATTTACTAGCACTACGGTAACCTGCAAACAAAGATAAGATATTTTGAAAGTAAACAAAGTACACCTTCACTATATCTAAATTGTTAATCATAAAGTTTTGAAAAGCTTTTAGCATTCAAAAATATTTTTACAAAATTATCCTCGAGGGGAAAGTTTGGCAGAAAATTTTAAAATAAAAGGGTTGGATAATACAAAGCCTAATACTTAAGATTATGTCGAAAATTCCAAGTACAGGGAAAAAATGCTTGAAATATGTCTACTTAAAAATGCCAGAAATACGTCTACTTAAAACACAAGAAACAAAAAGAAGAGTTCAATCAAAATCAAGGATAATCCAATGGACTCTTGATTACATTTTCCAAGTTTTCCTGGAGCTAAAATTTCCACGTAGAACAAGAGCCACACTTACTCGACTTATTTAGATACTCCTTTGAGGGCTATTAGTACAGAAACAGCGACTTTAGTTCCGCGACTAGGAGCCAAGTTTAGAAACTACCTGAGCTAATGGATAGCAATGTGGTCTTATTTTTGGCACGTTCTACTATTTTAACTCGCGTGGGTTTCACTCAAGTTGTATGAAGAACTAAGAAACCTGATAGAAGTCAAAGAGTTGATCAAGAACTTTCGATAGTATTGATTTCTGCCTTTTTTATCAAAATTACTTTGAATTTCTTCTACTTACTGCACAATTTCATATCTATACCTTATCTCACATTGTGAGAGCTTATTTCATCAATATTTATATAATCTTGCTATGTATTTTTTGGTTACTCTCAAATGAAAAGAACGGAAGTCGTATATGTGTGCTAAATACATACTCGTATATCAAACAACTCTCCATGGGCTTTTTTGTTCTACTTTATGATAATTCAGTGAGTTTTTTTACACAAGGTAATGTAGACGGAAACTGCCGAATGTTTTGGGACCGCACCGTCCCAGAACAATACCTGCAATTGTGTCGCTTTAGTGCCTACCCCTCTTTCGTATGTTTATCTTATTGCTTAGAACATTCTGGAATGTTCAAAGGCTACGGCCTGTTTTGCACACTTCCAAGGTCATTGAACTTTTTTGTTGTCTTGTTTAACATCTTTTTCTACAGTCGTTGAAAGTTCTTTAGGATGTTGTAACTTGTGTTCTGTTTAGACTCAGATAATTTCCTTTTTACTTACGCCCTAATTTTGTGTAGTATCTAGTATCTCATCATAAAATACTGGGTTAGGAAAATTGCTTGTAAGGGGATTTTTGATCAAAGTTTCTACGTCAATGATTTTTCCGCCTCTTTCGTTCTTTGAAGGCGAAAGTTGCTATTTTGAATATATAAAAGCAAAGAACATATCCCCGAACTAAAAAATCATTTACAGTGATTTTCAGTGAAATTGATCTCGGATACTTAACCTTCAAATAATTTTTGAACTTTAACAGTAACTGTAGCTTGGACGTCGCAATGGAAGTCTGTGGAAGTTGAAGTTTAAAAGGCTTCTTTGAGATCAAGGTATCCTAGTATTGCTTGTTTGCAGAAAACCTGACGACATGCGACAGTTGAATAAAAAGCAGCAACTCGAGCTTGGTGTGATTTTTCCGAGATTTTAGAAAAACATTATTGTTTCTCACGCAAATATTTGTATGGCAATTCAAATACGTTTTCTTGTAAGTATTTTAGGTTCTACAAATATTATTGTTTATAGAAGCTTTCATAAATTAGGGTCAGTTGGGCCTAAATAGTAATAGTCTGGAAAAGGAAATTATATTACCCATAAAATAAGATTACTTTGGTATATGGATCACATTTTTATGTAGATAACTGATAACTGGTTTGGACCATAATATTTTTTGCAATCAAATAGCTTTTATTGGGACCGCAATATTACTATTTTTTTTGTGGAAGTCAGACAGGCAGACTGCCAGTCTGACTTGCAACTCCATGTAACATATAAAACATACTTTTTTGGGCGGCAGTGTAACAATACTAGTATTCAGCTGCATCTGGCTAGACTGGAAGCCGACTCTAACACAGTTGGGATGAGGGTATGCAGTTTGTGATGCAATTTCAAAGCTTATTGTTAACACGATTATAGTCAGCGGACCATCACCACCCTACGGGCCCAGTATTATAATTGCAGGATGTTGATGGGGTGGGTAAGTAATCTACACTAATATTATAAAGAGGAAAGATTTGTATTTTTGTATGTATGTTTGTAATGAAAAAACTCAAAAACTACTGCGCCGATTTCATAAATTCTATCACCATTAGAAAGCTACGTTCACCCTGAGTAACATAGGCACCGTGCGAAGCCGGGACGGGCCGCTAGTATATGATATAATTACAAAATCTCTAATATTTACAAGATCTCTATAACGCCTCAGCCGCGGCGGCGAGTGTTAAATCCACCTGCTCCTCAGCTCGCGGCCCGCCTCGCTCCTTCGTGCCTACGCGGGTTTAAATTACACTCTAGGGGTAGGCCAGACAAGACTACGTGGAGTCTGTTTTGCAGCGATTAGTTTCTGTCACGCTGCTCCCACAGCACGCTCGCTTCACTCGTTCGCCTTGGCGCGTTAATGGTCACTGTTGTAACCGAACCTAACCCAAATGATTTACCAACAATAGAGGGGGTCTGGCTTTCCGCTGCGCTCCCGCCTTAACCTTCTAATCTAACCCTGCTTTGAATCGGGGTGTTAACCATAACGATGGTATCAATATATATTTTAAACGATAGGCCTAATGATTTTCGATTAAATAAACGTTATATAAAATAACGTAATACGAAATAAGTTTTAGAGTATATAAATGATATATCTAAAGAAATTATATCAACAGTTGGTATAACTCGCGTTTACTATATCTTGTGAACGTTATTGAAATGAAAATATTTCAAATAACTTGATATGAAACGCACCCTGATGGGGTTGCCCCATTTGTACAGTGCATCCGGTATGTTCACGTAAACACACGTTGACTATTTTCTCGCAATCGTTATGAAGAAGTCTGCGTGGTATAGGCCAGATCAACCTCCATCCTAAAGAACACGGCTGCCTTATATTTGGGGCAGTAAGTTTTGACAAACATAGTAGAAAAGTTTATTTTTCTGTTACTAACCTTTAATGGATGTTGCTTCTTCGAAAAAAAAATTAAAGAAAAAAAAAAATTCGTAAATATAATATTTTGAACGCTAATAGAAAAGCTTTGTAGAACTCAAATGTCGAAAGCTCAAAGCTACACACAGTACTAGTTAATATCAATTTGCATACATCATTATTTCATAAGAGGAAAGAGCAATGTCTCATTCATCCGCTAATGATACGTAGGCGTTAATCAGAAGTTCAAATTGTCTTAATGAAATCCGGTACTGAGGAGCTTGAATAAGTCGAGGAAATTAGCGAGTGAGACCTCGGATCGTGACACAATATTCAAATCAACAGAGTCGACAGATAAACTGACACTGTCACTTACGGAATATCTTCCATGATTTTTTTGGGTTCCGTAATTCAATCAGCAAAAGGAACCCTTATAGGATCACTTTGTTGTCCGTCTGTCTGTTTGCCAAGACCCTTTTTCTCAGGAATGCGCGGCGGTATCAACCTGAAATTAATACCAAATACTCAAGTCTGCTACCTCTTGGAGCAATAAAAACATCAAACTTGTATGTCAACGCGATCAAAAGATTTCACAAGGGAATTAAAACCTAAGCACTGTAGCAGGCTTGAGTATTTGGTATTAATTTCAGCTTGATACTGCCACGCATTCCTGAGAAAAAGGGTCGAGACAGACAGGCAGAAGGACAACAAAGTGATCCTATAAGGGGATCCTATAAGGGTTCCGTTTTCCGATTGAGATACGGAACCCTAAAAAAAAGTCACAGCGTAAAAAGTCCTGCAGCTAGTATTTTGATAGGGCCTAAGTGATGCCACAAGCAGATACGTACTTAAAATTAACTACAAGGCCTGATAAGTAAACATCAGCTCATTGAACCACTCTTATTATGTCATCGCTCAGTTTATATCCTTAATTTAAATACCCACGAGATCTCGTTGCAACGACAATTAACCAATTTAGCGCGACAATAAGTGGATAATGTCTATTGTTCAATCGAGGAAGCGCCTACGCGTTGCAGATAGTTCTTTTAGAAAAATAATACAAATAGTGTGATGGTTTGAGATCGTGAGCAATTGGAGCATTAATTATTTGTGTACTATGCTTTACCTTTGCTCTCAAAACTGCTATGTCGTATGAGCACAAGAAACATAATTATGTCATCCACCACCAGCATCAATCCGTGTTGGATCCGTGTTGTCGATTAGAGCCACCTTTCCCGGAGAGGAGGCTTGTGTAATCTGTACTTAATATTTTATACTTAGAAGTAAAGTTTGTGAGTCTGTGAGGTTGGGGTAATCTCTGGATCTACTGAACTGATTTTGAAAATTCTTTCACTAATAGGAAGCTACATTATCCCCGCGTGCCATTGGCATTCATTAATTTTATTAATTTTCATTAATTCCCGACTAAAACGTGAGCGAAGCCGTGGGCAACGGCTAGTGAAAAATAACACTGAAGTCAATTATTCTTTGGCTGATAATATAATCAGCACTTTTTGAATGTTAAAATTTACAAGAAACAGTTCCTCAAAATGCCCACCTCTGCGCCACTGTTTCAGCTGTGATGAAATTGCCGAACAAACTCCCCAGCAACACATCTATTTAATAGGTTAGAAGAACCTGATTTTTTACAATGGTAAGTTATGTAAACATGAACGAAGAATAAATTAAATTATTGTTAAATCGACGATGATATACCAATACCTCCCAACTACCTTTTTTTGGATTTTTTGTTTTTAATGTCAATCGACTTAAAATGCTATTTCGCGTACTGGCAAAACCTCTTATCATGATAATTGAACTATTTAGCCCATTAAACACTAATAGACATAACTAAATTATGAGACGCTAATTTTGCTGTGAATACCTTTTTACTTTAAGTAAAAATATCTACTATGGTATTGTATTGAAAATTTCTAAAAGATATTGCTCCAAACCTATCTATTATAATTGTGCGTGGTCTATCTATCTGGCGTCTTGACAGTTCAGTTCGAAATGAGCGATTGATTAAAAAAAGACTAAACTACTAATAAATAAAACTAAAATTTTGATGTTATTTATTATTATTAACTAGCGACCCGCCCCGGCTTCGCACGGGTGCAATGTTATACATAATTATAAACCTCTCTCTTGAATCACTCTAACTATTAAAAAAACCGCATCAAAATCCGTTGCGTAGTTTTAAAGATCTAAATCTGTCACTATGTAAATAAGGACAGATAGCGGGAAGCGACTTTGTTTTATACTATGTAGTGATGATACCTCCTATGATGCCTTAAATTTTTCATAATAGCTGAAACCAATACCTCCTATCTCATTCTAACTCTGTAAATGGTAGTTTTAAGGTGTATCGTCTACGTTACATTACATTGCAAAATTTTCTATTGAATAATGTTAAATAACAATGTTTTATAACATGTTATGATTCAAGTGTGGATCCACCTTTAGAATAAAAAAATACTTCACACCATATTTCAATTCCAATAATAAGATTATTAAAATAGATAAAACCGCGACATTTATTAAAATAAAAAAGTGAGACGTTTTTTTCGTCACCTGTAAAGTTGCAATTTTCGAGATATTGATTGTTCGTCGTTGATATGTCAGCTACATGCCAATATAAAGATAAATAATCCTCATAGTGCCGATTATATTTCTGCTAAGATCAATCGATTAACTAATATAAAGGGAGGTGCAGCATCATCCTTGTTGAGCTATTCGAAAACTGATCCATTGAACTTGCTGCAGCTGATAAAAATATAAACAGTCATCTGTAAACAATTACGTTTTACTTTATTGTTTTATACTGCATCTATATATCCTAAAACACATATATTGAACTATAGAATGCGTATAGGTGTTCTGCCAGCGATAATGATTGCTTTAGTACCAATTTGTCGGTCGTTGTCCGCCACCTACACTGATCACAGATAATGTCCCCTCTGTTATGAATCAGACAATAAAGTAATCTTTGATTTATGAGCGTAGGAAGAGAACTGTTATGGGCACGCTTCGTGTCATCCGACCCCGGATTTACACTTACCGCCTGGCCACGAGTTAAGCTCAAATCGACATGCGTATGGCAGCAGTGGCTTAGGGAGACAATCAATGAAAAAATTTGCTTAGAGCATGCATTACTGCGACGCAATGGTACGTACTGGAGGAAAAACAAGTAATTAACGCGCGTGTAGCTTGACGCTTCTCGCATGGCATGGGGTAGTGGACAGGGCATAAGCTGGTGGCCAAGTGGAAACGTTAAATTGATTGCGTCCTGGGGCTTCTGGCAGGTAGCAACAGAAAGTAGTAAGTGAATATGGCTTGCATTGTCCGGATTTGCTGCCTCGTTGGGCTATAACAAACGCTATCGCTGCGGTTCAAGCGGTTCTATGTTCCCATTGGTCTGGAGACTGAATTTGTGCCTTAGTAATGGCAATCACCCCGCCCTGTAATATAGTAATTTTAAATAACATTTATCATCATCATATCAGCCTGGAATCACCCACTGCTGGGTAGGCGTTCAATTCAATTCAATTCAATTCAATTCTTTATTGCTTATCACATGTGTTTACAAGTTCTTAAAATTAAAATAAGTTCACATGGGGGTCCATGTGAACTTATTTTAATTTTAAGAACTTGTCAGGGTTGTCGGGCACAACAATTTATAACATTAGACAGAGAGTAGCATTTAAAAATTAGAATAATAATCAAAATACAATCATGCCAGCGGGTAAAATAAAATGTCAATAAAATAAAATTAGAGTCAAATATATCATGCCATTAAGATAATAATCAAAATACAATCATGTCAATAGCTAATAATCAAAACAATATGTCAATACAATAAAATAAAAATTAAAGTCAAATACAATTCATATCGTTCAAATTATAATCAGAATGCAATCATGTTATAGTAAGAATCAAATACAAAATGTCAACAAAAATAAAAATAAAAGATATTAAAAGTCAATCCGTTCTAAGGTCGTCATTAAAAAAATCATTCAATGAGTAATAACAATTTTGGAGTAATAGATTTCTGACTCGTTTTATAAATATTTTATCATTCTCTTCCATTCTAATGTCATTAGGAATCTTGTTATATATTTTTATTGATGCAACGTAAGGGCTAGTACTGTGTAATTTTAGTTTTGATTGGGGCATTACGAGCGTGTTTTCAAATCGTGAACGCGGTGCATATCGGCGGGGCTGGTCAGAGATTTTAATAAAGAAGTCTGGATATTGTCTCACAAATTTACAAATTTCTAGAATATAGATCGAAGTCAGAGTTAGAATGTCCAGTTTCTTAAAATGTGGTCTACAACTTTCGTCGTTTTCGATATGGACCAATATCCTAACACATTTTTTCTGCATTATAAACAACTCATTTACATCAACGCTATTCCCCCAAAGAATTATTCCATACTTAAGCCATGCGTATGCGTAAGCGTAGTAAGTGGATAGGGCAGTTTTTAAGTCTGTTGATTTTTTGAGCTCACGTAGTGCATATATAAAACTAGATAACTTTGATTTTATTTTTTGTATGTGAGCTTTCCATGTCATATGAATGTCTAGCTCCAGACCTACAAGGTAAAAGTGTCTACACATTCCACCCTGACACCCTCAAACGTAAAATTTATATCTAGTGGTTTTTTTTGATAAGGCCTAAATTGCATAATTTTGGATTTTAAGAAGTTTATTTCTAGGTTATGGTCTTTCATCCAATTTTGTATATTTAACATAATATTATTTAAAGTGTCATGTAGGCGTTGAGAGTCATTACAGGAAGTCATTATTGAGATGTCATCGGCAAACAGTACGCACGATTCCGTCATAATTTTGGGGAGATCGTTAATATAAATCAAGAATAATAAGCACCCTGTCACACTACCTTGAGGAATTGAATTTTTAACGCAAACCGCATTTGATCGTATTTGGCTGAGTTCCCCAGTGTCATGATTCCAATGGTCAATTTCTACGAATTGTTCTCGGTTTTGTAGGTAGGATGCGAACCATTTATGAGCTATTCCTCTAACACCGATTCCATATAGTTTGTCAAGTAGAATATTGTATAGTACCTTATCGTAAGCCTTTGTCATGTCAAGTAAAATTCCAATCGCATATTTTTTACTATTTAAAATGTCAAGTATTTTTTGTGTAAATTTATATGTTGCTAAAATTGTGGATCTTTTTTTCCGAAAACCATTTTGAGAGTCATCGAAGATATGAAACTTTTCGCAGAAATTATTCCCTTTCTTCTGCCATACTTCCCGGTTCTGTGCGTCTCTTATCCAGGTATTTCCCGCGACTTTGATAATATCGTCGACCCAACGAGCTTTAGGACGGCCCTGGTTTCTTTGGCCTTACCTTGGTCACCACTCGGTCAAAGCTTTGCTCTATCGGCCATCTCCGCGTCTAGCCAGATGTCCTGCCCAGGTCCATTTGAGGCACACCACATTACTGGCGAAAATAGGGTTCACTTCAGGGTACCTCTCTGTCGAGCCCATTGGCGATTAAAGCATATTGTAACATTTTGTCTCGATGTCACTCAAACACATACCTACCTACATTTGTATTAGTGATAGCAAGTACTGATTCTGATTTCTACTTTTCACTACAAGTGCGTAGCTTCAGCATAACAATGTTACATCACATCGCGCCTGTATACCCCGAGGGCTAGGCAGATGTCTACATTACTTTATTCGCCAAAAGGGGTGAGCCTTTTGTCAGAAACCGGTTCCAAATTCAGACTTTGGGCGCTACTGAAACCTAATATACAAGGTTAAACAGGACCCTTCACGAAGCCGTCAACCAAGCATTATGTACATCAAACTAAGTAACTTTATGCAAAAATTATTGCTTTGGGGTTATGATTCACGTTTTACGGTAGGACTCAATGTAACGCACTCAAAACATTGTGCTGATGGATGGATTCAAAATCAAAATCAAAGCATTTATTTCAAGTAGGCCAGTTACAGGCACTTTTGAACTGTCGAAACAAAGATAACAATGAAATGTAGCTACAGTCCCAGTCACAAGGCATAAAAACTGTGAAAGTACTGTAGTTGCCCATTCCCTAGCGTAGATCTCTATGGAGAAGAACGGGCAAGAAACTCCATGGACACTCTTTTAAATCAGCATATTGTTACAAAACCTTGGTTACATCATTCATATTGAGATGGTACATTATGTGAGAACGATGTAGCAAGATGTGCACGTTAAAAGTGTCCATAGTAAAAACAAAAAAGACAATTAAAAAAAAATTAAAATAATTAATTCAAATAAGCCGTGGCAACTAAGAGATGACCAGCCACAACTGACAGCGCCCGAATTGAATAGTATGGGGGTCGTTTACATTAAAAACATGTTTTAAAAAAAAAAAACTTGTGATAAAGTTGGAACTTTGACCCCCAATATCTGCGTAACTAGAAGGTTAGGTATGGTCTAGAACAAAAAAATGATCTCAATGACGGGGGCAACAAGGGCCTTTCGGCTTCTATAAGGGTCCTGTTACACCCTTTATATGTACCTATATTATTCATTTATATTTAAGTCGTGTCTAATGCAAGTTAGTAGTAATGTATGTAGTTATGTAATGTGTTACGTTAAATTACGTAAGTCGCCTATTGTTGAAACGTTCCATAATACAATAAGTTGACTTTTTCCTTCAGATAAATTATAATCGTAGTAACCACAATTGGGTTATTTCCACAATAAAGTAAAACTAATACAGAATTCAATTCAATTCTGTTGTCAAAAACTATTTTTTTTTTCTTTTGTGTACAAATAAAACTGTGTAAAAAAAAAGTCTATGTAAAAAATTATATTGATGTGAACAAAATAATAAGTACATGCATAATTTCTATTGTAATTTTGATGAATATTATCACGGTTTATGCACCATCTCTTCCTACCAATTTGTACGCCGTACTATTTCATTATTAACTTGCATGCAATTCAATCATGTACACCATGGTTAAACAAATAAATTGTACTTACTTACTTACCTACAAAATAAATCTTCTTCCTACTAATATTATAAATGCGAAAGTTTGTTAGGATGGAGGGATGGATGTATTTTTGTTACTCTTTTTCATGCAAAAACTACTGAACGGATTTGGATGGCACTTAGCACACAGCTAGTTTATAGCCTGGAAAAACACGTAGGATACTTTTTATCCCGGTAATGTGATCCCGTGGGACAATTATCGAAATCCACGCGGGTGAAGCCTCCGGCATACGCCAGTACATCAATAAATTAAAGCTACGAATAATACTTACGGAATATTTATTCGTTCATTTAAAACGAGAAGTTTATTCATACTACAATTGCTATTTAGTTTCCAAACATGTAAACAAATGTGTTTTTGGAAAAACAACTTTATAACCCATACACAAAGTTGTGATTAATTTAACCAGAAATAACACCCATTGGAAACAAAGGTTGTACAGACTTTAGATATAAACACGATCTTCATTAGATGTGAATCGTACTGTAACATCTAGAGAGTTTCAGAATTGTTTATAAAAACAATATTTTTTACTAGATACAGACAGAATTTTAATGTTCAAGCTTGTTAGTCATGGGGCGACAGTCATTCGTGTTCACAAGTTATGGGTTTCACTTTAACTTTCGTTTAGCAGACAGCTTTTTTTTTCGAAGTCTTCTATGAAAACAAAAGCGAATCAAAATCGCTCATCACGTCATTGTACAGACGCCAGCACATCAAGCTACTACAATCTGTCTTTCTTTATTACATTTTCAACTTTATCGGTAAAGTATTAGGGTTCAAGGTTGATTGGGAAATTTTCACAGTTTCGTGTATCATCAGACCCACCAGTAGGTACCTACGTCTACAAAGGGATACTTAGTAATTATACAGGTAAATCCCAAAAGGTAATTTAAACTTAGGCATTACTGAAATATCAACCACAAACCTTGTCACGGTGAATTTTCCAAAGTTACATGACCAATAACAAGTTATGTAATGCATTAACTAAACAGTCCCACTGTTCAGTTAATGCATTTGTAGAGTAACAAAAAAAAAAAAAAACAAGTACAAACATTTTGTACATGTTATGCACCCACCAAACTGCGTAAACTAACTTTAATGTAAGTAACTATGTCAAAACGTAACTACGTAAACTAAGTGTAACAGTTTGTCGGCGGGATTAAGTTGCGCTCGTGTGGTTATTTACTCAAAAAACCATATCAGACAAGTTACCTATTTGCATGGTCCTCAAAATGACTTGACTTAAATTATTATGTCTAGACTTTAGAAGAAACTGTGGCCTTAGAGGGTTATCGGTGTTTCTCCGAGTCGTCGGATAGGAAACAGCAACCCCACCAGGTTTTAAAACATAATTTGTTTTTGACGTGTCAAAGTGTTTTATACGGCTTATGCCCGACTCGTCACTGTTCCGATTGGTCACAGTTTTGTTTTTTTTCCATACAAGAAGTCCCGATTCGTCATCATAAGGAAACAAATTGCTTTGTCATCATAGTAATATTTACAAAAAAAACGCCTAAGTATGTGCTTTTCCAAACTTTCATGGATTCTCCTCTATTTTTAATCCAAAGGGAAAAGCAAAAATGAAGTCTTCAGAAAAACTATTCCTATTAAGCTAGTACTTAAAGCCTTATTTGCTTTAAAACATTTGGTTCTTTCTTTTTGTCTGTTCTTAAACGAAGACTGCTCTCATTAGCTAGCTTATTTTATGTTAAACCGCCTTCCAACACTTAGAATAAAATAAAGGTAAATAATATGAAGAGAACGTTTTTGCATTAATTTTAAGGCTTCAGGATAAGCTACATTATCTCCAGGTACTTAAATTTGAAAAATATATAATAAACCATTTCTTTCTGCAAAGAAAAAGGCTTTGAAAAAAATGCAAATTTTTGGTCTTTTGCGGCGGAAATTTCCTTTAAAATACTTCACCCGTACTTTTATGTTTGCATAATTTACAATAACATGTTCTACAGTAAAATACAAGGACAATACAAATGATTTATTGTTACATTACATACTCTTATTAGGAGGTTTATTAAAAGAGGGAAATACCTAAATTAAATAATATAATAATATGAATTATATAGGTCTACACATCTACACTAATATTATAAAGAGGAATGATTTGTATTTTTGTGTGTATGTTTGTAATGAATAAACTCAAAAACTACTGCACCGATTTCAAAAATTCTTTCACCATTAGAAAGATACATTCACCCTGAGTAACATAGGAACCCGTGCAAAGCCGGGACGGGCCGCTAGTATATAATACACACGAGTAAGTATCATTACGTACATATATCTAACCATTTGAACAAACATTAATATTCATAGTTGCGGTAAGTGCCTACCGATACGATTATTACATAGCCTACGATGAGCGAGTGTAGGGTACATAATAATGAGCAAGAGGTTCTATTGGCACTACCTAAACGTATCCGTAAAGTTTGAGTGAGTCATCGTGACCTTAAAATAATTGAAAGTGTTTCCGTCATAGGATGACAAAATGATGTGGTTTCTACCTACCAATTACTCGATACTCAATTCTTGTTTTAGACCTTGTGAGCTATTATGAGAAAAAAAAACGGTGATGCTCTTAAATCAAAATATTCATAGCCGATTGACGGATTCTTAGACAAAAACACGTAAATGAATATTGTTAAAAGATAACTAAAAAAATCTTGTTCTGTTTTTTGTCAGTTGGTACTTTTTTTCAAGTTTCAATAAATACAAAATTTCAGTATTGCCAGTATTACACATAAACTGTCACTTACGGTATATCTTCCGTGATTGTCGTGTTGTAAGTGACAGTTTATGTGTAAGCGTAAACCGTGAAAATTTAAAACAGTGATTGCCAGTATTTATTGAAAATTGAAAAAAAAAGCACTAACTGTAAAATTAAACAAACTTGATCATCAATAATCTTAACAATTCACTAAACTAAGACCATTATAATGGCAAGACACGTCGAAATGACGAGTTCCTGATGACTCACAGACTCAATACTCGCTCGCTACCTGAGCCGAGAGAATGTGTCTGAGTCAGCAACTGATTCACGCCACCGTTGGGAAACTGACGTAAACGATTTGCATGTTAACTTGAGATGTTGAAGACTGGTTTATGTAAACATTACATGGTCACCCTAACAGGGGAATGTAACATGCAGATTTTAAGTAATTTTTGAGTCACTGTGTTTTGACGTACTTATAAAAACAGCGAAGCGACATCGACACCTGAATAAGTGCCTTAACATTACAGCAGTGTTGGAATTTCAACTCTCCGAGCTTACCTGAGCATTGAAAATCCAATAGTTTACTTTTACTGACCTAGTGTTTGTGAAAACGGTAATTGAGTATTTTCACAATGTGTATTTATATTTAACGGAATATGGCCCAAAACATAACTTTTAAATAATCAGAACTTGATATGAAATCACTACATAGTATAAAACAAAGTCGCTTCCCGCTGTCTGTCCCTATGTGTGCAAAATCTCCGCAACGGATTTTGATGCGGTTTTTTTTTAATAGATAGAGTGATTCAAGAGGAAGGTTTGTATGTAAAACATTGCACCCGTGCGAAGCCGGGGCGGGCGGGGGGTCGCTAGTAGTTTATAAAAAATCTTTTAGCAAAATCGGAGTCTGGATTTGTGCCCGGTTGATGGCAATGGGCTCGTCCCCTATTACATGGGACTCACACATAACTGACGAAATGTGGGTGTACTATTATTAGGTACACCTATGCCTAACCCTTCAGGAATTACAGGCGTGATGTCACGTTTTATGTTTTAGCAAAATTTTGTTTCCCAATTTGGCAAGTAAGTATTTTGTCCTTCTATAATATCTGTGTAACAAACATTTTTCTACTGAATCAGTATAAGCTACTACAAAAATCAAATCTTCTAGACCATGTAGATAACTCCTTATTTGCCCGAACATTTCCGAAGTAAGGGAACCGATGTTATCAAGCCAAAACAAAATACGAAGATCGAAAAAAACAAGATTCGGATAACCACCAAACATCTTTTTCCTTGACCGAGTTTCACTCTCAAAGAGGTTACGAGATCGCTTCGATACTCAAGGGACTGATCCCAAAAAGTTCTGTAAGTAGACCCAAGACGTTGGTCATTTTCCATTGATATTGTAGCTACGGTACATCAAAGCTATTCTTCTAAGAAAAATAAAAAAAACTTTTTTTTTATTTTTCCATTTTTAGTTGTAATATCCTATACAAATATTTGCTATGCATTTAATTTAGATTGTTAGCAATACATTTCATGGTAATAGGCTTATCCTCAATAAAATGGAACTTAAGTGCAGTAATTATGTATATACACCCTCAGAGCATACAGGTGTTATGTTATGTTACGATATTGTATAAACAATAAACCTCCAAACGATTGCAGCAATCACGGCAGATTTGCTGCCTATTATTTAAGAGTTCCATTGTTTATTTCCGAATATCAGCATCAGATCTTCACCAAATTTAAACGGGACCACCGCGAAATAATATATGCTTCTAAACAAAAAAAGAATCATCAAAATCGGTTCACAATTGGCGAAGACATCGCTGAACATACAAACAAAAAAAATTCAGGCGACTTGATAACCTCCTCCTTTTGAAAGTCGGTTAAAAATGTGGCTATAATCACAGACATATAAATAGTATTACTACTATTTATATGTCTGTGGCTATAATATTATTTTGTCTATGATTTTTCTAGACTTACGTTTTCGATTGGTTCATATATGTAAGTAAAATAAGGTCCACGAAGACTAAAGCCTGGAGACTGCCTCGTTGGTCTAATGTTCGCAAGCGCGACTGCTGAACATGAGGTCCTGGGTTCGATTCCCAGGTAGGGTAAATTGGGATTTTTCATCAGGATTTTCTCAGTAGCAGCCACGGAGTTTGGATTTGTGCCCGGTTGATAGCAATAGGCTCGCCCCCTATTACATGGGACATAAACATAAGTAGCGAAATGTGGGTGTAGTATTAGGCCTCTACCTAACCCTTTGGGGACTACAGGCGTGATGTTCTGTTATGTAAATAAGGTCCAACTTCACTGATATCGGTTATCAAAAATACATCGTGAGGAAACCTGGATTATTTCTAGAATAATATCAAGTCGGAAATCGCTAATCTACCTCGAGCAAACATGTGACCAACGGTCATTAACGTCTTCTCTGTTTGCGAAGAGACCTTTGCCCAGCAGTGGGACAGTAATAGGCTGGGATTATAAGTAAGGTCAAGAGGACACCGGATAAATGTCATACATAAGGTATATTTACAAAGGACAATAAATGTTAAAAGGGTAGCAAATGTGTGAAATTTATTGCAGTGGATGACGGAGATAAGACTTTTAAGGTTATGCGAGAATTTATGATGATGACTCCCATATTAACTTAACCACACATTCATTATTATGCCGATGGTGTCGAGGAAATGTCGTCAGTGGGTGTTGCAGGTAATGTATTTGATGATCTGCCGAAATATCTACTAGAATTGTGTTTTGTTTTGTTTTAAAACAAAAACACAATAGCTTAATGGTGTGACCGTCGTTGGGCTGCCAAGTCATCAGTATACAGTTCGAACCCAAGACACGCACCTCTGATTTTTCGGATTCATGTGCGTATTGTACAATTATCACTTGCTTCGGTGAAGGAAACCATTGTGAGGAAACCAGCATGCCTGAGAGACATTTTTCGACGGCATGTAAAGGCAGGTCAGACGCCCATGAGCTGCATAAAAACTCTGACACCAGGTTAGGCACTAACCACACGATATAGAGAAGAAGAATTATGTTTTTCCTGAAATACATGTTTTAGCTTCATATAACAATGCTACTTAGAAGTTTGCTAGAATCAATCAACACAGCCTAACGTCCACTAATTAAAATAGTTATTTTCCGTACAAAGTCTGACCCACGGCCACGGTCCATCTAGCTAGAGGCGTAACACTAAGCTAGAATACATCATAGTATTCGTATTAGATGTCGTATCGTCACTTCAATACCATGCTTACCAATAAACCACAATGAAAATCGGCTACAAAGAGGTTGGCATCTTATCTCCGCATCCTTAAACACAACTTTACTAGATGAATGAACAACAGAAAACCAGATCAAGATACCGAATACGTCCCTATTTCCCTAAGGCTGCATTTCCACCAGAGATGTGCGAGGATGCGTAGCGAGGGATGTGTGTGGAACTAACCGATCATATAGCAAGAACAGCTCAAACTGTGAAAAAGAAGCGATATTATTGGTTAGTTTCACACACATCCTCGCTCATCTCTTGTGGGAACGCAGCCTAAACGATGTCTAGATCATACATCAACCAGTCGTTCCTTCACAATACTAGGAGATGTAATCGACCTCAAATCGATACCTATACGATTGCTATTAACCTAAATCGAGAATCGAGAACTTAGACGGCTATATCCATTACTCATACTACAATTCGATTTCTTGAGTTTATGTTATGAGATGATAATGTGGTGTTTATTTGATTGTCTTTCTTTTGATTGATGTAACCTTATTTTGTTATTTTTTAGGTCTCACAGTTTCCCATTGTAGGTAGGTAGGTAGGACTTTTTAACCTCTTTATACCAATCATGATCAAATAGGCCGTCGCTCCATGTAAAATACTGGTATTCAGTTGCATCTAGTTAGACTGGGAGCCAACCCCAACACAGTTTGGAAAAGGCTTGGTAGATAATAATGATGATGAGTTGACCAAGCCATCCTTCACAAGAAAGTCAGATCCAGTCAGAACAGGCAGACCTTTCACAGTTACTGCTGTCTGCCAAGGTAATCCTGGCTGAACTTATTGTGGGGAGGGTGATATTTCTTACCGGTCCTAGAAACTCAACGGACATTTTTCCGTACCAAGAGCTACAACAAAATGTAGCAGATCTATCAATTCCAATTAAAGATAAATGGTACAATTTTATCACAGCTCTCGCACTGTCTCTTGGCATGGTTTTGTCTTTAATTCAAGCTTTGAGACATATCTAGGGAGAGACCCAATGGACTCACTGTAAACCATTAACCTAAAATATGATTGTAAGGTCTTGCAAATGACATTGACGTGTAGGAAAATGGATGGTTTACAACAACATGGTTAACAAGCTAAAAGCAAGCCACAGTTTATTACACTTAGTGCCCAAATTAATATCATAGACACATTCATTAATAAACCTTAAAACGTCTGCACTCTAACAGAGTTGTTTAAAACCACTCACTGGTTTTCAGCTTCAAATGTATTTTTTGCTTTTAGTTTTTATGTTTAAATAAATAAATTGATGTAGGCACTAACAGGTGCAATTAGCTTGTAGTTAATCCTCTATTAAGCAAAACAAGTAGTTTCTTTTGTTTATATTAGATAACTAGCTTCTGCCCGCGACTTCGTACGCGGATCCTGTTGCTTTTGCCAGCGACAACGGGGTCGTCAAGAAAATCGAAGATCTGAAACGTCTGATGTAGAATTCTGAGGCCCGGGGACGGGAAAACAACTGGATGAGCGAGACGATTGAAGACGTTCCAGATCTTTCATTTTCGTAAGTCCACAGGAAATGCCCATCAGACTAAACAACTTTTGCTAAGACGTCATTCCTTAATATGTTATAGTGTCGCTGGGCTTTGGAGATCCACAACAGGGTTCCAGATCTCCAAATTTATTCTCAAAGCAGAAAATGCTCTTCACGTGGAATAATTTTTGCTATGACACCATTTTTATATCTCTTATACTTTAGCTGTTCTGTTGCGGTTCTGCATCAGGTGTTCCAATTTCAAAAATAAATTATAGCCTATATGTTGCCCAGACTACACAACAAATACCTTTTCTTCCCGTTATTCTGTCAAATACATATGCCTTCGGGCTTATGTTATTTGAGTGTTTAATTTCCTTTTCCATTTATCTTCGTGACACGGTAACCTACCCGGTAACGCAGGGGAGCAGTCACTTAGATTTTAATTGATCAGGTATCTTCAAATTTAAACTATAACTATGCCTAGAAAGAGGTCAAATCTTTCCCAACGTTCCAAAGGAGCTAAAAGATTGAGAATCATAAGATCCCAAGAATCTACCGAAGAGCGTCAGGAAAGACTTGATGCTGTTCGAGAATATCAGGCTGCAACTCGCTCCGTAGAAACCTCTTCGGATCGCGAAGCACACCTGCGTTCTCAGCGTATTTACGCATTTACATCCAGGTCTCTAGAGACCAGTGAAGAAATCATGCATTGTCTCGTGAGTCGCAGACGTTCACGGATAGATAATTGCGCATTACTTCTCAGCGTATCTACGCATCTGCTTCTAGGTCTCTAGAGATAAGTGCGGAACATGATGCGCGACTGTCCGCTATGTTAAGCGTTTGCCTAGGTTTGCCCGTGGATGGGTTACCTCCCATTACATACCGAGTTTCCTCACTTCCTCGCTGAACATCTGATGCAGCACCACAACAGACCAGCTAAACTATAAGAGATACAAAAATGGTACCATAGCAAAAATTGTTCCACGTGATGAGCATTTTCTGCTAAGAGAATAAATTTGAAGATCTGGAACACCTGAAGTGGAACTCCAAGAGCCCAGCTACACTATAACATATATAGGAATGACGTCTTAGCAAGAGTTGTTCAGTCTGATGAGCACTCTCTGCGTTAAGACTTAGTTTGATGTACAGAATGCTTGGTTGACCGCTTCGTGAAGGGTCTTTTTGTTGTAAAGACAACATATAGGCTATAATTTATCTTGGAAACTTGAACATCTGATGCAGTGATAGCTTTGATTTCCATATCAGGTGTTCCAGTGTTCTTCGCGATCCGAAGAGGTTTCTACGGAGCGAGTTGCAGCCTTGTGTTCTCGAACAGCATCAAGTCTCTCCTGACGCTCTTCGGTTCGATTCTTGGGATCTTATGATCCTCAATCTTTTAACTCCTTTGGAACGTTGGGAAAGATTTGACCTCTTTCTAAACATAGTTATAGTTTAATTCTGAAGATACCTGATCAATTAAAATCTAAGTGACTGCTCCCCTGCGTTACTGGGTAGGCTACCGTGTCACGAAAATAAATGAAAAAGGAAATTAAACACTCAAATAACATAAGCCCGAAGGCTTATTTATTTGATAAAATAAAATAATAAATGGGAGTTGTGGCCAGTAGAGTCAAATTTTCAATGATTCATCGAATTTTCATCGAAAATCAGTCCTAAACTGTTACCGACTTCACCGCGTGGAGGTACTCCCAGCTTATGTTATTTTATAATTATATAGTGAAATTAGTGATAGCTTTGATTTCCATATCAGGTGTTCCAGATATTCAATTTTTTTTTTTTTTTAATTTTCAATTCCACAACGCGTGTGCCAGATCTTCAATTTTTATACGTCAACAGAGAGTGCTTATCAGGCTGAACAACTCTTGCTAAGACGTCATTCCTATATATGTTATAGTGTAGCTGGGCTCTTGGAGTTCCACATCAGCTGTTCCAGGTCTTCAAATTTTATACGACAACAGAGAGTGCTCATCAGGCTGAACAACTCTTGCTAAGACGTCATTCCTATATATGTTATAGTGTAGCTGGGCTCTTGGAGTTCCACATCAGCTGTTCCAGGTCTTCAAATTTATTCTCTTATCATAAAATGCTCATCACGTGGAACAATGTTTGCTATGGTACCATTTTTGTATCTCTTATAGTTTAGCTGGTCTGTTGCGGTGCTGCATCAGATGTTCAAGTTTCCAAGATAAATTATAGCCTATATGTTGCCCAGATTTAATACCTTTACAACAAAAAAAAAAACATTTAAATCCGTCGAGTAGTTTCGAAGATTAGCGTGTACAAACAAACAGACATACAGACAAACAGACAGATTTTTTTTTTTGGATTCTTGCTCTATTACTGTTTCCAAACCCCCCTCAATAATTATTTTTTTAATATATTCAATGTACAGACACAGTTTTATTATATGTAATATATAGATAAGTAATTACATTATTTAATTAAATGTTTAGATAGCGATGCGTAGTGAGTGAATATTTGTACACGATAAGAAAATAAATATAGTCAGTGTGATGTAATTTAGTACTGCTTAAAAAGAAAGAAGATGCAATGTGTCTTGTAGTTATTATTTACATGAGTTATTGAAGGGTTAGAAGAGTAGGGTAAGACCAAAGGTGAGATTGATGGGCTAGAAAGATGGTGACTATGGGTAGAAAAGGGGGTAACTATTGAGATGACACAGACAAATAAGCAGCGCCGACCCCAAATTAATTGGCATAAGGGCAGGAGAGTGCTCGTTTGAAACGCTAAAAGTTTAGAACATGGCAGCAGTATTTAAATTTCTGAACAAGTTTCGGAAATCGTCAACCTTACAAGCCTAGGTTCAAAATAAATAATGTCAAGTCTTGAAAAAAGATATAAAAGATTAGCCGCGCAAAATGGCACAAAAGAACAACTACGCCAAGACGAATGTGAAAAGAAAGTGACAACGATCCATCAGTCATCACAATTTCTCTTTACAACTTATTGCTTGACAACTTATATACCTTTCCTTTGCTCCATTTCCACGCTTCTTAACCAACATATATCTTACAACGAACCATTAGATAGTGCTCCACAACTATGACAAAAAATGCGTGCGTCATAACCTTTATTTCAAGTGCGCCAAAGTCAAAATTGCATTGTCTCGGCTACTTTTATGCAATTTGTACAATCGCTCTAACAAATTGTCGACACATTCCGGGAAATAGATTTCATGTGAACATAGAGCTTATAGCATTAGCTGTTAGGGTGAAAATTCTGTGGCATGTTTGAGTAGTTGTGGTTAAAATATGTGGTGATTGTTGAGGAATGGCATCAGCATCGTAAATGAGGGAATTAAGTGACGTGGAAACGTTATGTACTAGTTGAGTGGTGACGGCGAGTAGTAATACTGCTTGTCGGTTGTCATTCCTAGATTACTTACGGTAATTGATGGCTGACGGTTTAACCACAAAGTAAAACAAACGGAGTCTGAATCTTGTGTAATTTCAGTCAGATTCAGAGAATTTAAATCTTTAAGTTACCGTTAATCATCTTTATGTTGAATGAAACAGATTTTGGATCCAATTTTGTATTTTGGTTGAGATTATTTAATTTTCAATCGTTTTATTAGAACGTCTCCATATTTTTATTCATTGTCCTTTAATAAACACTATTACATATTTGACAGTAGACAATAAATAAAACAAAGGGCAACCTTTATCACTTAAAACAAAACTATAAAAGCAATTTCTTCCCGGTAACCAAATATAAGGGTTCCGTTTTTTATTTCAGTCGTACGGAAACCCTAAAATGAAAAAACCTTTACGAAAACTATTCAAGACAACGGCAAACGTGTAAAAATCCACTATCACATAACTAGGTCATCGCTTCCACGGACGATCAAAGAATAATCTAAATACCTTTGAACATCACAACCCATCCGTTACAAAGTTAAATCGCTCACTAGCGTAACAAGTCTGGATTTGCACTGATTGTTTTAAGCAAAAAAAACATGTTTACACCTGTTAATAAGTGTTAAGAAATCGGTTAAGCTGTGAAAGTCTCGTATAGTAACAATCTTCTTATTAATTTGTATTGAAGGATAAAAAATCGTTAACCGAAGTTCATTAACAAACCTTGAGTATACCCGCTCACTTGACCACCCCCCTCGAACCTAACCTGTCCGTTGTTGTAAAATGTCGTTAAGTCTATAAGACATCTTTCATTAATCTTCGAATTCCAAAAGGCCAGTGTCTTTGAAGAGGTTCATATCCAGTTTACAGAGAAGCAAAATTATATTTTTTTGCGTCAATTATGACTTATGTTGTGCAGACGCCAGCACATCAAGCTACTACAATCTGTCAAGTTTCTATATTTCTTCGTCCTCGCGGGACCTCGCGCACTACGTGGCCACGACCACAACGACTTGTCGCATGACCAGCCCCTATCTTGAACAAAACCGGTCGGACGCCCAGTTGTGCTACCAGACTTTCTTCCAGGTCGAAGGTTCTGCGACTAAAAGTAGTGGTCGTGGCCCTGTAGTGCGTGACGTCATCAAACAGTGGAATATAAATATGTCGTATGTTTCCTAGGACAAAGGAAGATGACTGTCAGTTCTCTATCCGAATATCGTCTCTGCATAATCCAAGACAACTTTAGCCAGTACAGTTACTTTTTAACTAATTTCAAAAGAAGGATTAGGTTCTCAATAACTTCGTCATTTGTAAACAGATTTGAAAAATTCTTATTTTATGTGAAAGAAATATACTTTCCAATTGGTACCATAGAAATTTCATAAAAATCGTATCAGTAATTTGTTTTTTTTTTTCTTTTATCTATACGTATTTTTTCTTCTTGGGCTATTGTTGATGACATGATGATCCCGTAATAACTTCTATTTACAATGTAAAAATTAATTCATGACAAGAATTTGGTGGTATGCTACACCTAAAAAGGGTAAAATAAAAAACCGACTTCCAAAACACACCAAAAAAGTCTAAAATAACTTTAATTTCGGAACTCGGTTGCAAAAAAGTCAATGAAACAAATAAGTCACCAACTTCCGAATGTAAAGTTATTTTTTTTTTTTTTGAAAAGCAACTGTGTGCCTATCCGTAATTATTAAAATGTGATTAAGTTTATAAAATATAACCTAACCGTAACCTATGGTCGGATAACATAAAACCACACATGACGCACACTCAAAAGCGATTTTTAAAGGAAAAAAAATAGTGATTCATCCATTGACCTGCAACCCATTCACGAATGTGGATATTTATTGTGATCGTAATCGATGAGCCATCCTGCCTACACGTGAATCAAGTAATCATTGAGTAAACAGTGTTATGCTAACTGGTTGGTATTTGTTTATGATGTTATTTGAACTTAAAATAGTTACTGTATTTATATGTCAGTTACTACCCTGGTGTTTGAGGGTAATCTATCAAGAAAACAGTCAGCCCTCTACCTTGCCTTCTTCCTATACCTTGCCTTCCAACCATGCAACTCGATACCAGTACATAATAGTAATATAGTAGCCTACTTTAGGAAAATTATTGGGAACCTTCTAGTTAAGAAGATATTGGGGGTCAAAGTTCCAACTTTTTCACATTTTTCACTTTACTTTAAATACCCCCACGACGACCCCCGTAATATTAAATGCATCGATCAGCACAATGTTTTGAGTGCGCGTTACATTGAGTCCGTGAACGTGATTTTTCACTCCAAAAAAAAAGTCGTTTCCCAGCAATCATTTTTGCGTAGAGTTATTTGGTGTACAGAATGCTTGGTTGATGACTTCGTAAAGGGTTCGTTTACACCCTGTACTGTATATCTTCGTTTGAGTTCGAAGATTTATTGGCACATATTACTTAGGTACTCGTCTTATAATCGGATTTTAATCCTTATCGGCTCATAGTACTTGCAATCCCGCATCATCAAACTGGGGATCTTCTCTATACACATTTAGAAGATAGAAGCACTCAAACAAAAACCTTTCTTTAACTATAGAATACGTGACTAGTTAGCCCGTACTTGGTACACACCTAATTAAGTGGTTTCAACGGCGTGTGTTACCAGCCCAGTGCGGGTCAGTTCGTTGTTAATTGTGTGTAACAACAGAGGCCTTAGTCTGCTATTGAAATAGTGTCAGAATGGTCTATCATTGATTTAATAAGGCCCTGCGCAGACGAATTAGCCTTTGTACGCACGTCAAACGAGTTTCGAACGCGCTTCAATACGCCGTGGGCTAGGGGCCTTATTAAATCAATGATAGACCATTCTGACACTATTGCAATAGCAGACTAAGGCCCCTGGTCAACTGAGCAAGTGACACGCCACCATTGTAGGCTGGTGAGAGTATAAAATGCATGCATAAATACATGCATACATTATTATAGGACTTATAAGTCTTATAATAATGTAAATGAAATCTTGGCATCCCCAAACGATAAGATATAATACAGTAAGATACATAATAGTGAGGTTTTTAAGAAACTTCTATATTTTACCCAGGCACATAAGTCTACTGAAGTTTTGGTTTAAATCAGCAGAAAATACCCACTTATATAGAAGAGAAACGATCAAAAGTGTCTAATAAATAGTACATTGGCACAATATCCGATCGGATATTTCTCAAATATCAATAGAGCTACAGATTACCACGCTGTTTCCCAAAGCTCTTATTTCCCACCCGTCCGACAGGCGCAGGCCTGGATATAGCTGATCCGTATCCTCTAGGACCTTACATCCCCTTTCAGCTATGTCACAACAAAGCCCAAGTATGACAGGCGATTTCAATCTTGTAATACCATCAAAGTGTTTTAGCTAGGCGTGAACAGTAATAGATTGATTACTACTTGTCAAGGCGCGCGTCGCCCACAAACAAACAATGTTTGTTGAGGCTCTCGGCGCGTGGGAAGAGGAGCAGCCGCCGGCTCAATCTGCAATACATTGTTTTTCTTCCGAAAAATATTCAATGACAATAAACAAACATTACATCATGAATGTAATCACCGAAGGGTTAGACAAAGGTGTACCTAATAGTACACCCACATTTCGCCAGGTATGTTTAAGTCCCATGTACTAGGGGGCGAGCCTTGCCATCAACCAGGCACAGGTCCAGACTCCATGAAAAATTCCTGACGGAAAAACCCAGTGACAATATGGCCGACCCGGGAATCGAACTCAGAACCTCATGGTCATCAGCAGTCGCGATTGTGACCACTAGACCAACGAGGCAGGCAAGAAAAATAAAATATTACTTAAAGCACTTTTCTCGACTACGATCTTTGCTGATTGAAGTAGATGAAGAAACGACTTCCTTGATTCCGTGGAAGACAAGAAGATGACTTGCCCAATTAAATCGGATAATAATCGGCAATTGCAGGAGGAATCCGCTAGTCTATATTACAATCCATCAGGGCAGTATGTTGTTGTGGTTTGAGGCGTCAACTAACTGAATGACTGATTCCTTGATAATAAGAAATTGCTCGTTAATTGAGGTAAATGTTTTGAGACTCAGCTTAGGAAAGTTTTAAACGAAAAGTTATGAAGATTTAGGTTTTAGTATATATTTACTAACTGCTGAAAGGACTTTCTGCGTTTCCAAAATGTATCAATGTGGAACTATCTATCTCTAACTTTGCACGACATGAAATGTGATCAATGTTCGCAAAAACTTTCCAAATTAAAGATATCAAATTCGTATCCCAATATCTGAATCTAAGTATTGCGATTTCGGGTTCAGAGACCTCTCCACACTCATAAGAGATTTTATCATAATTTTTATCCCAAAATAAACAGGCTTATCAATCAACAAGGCGCCACACCTCGGCCCGTCGCTTCGCTACATACTCGTGAAATTAGGGAACTTTGCTATATCCATCAATGTTATTTAATCACACGTCCACATACAAGAAACTTTTTATATGAACACTATAATATTATTTCAGGACGTACGTTTGGGTGAAAAATTCCGGACCAATGGTATGACGATCAGCCAGAATGTCGGTCCCGGAACAACCAAGCGAAGATGCTGGGACGAGCTTGACACCAGTAGCTCAAAATAGAGAGGAATGGAAAGGAAAATGAGAAGCTTTTACTCTGTAGTGGGATGAAGTAGGCTGAAAATAAATAATAATGAAATAACGAGTATTTTTAGCAAGCACAATATCACGCCTGAATTGAAGGGTAACACACCCACATTTGCCAAATATGTTCGAGTCCAATGAAATAGGAGGCCGGAGGCGAGCCTACATATAATACTGCCACGAGCAGAAATCACACAACTCCGGGATGTTTATGAAATAGCTTCGTGAAAAAACTTAATAACACATTATAAGATTAAACCTGAGACCACACTAGACGTTACGACCACAATACTAGCGAGGATGTCGACCTCTATTTCTAGATTCTTCAATTCAAAGTCGGTTAAATATGATGTGTTCAAGAGTGGATTTGTGTGTTCAACAGGTGTGGCTTTCACACCTCACTTTTCACTCATAAAAATCGGGATCCGAATTAAGCAAGTAAGTTAAAATTTCTTCCTCGAAAATGCTCAGAGTAAAAGATATCGGACAACAGATTGTCCCTTACAGATGGAAACTCTGTTGTTCACTCAACCGACATAAACCCTTCTTCGCTTCTACGATACCAGCTTATTTAAGAGATTATGTCGCCACCGCGTTTTGATTATATTATTATAATGTCTAGATGGAGCGTTGCCCTAAAATCAAAACAAAGAAAATGAGGCAACAATTTCAAACATGTGTGCGTGCGGTAGCGTGCTCGCGGGGCACAGAGACAATAGACACACATTGTAGACACTGTGCGTTGTGTGCGAACTTTTAAGCCAACAGTTGGCTGATATTTTTTGACACGTTTGCGCACATTTGATGCTCTATCTAGACATTACATAATCAAAGCCCCATGATGTCCCACCAAATAAATAAACTCGTAAATTCAGTGTTTATCATCAAAACATTTGGAATTTCAAAATAATCCTACGCAGGTATCAAATGAAAATATTTGCAGGGATTTATTCAAACATTTATATGGTTACGGCAAATTTACTGAACTAACAAAAATTTTATAGTGGGTTGGTAAATTATGTACGGTGTTAATTTTGCAGTTATGCGTACTTAGCGTATTTATTTTTGTTAAAAATATTTATAAATAAATAAAACGAGATAATTATAACGGTAAAAAAATTATTTGCTGTTTGACTGTATAATCGCCGCATAATTTTATAGCGGTAAGCCCGTCTTATGTAAGTTCACGGGCTGGCATAATTTAAAAAGTTAAACCACAAGAATGTAAGTATAAGTATGAGTTTTGTGAGTCTGGTACTCTGTTTAGGCCACGGAACATTCCAGTAAGATTTCTTTTCGCAGTTGCTCATAGATTGATCATGCTGCTAGCTTGACACCCGGAAACAGTGCAAGAAGAAGTGCCCATAATCTCAATAAGTTTTAAGAAGAAATTGAATTTTCAACAAAATGACTTGCTGCACCGATCCTGAATAAATGGCAATGACTTAACTCATTCCTGAGATAAGTCATGTACATTAATCATGAAGGTGAACGGGATAGGAAAATCATACTAGTGCCTTCTTAGTTACTTACTAAATACAACCTAGAGAAAATAGGTCTCGGTTGTACACCATATAAGGGCTTGAATGCATAAGCAGATATTAAAATTCACAGCGTTGTTCAAAATCCGTGTCGTAAAGTGGAGGACTTATAAATTTGTATATCCTGTTTGAAGTTTCTGACTAACAATAAGCAGGGTAAAAAGAGGTAAAAAAATAGAAAAGGACTGAAATTAGAACTCGAAAAAACGTGGAGCAGATTTCATCTAGTACAAGATTTGCTCTGAAAAAGAACGGCGTGGAGGGAGCGCGACGGTTACTCAAAAAAAAAAAAACGGAACGCAACATAGTTCATTCTAATGCGCATTTCTGTCTTAGTATGGCTACATCTCTTTATTTCGGACAAAAGCCATTACCTCCTAAGTTTGACAGAAAAGAAAATGAAAATACTTAACAACTTCCGTGAGTAAAAACCATGTTTCCGAACTGTTTTCAGCTATAAAAAATACATAAATGGTGTTACGTAAATGATTTCATTCTCATACAATATTATTCTCGTGCTAAATATTATTTCTGTTAATATGGTTAGTTTGAATCCCCATGGTTAGTTTGAATCCCCATGTCTTGTGTTATCATCATCGGCCTGGTCTTTTCTCCATTATGTTGGAGTCAGCTTCCTCTAACCGTATGCAGCTCTGCTAAGGAGCGACTGCCTATCCAACCTCTACAACCCAGTTTGTTCTGGGTAATACGATACCCCTTAGTAAGACTGGTTGTTTAAATTCGAAAAGCCAGAACTCCAGTACGAAGGAAACTCTAAGAAAATTCCAGTCAAGGTGTCAGTTTGTTCGCGATAACGACGCCGATGGTGGAAAATTCCCAAATAAATGACTAAATGTCTATCCACACATATCAGGGCCATGCCCGGGACGTGACAGGGCCGTGGCCAAATGTATGTAGGCACTGAAGCTTCATCGCCGGCACGGGCACGGACGTGTGTGAACGAGTTCATATAAAATGTACACACCGATATTTTTTGACGGTACGGTCCGTCCACGTGCCGGACACGGCCCTGATATGTGTGGATAGTCCTTTAAGCTATCAAAAAGGCAATGTTCAATCACTTTGAAATCAATTGTCACTTGACGGGTCAAGATAAATGGAAAATTGACATTAAAAAATAAAAACAAAGGCTTGGTATTGCTTGGTAGTAAGTAAAGCAGATCTCCTAAAAATGGCAGTAGGTCTATTCTGGGTGGGTCGTACCAATAAGAACCGCTGCGGTACTGCTCCGTCGGAGCCCAACGTGCCTGACTATTCGTGCCGCTAAGCCGAACACTCCGGTGTACATCTCCCGCCTACACTACACCACTACGGCGGAGGACATCATGGAGTACGTGCGTCGGAAGACCAAGTACGTGGCGAGAGTGCAGCTGCTTGAGTCGCGTCGCAACGTCAACTTTAAGGCGTTCGTGGTGCGAATACCAACGTGTTATCTGCACCTCGTCTTGGAGGCACTTTTGGCCGCAAGGAGTGGTGTTCCGTCGCTTCCGCGGGCAAGTGCCACATGAACGCACAAAGACATAGTGCACAAGTGAAGTGTTACTAACATAGTTCTAAGGTTCTATTTACTAACACAATTTGTATTTTATCATATAATATGTATGTTAGTATGTAAGGTATATATCTATGGGCCAAAGAAGCCTGACAATAAATGGATGTTGTTGTTATACTTGTTTGATGCAATTTAGAATTCTGGAAGGGAAATCGCTGCTATGAAAATGACTGAGTATTAAATGGTGCGAAGCAGACAATAACAACGTATAATATCCACTGACAATCTCAATGTATTTTGAGCTACCCAATTATAATTCACTAACCTTGTCAGTTAATTTGTCAGTGGACCAAATTCTGGTCCCTCGAGTTCAAAGGGATATATCAAAACTATGATGAATAACATGCTTCTACAGTTTGTAATTTAAATCAGTTATGTTTATTAGTGGAGCAATGTTAGCGGGGTACGTGGATCCGGATCAGTGCCAGTCAAGGATTTAAATCGCTGGATTGATTGCTCGTGGATTCATTCTACCGCGAGGAACAATGATTACGTTTATGTTTCGTTGACAATGACATTTGAATAGTACTGTTTCGCTCACACGCGCACTTAATATCATTCCTATCTATGTGCGGTGGACGAATTCACTTTTCGCGCGAAGAACACATCTAAAGGTAAAAATCTTTGCTACCAGTCAATTTGACGAGATTTCGAATGATAGAAGATTTCATTTGAAGACGAACGTTTTCATATTACGTAAAAAAGACTAGAAATTATGATCAGTTATAGTGTATCAAAGCGATGCAATGCAATGTAACGTCACGGTTCTTAGACAGATAAGAAGGTAATTTAAAAAACGTTTTTGTTACCTTAGACTCTACGGTTACAAAAACTCTATGGCATAGAATAAGCGTTCCATAGGTTCATAGGAGAATCTGTTCGAGACTAAAAGAGAGATTTGCATTCTATTAGTACCCTCGCGATGCACCACGCACCCGAGGCAGACCCAGGCGTCGGTGGTGCGGTGATATTGAGGCCGTGACTGGCCCCACCTGGACCAAGACAGAGAGGAATGGCATAAGATGGAGGAGGCTTTCGCCCTTTAATGGGCACCCAGTTATAGTAATTAAACGAATGATTATGTAGCAAATTTATTTTATTTTTAATTTATGAAATCAATCTATTTATGTAAAAATATTTTTTTATGTATGTCCAATTATTATGAATAAATTTATTAGTTTTAGGAACCAAATGAATATTTTAATTAAAATATTATGCAGTGAATTTTGAATGTAATTATTGGGAAATAAAAGGCTTAAATAATAATAATAAGGTTGCAAAGTGGTCGACCTTAGTGAACTCGAAAGTACCAACGACGGTAGGCACTTAAAAATGCTTTCTAGTTTTAATAAGCGTCATGGTGTTATTGATTCAATGGTTCGCCGCATTAACAATATGTGAGTTGATGTTAGATTGATCGTTTGTAGGAAGCCTTTTATTTAGTGTGGTCAGCGGACCGGAAAAATCAGTTGAAAGCATTGACGTAATTTGTGGTAGAAAAATTATTTGAACAAACTGATGATACCGTATGGGACCATAAAACCTGTGGTTGGAATTTTTTTTATATTATTACTTTTTGCATTTTCGCTAATTGTGGTTGTAATTAACCTTTTCAAGTAAAAACCTAAAATATACCTAATCCCTGAAGGGTTAAGGCAGAGGTGCTTAATACTATAGTGTACCTGGTCTACATCTCGCCTGTTATGTTTAACTCCCATGTAATAGGGGGCAAGCCTATTGCTATCAACCGGGCGCAGATCCAGGCTCCGTGGCTGCTACAGAGAAATTCCAAAGTTATCGTAATATCCTTGATCATCGTCAATTTACGCAAACGAAATAAAAAAATCCAACTGCAGCAATGAAATTTTATTTCTCATTTACATTTTAACGGGTTGGTGACCTCTGTACCCTATTCCATTTTTATACGCCATTATTCCTTTAATAACCCAATCAGTGGTCTCAATTATTTCAACAGAAGAACCCTAAAATGGTATACCAAATGAGATTACACAATTTGATTCCTTGTTAAGCATCAGTGGACTGTGGACTGTAATGGATGGCTAACCGACAATTAAAGCTAATTGGTATCAGTGGATGGGGCAGACGACCAATGCGGGCATTTTACACTGGCTTTTACAGTTCGGTGTGTATCATACGTGTTATTGTTTTGTAGTGTATTCATCGGGTTACTCTATCAGTAAAAATCTACTGTTTTAAAATGGTTTTATATTACTGAGACGTTAGTGTTTCAATAATAATCAAAATATGTATAAAAATTAGACTGACCAGCAATTTATGAACGCCGAAATACACAGACAATTTGAGGGACCTCAAAAGGACCACCCATCCACCACATCCTAGTATTTTAGCTGACAACATGAAATGCCGCAATTATTTCCCTTTTGGATCGAAGGACTTACAGTATGACCTCTTTAAGAGTGCAGTCACAGAAAACATAATAGTGGTGCAGTTCAAGTGGCACGGGCGCCGCTATTCAAGAAAAAATGCATCGATATGTCAAACTTGGTATTTTAGTTCTGTTTTCCCGCCTGCACTGAAAAGTTCGTTGAAGTGTAAGAAAGACAGACTTATTCGAATCAAAATATTATGTTTACTTACTATTTAAAACTTTAGGTTTATCGAATACTCGTGTGCGTGCTTTTATCTGTCTATAATATATTTTAGTCGCTGGCTACTATATTCATTCATAGAAACTGCGTGGGGCACTCTTGGCTACGACTAATATCAAATTACCCTATAAACTAAATATACCATCTGAAATAGTTTTCCTTGAAAACGACTCAAGTGTACCTACTTATTTACATAATAAAGCTTTCCCAGTATATTACGAAAGGAAAACAATCCTTTCATAGAATACTGGTAAGTATGCTATAATATTTAAGTTAAATGTGTATTTGTCGTCATTAAGCATTGTACGTAGGTCTGCAGTATGACGTAGATATTGCGATTGGCGGGTTAGCATTTATCTGAGAAATACACTGTGAACTGTGTTGATTCTACAAAACTATAAGGTTTATAAGATAGTATCGATTCTCTGATTTAAGATTATGTAGTACTTCGTTCCTTTCGATAGTTCATAGAGGGATCTTACAAGTTTACTGACCCATTTAGGAACTAAAATTAAAAGCTTGCATAGTTATTCCAAATATTTTTAATTTCTAGTATTTTATAATGATATCGTAAATCTATACAAAAAAGAAACCACCGCGCCTGGCTGTAAGGCAGAGTGTGCAATATTCAGGACCCAAAACAATCGGAAGAAAAATAAACTATGTGTCTGACATCGGTACAGCATTACTACTTTTAGTTTGCAGTTTCATGTGGCGCTGCTTGTCAAGAAAAAATGCATCGATCTGTCAAACTTGGTATATTTATTTTAGTTCTGTGTTTTCCCGCATGCACAGATAAATTGGCTGAAGAGTACTTCATTCAGTAGTACAGCTGTCAAAATCATCAACATTTTTGACAACTCATGTCGGTTTAACGGACCATAGCGTAGTATAAGGAATGAATAACCATTAAGGAAATCCATTCCTATACGGCAAATGGTGAAAGCGCTGGTGAATTCTAATGAAAGATGACGTCATTGGCGCTAGTCTAATCGGAACCATGGTGTCTACAGTCATGTGAGGATTACATGATGTTTCTCGGTACGGGAATGTGGAGCGAATTTTGTCATGTTTACGTCACTTATTCCGTTCGGTCATATTGTTTTGTTTTGCGACTAAAACTGAAGGTTCTGCGTCCATGTTGCTACTTAGCGAATTTGTATTGGAGATATTTCCTACGTTTGTTGGTGCGTGGATGATGCACAGTTTACCTTTATTTTTTTTACCTAAGTTTACTTATCCTATTTTCATATTTATTTTTCTTTGACTTGATTTCTTAATTCCTTGTTTTTTTCTTGATTTCTTCCTTTTCCACGCCACAGTTGAGTTCGAAATTAATTGTATATTTTGTTTGTTTTTATTTGCTATGTCTCTCAACGCAACCGAACAATACGATTTTGCCCAAAACTTCCTAAGTAACAAAGGAAGAAATTTAAAAATTCTCCCATTATTCTGTTAAATGGGGGGTAAAAGTTTATACTTATGTAACTTCGGTTTTACCGGTGAGAAGCCCCACCGAGGACACGGCTTGAAATTAATAACTAGATAACGTAATAACCCAAGAATGTGCCGCAACAAATCGCTTAGCCATGAACACTCTTACTTATTTGTACAAATATACTGTTATGCAAATTAAAGAACGTCTTTATTAAAAACAATGCCTTACCTCTGACTCACACTTGTGGAAAATGGCGTCTTTGTGCATAATAGTGTTTTATGTAGGAACTTATGATACGAACCACACACGATGTGATCGGACAAGGACCAAGTATACAATACTTACTATACCTACAGTGTAGCTATAATACTTTAAAATATGATCTACTACAATAGTATAAAAGTAACTCTGTTTGTCAATCGGTGTATATGTCTCTGTTATCTTTTCAGGGCTTGACGGCTCAACGGATTTTGAAGGACAATGACCTAGGCTACGGCATTGGACAGATATATCTAGGGTTCCGTACCCGAAGGGTAACCAATGAGATCCTATTACTAAGCCTCCGCTGTCCGTCCGTCTGACTGAAGACAGTTGATTTTTTTACAGAATGAGTATCTCTGTTGCTGGTATAACAATGAATAATAAAAATAAATTAAAAATTAAAAGGAGGCTCGGTACTACAATAGTTTTGAACCCTTCATGTGGGACTCCAACTTGCACTGGGCCGGTTTTTATTTATCCTATACTAGGGTACCTACATTCTTATGTGATAATTTCCAACCTCCTTGCGGGTGGAGTCGTGGGCAAAAGCTAGCATACATACAATATACGTTTAAAAGGTGAAATAAACGACAGACTGTTTTCATATCAGACGGTGGCTATGTTTAAGATATCGTTGCTTCCACCCGACAATATTTAACTACCAACTTGATGGATAATGTCATAGTAATTTGAACACTATTGTTTATGTGATAGAGAATGACGTTTTACTTAAATGTGGTTGGGTAGGATTGTAAATATTATTGCAGTATTCAGGGTGTGAGGCCAAATGTTCGTCATTGATGCGTAAAATGCAGTACATTTTTCAAAAAATAGTTTTACTTGTAAAGTTACTTGGGGATTTAAAGAACATCGTTTCTGTAACAGAAGAGACTGTGATGATGATGATTACATCTAGCCGATTTCAGCCACAGCGACTGCATCTGATGGCTTTCTAGGGTGGTTGTCAAGAACTTAGGTGTGCTGCTCTTTGTGATCTCAAGTGGCTGGCATATGGCACGGACATAAACGTTGACATTATTTAAATAAATAAAAAACTACATTTTTGGTACATTTGTGTTAAAACTAAAGAATAAAATAATGAGTAATTGTAAATATCTTTCTTGACATAATATTTAAGTAGGTAACAAAAATATCACTATTAATTAAAAAAAATATTAAGAGATCAAGTTAAGAATCAGCATTGATAATTATCTTGAAAATTACGAAACCTGATAGGTGTCTGATCTCACCCAATTCCTGGAGACTACATTAGTAGGATCGCAAGTATTTCTCAACCAAGTGAACAGAACTGTATTATCCATTATAAGACTGTGTTAGTCATTAAATACCTTCGACTCGCCGTGTCCACGGTTCGCTGGTAATAATCATGCCGAACGGTTGAACGTGTCAGATAATGTTAATTGATTTTCGCGGTAATCGGGTTTTGTATCCTGCATTATTTAACGTATTTACGACAAATTTTTTTTTAAAAAAAAAACGTCACTTGACGTGTCGTGTTTTTTTTTTAATTATTTTTATGTAATTACGAACAATCGATCTAGATCGATAGGTTTAGGTTAGTATAGTGGTAGTGAGCTACTATCAAGGTTCTGCGTTCGATTCCCAGTTCAAACAAAATGGTGATAGGGTTATTCATCAGATGTTTTTAGTCCAGAGACAGAATTTGTGCCCCTTGGCATGAAAAACAACCCAAACTTAACTGGCACAGTGTGGGTGTATGAACACCTCTGCCTAACTCCCTCAGAGATCACAGCCGTGATGTTTGTAGGTTAATAATATAGTAAGTAATAACATTTCACATACCTATGTAATAACATTTCTCCTCTTTTTTGTTTTTGAATGACGCTTCCCAATTCTTTGTGAATTTATGCCAAAATCAAGCACTCAGTAGAGAAAAACTTCAAGTCAGAAAATGATCCTCATTTCTTAGAAGTTATAAACTTTGATACTAGGTGACACAGAGATGAAAGGAACGAAAATTATATTTTATTTTACTCGAAATCCTCTCAAGAATGTTTTCCTTTATCAACAGAACCATTTTACCATAATATCTTCAGGCTTCAGGTTAATCGTAAAATGTAATGAACTGATGACTTTAAACAAAAAAATAACTTTTATCCCCAAAGCGGGGATCAAAGGACCAAGTTTTAAATGCGGAACCTTGAGACGAAACTTTTACCATTAAAGCCTGTTTTCACAAACACTACGAGCACTCTTAAACGAATGCCTAATACGCCACGGTTGGCGCAGTGACTGAACAATTGGCTGCTGCGCTGCGTGTCGCAGGTTCGATTCACGCACGTAACAAATATTTGTATGGTCTACAGGCAGTTGTTCCGGGTCTAGCTGTTTGTGTATGTGAGTTTCAATGTTTGTAAACGGACCCACGATACAAGAGAAATTTCTAGGGTTAGGTAATGCTAATTTTTTAAACAATTACAAACTGTTGAAATTTCAACTCTCCACTCAACGCCTATAGATGAAATTCCAATGACATACGATTAGGTGTCCCTTAGTGGTGGTGAAAACGGACATGCCTTTCGGAGCATAGTTACAAGTGACTCAAAGTTAAACCGGTTTAGACTTATCGGAATATAATTAACCAGAATAAACATTCGATGAATCAACTATGCCTCCAACCTCCAATATTGAATAATTCTGTCGAGATTCAATTCAACATCATAATTTATTTACGGACGACAGATTTAAGTGCAAGCTGCTGTGCGTCACTAATATTTGCTGTAATTAATGTTAATTGTGACAAATTCGAACAAACTAAGAATGTTTTTTTTTTATGAAAATAAATCCTAAAAATTGCGAGCCTATTGTCATCAAACGTAACGTAAAGTAGAATATAAATAGGTAAGTATTTATATTTTTTATAAAAGATCGGTCGGCTTTCAGTCTATCCGGATGCAGCTGAATACTATGTATAATAATATTTATCATTATTTTTTATTATAAAAGATAATAATAAATATTAGCGGAAGAAGTTATTAACAAAAACAAAGCTTATCTATCAGTCTGTAGTTAAGACGATACATTTTTATAAATAATTTTAATTAGGTTTCAGATAATTAACGAGTTCTAGGCCACAATATGGTCCTTAAAAACTAAGTGTGAGTACTAACAATACATAGTTGTTAAGATAACCCTTGGTGTCAAATTAAACATTTATCACAACTCCTCTACAGTTGAGTAAATAAGATGTCATTTGTCGTAATTAGTCACACAATTTATATCGTTATAAGGTCTTGGCCTTGAATGACGTATGTGCTTTGTTGTATATTACCGAGGGCTAGACTAATTGATTATTATTTATGCAACTGATAACTCCGCCTTAAATAGAATTTCTTCGAGGCAGGTTTCTTTCTATATTTAGATAAAATACGGGTGGCCTGGATGTTTTATTGAAGCTGAAGGCGACCAGTAGAAAAATTAGTCGACCGTTTAATTTATTATCACACTGATTGGCCTGTCTTTTAATTTTTTAAATTTATTTTTACTCTTTCGGATGTAAAAATAAACACGTCTGTAGGCAAGCAAGCTAAAAGTGATGAAATGGGTACCTATGGTTTGAATGAACCTCTTCGATTAATAAGTCAATGACCTTCCCTTATTTACTTATTAAATAAGTAAATTACCTTACTTTATTTACTTACTAGCTTATGCCCGCGGCTTCGCCCGCGTAGGGTTTGGTAATGGTCCCACGGGATCGTACTACCGGGATAAAAGTATCATTAGTGTCCAGTATCCAGGTTATAAACTATCTGCGTGCCAAATTTCATCCAAATCCGGTAAGCAGTTTTTGCGTGAAAAAGCAACAAGCATCCAGACATCCTCATAAAGTTTCGCAATTTTATTATAAGTAGGATTCAACCAATCTATTCAGCCTGTAGCAGTCCACTGATGGACATATGTGTCTCCCAAGCAACGCCAGAACACCCTGGTCTCTACCTATCGCATCGAGTCTGTTCCTGCTACCAAGCAAGCATAATCCAACATAGAAGACTGATTGATGTTGTACATAATTCATCATCATCATTGTCAGCCGAAAGACGTCCACTGCTGGACATAAGCCTCCCCCAAGTGTCGTCACATTGACCGGTCCCGTGCGTCTCGAATCCAGCGGATCCCTGCAACCTTCATCGGTCCACCTTGTGGGAGGCCTTCCAACGCAACGTCTTCCGGTTCGCGGTCGCCACTCCAGAGCTTTTCGGCCCCATCAATGCCCCCCAATGTGCCCTGCCCACTGCCACTTAAGTTTGGCAATTCTTTGGGCTACGTCGGTAACCTTGGTTCTTTTGCGTTCTGTCTTCGGTTCTGATTCGATCACGCAAGGAAACTCTGAGCATAGCCCTCTGCATTGCCCTATAGGTTAGGTACGTAATTCAGTTTGACATAATCTAAATATTGTTAAGTTAGTAATCCATTTTGATGTAGGTAGAGCAATTAAGTATCCAATAGCTTGAATGCTTGATGTAACAGCTGATCGGTACCGCGCCATTAATTATGGCGAAGTAATTAATGATGCGGGCGCTGTTTAAATTATTGGAGAAAAACAAGTCGCAAGAGAAAGCTTTGAAGCGCTGCAAAATTGATGAAACCTTTTTTGGAATGTTGATTTATATGTGTTTATCTTTAGTGAAATTCACTTATGTAAGTGATGGACGAAGGAAGCACAGATTAAACCACTGGGTCTAGAAGCCTAAACTTGTGCAAATGAGTTCTTGAAACGTTGGTGAGCAGTAAGGAAGCTTTTCGAACTATCTACAAAGATTGTAAAATTAAACCTTTTTGTAATTTTGATGTGCGTTTTTTCCACGAATATAATAAGTTTTTTTTTAATAACAGTTACCTACTCTTTCTTAACTGACTTTATTTTATTATTTATGATCAAACGATGCTTGATAACTTAGATAGCCTTTGTCAAAAGGAGACCCTGATATAGTAAAAATTATGCGAAATATCGAGCAAAGAATTATTTGATAATTTGGCAATACTGTAGTTATAATATTATTTTGTATTGAAAGTTTGCTGTAATATATATTATGTTTTCTCATTAAAATTGTGTATTAAAAAAAACATACAATAGCATTTTTAAACCACAGTTTGATACTTCTTTACCCTTTCGGAGTTTAGGACCAAAATGTCCACATCCACAATACCCAAAATACCCACATTCGTCATAAAAACGTATATAATATCATTCCTATTTCCTTTACTTGATTCATAACCAAGTCAAAATTTATTATTTCCTCGCGGTATATTTTCCTTACATATATTTTCGTATCAGTTAACAAAAAAAGATAATAAAATATAAATAATGTGCATGTGTTTATTATGTATATTGCGGAAGTAGTTTCGGTTTCCCCCAATATAGTATCGTTGGGCATCGATAACATTGATTTACATACATTTTGTAAATTAATAATGTATGTTTTTGTTCAGAATTCTCCATATATTGTTTTCAGGATTATTTTCAGTTGATTGTTGATGAAGGCTATTAAAACAGAGCAATTTATAAACAGGACTTACTTGTCGTGTTTACATAACGCTGTGTTCCATAGAACTTATGTTTAGATAACATGACATCACGCCTGTAATTCCCGGAGAGTTAAGCAGAGGGGACCTAACATTATACCTACATTTCGCCACCCAAGTGATGCAGTTACGTTATAATAGGGGGCGAGGCTTTAAGATTACGGAGTCCTAACATAGCAAAGATTCACAACTTTTTGCTTTTAATATATTCAGACTTCATTTTAGTTCGCTGTGACCTAAATTTCTTATATTTTTAGGATAAAAGGTATGAAGAAACTTGAAACGATATCTTGAAAAAATCCTTCTGCCCTCAATCAGTTTCGATGTGGGAACATTTGCAGCTGTCACATTGAGTACTTGCTTTCATGATGACAATAGGGTCAACGAACTTCATTCTATGACTACACTCATTTGAGGATAAAATATGCCATCCTAGTAATAGAAGGTAGTGTGAGAGAGAGACAAGTTGGAAACATGTGAGTTTGTATGATGACATATATATATAAACTCAGGGGGTAGGCAGAAACCACAGAGCCACCTAAGCTGCTATAATCGCGATCCTTACATACGCCAAAAGGAATATAAGGATCCTTTGTATGTTTGTTCCTCAATAATGCTTTTATGGCTAATCAGATTTGCAGCCAACTTGAAACACAGGTAGATTAAATATTGGACTAAAATATAGAGTAGTTTTTATTTGGGTAAACGTAGCAGTTTATCAAGGATATGAGTGAAAACAAGGGCAAGAATAAGTTCATAATCATTTTGCGCAATTCTACGGAGGATAATTAAACTTGAGAATTTAAACAACAATATAATAGTACACATTGTGCAAATATTAAACACTGAAATTGAACAACCCCAATTTTCGTAGAACAAGAGTTTCTGCACTGTTGCTAAGCAATAATCCTACTCTGTGTGCACTGGGGATTATTTTAACACTCTCATTAGAGCTAAGTGAGCCAGTTTGATCACTTTGCATGCGCCACGTGCAATATTCAGATGTTATGGCCTTTCACATGGAACAGCGTAATGCAGCGTTGAATTTTTAATTGCGTTATCGATGCGGGTTGCAATTTTACATTTTTGATTGATTTACGGCTTGTAAAGCGTATATTTAAACGGATTCCACGCTGTACAAAGTCACAAAGTGATTTAATATTCATCCCCATTTTAGGTTCAACGTTTTAGGTTCCAATTGTATTAATTGGGCAACACTAATGACATTCTATAAAACAATCGGCAAGACAAAGTCTAGTATGTAAATCCCTTTACAATTTTCGCAATTGCGAATAGAAGTTTAAGTGGAATTAGCTAATAGTTTCAACGGTATTGAACGGTCGTCAGACGACTATAAATGTGGTTTTAAGTATCGTTCGATGTGTTACCATCCCATTTACTTAATTAACTTAATAGTTTTAAGTTGTTCGCCGAAAAACTTAACGCTTCTGTTTCAATTTATGATTTAGGGTAAGTTTTGCCCAAGGGATGTGCAGTTTTCGAAAATTGTTGCGTCAATTTCGAATTCACGAAAACAGCAGAGTAGATCGTTTAGAGAGAGATTAATATTTCCTAAGCAAATCTTTTAAAAGTTATAGGTACTAGGTACTCGTAGACATTAAACGTTTGCTTTTTTTTAATAATATTGATTGTTGCCTGAACCTGACACGACAAGCATGTTGAAAATAGATTAGTACATACTACATAGTACCTACCTATTAAAATGTATTATATCCCTACCAAAATTTGTCAAATAAAACTCACAACAAATAGAAAGACTAACACCTTTATTCTTAGTCGTGGATTGAACTTAAGTCGGACTTGACACGCCTACATTCTGCCCCATTAGACATATTGACAGCTACAGTTTGTCTTTAATTTGACATAAACGCCTTTGAAAAGCGGGATTCTAAACAAATTGTAGCTGTTGACATATTATGTCTAATGGGGCGGAATGTAGGCGTGTCAAGTCCGACTTAAGTTCAATCCACGACTAAGAATACCGGTGTATGGGTCTATTTCACGATGTTCGAATGTGGCTATTCGATTACTTATCTTATCGATTAAATTTAAAAAATGGAACAGAAATTTTATGAAACTATATGCCAATTATGCTAACGGGAACTTAAATGTAGGTGGTGAAACAGGTCCATATTAAACAAACTTCAACTACATAAAAGAAATGGTTTTAGAGGACACCTGCTTATTACTATTCTAGACATTTTACTAAACAACAATGCTCAATTTAGTACACTTTTCATAAAACGTGGGTTGACCTACATATCGAGTAAATAGTCCGCAATTTATACAACTGTTAAACTTGTTCAAGTATCTCTACATATAGCCGGAACAATGTCGTCTGAAATAATGATATTATGAAAGTATTGTATCGTGGCGTCGTAATCATAGTACATTATAGTTTTGAAACTATTTGTCTTGGTGTGTAAGTAGTAGTCGATGACGTCATGCTGGTTACAAAGACAAATGTTTATTTTACACCTAAATAATTTCCTAAAGAACGCACTGTTAAATTTTGAACGGACGTCTCAGCGCTGAGAGTCGAAATTCCAACAGCGCAATAATATTCGGGGCATTTATTCAGGTGTTAGTAGGGTTAAAACTTTGATGGTTATAACTACAAATAGAGAAAGACAAAAGAAATGATGGATGCGTTGTGTAAAAGATGATATGGTGAAAAAAGAGGTGCGATGTCTACTGAGGAGTCGGCGGATATGTGAGGAAGAAGAAGGCATGCCACGCAAATAAATTGGGTAAGGAAAATGGCGAAGAATCTTTTAGGCTTAGTAGAGGATCAAATATTTTAATAGTCTGTATATACAAACATAGAGTGATAGTATTTGGCGTTACCCTTTTAAAATAAATAAACTTAAGTTATACACGAAAGTTTAATAGCCTAGATTTACCAACAAAAAAATTAACCTGGGTCCTACATTTATTATTGTTCGATAAAAAATAGTATTCCTAGCAAACGCATAAAGATTCTAGTGTAATATTAAGAAGTATTATTTAGTTAGGTTCAGTAGTAAACACATTGTAAACACTGATATAATGGTGATCTTTATCACAACTGTTATGGTTTGTGTCACCATATATTTGTATTTTAGTTAGCCAACTCCCGACAAATAGTCTGAAAGATATATTGGCATGAGAGTTGGCTGCGAATCCAACAACAATTTCTAAACATTTAATCACAGGGACTTCATAGCATTTAAAATTAAATTATGCGGATAATTGGATAGACATTTTTATGAGTTTCGGATACCGTGGACATTAAAGAGCTATTTCGAAGGGATGAATTATTTATGGTATAATGTCAGATTCGTTTCAAGGAAACCTTTGAACGCTGGACGTTCTCAGTCTTCCTCCCCAAGAAGTTATTAATGTTTTTACATATAAACCTTCGATTTATACCTTACTTAAGAGTAAATATTACTCTCAAAGTTTCCTGTTATTTTGTTTTTGGTATAAATACACAAGCGTCATTCATATTACGTAGATAGATACAATTTACGTGCGACATTCGTTTTAATAGTCTCAACGGTCCTAATCAAAGCCGTGTGGTGAGACTGAACATAAAATAAATCATTACAGGATTTAAATTAATGAATAATACTTATTAAACTTTCAGTCAAGTATAAATACTTATAATAAACATGTTTGTTAATAGGAACTTGAAGTGCGCAAGCACACATGTGACGAATCTGGCGATATCAGACGATAGACCCAACTAAATTATTACCGAATCGGTACAAGGTTAGCGAAGTTAAAATAAGTATTATATATAAGTATGTACTGTTGCATCCGACGCAATTTGGGAATTAAAGATAGTGTTGGTTATTTAAAAATCAAAATATCCTTGAATTAAAACAACTTAAAAAAAAATGTGAATAAGTTTTGGTGAAAATGCACAGAAAAAAAGAGTGCTTCAAAATGAAAGAATTTCTCAATTAAGTACAACATGTCCAAAATGTGTTCTTCAATATTGGTTATTAGATCAGTCTTGTGCTGGAAATAGGGTACTTAAACAAAGATGACTTAGCAGTCAACACAGTGACGACGACAATACATTAAAAGTATGATCAACTAGCATTTAAACACTATATTTTTTCCTTCTTTTATCGTGTGGTTAGTGCCTAACCTGGTGTCAGAGTTTGTATGCCGCCCATGGGCCTCTGGACTTGGCTTTACATGCTGTCAACAAATATCTCTCAGGCATGCTGGTTTCCTCACGATGTTTCCCTTCACCGGAGCAAGTGATAATTATACAATACGCACATGAATCCGAAAAATCGGTGGTGCGTGCCTTGGGTTCAAACTCGAGACCTATGAACACTATTTATATAAAATATGATTAACTGACTCGTTGGTCTAAGTACAATTGGGCTTTTCCATCAGAAAATTCGCAGCAGCAGCCTCTGTAGCCCTGAGGCTACAGAGGCTGCTGCTGCGAATTTTCTGAACAACACTAGGTAGCACAAATCCAGACTGATCTGGATTTGTGCCCGGTTGATGGAAATAGGCTCGTCCCCTATTACATGGGACTTAAACTTAACTGGCGAACTGGTGGGTTTACTATTAGGTATACCTCTGCCTAACCTCTGGGATTACAGGCGTAATGTTATGTTATGTAACAGAAATATTATATCATCAAAAATGTTGATAAAAATGAATTAAAACCATTCACAGTGCGCAACCATTATTCTTAGTTGCTGAGAATGAAGATAGGAATGAAGCATCCAAATTAGGAATGAATGACTGTCATAACATGGACGTCTACCCGTTTGCTGTGACGACGGACATCCGATGGAACATGTTTGTTTTATCTCTACCAAAGGATATCCTAACGCAAGGATATTTTTAGAAATGTTCTTATTATTGTTGCGTGTGGATCTTCGAGCAAGTTGGTTGGGCTTGAAATTTACTACCGCGCTTATTGACTGTTGACCTTTTTCAGGCTTATTACTAAGGGCATAAGAGTGATTAGTGCCGACAGTAAACTCAGTACCTAGTACTTAAAATTGGTATTGGTTGTTTGGTTTGGTTGGTTGGTTTTGGTATTGCTGGTTTTTTTTTTTTTTTAAACCGACTTTCGATCAATAAAGACATTGTTTGTAGGTATTGGTTTGTTTGTTTAAAAGTACCTAGTGTTGTTGTCACAATGTTTGATAGTAACAGTGTTGTTGCAATTTTGCTCTGCTGTGTGTGATATGTAGCACATACCAACGGTATGTGCTGCATATCAACAATAGATTAAGTGTCATTTTTCAATTTTTAAGCTTGTTCTTCTTCATTATTGTGTGGTTAGTGCCTAACCTAGTGTCACAGATTTTTTTCATGCTATACCTAAGTAGTAGTGTTCATACTTAACCAAGGGCAAAGACTTATACTTTTTTAAATAAAACTTTATGAAATGCAATATGAAATTAATTTCAAAGCTCGCTGCCAAAAAATACTTAGTTAAAAATTCACGAACACCTTCTTGCCTACGAATATATCTTCAATAAAGTGTTTTCTCGTTAACAATACATAGGTACATCGTTCATAAAAATGTGGGTAGTACTCACCAATTAACTGCAAACAGAAATAAACCAGAAATCCAATGTCAATTTGAGTTTGTCGAATCAATTCCGGGCCAAAATCGCTTGATTTCTTTGAACACGCATATTAGAGTATAATAAAAAATTGTCACAAAAATGATTCTCGTAATGTATTTGAATGTTTCGGTCATCACAAAACTTGGTTATTTAAATAACTTGCACTGTAACAGTCACTAAAATATTTTTATTCGTTAAAAATGTTCGCGCCAAATTGTTTTATTTATCAGCACAGACGTGCGTCGTCCTCAGCACCATATGTCACACTGACATAACGACGGTAGAGCACAATGCGCTCGCGCACGGCCGCACGCATTGTCAATAAAGTTGTACACATTTATTGCTACACTCAGTCAAACAAAACTCGACTCTGTCACTCATATTTAAAGGTCAAATTAATCACAGTCGAACACGTTAAGTTACGCGAGTAAACGGGACAGCATGAGTCATTCTTCAGTCCACAGCTGGCTGCGTCATTCATGAATAAATGGCTATCATTATAATATCACTGTTATTACGTACTGTTAAGGCTTAAATTCGATTGATTTCTGAAATATTTTATTGTATTCTCACAATGGTTGATGTTCTATTTTTTTTGTAGCGGTGTGAATGCATATCCTGATATTGTGAGTCAAATTTTAATGTCTAGTCTTGGAACTCGAACTGGTAATTGCAAAATAAATTATGAATGAAACTGTTTTTACCGGAATAATCAAGGACACTCGATTACACGGTATGTTATTTGATAAATTGATAATAGTTAAAAACACCATTATACAATACAGGTATTTGGACAGTCATTCATCGCGATCATCATTAATTAAGTAATTTCCTACATGTTAAGAAATTTAAATTATAGGTACCCAGTTCTTCAAATAATGAATGAGTAGCCTCGCTTCCGTGTTTATAAAATGCTACGACGATTAGAAACAGTAGACAAATATATACTATTCACGTTTTATACAGGGTGTAAGGGACACCGTCGGACAAACGGTTACCATGTATTCAGTACATTATTGACCACATGGACTTTATTTAAAGGTAAATTTAAAAAAAAACTATGAAACGCTCTTGTATTAAAAATAGTAACTAGAATGATAAAATTTACGGAAAAAAATTGCTGCGCTAGTCAAAAATCGCCTCTAAGGCGACACTCTGTCCCAAAATTTAAAAAAAAACCGATCCTTTCGCAATTTTTTATTTTATTTTATACCTTTATTTATCATTTTTCTTATTTCATACATTTTTAAAAATTTCTTAAAACCTTATTATTTGTGAGTAAAATTATCCATAATAAGATATCTAACCCCTTTGTGGGTGGGCGTTATTGCAATAATGATACTTTAATTAGCGATTATTAGGCACAATTACAACTTGGTACAATAATTAGGTAAGCAGTACGACTAGACGGTAGCTTACCGTTTCAAAAGATATTTTAAGTAATTATAACATGTTATACGAACTCCCATTGGTCATTAAGTATCACTCAACGTCCTCTAAATTACCCTTAAGGTGTAATTACATTCGTAATTAAAATGAAATGTCGTTTAGGGCCGCACGTTAAAAAATAATTTATGCTTTGTGGGTAAATCAGGATTTAATATGAAAGACCTTTTGTTTGGTGATGATATGAGTACCTACCTGACCTATACGGTTGCTTGCAAAAAGGGGTGACATATAATATTTTGTTGTCTGATGACGAGGGACCAGTGGTTGTTGCAGGGTACTGAAATAATCTCAGCAAAATGACTCCAGTTAAAATGTATCTCAAACGTTACTTTATATTTCTTCTCAATAGTCGTTTTTTTAGCAAAAAGTTACCTACAAGCGAGAGTGTACTGCCAAACAAAGATTTACTTAACTGAGCTTAGACCGCTAAATTAGCCTGAACTGTAAACCAAAAAATATGAAAATACACACATATTTTGCTCTCCTTTTTTTGTTAAATTTATCGGTGGATATACAATAGTAATAATTAGTAAATTATTGTGCAACTAACTAATGAGGTACACGAGAGTAGATACCAAGTTAAACAATTTTTACTAACTCTATACAGACAGGTTATTCTTATTTGATAAACACATCTTTATTTTACATTTTATGTTTTCGAATATTAAAATGTAAATATTAAAATTTCTCACAAGTGAAATATCAGTTCTGATGATTATTACTTAAAGGCTCGCTGTAAAATACCTAATAGGGTAAGGTATACAATACATAAGGTGTACAATATTTAATGCTGGTTCAATAAAAAATGCTTTGAGTTTTGACACATTCTATAAAAAATATAATAAACTGGCGTGATACCGCTATTTTCTCGCAGTGCTTCAAATTAACTTCGGTACGCATAACTTTACAATCCACAGTGTAGACCCGAGTGCGTGAATGTTGTCTCTCTGTTGAAATTTCAACTCTAAGTGCTTTGAAGAGCGGTGAAAATCCAACAAATTCAGATTTTTATTTAGAGTATGTTTTGGTGTTGATGAAAACTGGAATTTAAATTTTAGCTGCGAAATACTTCATAGAGATTCGACACAAGTCATTGATTAAAATGTTCGAATTTCAAGTTAGCATTCATGAATGTTAACTATTTATTAACGGTTGACAACTCTTCTAACTTGTAAGTTGCAACCAAAGTCAAAGTCAAACTATAAGTTTGTCTTTGTAGTAGACACGATGCTTGAAGTCACGCGAATTGAATAATTTCAAATTAACAGTCATGTCAGACTGAATTGAATTTCAGTTTTGCAGTTTACGATTCTTAGTTAAAATTTTATATGAAAGGAATTTTGGCAATCAAAATTGCTAGGTCGATGTTAATTGGTATACAATTTTATAATCACGCGTGCGTGGTTTTTAGACAATGCGTTTAAAAACCTTTTAGAAGTCATTGTAACACCTTTTTAATACCGTGAGTGGTGGTAAAATACTTCAAGTAACACATACCATCACGCCTGTGATTGCCGATGGGTAAGTTAGATAGATGTAAACCCTAACCCTCTTATTAATAAACACGGAATAAAATTACACCAGGAATAACAAAGGAATAACCATACATTTTCAAAGGTTTAAACTTGGAATAACTTTATTCTGTGTTTATTAATAGGAGTGTAATAGTAGACATATTGCCAGTCATGTTTAAGCCCCATGTAATAAGGGGTGAGCTTCATGCCACCATCGGGCACAAATCTAGACTCTGTGGCTGCTACTGGGAATTTCCTGAGGAAAAAGCCCAATAACTCTATGCCCGACGCGGGAATCGAACCCAAGACCTCTTTCTCAGCAGTCGCGCGACCACTAGACCATGAGGCAGTCACTTAAAGACAAATACTTCAAGTTTAGTTACCAAATTAATGCTAAACTTTACTAATTGCAATTAGTAATCTGATACAAGAAAAAAGAAAGTTGCAACAGTCTAGATACTTTAAAAACAGACATATCACAAAAAATCATAAAACTGTTTTATTTTCTTTTTATTTATTTATTTATTGGTTTACCAACAATTGTGTACACAGGTTGCTAAAAGTAACATGCAATAGTGCAACAATCACTTACAGGTAAACTCCACATGCATAAAGAAGTTGTTTTAGTTAAGAACACATTTATTTATTTCAATCTATAGGTCAAACTGAAATTTCGTAGGTAGAACTGAAAAAGATCACCAGTTTGGATGTAAGTCGCGGCTTAGCACTAACTTAAGCTCGTATTTCATCCTCTACTGCATTTAAGAGCACACACATATCTCCAATTCAAACGACATTTTACTAGCTACTGGTCATAAATTCACAGAAATTCAAATTCTATCATAAAAAAGGTAATATTCCTGACAATGTATCAATATGTTGCGGTTTTATTCTTAGTAAGTGATCTTTTATGGGGGTTGCAAAGTGCAAAAGGTCCTGTTAATGATGCACCAGAGAATAAAATGTTAACCTGGGTATCCAATATCTTATTATACCCAACTGTGTTAAGGTTCGTTCGAAGCGGTACGGACATATTGTGGACGCTGCTCCATACAAATACTTACTGGAGTATCTGTCAGTGCTTACTGCTTTATAAAAGGTAATATTCCTGACAATGTATCAATATGTTGCCGTTAATTTGTAGATCTTTGGCAATTGTTACAGGTAGTCAATGGCCCGAAAGTCAGACAAGCAGTGTTACCAAGGGTATCGTATTACCCAGTACTAACTGGGTTGTGGAGATCAGATAGGCAGTCGCTCCATGTAAAATACTGGTATTCAGCTGCAGCCGGTAAGACTGGAAGCCGACCCTAACATAGTTGGGAAAATTCAATTCAATTCATTTATTGCAACAAATATGGTAGGTACGGTCGAACAAGCTATTTGGTATACACGCGGAAATTTTGACTGACTCTTAATGACAAAAGCTTTATAAAATAAAATTGCAAACAATATTGTCAGTGTACTAGGATTGTGAATGTTTCTGCGTGTATACCAAATAGCTTGTTCGACCGTACATGAAGTTCTTATATGAAATATTGAGTAACACACATTTTGCCAATATATAGCATGCAATAGTACAGGTTTTACAGTTTTACAGTTAGTGTTTATTACTAGGTACGAGTAACTACATTTTTTGAGTTTATGTCTACTTATCAGTTAAATATGTCTGTGCTTTATAGTTTAAAATTTACAGGGACACTTTTGGAAGAACTCATCTATCGAATAAAAACACTCTTCTAACAACCACTTTCGCAACGCAACACAAAACTTATTGAAGGGTAGTTGAGTTATTGACCTAGGTAAAGCATTATAAATTAGGGGAGCCATATAAACGCAACTCCGCCGAAAAAGTTCTAGCTTTGGAACAGGCATTTCAAAATCTAAATATGTAGGTTTCCTCTTATTTGTGTTGTCTTTCCGTTCAAATAGTTCAGGATTGGACCTCACAAACCTGGCAACTTCGTAAATATAAATGCATGGGACCGTCAGTAGATTGTGTGACTTGAACATAGGCTTGCATGAGTCAGACCACTGTATTTTGAATATTGCACGAATACACTTCTTTTGGGCGATGAAGATCTTCGCTATTTCGGAAGAGTTTCCCCACACAACTATACCGTATCGTATTACTGGCTAAAAAGGCTAGGCAGATGATCAATCATCGAAGGTTTAGGCAAAGGTGTAGTGTGTGTACACCACACCTGTCAGATATTAAGTCCTATGTAATAGGGGGCTATATTTTACCATTATTCAAAACCAAAATCAAATTCAGACTCGGTGGTACTACTTAGAAATTCCTGATGGAGAAACGCATTAACACTTTGCCCGACCAGGAAATCGAATCAGATACCTAATAACAATCTTGGATTCACGCATCTTTGATTCATGTTTGTTTTGTCTCGGTGGGGCCAACGGGAAAAAAAATTAAGTGTTATTCAATTCCCGTTGGCTTCACTGCCCCGCCCCACTGGTGGGCTCAACAGGAATAATTTTTAATTATTTTATCAATTCCCGTTGACCCCACCAGTGGGGCTAAACACACCCCTCACACCCCTGTGTGTGGGAAATATACCCCTCATGCTCAGCAGTAACGCTTGCGAGGACTAGACCAGTGAGACAGCTACTTGTCATAAAATATCTATTACCCTGTGAATTCGTCCCAAAAATCCGATTTTTACTAAACATCCACAATTTAATGGACTGGAAACATATAATTTTCCACCTTTTTACACACAATTCAAGTTCGTGACAGAACTGTCACGCTTATCGCAGCCTTTCCGAAAGTTCCCGAGATGGTCCCAAGCGTGACGTTTCATGATTTATTATGAGCCGGGAACTTTTACAAGGACTATGTGTTTGGGAGTTTAGTTTACTAAATAATACCTTTAGTGCCTAGTTTAGTATTTAAAAGACGTATTTTATTACCTTGAATAACGACGAGATGTAATACCTCAGGGAGACATAGAAAATATCTTAAATAGCACAACGATACTGAAGAAAAAGTGAAACAGGCAAAAAAATATCACTACATAGTATAGAACAAAGTCGCTTCCCGCCGTCTGTCTGTCCCTATATGTGCTTAGATCTTTAAAACTACGCAACGGATTTTGATGCGGTTTTTTTAATAGATAGAGTGATCCAAGAGGAAGGTTTCTAGGTACAACTACATACATGAAAGTGCTCTACTATCACAAAAATACTGCTAGACCTTACATCAAAAAGCACACTTCTAAAAATGTAAAGACTACTAGGGAGTTATAAATAATGTGTAGAGATAACAGTTATTTCTCGTCCATTGTTCTTCCCTAGAGTGTATAGTCATTAAATCGTCATTTTCTTCACGCTGGAAGGAAATGAGAGCAATATTTTTTGGGACGCGTTATCGTGGGACATTTAATCATGAGCTGCGCTTGTTTGCCGCTGAAAACAAAGAGAGGTTCGTGTTTTAACAAAATGGGAAATAATATAAAATGATAGGCTGGTTAAGGTATCTGTCCCACCGGTGATGAGGAAACGATTAGCTATCCACTATATTCTCGCTTTAGAAATGTACACCTGATGTACGTGCCGTGTCAATTTCCTTTCTACTAGTTTGTCGCAGTGATAGGAGCTATTAAAGCAAAAACTCCCACAGCGACCCTCGCTTGGCGGGCAGCACACTTGTTAAGATACTCTCACTTGGTATATGTACTTAGCAACGAATGTTCTTCTTACCGTGTCGACGAAAATTTAAATTGAGTCAGCCCAAAATTTGGCGACGAGTTTGGCAGTAGCGTCCATCAGCTCCTGTGATCTGCAAACAACAGGGCAGGCAGGACACGATACCAAAAGTCCCATCGTTTGTGGGGTAGCACCACATTTACACTTCAGGGCAGAGTCATCTATGAATCTCCACTTTTGAAGGTTTTTCTAGCTTCGGCCAACCTGTGGCCGGAGTCTATTCAAAGACTTCTAGGTCAGCCATGGCAACTCGTGCCTCGTTCTTTAAGGCGTTCGTGGTGCGAATACCAACGTGTTATCTGCACCTCGTCTTGGAGGAGGTCTTTTGGCCACAAGGAGTGGTGTTCCGTCGCTTCCACGGGCAAGTGCCACCTGAACGCACAAAGACATAGTGCACAAGTGAAGTGTTACTAACATAGTTTTAAGGTTCTATTTACTAACACAATTTGTATTTTATCTTAAGTATGTTAGTATGTAAGGTTGTTTATATATCTATGGGCCAAAGAAGCCTGACAATAAATGGATGTTGTTGTTGTATCCAGGTGGTAAATTTTTAGCAAGTGACACAAATGGGGAAACACTTTCTCGCCACATAACTTAACTGTTTTTTAGAGCGTTCGCCAGTGACCGGAGACACACTTTAAAAACTGTTACGGTTTTTCAGCCTTTGCGGCACGAAGATGTTATAATGTGAAAGGTGTCTAGCGTCGGAAACCATTTTTGCTCTTTCACTGGAGCTTGCCACCGCTCTGCGAACTTTTGCTGGCGCTATTCCGCCAGTTGATCCAGCATCTGTACAGGGGCCGGTTTGTTACCAACGAATGACTGAGCGCAAGTAATCGCCCGTCGCACTCGCGCCTTCTCCAAAATATTTGCTCGCCCACTCGTGTCTTGTTGCTAGCTCTATTCGCTAATCGTCGACGGTGGGACTAGAACCTATTTGCCTAAGCCTCGATGTCTCCGGAAAGGACGACAATCATTTTTGTTTTTGTAACAAATTCTATCATTTGTCAAACAAATGACAATGGTGATGATGCGTGTTGTGTTCGATAAAGAATTATCATTTCCGTGTGCGAATTCAGAGGCTTAATTATTGGTCAGGTGGAATTCTTTTGATAACTGAAACGGCTCGTAAATTATATTTGTCGTCATGCATGAAGTGTGGTGACGTGTTTTATTGTTGAGTTGAACTTTTACCGGAATTTGGCCGGTAATAAAATACAAAATATTGATGTAATTAATGAGTGTCACTGTCAATGGTAACAGCCGTAACACACGAGTTTACAAGTGGTTATTATGCATTCGCTGGTATGGCCTGAAATGTAGTGGACCCAATGATATTATAAATAGAAAGAGTACTAGCGCGCGAAAATTGTTGCAGACAAATTCAGACAATTGTCGTAATTTAAGTAGGTACTTCAAGCGCGATAGCTATCTCTTTCTGTATCATACGTTCCGTATAATCTATCGCAATCATAACAACGCAACGATATTTGGACGCCGCTCGTATGAACGAAGCGATCTTTCTTTATAATATCATAGAATGGACTCAAACTTCTGCATTGTATTATTGAATTGTTAATATTAAAACATAAAAGGTATTCCCGGAGAAATAAGCACATGTACCAAATAGTACCAATAGTACACCCACATTGATACTTCGATGGTTTAGTGGCGGGAAACACCTGCTCAGCATGACGTGAGATGTGATTTGGTTTTTCCATTAGGTTTTTTTCAGTAGCAGCTCGGAGTCTGAATTAATGCCTGGCTGATGAGACTTAATCATAACTAGAGAAATGTGGGTGTACTATTGGTACTATTTGGTACATGTGCTTATTTCTCCGGGAATACATTTTATGTTTTAATATTATTGTTTTGTACGTGCCTACTCGTAATTTTATTCAGGATATTTAATTTGTCCATAATTATGTTTTCCCAATTATACACAAGTTAAATTTGCCGCATCGTCGTAAGATTTTTTTCTTATCTTACCTAATTGTTTTGTCTGCTGCTTTCATTGCACGTAAAACGCCGGGAAGTGCCATCATCAAGACACATCAAGGAGACGATATAACGATGTGCGAGGCTTTAAACTTTACGACCCCTGCAATATTGAATGCTATCTCGCTTGGCTTTCATGAGAGAGGTTAATTATTGTGGACTTTTCTGCACTCACATAAGCTTTTTCAAATAATCTGTTGACTGGATTGAGATACCTGAATGAATGCTGTGGTTGGTGTGGTTTCTTGCGAAGCATGTGTGGTGAGTTTTAATGATGAGTTGAGGAATAATGTGATACATGAACATTGTGGTTTAAAATAGATGTGAAATTGAAGATTAGGATAGATTCTTAGATGGTATCATCTTGAGAGGATGAGTGCAGATAGGCGACGTGAGTGGAAACGCTAGGACTGTAACTTCATTGGTGATATTCTTCAGAAAGCTGTTGCGTACTACTGGTAACTGGCTTGTGTGTATGAACGTGGAAGAAGCAAAAAGGAGATGTAAGGATCTTATTAGGTGGGGGTCTTTAGTTTCTCTCCCCAATCGGAAAAAAAACACGTGAGTGTATGTATGTACGTGTACATATATACCACTGCAGCAGTGCATTCATTAAAAAACTGCTGATTTTACGTCTACTTCAAAGCACTTTTATCAGCATAATGCTGTGTGCTCTTGTGAACATTATTTACGAACGCATCGTAATAAAAAACAAAGCGAAACGCCGAACATAGTTGTAATTATCATAAATACTTTATTGTTGCATTTTATAGGGTGATAAAAATAAAACTTAACGGCGCAGTGTCCAAACTGCACTATGTTAGTAACATTTATTTGGTTTTATTTTACTGCAGTACGGTTAGTAAAACATTATTGCTGTCAGCGACAGTACATATTAGTTTTTCGCTTCGTGCTTAAATTGAATATTGGTGGCAGTTTGTTTATCCATTTTCACTTTGCATTTTATATCTGCCAATATTCTTTACTTAGGTTTAAATATATTATGTACCTACTACTTAGCAACTGAATAATAATCTTAAATTTAATTCATTCAACACACTAATTTCACCGGCCTGCATGAAATTTAAGTACTTAGGAAGAATTTCCGAATATTATTACCAAGGACATAGGGGGTTAAACATTTTCAGTGAGAGCTCGTCATTTTTGCCGATCCCACAGGGCACGAGGCTTGCCAATGATTAACGCAATATTTTTTTTGGGCAATGAATTAGCATTGCCATTCAAAGTGGCAATGCTGCCAGACTTCTGGGCGCTTTTCCTACTAACAGCGATGTGGACGAACTTTTTGACGCCCTGTAATTATTTTCCCGTTTTGATACTTGTACATATTTTCATTATTATTTTAGATCCATCATTAGTTAGTAAATAATGGACATAGTAACGAAAGAAAATTCATACAATAAAAAAGGAAGAGATCTCTTTTTTCTAGCAGTGTCGAACTCTGCAAACTGGGTTGACGACCAAAGGACGAAATAACACAAACATGAACACAATAAGGCAGAGGACTGGCTTATAATTAAAACAAATTAATCTTGGTTTTTTCAAGTCAAAGAAAAATAAATTGGCCAGTCCACCCTCCCAAGTCCCAATTGTTAAATGTCATTGAACTTTGCCAGCCTAAATCACAGTGTGTAGGTAGGTCCTTTAATTCAATAGCACTAATTTAGGAGATTTAGTTTGGAACTAGACATCTGTTTTGAACGCAGAATTTTTCTTTGATATCTATTTTACTTAATATTTCTTTTCACAGAGCTTAGGTTCGGTGACTGAAAATTATTTGAGGGAATTAGACTAATGGATTTATATTATTTGAATAAACAGAGGTACTTATTCGGCAAATTGAAATTTATTAATTCAGTCAAAGAATTGTGTTTTTGGCCCAATTTCAACTTCATCTGTTGGTATTTTTCGAAACAAAATAATGTTTAAATGTTTTTACCATTTTTATTATGTTTAGTCTTGTGTCCACACGCCGACACATCGAGCCATTTCCAGTATAACAGGGCCTCGCTTTATTTAGATTTCCCGTACGATAAGAGAGACCCACATAAACTGGTTTTGTGTAACTTCATTGGTCGTCGTGCATACCATAAAATCGGAATACTGCAACCTCTGATTATTTACAAACTGGAAATATTGAAAAGTTAATACTAAGTTCTATGTGGGCATACGCCAGGAAAGGACTTTCCTTGACTCAAATCCTAGAAGATAAGAAGAGGGTCAATATTTCACATAACATAACATCACGCCTGTTATCCCCGAAGGGCTAGGCAGAGGTGTACCTAATAGGACCTACAGTTCGCCAGTTAAGTCCCAAGTAATAGGGGTGAGCCTATTGCCATCAACCGGGCACGGATTCTGGGAAATTTCTAATGGAAAATTCCAATAACACTTTGCCCGACCTGGGAATCGAACCCAGGACCTCATGCTCAGCAATCGTGCTTGCGACCACTAGACCAACAAGGCCAAAAAATTCAAGTAAAAAAACAATCTTTAAACCGTTATAGTTCTCTCAGTAGTTTCTAAACCTTAAAATATTCATAAACCAGGCAGATTTTTGGAAAAGGCGTCAAAAGTGCACCAAAAAACTAAATCACCTCTTCTTTTTATCACATTTGTTTACAATAATCTAGGTCCGAGATCCTGGCTCCTAAATAGTCTAGTTATGAGCGACATGCGGTCTCCGTGCAGGGGGGCATGTGGCCACATCCTCATTAGATCGAGGGGGGCTGAGCAAATGGCGTGTAACACATTGGGACAAGGTGACATGCATTCGGTGAGTGAGAATCTCGCTGACACCGTTTGTTGAAGGAAGTTGGTTTGATGATTGATTGGTTCTAAATAGGTATGAGATTATCATTAACACTGAAAACGGGGTATTTACCATGTTTAGATACTATTTGTTTTGTTTGATAAACTGAAGAATTTGCGGGTGGGTGTTTTGTTTATGAGCAGACAAATCGGTCTCCGCTCTTTCTTGTTCGTTTAGGTATGAGATTACTTGGCTTAGAATACAATGCTTAGGTAGGGTTATGAAGTTCAATCCCAATTAAATTTGCGAGATGATTTTGTTGCAACTTATTGTCGAATAGTTACATAGAAAATACTGTGGCTTTTGTATGGGACTTTCTAAAAGGCGCTTGTAGTCGACCAAATTGAATTTTAATCTTCGATATTTATTATTCACAGTCGAATGTATCGGCTGATAGAAGTTCCTGGAAGAAATTAGGGAACTCCTTTTGCCCAGTAATGGATTAGTACCTACCTATAGGCTAACAAAATGTCTTGAATATCAGGCATGGCAATAAAATGAGCTTGACTTACCTACTGTTCTTAGACTATACATACCAACATATATAATGTGTACTGTGTACATTAACTAACACCACTATCACTATTATAACTATTTTATTTGCTATCACCTGAACAAACCCTTGACATTTAGAATTTTAATAATAACTAGCTGTTGCCCGCGACCTTCGTTTGCGTGAAATTATTAATAAAAAAATATTACTTTCCTTTTTTAATCGAATTTTGTTACTAATTTCAAGGGTTTTAATGTTTTTCAGAACTCTAATATTTTTTCTAAAATAAAAGTAGCCTATGTTAGACCTTATAACATCAGCTATCTGCCAGTAAAATCCGCTTAAAATCGGTTCAGCCGTTTCGGAGATTAGCCGGAACAAACAGACGGACAGACAAAAATTGAAAAAATGTGTTTTGTTCTAAATATCGTGTATACTTTCAGATGCATTGAGTAAAGAGTTGTTCTGGTATTACAAACACACACTTCAATTTTATTTACTTTTATAGATTTTAACCCTCGGAATCTCCTGTTATTTTTATGGTAGGTAGGGTTATACTTAATTATAACAAAATTAGGTCCTTATCGTCAACACTACGTACTTAAGATAACTTTTGAACTGTGTATTATCCTACACAAAGAGTCTTGTTAAAAAGATACAGAAAAATTGTTTTTATCTAAATAATGACTGGTTGATAAAAACAGACCTTTCAAAGGTCAGCCCCAAAATTGTTTTAAAATGTGAACACTGTTGTCAAATTCCGGGAGGATACTCGCAAAAGGATTGGACTGCGATACTGCTTCATATCTATGCAAATTATGGGTTTTACGAAATTGGACTACAGTTCGTCCAATATAAATTAATTTCGGTAAAATATTTTGGATTCTGAATGAATAAACATGCTTTGTGAGCCATTTGTTTAATTAATTTTCTTGGCGAGTTGGATTTCTTCGACTGCTTGGTTGAGGATAATATATCTACATAATTAATGGTAAATGGTCTGGGCTAAATTAAGTTATTACCATCCACTCTTTTTTGTTATATCTTTGCAGTAAGTAAGAGATAACAATATGTCTCGTTTAGTAGCTCTTTTTAAAGAAAAGTCCTGCCATTGTTAGCAGCTGATTTTATCTGAAAGATTTTGAAACAGTTTCATATAAGTAAGAGACATGTACCTACCTATTAAAAAACCGCACAAATGCGCAAGGTCAGCATTGTTCCGGCTAAACCATTTCTAGATTTACACTTTCAACGTTAGTATAATGTCGTAGATAAATATTCGAAAGTGATAATATTGAAGGTTTAATGGTATAACTACACGGGAATCCGGCCATATCCAATAGATAAAAAGTGTTCCTTGGGCACTTTCAAATCCGTTACGACTGGTACGAGAGAGGCTACCAATTCAATGGGTATAAGTGCTGATTTTTGTGGAGATAGACCTTTAAGGTTTCTTTTGCCATTGAACTAAAAGGTGATGCCATCTATTTTTATTTTTGTGAGTTCTGTACGCGTGTGATTGAAAACAGTTTAGCAAATTGTTACGCAACTTAGTATTTAGAAAAAAAACCTTTGTATAAATAGTACATTTTGATATAAGTGGGGAGACTTTGTTATTGCATTCGAGCGCGGAATTAACATCCGAGCTGCAGGCGAGGGTGTTATGGAGCCGAGAACTGGAATAACAAATCCCCACGCGTATCAAACGACGTTTTTCAATACACTTTCGAAGAAATAAAATATTAAATCAGAAAGTATTTTTGTCAGGAATTATTATGAAACTATGATTTAATTTGCTTTTTTCCGCGCTTTGCTTTCGTCAGGCTGAAGAAAAAGCAAAGTGTTAATCAAGTCTTGTAAGCAGTTGACGGTCAATTATTAAACAGTTTGATTCTTAATCTACTTGTTTTGAAGCAACAAATGCTTTAAATAGTTTTGTAAGTAAATTGTATGATATGTTTAATAGTTGTGAGACGCCATGCAATAAGTCATAATTCATTCTAGATAATGACAAATTGCAGTCGTAAAACCCACATTTTCGGTGCAGTAAGTTATGTTTTTAGAAACAATTGCAAGTGATCCTGAAGAGGCGCATAAATATTCTAAATTCACATTTGTCAAGGTATTATTTATTAGACAGAATTGGTCTAGTGGTCGCTAGTCCGACTGCTAAGCATAAGGCCCTGGGCTCGATTCTCAGGTCAGGCAAAGTGTTATTGGGTTTTTCATCATTTCTTAGTAGCAGCCACGATCTGTCAATCCAAGTCTGGATTTGTGCCCGGTTGATGGCAATAGTCTCGTCTCCGATTACATAGGACTTAAACATAACTGGCGAAATATGAGTGTACGCCTCTGACTAACCCAGGGATTACAGAATAGGTAATTACATTGGTTAAATCAGAAATTAAATTGCGTTTATAATACTGTGTGGCCAAACGACGAGCGGGTTAAGGCGCAGAAGGCCTAATTCTCAAAATGGCAACCGAGTCGCAAAATAACTAGTTCTCAAAATGGCCAATTCTCTAAAAGCCTAATTCTCTGAATGGCCGATTCTCTAAAAGCCTAATTCTCTGAATGGCCGATTCTCTAAAAGCCTAATTCTCTAAAAGCCTAATTTTCTAAATGGCCAATTCTCTAAAAGCCTAATTCTCTGAATGGCCGATTCTCTAAAAGCCTAATTCTCTCAATGGCCACTTCTCTAAAAGCCTAATTCTCTGAATGGCCGATTCTCTAAAAGCCTAATTCTCTGAATGGCCGATTCTCTAAAAGCCTAATTCTCTAAAAGCCTAATTTTCTAAATGGCCAATTCTCTAAAAGCCTAATTCTCTGAATGGCCGATTCTCTAAAAGCCTAATTCTCTCCATGGCCACTTCTCTAAAAGCCTAATTCTCTGAATGGCCGATTCTCTAAAAGCCTAATTCTCTGAATGGCCGATTCTCTAAAAGCCTAATTCTCTAAAAGCCTAATTTTCTAAATGGCCAATTCTCTAAAAGCCTAATTCTCTGAATGGCCGATTCTCTAAAAGCCTAATTCTCTGAATGGCCGATTCTCTAAAAGCCTAATTCTCTGAATGGCCAATTCTCTAAAAGCCTAATTCTCTGAATAGCCAATTCTCTGCTGAGATAACTATTTAATTATTTCAGTAGATCGACGTTACTTACCTCATAGACTTTGATCTCTGCCACGGTCGCACAGATTGAGAATTGTACGGGTAGGTACATATCAACAAGACTTACGTGAGGTTTGTTTTGATAATTTTTGCGATGATTTAAGGAATGGATGGAAGGAAGGATGAACAATGGTTGAAGACTTCTTACTAAAATGAACTTACCTTCTTCAGTGGCTGTTTCAGAAAACCTGCTATTTTCAAAAAGTTAAATAGAAAGTCCTACTAATATTATAAATACATAGGTTTGTGAGGATGGATGGATAGATGTTTTGTTACTCTTTCATGCAAAAACTACAGAACGGATTTAAATGAAATTTAGCACACAGATAGTTTATAACCTGCATTAACACATAGGATACACATGGGAATTTTTATCCCAGTAGTATGATCCCGTGGGACAATTACCGAACACCATGTGTGCGAAGCCGCGGGCACAAGCAAGTTGGTAGTAAATTGTCCTTTCCGCCGCATAAACATAAATGGAATTGTAATCCAATTGCGTATTGGATTCGCATGTCAGCCGTCAGTACCAATCGTGTGTTTACGTATACCTGAATTATTACAAAACACACCCTTCTTCTGTTCAAAATACTTGATCAAAAGACGAAAATCCTTTGTTCAATACGCAAAACTTTAATTATTCAAACCAACTTATAATTTACGTTTCTTTACATATCGTTAGGAACTTGGCCTTATTACTTATGCTTACTTCGAAGACTGTTTAATCATACGGCGTTTGTCTTAATTGCCTGTTAATTACCATACAAGCGGTTAATTGCCATTACTAGCCAAAGTTCGCGGTTTCTTAGAGTTGGTCCGGAACTTTAAATCGACTTGATTCAACGCCTTGAAAACTTAGATTACGGCCTGGATCAGACAGCGAGTTATCAAATAATTGTGAATTAAGAAAATGAAAAGCGTAGAAATTAATCTATAATTATGTGTCATGGTGTTTGTGGTCGCATTCCTCCGAAACGGCCCGACCGATTTTTATATATTTTTTTTTTATGTATATTTAGTAGTATGAGAATAGGTTGTAAAGTATGTTTCACACCATAATTTCTATGGCAGAACAACGTTTGCGGGGTCAGGTGGTAATATAAATAACTAACTTGCTGAAAGCGATTGTTTATTTATTTGCTAACATGTAAAACACTGGTTGGCTTGTAGGCATGCATTAAAATTTCATGACACAGTATTATATATATATTTGTATATATTTTTTGTTTTTTATTTTATTTTTTATTTGTATATTTTTGTATTCATTTAATTTAAATTTAATGTTGGGTACAATTTAGTTGTATGATATTGTGTGGTGTGTATTGTGTCTCTGATTATTTAATTTCCTACTAACATTATTTTTAAGTGTGCTTACTAACTAAATTATGGATCTTTGTGTCTGATACAAATAAATTATTATTATTATTATTCTTTTCATACTTTTACGTAGCTCGGCTTTATGCCGGATAAGTAGGATAGTACGGGCCGAAGCCAAGTACTACCCCGAGAGAGTGGTGATATGACGAGATGATGATATGGTCGGGTTGTGTGATGATGAGTATATATTAAACTGTGTCTGTGCGGTGATTGTGGATCGAGTGTGTGAGGTGGAGATTACTGTCTCATTTTCATTTTGTAAAAAAATTCTGACAATCCTGCAAGTATTAAGGATTGCAGCCTTCTGAAGGCTTTGATAGGTGTATGGTGGTAAATCAAGTGTTTTTAAAGACTGGTGGAGCTGTTTAGGTATAACACCTGTTGTTGATAACACAACAGGGATTATGGCTGCATTGTTAATACGCCACATTCGGCTGATTTCAATTTTAAGATCAGTATATTTTGCGAGTTTTTCCGCTATTGTGTTTTGAAGGTTGTGCGTGTTTGGTACGGCGATGTCTATAATTTGGGCGGTTTTGTTACATTTGTCTAATAAAGTGATTATTATTAAGACATGCACTCTGACTACGCTTTTTGCGCTATGAAGCTACTCAAAGAGTAGGTACACACGGCTACACATCAAGCTATACATTTCCAGTGAAAGCTGGACCTCGCATTGTACGGATATTCTATACAATGCGAGATCAGCATAAAATGGAAATGTATAGCTTGATGTGTAGCCGTGTGTACCACGAAATCAAATTCTGCATTCGAATTTTCCATGGCTGGCTACAAAATGTTGTGTCCGTCTACTTCTTCTTTCGATGCTTCATTATTTATTGAAGGCTCAGGCCTTCAATAAAGATAGGTTGACCATCATCTCAAAATATTACTCCTGAGGAAATGCGGGTGGTCTTTTCTCCATACAAACGCTCTCGCCTGTTTTCTTTCTGGTTTATGACTTTAGAGCTATGATTTTTTACAGTTACATTAATATCAACCATTTCTATGTCCCTATGTTTTCCTTTTTGATGATACATAATCTGTATCAGCACTAGAACCTTTACGAAACGCTAAAAAAAGGCCAATTTGGACCGCTGTCAACAGAGGCCTAGTGTACAAATTTGCTACCTATTTATGAAAAAAGAAAAACGTAGGGACACAGTAAATATCCTTCTTATTCAGTTTATGAAATATCTTTGAAATTGATCGAATATTGGACGAGGAAATAGTCGAGAGCCAAAGCCAAAGCCATTGGTGCGATAGTTGTCCTTATCGCACCAATGTCGAAATCACGCTCGTAGAGGGACAGCAATAGTTTTTTCAAATACCTACCGTATTTTCTCTTAACCTTTGCGAGGTGGAACAGCTCAATAACATTTACTGACACAAAAGAAATCATGTTGCAGGAAAACGTCAGGTGGAATCTGATGATATGCGTAGTCATGATTGTACACGTAACATAAATAAACAGTAAACTTACAAGAATCCTTCACACAAAGTTAATAAAAAACCAGCCAAGTGTGAGTCAAACTCACGCATTAAGGGTTCCGTACTATCGTAGTAGAGGAGCCCCCTTTCATTTTTAATTTATTTTTATCATTTGCTGTTATAGCAGCGACAGAAATACACATTCCGTGAAAAATTTAACTGTCTACTTATTATGGATCATGAGATACAGCCCGCTGTTAGACAGACGGACGGCCGAACAGCGGAGGCTTAGTATTAGAGGCCCGTTGGTTACCCTTCGGGTACGGAACTCTAAAAAGAAAAGCACTTGTACTCACAGATGTTGGAAAAGTTATAGTTTTGTTCTAAAGCATCACAAACCGACACTTGAACCACATTCACTGTTACCAACATAAAATATAATAACAAAAAAGGATACGATGCTACAGGTGGAAGGTGTAATACAAATTGAAGAACTGTTGCTCTAGTTAAGTCTGGCTTGCGAGTACTAGGTTGGTTCCTGGTGGGGCTAGGTAAAGATGTCTTCTTTTCTGTACATACCTTTTTGAGTAACCCTTCATTCCTTGGTACTGTATAGTGTTTATTAATTAGAAAAGTAAAATATTAGTGTGTGTTTGTGTATATTGCAAATACTAAAAATCTGTTCTTGATTTTTTTTTTGTTTTATTCACATTATAAATATACATTAAGTATATTAATTAAACAGATCATATCTAATAATAATATATACCTACGTTGCAGACAGTGCAAGCAGAAATTTGTTTGGTACACTACTACAGGTAAAATGTATGTAACTGAGGTGTTGTGTATGTGAGATAAAATGTTTGTAAATTCATCAACAATACAGGAGAAATTCCTAGTGTTGGGCAACGTTTTTTGTTTTAAAAAGAAAAAGAAAGGTCGTCATAAAATTTCATCCGCATCACTTTCAACGGGGCAAGTGACCAGCAGGCTGGCAGCATTGCCACGTTGGCTGCCACATCTTGTAGATTTAAAAAAAATCTCTAAAGAATTTTTCTCCTAGTGGTTTAAAAAATACGTCAAAGGACTCGAACTAACCTAAGAGTATAATTAAATTGGATAAATCAACTACATGTATCCTATTTAATTATTCGCTTGAAACGTAATAATGTTGAATGTAAGATTTCCTTTGCGAATGTGGGCACTTATATTTAAATTAATTTTGCTCTCCAGGAATGTTTCCATCATCTTATTGAATATTAATTCTAATAGAAAATTAAATTTATTTCAATTTGTAGTACATTGAATTGATGTTTATTTCAAGCTTATAAGAAATTCATTGAAATATTAATTTTCAAATGCAGTAGTCACCTTTACTAAGGCCGAAATCTAGACCTTGACGTTACTTAGCACGAAATTTGAATAAGCTGGAAGCGACTGGGTAGGCCGCGAAATTAAAAATTTTCACGTTTTTTCAATTTGCAGGTTGTTTGTTGATGGAAATAATATAATATATAATTCGCGTCCGTAACATGTATGTAGTTATGGAATTATAATTGGAAAAGTCATCAAAACAACCACTTTTTTTTTTCGGATGGGAAATCATCAAATAACTCCTCCCGCTCTGGGCGGAGCAGGAGGGAGTGTCAGACTTTTACTGACTTAAACCCATCCATGTTCCTTCATCGCTCTTTGTGTTCCGGGGCCACGGTATCTCTTTCGAACAGTCCCGCAGCCCCGGCAGGCATCAATACAACCCTAAAGTTATTAAATCCCATCCCATTCAGTAACTATATTGTATTTCATGAAGAACTCATTCAATGGGGTTTCATATTTTCAATCAACCTAAAACCTGAGACTGACCTGCAATTTGCAAAAAAAACGTAAGTAGTAACAAAGAATTGAATTTCGCGGGTCACCTACCCTGTCGCTTTTACCTTATGCTTCATTCCTGTCAATATCACTCAATTATCTATCTAAACGTGTAACTTAGAGACGGAAAGGTATTAAACCAGACCACGTACTAAGTTACGTTTGTAAATCTCGTTCTAATTTATTTATTTATTAATAAAGGTCTACCAACAGCTTCTGTGTACACCATATCCTAAGTAAAGGTTCCACAGTCTTGGCCTTACCCAGTCGCCAATTACTGGTCAACCAGCAGTCACAAAAACAAGGGATAACAAAAATAAATTAAAACTAAAAAGAGTTGCTCTAGAAATGACATATAACTAAACTAAACAACTACACAATTAAACAAAAAATATTAGTACCAGAACAGTAAAAATGAGATCCAAACTGAGATCATTACCATTAATAAAAAAAAACAAAGGTCTTAGGTTAAATGGTAAGATTTAGCTATTAGTATGGTAAGAATGCAAGATGGCACAATTTCTAAATCGTTTGTGAAATAAATAAATAGCTTCTACATCAATATACCAAAAGTCCCAAAATTCTAATACTGACCTAAGACTGACCCACTAGCCGTTATATTTATTGGAAATGATTTCAATTTTTAGAGCATTTAACTTCATGTTCTAAGAGATATTACGTTTAATTACATTGAAACTTAGTTGAGAGCAGCGGTGGCCCAATGGTGGCGGCCCCGACTTACGAACCTAGTCGTGGGTTCGAACCCAGGGGCACATTACTTTGTGTAATTTATTTCATCACCACTGCTCTCAAAAACGGTGAAGGAAAACATCGTAGGGAAACCGGCATGCCCTAGAACCAAACAATCTAAGACATGTGACATCTACCAACACGGGCTGGGCCCGCGTAGTGGATTATAGCCCATTCCCTGCCATTCCGCATGCGCAGCGAATTCGTTGCGGACGCGCAACGGGATCGGCGCGAACAGCAAAGTGGACGCCATTTTGTACTGCTACAAATTTGCTACAAACACGCGACGTAAACGTAACGTATTTGCCACGCGTCCGCTCCGCCCCGCAGCCGCTTCCAAACCGCTAGTATGATGAGGCCCTAAAGCCACCATCTTATTTTTTTTCAATATTTCACAATACCTACAATTTTACAAATGCAAGTTATAATTATGCCTTGTGCCTGTGACTGTAGCTTCGCCTTTGTTTTTCTGACATTCAAAAGTGCCTGTTATGGTCTAATTGAAATAAATGCTTTGAGTTTGAGTTTTGAGTTTGTATGTTTACTAAAAGCGACCCTTTCAACCATAAGATCAATATATATGCCATTTCTGCCAACATACATGTTTCTAAATCTACACCTTCCTTCACTACACCAATTGTTGCAGGTGCTTTCAAACGAATTTAGCTGAAGCCATATATTGTGAAACTTTTACACGTGTAAAACCGTCGCGAGTCGTGTCGTGAATGAGATTGGTACACACCAAATGCATTGTATGAATGCGATGCAGCAGAAGTTTTTTTTAAACTTTGTCCCACTCTGGGAATTTCTCCTGTCTCATAGGTGCGTTCTCAAACATTCAAACTTATATATAGGGTGACTGATAATTAGTGACCGATACTTAAATACATGATTGTACTCATGATAACAAACAACTTTACCAAAGAAACATTTTTTTAATCAGGTAACAGCTGATAGGTCACATGCGCGCGTGCGAATTTCATACGGCTGTTGTGTTAGTTTGATAAAAGTGTGTGTATAAAAAAATGTTTCTTTGGGAAAGTTGTTTGCTATCATGAGTACAATCATGTGTTTAAGTATCGGTCACTAATTACAAGTCACCCTATAATAAACAGCCAGACCCGGATCAACTATCTGTAGTCTCTAGTATCTGTCATACAAATATTTGTTCCGTGCTGGGATCGAATGCGACACGCAGCGTGGCAGCCATGCCCCTCAGCCACTGCGCCAGCCGTAAATAAGCTGCTGAAATACTCGTAAGGTGTTTAAGGTGAGACAGGTAATAAGAAGTAATACAGTCGATCCCAACCAACACGTACTGATGGCCTACCATGACGTCTTAAAGGAGGAGTAATTCCAGTGAGGGAAAGAGATGGCGCTAGACGACCTGTATAGCTCTCTCTTTCCCACACTGGAATTACTCCTGCTTTAAGACATCATAGTAACGGTCCTGCGCCCTGGATTCCGGTTAAATTATTAAATCAGATATTTAGCAGCACGAACCACTTGTATTATTTTACCCCTTGGATATTTTGACCTAGTGGTGTGGTTATTCTAGAGTTCCACCGGTGATTTATTAATTTATGTCAAAATAAAATCACTTTTATCAGTGTTTTTTTTTGTTTGGATATCATTGGTTAGACGTACTGAACGCTGTGTTAACATTATCCATCTATTATAATGGGACCTTATATTATAAGCTCGCTCCATTTATCATTATAATGGGACCTTATATTATAAGCTCGCTCCATTTATCATCGTTGAAGTTTTATCACCACGTAAGTCAATTATTGGCGGTTTCGACCTTTTGATACAGTTTAGATACAGTTACAAAATCGGAAGACGCGTTGTTTCAGTCATCAGAAACAAGCAACTTTCTGTCTAATTCGAAGTGAACACGAATTAAAAAATGCTTTTGTACTGTTACCTAGGTATAATTACGTAGTTTTTCACTCTCCTGTAAAGTAGCTATTTTTGAATTACCTTTTTTTTCTTTTTTTTTTACCGATGGGAAATCATCAAATAACCCCTCCCGCTCTGGGCTGAGCAGGAGGGAGTGTCAAACTTTTACTGACTAAAACCCATCCATGTTCCTTCCTTTGCCCTTTGTGTTCCAGGGCCGCGGTATCTCTTTCGAACAGTCCCGCAACCCTGGCAGGATTTTTGAATTACCTGGTGTTAGAACTTCAACGACGATAAGACATAAGCATAACCGGCGTGACGCGTGTATTCTACTTCTGCCTTGCGAGACCCCACCGAATATGAAAGTGTGATGTTATGTTTTTTTCTTACATTTTATATAGCATATCTGACAAAAAGCTGTGGTCATAGCTGCTCCAAATAATCAGCTGTCCCATACATTTGAGTCGAGTAGGCATTGAAGTTTTGTGTGGGGCAGCTGATAATTTTAATGCGATTAAGATGTTGGTCTCGTGGAGAAACTTTTAAAATGGTCTGCACCACTAAGTATGTAATATTTAGGTTGCTAGTCCGATAAAATGCAGCATCCAGTGTACCCAAGCTTTAAGGCTATAAAATGTCAAAGAAAATGAAGTGCAGGAGCTTGCAGGCTTCAACTTAGCAGTTCCTTTGTGAAAGTTATGATGAGGGTTGCCATGGTAACGCACGCACACCTTTTATGTCTTCCACTGTAAATTGAACGTCGCCGATATGAAATTACCTTTTAATTTTGTACCTCCATATGTCGAAGATTATGAAGTTGTAATTGCGTTGCCAATTTCTTGGTTGGTATAGCTTCTGTACCTATATAATAATATTTGTAGGTAGATAGGTATCGTGTTTTTAGAACATTGATGTTGTAGGTACTTCACACATGAAATAATCGATTATTTCATTTTGTTACAAATTTATCCCGTGTATCTTCTTTTTTTTTTTGGTAATCCATCCCACTGCTGGGCAAAGTAATAGGTTCGTGAATTAGTTTTATTTTGTTTTGAAAAATGTTAATAACATAGTATAAAAGCGGTTGAAACACAAACATAAAAATATGAAATAAAGTGACGGAGCTAGCTCACGATTGGTGCTTTGTCTCTTACATTCTGGGTTATCAGCAATAACTAATATTAACCACTTAATGATTAACCCGTATAATGGATTATAAAACATATGGATTATAGGTTTAACCGGTTAACCTTTTGACCCGATTAGTCGGTCCCTGCACAAGATATTTGAAAATATTTTCACCCAGATTTGTGACTTGTTGCTACACATCCACACGTAGGCGTTTCCCAAATCAACACAAACCAATTTATTTCCCAAGAATTATGAGATTCATAGGTCCGGCAGCTATAGGCGGTTCCAATATTTTCTATTTCTTGCCATGAATATTGGCAAAGGTCTGAATTATTGCTTCTGACCCAACATTTTACTTTTGCGTCGAAAATCATAGAACCTTCATCGTTTCGCTCCAATGAGCTGTGTTAACAAAATATTCTCCTTCTTGTTTACTTTACATTGGCTTCAAGAAGGAAACATACTAAGGGCTTGTTTCTTGCGATTAAGTTCACGTTAACTTACCTACTTAGCAGATTAATTCATACAAACACTGTTCCATTTTTTTTTAAATTTGTTTCGGTAATGAGTGGGTATTCGGACATTGTGAAATAGGCCTATAATATTATAAGATACCTTGAACTGAATTCCCCAGTTTCTCAATAGTACAAACTCATCTTTTATGAAATAACTAGCTGACCCGCGCAACTTCGTCTGCGTGCGTGTGCACATAAAAGAAAGAGAGGTTAGAGACAGTGTGCGTCATCCTTAAAAGTTAGACATATGGCCATTGCGGATATTTTTTTAGAGCTTTTTAAGAGGGACAATTCCGACATACATGATAATTGCGTAACTTTAACCGTTCACGCACAACGGAAGCTCTCAAAAGAAGTAAATCCCTATTATATACTATTACCGATGGATAATCATCAAATGACCCCTCCCACTCTGGACGGATCGGAAGGGAGTGTCAGACTTGTACTGACTAAAATCCATCCACGTTTCTTCTATTTCCCTTTGCGTTCCAGGGCCGCGGTATCTCTTTCGAACAGTCCCGCAACCCTGGCAGGCCTCGCTCCTCTCGGATCCCTTCCCGTTTGCTGACATCTCTTTGAGACGCGTGTGGAACACGAACACGCCGTCACCACGGCCTGTCGTCATAAGACGGACAGATGGCGAGCTAGCCCATTTCTCACCGTCCACAGGCCCGCGACCCTCGACAGCCGTACGTCTTCATCTTTAGACACTCGATGACAATCATACACCAGCTAGAACGAAAGTTCTCATCAAAGTTCTTGAAATGAGCCGAGACACGATAAAACTGCTGTAAACTTTTGCGGACCTGTTTCAACTGCCTTCCGTCTCCATCGTCAGACCTTTGATGATAGACATACTCCAGGCAGGTCTAAAGTTCTCATCAAGGTGCATGAAATGAGCCGAAACACGATATAGATGCTGTAAACTCTTGAGGACCTCTTGCAACTACCTTCCGTCTCCATCGTCAGACCTTCGATGACAGTCATACTCCAGCTAGGTCTAAAGTTCTCATCAAGGTGCATGAAATGAGCCCAGACACGATATAGATGCTGTAAACTTTCCTTCTCCATCGTCAGACATTCGATGAAAGTCATACTGACAACTCAGTATGGTTTAAAAGTTTTCATCAAAGTGAATGAAATGAGCCCAATAACATTATACCTGCTGCAAACTGTTTAGGACCGCTTGCAACTGCCATTTGTCTCTATCGTTTGACCGTCGATGACAGTCATACTTCAGCAAGGCCTAAAGTTCTTATCAAGGTGCATGAATTGAGCCCAAACACGTTATTGTTGCTGCAAACTCTTGAGGACCTCTTGCAAGTGACGGAAGGCACTTGCAAGAGGTCGGGAGAGGAGAAGTCCTCAAGAGTTGCCTTCCGTCTCCATCGTCAGACCTTCGATGACGTCATACTCCAGCTAGATCTAAAGTTCTCATCAAGGTGCAGGAAATGAGCCCAAACATGATTTCTCAATTTAAAAAACAAAAGATCATGTATATCGGACTTCTCTGTAAAAAGTTATGCGTGGTCAGGTCATACATAAAATAAAAAAATATAGACGCGTCGAATTGAGAACCTCCTCTTTTTGTTACGTTGGTTAATAAACCAAGCTTCAGACATTTGACACGGGCGAGGGTCATTCTTTCACGGAAAACTTAACACCGCGACTCAGAAAATGGAGTGAAATTAATAGCGCCATCTATCGAGCACGAAATTTAACCGTTAAAATATAATGCATGTAAAGCGATCGAACACACACTCTACAGGGTTATAGCGTCATGTAGACTAATCTAGAGTACTTTTTGCTCTCAGACCCGATTTAAAAGTTATCTTGTGAGCACATTTTTATTAATTAGTACCATTATGGTGCAATAGATGTCGTTGCATGTATCTTACACAATGATGGTAAGTTCTTGTTGAACACTTTAAATTCATAAATCTTTTGATAGAGAGCACTGATTACAATGAAACAAAAACTAAAACCTTCTCTAAGTTCTCCACAATATTTGTTCATTGAATCTAATCACATTGGTTTTCCCAACAACATGAAGCCCGCCTCGCAGCGCGCGCAGTTTATTATTTTGATGCGGAGTTATTTTAAAACTGTGATATGTCCTAAGATATTCATCTAAATTGAATGGTGTAAAGGGCAATTTTGGTCACAATTGAATGCTAAAGATGACTAACATATTTATTTTGATAAGGATTAATACTATGTCGGTAAAAATACCTATGCAAATAAAACACTATATTTGACCAAATTTTAAAATAATAAAAATGGTTATTGTTAGTCAACCTTAAAAGATAGGCATGTGCTCTCGCGGACTTTTTTTTAGACATTTTTAAGAGGAATAATTCCCTCATACATTATTTTTGTGCAACTTTAACCGGTTAACCAGCGCACGCAACGAAAGCACTCAAAGATAATACATTTTCCCCGTTTTTGCAACATTTTTCGTTGATGCTCAGCTCCTATTGATTGTAGCGTGATGATATATAGCCTATAGCCTTCCTCGATATATAAGCTATCTAACACTAAAAGATTTTTTCAATTCGAACCAGTAGTTCCTCAGATTAGCGCGTTCAAACAAACAAACAAACAAACAAACAAACTCTTCAGCTTTATAATATTAGTATAGATGTACCTAGTACTTTTGTCAAGTTTTTGTTTAAGTTACGTAGGTTGTCAGAAGTTAGTTTTGGGAAAGAACGTACATATTTGATTTCAGTTTCAGGCGCCGAATTGTAGACTTGCTAGCGTTCATTGACCTGGAAATAAAAGTTTAATTTGTGCTAATTTCATATTTTAATGGATAAGTGAGTGACGGCAAGACAAAAAAAAATGTAACTGGCATGGGCAACAGTGGTACAGACAGTGCTAATAGGTATGTGGTGAACGGTAATGCCTATCTAAAAATGGCTCCTACAGCGTGCAGCGTGCAGCGTGCTGATGATGATAGCCGACAGGCTCGACTGTCCTTACATCAGACGCTGCAGTGACTTGCACTTCACCTACAGTCGTTGGCTGTCAATATAAATATATGTTTTGTGTGGTTATTGTTTTGTATTGTACTGTATTGTATTGGAATGTTTAATGTATTGTGTGTTTAATGTATCATGTATCTATTGAATTCTGGTGTGTTTGAGTCTTTGTTACTTGAGCTAATAAATGAATTATTTATTTCTAACATTATTCAGAGGCCTTAGCACGAGTGTTCGGTGTAAACGTAACGTAAATAAGTCAATTATTTTGAATCGAAAATACCATACCATAAGTAACCTAAAGCATTTTAGCTAAACTTTTCACAACAAGGACAATAATAATAGGTACAAATGGTCTCAAACAGAACTAGACGCCCTGGATAGGAAGGTCCGTACATTGTTGACGACATATCGAATGCATCACCCACGTTCTTCGGTTATGAGACTGTATATCCGGCGGAGGTGTGGGGGTCGCGGCTTTTTAAACGCTAAGACTCTCCACAATCGCGAGATATGCAGTCTCAGGGAATATTTCTTAGAAACCGTCGTCGGGATGCAGCGAGATGTGGTCGCAGTGAACAAGGGCCTCACCCCGCTCTCCTTGGCTAAAGAGAACTGGCGCAAACCTGTAGTGCTTGACACTAACGACCGTAGGGAGGTATGGCAGAGTAAGGAGCTCCACGGACGCTTTTTCCAGGCTCTACATGGGCCCGATGTAGACCTATCCGCGTCCGTAGCCTGGCTACGTTCCGGGCACCTCTTCGGAGAAACCGAAGGTTTTGTCTGTGCAATTATGGATGAAGTTATGATGACGAATAACTACTGGAGATTTATTGTGAAGGACGGCACGGTGGACATGTCGGGCATGCCACCGTCCAGGCGAATCAATCCGTCACATTATCTCCGGGTGTTCTCGTCTAGCTAACGGAGAGTACTTGCATAGACACAACCTTGTAGCCAGGATTTTCCATCAGCAACTTGCTCTAAAATACAGCCTTATGGAATCGGAAGTGCCGTACTATAGGTATGTGCCCGACCCAGTTCTCGAAAATGGCAATATCACATTGTACTGGGATCGATCCATCATCACTGACAGGACTATTTTAGCCAATAAGCATGATATAGTGGTGGTGGATCGATCAGAGCGGCGCGCAATGATTGTTGACATAACGGTCCCGCATGATGGGAAACTCGTGAAAGCCGAGAAAGATAAGCAAATCAAGTATCTTGACTTGGCTCACGAGGTTGTCGACATGTGGGATGTGGACTCAGCGATCATTGTGCCGATAGTGGTATCAGCCCATGGCTTAATTGCCAAGAGCCTCGATGAATACCTGAGGAGGCTCTCGCTAGGCAGCTGGATCAAGGGCTTGATTCAGAAAGCGGTACTCCTGGACACGGCTCGTATTGTTAGGAGGTTCCTCTCTCTGGAGCCCTGACCGCCGGTAGCTTGGACCCTGTTCCCGATACTGGTGGGACAATTTTTTATATTTTTAAATGTTTTTATATTGTTTTTATAAGAAATATTTAAAAATGTAAATAATTTGTATAAAAGTGAAAATAAAGGAAATAATAATAGGTACCATACATAGATGAATAAATTCTTAGAATTATGAAAATACTAGCTTAAGCATGAGACAAATTGTCCCACGGCATCATTCTACCGGGATAAAAGTATCCTATGTGTTAATTCAGGTTATAAAATACCTGTGTGCGAAATTAAATCTAAATCCGTTCTATAATTTTTTGCATTAAAGAGTAACAAACATCCATCCACCCTCACAAACTTTCGAAATTATAATGTTACTATATAGCTTCTGCCCGCGGCTTCGCTCGCGTTTTGGTCGGAAATTATCCCACGGCACGTTGTAAATATAGCCTATGGCACTCGGGGATGATGTAGTTTCCTATTAGTGAAAGAATTTCCAAAATCGGTTCAGTAGATCCAGAGATTTCTACAATCTCACAAACTCATAAACTTTACCTCTTATAAATATTAGTATAGATACATTATAATTAGCTTTCCCTAGAAAAAGAAGTGATTGAAAAGCAATTTATATTGTAAGGTATATAAAACTTTTGAACAATTTGTATTATTATTACTTCGCAAAATGTCTGATTTTATCATGTTGTCTAGAATCATTATTTTATTATAATTAAGAAATGTTTGAAGAACCATCCAAATAAATATTAAAGAAGCTGTTTCTCAGCGTAATAAACTAATAACATACAACAAAACAAAATCATTCATGTACAAATTAAGAGGACTTTTCAATAACATTAGGTATTAGGTACTTGATATACCTAAATAACTTTTGCCCACGGGTTCGTCTGCGTGGAGGTCAAAAATTAACTCGCGGGAACTTTGCATACCGGGATAAGAGGTCTGTTCAGATACTGTGTCATCTCACTGATGCTCCCCCCATGACCTCCAGATCTTTATTTCTGCATCTGCGTGGAAGTAAAAAATTACCAACCGGGTTCATCTGCGTGGAGGTCAAAAACTACCCGCCGGTTTTTCTACATGGAGGTCAAAAATTACCCCACGGGAACGTGCCATACCGGGATAAGAGGTCTGTTCAGGTAATGGCCTTCTTTTGTGCTCAGCTGCTAAAACGTGAAAGGTAACAGACAGACAGGTATCTGCGTATTTACTTATACTACTAGCTGTTGCCCGCGACTTTCGTTCGCGTGAATTATTATTAATAAAAAATATGTTATTTTTAATTTTTTTAATCGGATTTTAAAATCGGTCTGCCGTTTTGGAGATTAGCCGGAACAAACAGACAGACAAAAATTGAAAAAAATGTGTTTTTGTTATTATTTTCTGAATTCAGTAAAAAGCTGTTATTTTGACATCACAAACAGGCACTTCAATTTTCTTTATTTCTATAGATTAATAGAGATACATTCGTTTTCGTCAAAGTTTATTGACTCCGATTTACAAATCAAATTACGTTTTCGTCAATGATGAAATTATAAGAAATCAAGATATTATTAAACCTTAAATGCGTGGGTATGTAAGCCAGCACTTTGTGTATTGAAAACAGATTATAATAAGCCCCTACGAGTATATAACAAATTATACGAATTTCTCGTTAAAAAGGTAAGGATTCATCTTGAAATGTAACAATAAATAAATCATAGGCAAAAAGGCTGCCAGGCTCAAATGGGATTGGGCGGGTCACGTGAGCCGCATGCATAACGATCTCTGAGCAATCTCAACACGAAGGGTGCCTGAGGATGGACGGCGCCGCCGCGGCCGGCCTAGAAAGAGGTGGCGAGATGATCTAGACGCGCATCTCGAGGGCTGGTTCGAGGTGGCAGAAGAAGAGCACCTGGAAGGATATGTGGGAGGCCTTTGCTTAAAGGACATTGAAAAAAAAAAAAACTGAAGAAATTTTGAATCAAGGCTGGGGCAATTGCAAGCTGTGTGGTGAGGTGAAATGCAGGAATGGGCATACAGGGAATAAGGAGAGGCAGTAGGTTTCCCAGCGGCAGTAAAGGAAAAGGTTAGATAATTTGTTTTGTCAACATTTAAAGTGAGCCGGTTTTGGCGTAGTATGAATGGCTATAAGAGTACAGGCAGACCAAAATAACGGTGGATGAACTGTGTGAAAGACGCTATGGCAAAAAACAAGGTGACTGCTGAGATGACGACGAAAAGAGAAGTATGAAAGAAGAAGATATGCTGAACTGAACCCAAATCAATTTGGATAAGGGCAGGAAAATATTGATGATGAGGAAATTTACAACAAAAACAAAACACATTCGAATAAACATTTAATCATCCTTATATTTGTACAATAACAGAAGATACTCATGATATGTTATGATAAGAACAGTCTCGATAACAAGATCAGGGCAGCAGATAAAGCCATGGTTGCACCCGCCACAAACGCTAATTTGCCCGCCGTGTTTGCTAAGAAACCATCTTCGTTTTTACAAATACCATACCTGGGGATAAAAGAAAATTATTCATCACTAGCTTTTGGTAGCGGCTTCGTTCCCGTTGTGTAAGGAATGGACTCATGAGAAGGTTTTAAATGTAACCTAAAACACTCGGGGATATTGCAGCTTCCCATCTCGTGAAAGAGTTTTCAAGATGAAAGAATCGGATCAGTAGTAGGTACCGAAGATTCCGGTTCATTATCATTAACACTGAAAACTGAATATTTAACATTTTTACTGTTTGTTTTGAGTTCCCGATAGAGTTTTCGACGCAATTAACGGAGATTGCAGGCGGAGTATTCAAAGAAAGCCAATTTACTTACAATGAATTTAATTTAAAGATAAATTACATTAATTAACTATGGCTAGAGGCTATGACTACGTTCGAGGTTGGAACCGAAGTGACCGTTTTTGATGCCCTGGAAATAGTGGCGTGATGGTTGTTACGTTGCGCGAAGTCAGCATCTCGTGGTCCATCCTCGTGTCCGTCCGAGGCTGATGCAATTCGTTGTAAGGTGTAATTGAGGTTAACGCATCGTCAGCGATGCCCCTTTGTACCGTGGTATAACAAGTCAGCATCTCGTGGTCCATCTTCGTGTCCGTGGCTGATGAAATGTGTTGCTAGGTGTAAATGAGGTTAACGCATCGTCGGCGGTGCCCCTGTGGTACCGTGGTATAACAACGCTGTTGCAAGCACCATGATCACGGATAAACAAAAAACATGGCAAATATGCCGTTACAGTTTAAAATTTTACCTCTTTATAATATTAGTATAGATTACACTACATCACATCACGCCTACACGCGTACAGTGGATTACAATCCACTAACGGTTAATGACGTTAAAGAAAAGGAAGTGGCTGAAAAAATGAATAGTAGGTTATGGCAAATTTGCGACGTAAATAGCACATTGACACGTCCTTAAACCCAGAAAACAAAAATCTTAAGTTAAAACTATTTTCCCTTAGCGGGGAAGACTAACGCAGTTATGCCTACAACAGACATTAAAATAAAATATATTAGTTTGTTACATCCTCTCTAAAGAATTTTTAAATATGTCATAATAAATGTAAATCATATTATATAGGTGCAAAAAAAACAATTAAAGATCTATCCACACATATCAGGGCCATGCCCTGGACGTGACAGAGCCGTGGCCGAATGTATGTAGGCACTGAAGCTTCATCGCCGGCCCGGGCACGGACGCGTGTGAACGAGTTCATATAAAATGTACACACCGATATTTTTTTGAGGGCACGGTCCGTCCACGTCCCGGGCGCGGCCTTGATATGTGTGGTATAGTCCTTAAGAAAGTTTTTATCCAATTTTCTCAACGTCGGTCACGAACGTACGTCGAAAACGTTTTAAAACCGTCAGTTCAACTTTGAATTTCAAGCGTCTCGAAATAGATTGAATAGATAGTCTGTTGTTCTTTCATTTGAGTGTTTCGATGATATGTACAGTATTGCACAGACGGCAGCACATCAAGCTACTACAATCTGTCAAATTTCTTTAATAGATTTTCAGTTTTTTTTTTTTTTTTTTAGATTTTGTTTTTCGCTAAAGCATTAGGTTAAAGGTTGATTGGTCGTCGTGCGTACCTAATAATACACATTTAAATCCATTAATCTGCTGTCAGACACAGCCCGGCCTGTTGGGCAGATAATTTTGCACAAAAGTTCCTTTTAAAGCAACAAAAGAATTAATAAAAGAATCATCTCTTGAAAGGGTTTGGGAAGTTTTATTACTGACTTCTCCTTGCCTATGGACTTTTTTGCCTGAAATAATTGATTTTTATTTTTAAGATTTTTGTATAGGGAATGCTTCCTGGTGTTGCAAGACATGTACTTGTACACCCAACAAAGTTGTTGGGGGACCACTTTTCTTCCAATATGCCAATATTTATTTTAGGTAAAAGTTTGATGAAGCTGGGTGACGCGTGCACAAAAACAATGAAAAAAAATAATAACGAATATTAAATTTATTTTAGAAAAACGAAGTCCATATTTCGTCGTTAAAATAAATTTTAACAAAATGAAGTCGTGTAAAGACGTTACAATTCATGTGTATGTTTGTCATTATTGTAGCAAAACAACAAACATTTAATTACTTCCATTCACAATTTCACACAAACATTGCAAAATTACTTTAGGGAGAGCGCTACGCGTGCTACGAGCTGTGTAGCACAATGCTACGCCACGCTACGCCGCCTACGCGGAGTGGAGTCATTTGTTCGCGACTAATGAGTACGAGGAAATTATTATTGCATTGTTTTAATGGCTACACGAGCTATATTTTTGCTAAAATATATGGCTGTGGAAGGTTGCTTGCCATATCACAACATAGCATAAAACAAAGTCGCTTCCCGCTGTCTGTCCCTATGTATGCTTAGATCTTTAAAACTACGCAACGGATTTTGATGCGGTTTTTTTAATAGATAGAGTGATTCAAGAGGAGGGTTTATATGTACAAAATTGCATCCGTGCGAAGTTGGGGTGGGTCGCTAGTTTTCAATAAAATAATGTTTATAGATATTGCAACAATATTGATAAAAAAATATACGATGAAAATAATAACCGGCCCTATTATAAGCTTCTTTTTTCTTCTGCGTCTTTCACCACCCATCATTGCCCTGACTGAATCCTGTGTTAGAAGACAAGAACATCAGCCATACTTTTGCAGATAAATTAATAATCATTGATCCAAAACTTTCTACCTACACTACAATTCTACAACGAAATGTTGCCACGATAATCATTCATTGAGTTACAAGAATAATTGTTCCGTGTAGAAGCATAAAGCATCGTGTAGTTATATTGTATAATTGCGTTGCAAACTGCAGAGGCTTTATCATTGCTGTGATATTTATTATAAGCACATGTGTTACTCGTGTACTGGGATATTAAAGTTGTGGTCTGGTAAGTTACTGCATCAGAAGAAATATACTAGTTTGAGATTATTTTTACTATGGTAAAGGATTTGACCATTTTTTTACCTGCCAAAGCCAAAAGAGAGGATTATGATTTTAGCAGTCTATGTATGCTTGTATTTACGTTTGTTCCTCCGTAGCGCCTAAACTATTCATCCGATTTTGATGAATAAGGTGTCAATTATTCGTTATTTTGGCCCGGGTAACATAAGCTACATTTTAACCGACTTCAACAATAGGAGGAGTCGATTTTACCTAGTAAACCACGAATTTAATTAGATTTAAGAGATTTTATTAGATTTTAGAAGAGAATTAGAGCGCGATTTTTCAGTAGTCGGGTTTTTTGTTGTAGGCCACACAAATTCTTGTTTCAATAAATGGTTCAATAAAGTGTTCACCTACGAAAGGAAAAGATTGAGCCATTTTCAAAAACAGTATATATAAAGGTGCTTAATCTTTTAATCCATCGACTGCACAATTACCGTTTGACCAGAGAGCTAATTGTTAGATTTTACAAGTTGTAAAGGACATCCACGCTCAACCTGTACCATTAATTCACTTCAACATTTTAGACAGCCGATAAAAACATCTACTGTTTCATACAGAATGCATTATCTTCACAGTCAAAATGTTTTTTTTTTTTAATAGATAATTTTTTTTAACGCTCATATAGTGAATCAATGGTATCAGTTTGCAACCCTATAATAAGTGGACACAGTACAGTATTTTTTAATCGATAATTAAAAAAAAAACGACTCATTCCTACAAAAGTACAGTACCTACACGGTCAAAATGTAAAGAACAGTTGTTTTTTAAATTACCGATGAAAAAATACTGTATCCGTGGGGTTCAGAATGATGTACTAAATACGTGGTAATGGTTTGATCGGCGGTTTCACTTCCAACCTGTATAATAACATCATAATTTCAACAACTTCATAAAAGCTGGCTAAACATAACATAGGTTAACGACTGACAAGTTAATCTCACTCATCATGTAATAAGTCTACGTGACATCTGCTCATCGTACACTTTCCTCGTATTGTTTATATTTTTATTATAATTGGATCACGTATTTAATGAAAACAAAGCCTCTGTAATTGCTGAAACAATATTATGCATGCATAGAATATTTTATGATAGATTTGAGTTTGAGATTATAATTGATCTCTTCAAGATAGTAAGCTTTAGTGATATTAGGGACAAGATACAAGAATACTGAAATAAGCCGAAACTGGTTTGAATAAATAAATTGTTTGTAGAACCCAATACCGTACCTACTATAATACATACAAGTAAGCTTATGATCACATTGTATTTAAACTTCACGTACACTTACGTAAGGTGCAAAACACATTGTCTACTATTTGTTTTCGCCGCTCACCGCTTGCCGCGCCTCACGCCGCGCCACAATCCGCGCCGCTCTTGGCTGTGGCCAGGAGGTTAATGGACACAAGGATGTCTCAATGCCTTAGTTTATTGAAGAGTGCAAACCCGGCTTCAAATTAAAGACATGTTTAACAAAAACTACAAAAAAAATAAAAAAAGTACCACAGCAACAAGGTACAAAAAGTACTACAGCGTCATCTATGACACAAATGATGAACTAACAACAAAATTCTAAACCGCGCAGTTCAAGTTATCCTCGACTTGAGAGTATAATAAACTGCCAGGGTTGCGGGACTGTTCGAAAGAGATACCGCGGCCCTGGAACACAAAGGGCAAAGGAAGGAACATGGATGGGTTTTAGTCAGTAAAAGTCTGACACTCCCTCCTGCCCAGCCCAGAACGGGAGGGGTTATTTGATGATTACCCATCGGTAAAAAAAAAAAAAAAGAGTATAATAAAGAAAAACCCGACGACTACTGCTGGGCAGTAGACCATCGGACACAATACCCGTCTGGTCGGATTATCGTCCCTTTTCAATGGGGGAAGTTTACACCATGATATGTTTAACACATTGTTTGACTCTAACAAAAATCAGGAAAAAGAAGGTTTTATAAAAGAAAATCACAAACATCGAATGATCTCTAATTTAGAACACTTTAGCAGACCCGCACCAGCTTCGCCCAGTGACGGATTCATGGTATACAATGGTGTCAAATAATATTAAAATAGTTCAAACATGTTTAGCTAAAGAACATAGCGAAAATAGGGTTTTAGCAAAATGTTACAAGGCATCAACATTTTTTATCCAGAAATTCTTTTATCCTATGTTACTCACTCAGACTATCATCATAACCTACCTATAAGTCCAGAGGTTTCAACTATGCGTTGATAGTGAGTCAGAAACAAAAGGTAAAAAAATTACCTTTCACTTCAGTTTCTTTTCTTTTATTTTTAAAATCACTAGAGATGTTAAGACCCCTGATAAACAAAGCCAATACATAATGAATACATCAGTGAGCCTCCGCTCCCCGTAACTGAATCTAGGGCCAAATATTTTGAAACTGTTTGCCATCGATACACTAAGAGAAACACTAAAATCAAACACATAACCCTCATTTTGAGCTTGGACGCAGTCGGGTAATAAATGGATATCCTTTTTTTTCTTAATCATATTCAGGTACCTTATAAGGTCTTAAGGTATCAAATATAGCGAAAAATCATCCATGAAAACATAATGTGCTCGTAAACAAAACACGTGTCTTCAAATATTATATTAGACGAGTATTATCTTTTTCTAACTCCGGAACAGAGTTTCCTTATAATATGTAATACAGGGTGTTTTTAAATGCCTGTGACAAATAAGTTGCTTACACGGGAATTCACATGTGTTTTATTTGATAGGTAATTGTCATTTAAAACTTTTAACAACAATGGAACAAAATATAACTTTTAGTATAGAAAAACGCAGTGGTAAGTCAAGCAAACAAACGGCTGTGAATCTGGTGAAAAACCCTAAGAGTGAGGCCACACGATGCGTTAACGGTGCGGTGCGGCGCCGGAGGCGCGCCGCGCTTGTGACCTGCGAGGCGAGGCGGGGAGGGGTGATGCACTACGTTTCTACTGCGGTGCCGCACCGCCCGTGTGGCACCCTATAGCTCCAATTAATTGCGGTGCGGAGCCGCACCGCACCGTTAACGCATCGTGTGGCCTTGCTCTAACTGTACATTTTACATCTTACTTACTATGATATATAATAAAGTTTGTGAGGATATAATTATGTATGGATGTTTGTTAGTCTTTCACGCAAACACTACTAAACGGATTTGGATAGAATTTGAAAGGCAGATAGTTTATAATATGGATTATCACTTAAAATACCTACTTTTTATCCCGGTAGTACGATCTCGTGGGACAATTACAAAACTGAGGGTGTAGTCGTGGGCATAAGCTAGTAGAACCGTATTAATAGGAATCAATTAATGGAAACATGGCGATCCATCAGGTAGTTCGCAGATTTTTTTGTTCATTGTTATAAAATCGTAGGTTTTCAATATCACAAAGATTATGAACATTTTTCGAAATCAGAAACACCTTGTACGACGCAACTGGTCATATCCTGGTTACGTGAAGGTAATATTAAATAACACAGATAATTTACTTTGGTAACGTTTATTATTATCATAATATCATGCTATGAGGAAACATGAGTAACATTTTTGTATATATCGATAGGTATTTTACTTTAAAACTGAATATAGGAACTGGGTAGGAAAAGAAACGGTTATTCTTCTATTTTTTTTTGTAAGTCGGTTAAAAAGTAGGAGGAGAGGGCTATATCAAGTGGCGAAATCTGCCCAACTTCCTATCCTCATCCTCAATGCCTACACTAGTAACGAAGATAATGTATATGTCGGAGACGGTCATTGGTACGGGCTGAAAATGAATCACAAGTGCGCGGTGGTGACATCACGCAATCTACTTACAAATCTACCCATACCACAGCTTGCTTGTTACAGAGTCTAGATGGTAAACTCTGAGCCAGGACGACAGTCAGTCAGTGTCTGATCGCGGCTGAGTTAAGACCTCTTGGAACTGTACCCGATTCATTCTGCTTCGTGTTATTTTGTTAAGTTGTAATCTCAAGTAATTCGTTAGTGTTGCTAGAAACAGTGTATCGCTCTGTGTCTTTTCATAGCACGAAACCCATCGTCTGCCCACATGATGTAGAAGTCTAGCAGAATAAATTCTGACACTCCGACATATGTTACATTTTTTTTTAAATAAAAAAACGTTGTTCCACACTAAGAGTTTCTCCTGTATCGTGGGTGCGTTAACAAACATTTAAACCCACATACACAAACAGCCAGACCCGGAACAACTACCTGTAGACCATAGAAATATTTGTTCCGTGCCGGGATCGAACGTGAGACAAGCAGCGCAGCAGCCAGTCACATATTTGACGGGACGTCCCGTCAAATATGAACAACTAGTTTGACTCAGTAGTAACAACAAGCAGCTGTCATTTTTGGGTCAAAATCAGCCCATTTATTTTCCTAAATGAATATTATGTTGAATGTTGATTTAACTAAAAGAGTGGCCTAAATAGTAAAAAAACCAGCCAAGTGCGATTCAGACTCGTGCAAGGGTTACATACCAATATCTAAAAAAAAAACACGTTTGTTGTATGAGGGCCCCCCATAAATATTTATTTTATTCTGTTTTTAGTATTTTTTGTTATAGCGGCAACAGAAATATATCATCTGTGAAAATTTAAACTGTCTAGCTTAATTTTTCTCACGGTTCATGAGATACAGCCTGGTGACAGACAGCCATACAGACAGACAGGCAGACGGACAGTGGAGTCTTAGTAATAGGATCCAATTTTTACCCCTTGGATACGGAACCCTAATAACAATAAAAAAAAAACAAAGAATTATTACGCTATGAATGAAGTGAAACCTGGAAAATTTCTCTAGGTAAACGAAATAATAACGCGACTATATCTTCATGAAAGTTAATAAATAAATATCAAGTAAAAGTAGAACAAGGTGATTACATAAATATTCTCTGAAGCAACAAAAGCGAGACATAACAAACTGAGTCTATAAGTCTAATTTGTAAGAAATAAGTCACAACAACGCTTGTTATTGTATTTCAACATTAACCTAGATTCAAAGTAATTGATGTTCTATCAAATGAATATAATAATACGTTATTAGAGATCCCTTTCTGAGGGTTGTTAGCTTAAGAGCCATCGTAACAATGTTTTGGGAACATACACAAACAAATCATGATTAATTTAGAAGTTTCTACAATGTTTGTAAAATACTAAATGAAAACTTACTAGTACTACCAGTGACTACATAGACTCAATGTAAACATTATCGTAAATCGGAGTAACTATGTTACGCTTAGTAGAGTGAGTGCCAGGGTATAAAGGGTGTAACAAGACCCTTAACGATGCCGAAAGGCACTTGTTCTCCCCTTCATTGTGATCATTTATTTGTTCTAGACTATACCTGGGAACCTTCTAGTTATTGGAGGTCAAAGTATTTTTTTAAATACATGTTTTAATGAAAGATTTTTACTTAAAACACCTCCACGACCCCCTTACTATTCAATGCAAAAGTGATTTTCCGTTTCCCGACGTTTCCCAGCAATAATTTTTGCGTAAATTTACTTAGTTTGATGTACATAAATGCTTGGTTGACGGCTTCGTGAAGGGTCCTGTTACACCCTGTTTATAGGGAGTTGGGGATTTTTTAGCACTGGCCACACTGAGGGCGAAAACCGCGCTGGATGCAAGATCGATTATTTTAATGATTAGGAAGTCATCTGACCAAAACTTCCTAGCAAATTATTTGGCAGAAGAAGCAGCATTCGCTTCAGTTTACTCAGAAGTTAAGTTTTTTCATTAGGTAGCTAATGTCCATTAATTCGCGTCACCAAGACTATCAGCTGTGCGTGAACAAAAACCCCTAATTTCCACCAAATGTGATTAACACTACTCTGGAGTAAAATTTACAACATAACACGTACCTCCGTGGACTCTGTGAACGCTATCTCATATTTTAAGCTGCATATGCTACCCGTTCCACCAGTGGCGAAGTTGCGACTATCTATAAACTGCATGCATATGCCAACCGTCCCACGAGTGGCGAAGATGCGTCTATCTATGAACTATTTCTTCTCTCAAGACGCGTACGAGAGATTCTAGTTACCGGGCAGTAAAAGAGATTCTGTATAGTCGTACACTAACAGTTGATCGCTGACTATTCACACCACCGCCAGCAAGAACACTGTCAAACAAACAACTCGATTTTAGTTGCTACTTGCTAGCTATACTCGCTTCTTACTAAACGGCGGTGGGACAGACGTCTAATGGCGCGATAACACTTGGTCGTTAGCCCGTATTCGGGTGTTCGAATGACTTTACACGAATTCGAGCACCCGATTATTTCACTGGTCATCGCAATGGAATACTAGCTATCAAGTAGTTTGTATGAAGTCAACTACCAGCGCCCACATTCGATACGATGAAGCCGGACGAGATTGTCCGGAGACGGGTGTGTTCAACCCCGTTTATTTAAAAGTCTGTCCGAATTTCAGAAGCAATCGAATTTAGGTTATCAAACAATTGTATTCGCGCCATAATCGATCTTTTGGCGTGTGGTCAAACTTGGAACTTCTTAAACAAAATAACAAATGTACAGACACCAGCACATTAAGCTACCCGAAACTGTCAATTTTTCCCAAACAACCTTGAACCTAAGGCTTTAGCGATAAAGTTGAAAATCTATTAAAGAAATTTGACTGATAGTAGTAGCTTGCTGTGCTGGCGTATGTATAGTATGACCACTTTAAATATATAGTTCAAGGTGGTGCTACTTGTCAAGAAAAAATGCATCGATATGTCAAACTTGGTACATTTATTTTAGTTTTGTGTTTTCCCGCCTGCACAGATAAGGTGGCTGAAGTGTAATCAACGACGTCCCCCCTACCCATGTCATTTAAGAGCCATAAGATCTTTGCAGCACTGTACTCCGTGTTTAACGCTACCGAAGTAAAACGAAAAGTTCCCCGACCAAATCTACTTAAAATTTTTAGAGCTTCCAAATAAATTAAGCAGGTAATAACCTAACAATAAGTTTTTGCGCTCATATTGAAATCCTGTATGGAAATGAACCCACACAATTTCTTCAATTTTCTAAACAAGAAAACTTTTATCTCAGAGGTTCCCCACTTTTTCTAGGTCGATTATAAATTGAAAAAAAAATATACATAACGTCACACCTGTAATCCCTGAAAGGCTAGGCAGCGGTGAACCCAATACTACACCCACATTTGCCAGTTATATTAAAATCCCATGTAATAGGGACCGAGCCTATTGCTATAAATTGGGCACAGATCCAGCTGGTCTGCTACTGAGAAATTCCTGATGAAAAACCCAATAATATTGTGCCCGACCTAGGCATCGACGTCAGGACCTTCTGCTCAACAGTCGCGCTTGCGACCATTAGACCCACAAGGGAGACAAAAAAAAATTGAAAAAAATATCAATCTAGAATCGTACTTTATAACATACTCGAATAGCTGTACTCATAGGTGTGATTGAGAATGGGCTATACAGGTGATGATATAATCAACTGAACCTATCGCCTCAGCTGGCTGTGGCGTGTGTTTGAGTTGATAATATCATCATTAGGGTGTTGTGACGCAGTTTGCAGGAGCAGCGGTGGCCCTGGTGGCAGCAGTAAGTCGTGGGTTCGAACCGAGGCAGGCGCATTACTTTGTTAACCAACATTCTTCAAAAAGGAGGAGGTTCTCAAATCGGTTGTATTTTTTTAAAAATGTTTTTACCTCTTAACTCCGTCATTTGTAAACCGATTTGAAAAATTCTTTTTTCATCTGAAAGGGTATGGTTCTCGATTGGTCCCATAGAAATTTCATCAAAATCGGTTTAGGAATTTGGTTGTTTTCCTCACCTTAATTATCACATCACGCGACGTCGCGTGCAGCGCTTTGATGTACATCACGCGACGTCGCGTGATACTTGCTAGTTAAATTTGACACACTTCCCGATTTCTGATTGAGCTGAAATTTTGCACGCATGTGTATATCGCGACACAACGCAATATTATGATGACATGGAGCTCATCTGATGATGGAGCTGGACGGTGGCCATAGGAACTCTGAAATAAAACGACATAACCCCGTCGAGTTTGGGTTCGTATAATTCATCTTGTCGAGTACTTTGTCTATCGATAGTACCCAGGGTCTGATGATGGAGCTGGAAGGTGGTCACAGGTAGTCCGTAATAAAATGACACAATCCCATCGAGTTTGGGCTCGTATGATTTGTCTTGACGAGTACTTTAACTAACTTCTAGTTACAATGTAAAAATTAATTCATGACAAGAATTTGTGTGGTGAACTACAACTAAAAAGGGTAAAATTAAAAACCTTTCTTGCGAAAACAAAACCGACTTCCAAAAAACACTTAAACAAAATCAAAATCAAAGCATTTTGCACAGGCACTTTTGAACTGTCGAAACAAAGATAACAATGATATGTAGCTACAGTCCCAGTAACAAGACATAAAAACTGTGAACGTACTGTATTTGCCCATTCCCTAGCGTAGATCTCTATGGAGAAGAACGGGCAAGAAACTCCATGGACACTCTTTTAACTCAGCATATTGTTACAAAACCTTGGTTACATAATTCATATTGAGATGGTACATTATGTGAGAACGATGTAACAAGATGTATATATAGCTCTGATGGCTCTATTTTGCAGAATAAACGTCTAAAATAACATGACTTTCGGAAGTCGGTGGCAAAAAAGATACAAACAAAGACACCGACTTCCGAAAGTCAAGTTATTTTAGACGTTTTAGTGTTTTTTTGGAAGTCGGTTTTGTTTTCGCAAGAAAGTTTTGTAATTTATTTCATCACCTCTGCTCTCAAAACGGTGAAGGAAAAATATTGTGAGGAAACCGGCATGGCCTAGGAGCAAAAAATTCGAAGATTTGTGACATCTACCGCTCGTGGTGGATTAAAGCCTATTCCCTCTCATACCAAGGAGAACTGTGTTCCACCAGTGGGATGGCCTGTATCTCGACACAGGCCATCCCAAACTGCGTCACAACCCCCTAACCACCACGTTCTGCATCCAGTCTGTCCCAGTCAGCTTTTTAAGACCGTAGTGGATACATTTACCTAATGGGTCCCACATTACATTTGCCTATACTATACGCGGTTTCCACTCCACATACGCGGTCACGGTGATGATTTATGTAAAACTAGCTTATTCCCGCGGCTTCGGCGGCGTTGAGTTCAGGAATTGCCCATGGGATCGTACTTTCGGGATAAAAGTAGCCTTTGTGCTATTCAGGCTGAAATCTATCTCTGCGTCAAATTTTATCCATATTCGTTCAGCTGTTCAGGCATGTTTGAGTGACAAACATCCATCTATCCATCCAAACTTTCGCATTTAAAATAGTATATAAAGTACAAGCGACCCGCCCCGGCTTCGCACGGGTGCAATGTCATACATTATAAACCTTCCTCTTGAACACTCTATCTATTAAAAAAATCGCATCAAAATCCGTTGCGTAGTTTTAAAAATCTAAGCACACATAGGGACAGACAGCGGGAAGCGACTTTATTTTATACTATGTAGTGACTTATAGTAAGATTGAATTACCTTGCAATCAAAAGTCCCAGTATACAACAGCTGGCACCGATTACAGAGGAAACTGCTAATAACTGGCATACCTCAATTAATGCACGTATGACTCCTTCGATAATTTTGAAAGTAAGCCTTATAATGGCGACCAGGGGCCCGATGACTGGGTCCATTTACCTTGACGATCGGGTACATTTCTATTGCCTTCTGAAACAAAATAACAGATAGTCAATGAAGGTCAGGTGCGTAGTACTCGCAACTGGCGCGGCGTCGTGCGTTTATGACAACATTTATGTTTTTACTAAGGGACGAACCAAAAAGAGTATGTAATAATCGTAGATGTGTACGTCCCATGGAAAAGGCATAGTTCATTTATGTAATCATAGATTAATGTAGTGTAGTATGAAGTGGCAATGTCGGGACGGGGATTCCCTAGAAGGACATGACATACACTGATCTTATTGGTGAGTTTCTTCAGAAAGGTCAGGTGTGTAGTACTCGCAACTGGCGTTCGTCAATGACCAGATGTATGAACGTAGACGAGGCACACCCACAGCAGGCAGGCAGGCAGGCAGGCAGGTGGTAGGTGGCGTTCTGTGGTTTCTGCCTACCCCCATGGGAAAAATGCGTGAGTTAATGTATGCACCCGCGACCCGCCCGGCTTCGCATGGGTGCAATGTTATACATGTAAACCTTCCTCTTGAAGACTCTATCTATTAAAAAACCCGCATCAAAATCTGTTGCGTAGTTTTAAAGATCTAAGTATATATAAGGACAGACAGCGGGAAGAGACTTTGTTTTATACTATGTATGTAGTGATACTCGTAGTGATGTGATGTAGTATGAATTTGTAACGGTGTCCGTAATTTTGCTGAAGTTATAATATAGTTACAGAAACGTGTATCCAATGGATTGCCCATTTATTATTGGATGGACCGGAAAGCAATCAAAAGCGCTCATCAAAACTGTCTCATGGGTCGGTGTCGACCAACATAGTTTCAGAGGTAATTGCCGCTATCTATTGGAAGGTGTATGGAACATCAAAACTAATTAACTGGCTCGTTGACCTAGTGGACGCAAGTGCGACTGTTGAGCATGAGGTCCTGGTTTCAATTCACAGGTCAGGCAAAGCGTTACTGGGTTTTTCCATCAGATTTTTTTCAGTTTTAGCCACGGAGTCTGGATTTGTGCCCGTTGATGGCAATAGCAAAACATGTTGCGAAATATGGGTGTACTATTAGGCACGCCTTTGCCTAACCCTTCAGCGATAACTTATCATAAGCATCAAAACATAATACCACCATAGTTTCATTACCTCTTTGTTGATCACCTTCTATTGTTGTTAGTACAGTCATGTGGTAGTTCATTCTTGAGAGGACATCTTAAGAGATTTACTTTTTACTTAACTAAGAATTACATTTATTAATTAAAATAACCTAAAGTAAATAACCTAGCAACAAACTTAAAAAATGGCGTCAAAAAACTCCTCCTCAACGCTGTCAACTGGTAAAGTACCCAAGAGACTGGCGGCATTGCCACGTTGTATGGGAACGCTAAGCCTTTGGCCAAGGTAAAAGCCAGCCCTTGGGTCACAGGAAGTGTCAACTAAACGCTTAGAAATATCCTTGAAAAGGCTGTGAGCGCTCGGACCCCACGGTCCTAGAGTCCTAGTCCTTAACTAACATATGTGTGTATTAACAGAATTAAATTGCTGTGAAGAAATAATAAGGTATTTGAAAAGAGACAAACCGTAAACACCTAAGCATTTCCACTGGCCGCCAAAATTATTCACAAGTAACTAACTATTCAAATTGTTGGTTAATAAATTACCACATAAATTACGAAGTAATGGAGTAGTTCGTAATTTAGGTGATATTTTATACATTTTAAAGAGTACTTATTAAGGATTTAATATTATTCAGAATAGACAATACTTGACAAAACTTACAGTGAAGTAACAGAGTTCTGTCATAAATTGTCTTTAGCATTTAACATTGAGTTTGGGGCAAAGAAGTATTGCTAAGAATTTAGACTATTAACATAAAATGAGTCTATTATTTAAGTGGCTTCCTTTAGGCGCTTGTTTTGTAATGTTTCCTTAGATTTTGCATAACTTTAACTAAGAATTTTAATCATAATTTAAATTTGGCGAATACAGAAACCAGTATCATGAAGTTGTAGTCCGCAGACCGAGTATAATAAATTAAGTTGTTGGTAAAATATACAACAAGGAGATCTTTAAACGCTAGGTACAACATTGGGGTGCCACCGATCTTTTGCTGATGTTCTGAACAGTTTAGGACACCTACTTCTGGAGAGGTGACACCAAAGGTGGTTATTTTACACCAATGATGAATGATGGTTATATAATCATATCACCATCAACAGTCTCTAGGACAGTCAACATGGTGGTGTACTGTAAACTACTGAACTATCACGACATTCCAAATGTTCATATATCATTCCTTTCAATTCATCACCAATCGACCTTGTGATCACTGCTCGTGCACAGAAGAAGCATTAATGTCACAGCACACATGTCAAATCGGAAAGGGATCCGCACCGTATCAACTCGAGCCGTTCAGTTTTATTTATATGAAACTCCCTACTGCAACGCACAATATTAGGAATCGTAACGTAATCGCCACGCCTCGGGCTCGTAAGCTCACGAACCGCGGTGCGGTGCGTATTCAACTTCCTTACGGCTCGTCGTCCCCGCGCTTACGTCTCTCCGTACCCAAGCTTTCGTCTCTTCGTTCACCCTTATGTATATACAATTGTTGACACACGTGCTGTCATTCACAGGACAACTTCCAGTCGTGCGTGGGGTCCCCTAGCCGTAAGCGTGGCGTCGTCGTTGCCTAGCCGTAGCCGAGTTGACGTATCGGAGCTGCTGATCCGCTTGCTTACGTTACATTGACGCCTGTTTGACGGCGAGGCGAAATGCGATACGGTGCCGATCCCTTTCCGATTTGATATGTGTGCTGTGTCCTTTAGCCTTGCAGTGGTACAGTAATAGGCTGATATTTACGATTTTGACCACACGCCAAAAGATACAGCAGTAGGAGTGTAGCCCTGGGGGCGCATTAAAGCGAAGACTTAGAAAATTAACCATTTTTTCGCCCGAAATTTCCCAACGGCGCGTTCCTAAGATGATGCTTCTCAGAACCAAAATGATTTCTATGGAAAAGGTTAACCGAATACTGCAATAAATTTGGTAGATTTCTGCTATAAGAAGTTTTTAAACTTTTTTTTAAGCAAATATATGATTTTTGTTTGCTGCTCTTTATGCTCCAACTCGTAAAAATCCACCCCAGAGTCGACCCACGATCGATACAGATACCTATACTAGCTGTCGATATCATTCACACACAGAACACCACAGCAACAATAACCAGCGCAACAATAAATAATAGGTAAGAAAAAGAAGGCGAGATAAAGAAGGCACAAGAGAATTAACGATGTAGGAGTTATCAATACCCTTTACAATATTGATGGCTCTTTAATGCCTTGTAAATCGACTCGGAAAAAATGGCAGCGATATACGAAACGTCCTAAATATTACGGCTGTAGGGGAGAAAAGATTTCCAAATGGATTCTGAGAGCGTTAGATGGTAATGGACAATTTATAGACATCTATAAAGTCGATCGTCCACAGCCAAGTGTTTAAATTCAATTCTCATAGACAATTCACACCAATAGCGTCCTGTTAATGATGTCCTTCAAGCGTTTTCTCCACAAGAAATGACATAGCCGAACCGTGCATCTATATTTTGACGTTTATGCCCATGGAGGTTTGCATTTCTTTTTTTATTTTGGAAGGAACCATGTAGTAAAACCTTTCCGTGTACATCCTACGTACAGTTCATTTGTAGAGCGGTTGGTTTCCAGTCTGTGTGTAGCTTGGCTGAGGGTCGCAGAGGACGATCGCACCAACACTTTCAAACACAATAAAGCTAAGCACGTGTAGTGCTTAGCTTGGTCATGGGCCGCAGTGGAACGGTGCCTTTATCAGCGTTCGATTGAGATATTGAGTAAGCTACCGCATATCTTGTCTGTCTGAAATATTAGCCGAGTTGAGTAATTTTTGAGTATCTTCTTGCTCGATTTCTTCCGTTGAAAGTAAATAGGTACTCATCGAATTCGCTGAATTGAAGTTCAAGATTTCAGTGCCGATTTTCTTTTGTTTATATATATGTTTATATATATGGTAGAATGAGTGTTTGTTAATTAAATAAATTCGGCTGAGCTGGTGCCTTTTCGCTCTTGCTACAAGCACATATTTACTATGTATACATTTTTGTATTAAGTAGTTACTTTTTAGCTATACCTACACGCATAACAACAAATGAAAACTCCTCACAATCGGAAAGGCCAATTCGTAAATTTTATTGGTTCGTGGTTCTCAAAACAAAGTCATCATCGGCACTCGCCCTTATCCCAACTTATTTGGGGTCGGCGCAGCATGTCTTGTTCTTCCTTTATTCATTTCTCGTCATCTCATCAGACACTTCCTTTCTTGCCATATCATCATTCACACAGTCCATCCATCGTTTCTTAGGTCTTCCTCTACTCTTATTAGTCATCCACATTCATCCACCCAAACTTTCCTCACGACGCGTTTTCCTCATTCATCTACATGTCTCAGACAACACAAATATCAGAACAAAATGCGTATTAGATTATTTAGAAATAAAATCCATGAAATGATAATATAAATGGATATTTTGCATTTACATATAACGCCCACAACACAAGTGGTGACCATTGACCCCCAATATTCTAAACAACAACACAAAAAATGATATGAAGCTTGTTAAAAATCTAAAAGGGTGAAAGAATTACATTAAAATTCTATCAAACTCTTCAAAGTATAGTTTTTAAACAATCAACGAGCCAATTTTACAACTTCACAAAGTTTTATTACAATTGCAGATTTTCAAAAGTTAGTCAAGTCTGGAAATCGAAACTAGCAAAAGAAAAGTTGTAATTGAATAAACAGTAACTTTGAAATCAATTGTTTAAAGATATAAGTTTTTTAAAAGTGTCTACAAATCCTCACGTATAGACTTATAATAAAAAAATACGGTGTGAGCACAAACTAGCAACCCGCCCCGGCTTTGCACGGGTGCAATTTTATACATATAAACCTTCCTCGATCACTCTATCTATTAATAAAAACCGCATCAAAATCCGTTGCGTAGTTTTAAAGATCTAAGCATACATAGGGACAGACAGCGGGAAACGACTTTGTTTTATACTATGTAGTGATAGGATGCTAAAACAGCCTTTGGTAATGGGCAGTCAGCCGTTCTATCTAGTACTAACTAGCATATCTTTTGGCCAGAACTTAGGAACATAGGCACAGAAGCGGAGACGATACGAGAATACGAAATTCTTTTGGTCTCCGCTTAGCTTTAGTGGAAACGATTGAGCAGACAGAAGAGGAGATGTCTCGTAATTGTTCAAGCCAGCGGAGACGAGACGAGACATGATATAGATGTCGGGGTGTCAGGATTTACTCCGCTAGGCTTCTGCATTATGTGGGCAGACGATGGGTTTCGTGCTATGAAAAGACACTGAGCGATACACTGTTTCTAGCAAAACTAACGAATTACTTGAGATTACAACTTAGCACAATAACACGGGACACAATGAATCGGGTATAGTTCCAAGAGGTCTTAACTCGGCCGAGTCTAACTGACTGTCGTCCTGGCTCAGAGTTTACCATCTTGACTCTGTAACAAGCAAGCTGTGGTGTGGGTAGATTTGTAAGTAGATCGCGTGATGTCACCACCGCGTACTTGTGATTCATTTTAAGCCCGTACCAATGACCGTCTCCGACATAGATTTAAAGGTTATAGATGGCAACGATGACAAGTTTCCATCCAGTGACCTACCTACTTATCTACTTTACAGTTAGTACTTACTTTAGAAGGTGAAAAAGTTGTTTTTTTAGGTTAATAGTGGAGGAAATTCAACGAGATTAAAGTGATAGGTATGCCCATCAATTTCTTAAAAGGTATCTGGTTGACCTAAATTTTAAATATAAATAATTAAGCAAATTGTGCTTTTAGGGAAATTGGTTATAGATGAGCGATTATTTATGGAGGGTAGGAGGAGATTATAATAACCTTTAGTGGATAAGTGGGACAATGTTATCAATATATAAAATAACTGAGTAGGTATAATGAGGTTGGATATTTTAAATTACTTTGAATAGTGTCTGATTACCATCGTCATCTGCACACCAACTACGTTGGGGTCGTCTTCCATGTTTAACCAGATGCACCTGAATACCAGCATTTTACATGGAGCGATTGCCTATCTAGCCTCCACAACCCAGTTTGTACTGGGTAATATGATACCTTTCCGTAAGACTGGTTGTCCAACTTTCGGGCCAATACCGCAATGCCGTCTACTTGTAACGATTGTCAAAGATCTACAAATAATAAATAATAATAAATATCGCTGGACATTACACACAGCGCCATCTAGGTGCCACACTAAGCAACGAGGCTTGTGTCATGGACACCAGATAGTTGATAATACTACATAGATACTTTTTGTTCGTAAATACATACTTATTATACATATAAACATCCATGACTCGGAAACAAATTTAATGTCCATGCTCACCACACAAAAATTTGCTCCTACCGGGATTCGAACCCGGGACCCTAAGAACGTAAGGCAGCCTCACTACCGCTGCGCCATTCGGGACGTCCTGACCACTGGGACAGATGATGGGATGGCTTAACGTACTTTTAGTCCTGAGCATATCTAATTCATCCCTATGTACTCACGTAAATATGTATAGGCCATAATACTTTTCTTACTGTGCCAGAAAAAAAGTTTTTGAGAAACTGAAAGATTTCAAAATAAATAATCTTCTAATCCTACATAGTTGACATAGAACTCACTCTGTATTCAAGTTATATTTTTTTTTAAATAGCAAGTTGACATAAACAACATGACCATTATTCTCATTATTTATGGCGCTGATTTCCCCCGAAGGGTTTAGACAGATGTGTATAATATTTCAGTAGTAACACAGTGTACATTAATATATAGTTAAGTTTTTAAGTCCTTTATAATAGAGGACGAGCCAAGCACACAGAATTATAGTTAAATAGTAGGTATAAAGTTATTTCAGGTAATATAAAATTAATATTGAGTTAATTATTAGTGACCCTAATCTATTATAATGCTACGTCCTAAAGAGTTAACTTGAAATCTACTTCGTTTTAAACCGATGAGTAATCTTACTATCCTGCTTCCTACTCATATTAAAAATTCGAAAGTTTGTGAGGATGAGTCGTTGAATGTTTGTTAGTCTTTCACGCAAAAACTACTGAACGGATTTGAATGAAATTTTGCACACAGATAGTTTATAACCTGGATTAACACATAGGATTCTTTTTATCCCGGTAGTATGATCCCAGGGATAATTATCGAACTTCACGCGGGTGAAGCCGCGGGCATAAGCTAGTTCATCATAATGATACTACGTCCCTTTGATAAAGGCGTTTTAATATTATTTTAACTGTTAATAACAAGCACATAATGGACTAATTTTCATTGTGAATTTAAAACAGAAATTATGGTGACGAAGGTCGCGAGTTGTTAAAGTAACTTACGAGTTAAACAAAATGATCTAATTAACGTGACATAACATGTCGCCCACTGTATTCCCTAAGCGGTAGGCAGACCTGTATTTTATTTAATAGCTAATAATTATTTAATATTCTAGCTTTTGTCCGCTTCTTCGCTCGCCTTATGACCGGTAATTATCTCCCGGGAACGTCGTAAACATGACACTCGGGGATAAGGTAGCTTTCCATTAAATGAAGAATTTTTAGAATCGGATCAGTAGTTTCGAAGATTACTTACATCCATACTTACAAACTATACCTTACTGTAACATTAGTATGGATATTCAAAAATATATTTATGTATTAATAAAATTCTACCAACAACACAACACTCTGTGTACATCATATCCTAAGTAAAGGTTCAACAGTCATTCAGTCACCCACTCTGGGTGGAGCCGAAGGGAGTGTCAGACTTATACTGACTAAAACCCACCCATGTTCCTTCTTTTGCCCTTTGTGTTCCAGTACATAACAGTCCCGCAATCCTGGCAGGCGTCGGCCCTTTCGGACCCCTTCCCGTTTGCTGACATCTCTTTAGGCGCGCGAGGTTCCACAGTCTTGGACTTAAATATGTTCGTGCCTAGTTTTATGATTTCTATTGGCACAACGAATGAGCTTGGCAACCAGCAAGTTCGAAAGCACTGAACATGGAGTTACAGTATGGACATAAAATACCTTCACGCCAGTAAACGGAAGGGTTAGACTTGAGGTGGACCTAATAGTACACTCGCATTTCGCAGTTATGTTCAAGACCCATGTAATAGGGGCGAGCCTATTGCTATCAACCGAGCACTAATCCAGCTCCTTGGCTTCTACTTAGAAATCCCTGATGGAAACACCCAATAATACTTTGGCCGACCCGGGAATCGAACCCAGACATCATGCTCAGTAGTCGCGCTTTCGGTCACTCGACTAACGAGGCAGTCCCAGAATGGAGATTCATAGAAAGCATCCCAAACAGCATGAGTGGAAGCGATGTTAATCACCTACATAATCTTAAAACTGTACAATGTGACATTGATGTTAAAACACGAAGGGATTTTTGGCAATGAGTTGTATGAAAAAACAATAAAACCAAATCAAATACGGCATAAATCTGTGTAAACTTCAATTTGTATGAAAGCCAATTGGTACCACTTTATTCACAAATGCAGTGTTGGCTCAGACTCAAGGCTCAGAAAGTTTTTAATGAAATATAGTTTAGAAAATTGTCTCGCAAACAGGAAAGCCGGAGGAATATTGCTTTATAAGCACTATCTTTTGCCCGCGGCTTTGCTCGCGTTAACATTGGAAATTATTTCACGAAAACGTTTTAACTATTAGCCTGTGATACTTGGGGGTAATGTAGCTTCCCATTTATGAAAGAATATTCGAAATTGGATCGGTAGTTCCGAACTTTAAACGGGGTGAATCAGGACAAAAGTAACTACTTAATTCTTTGCCTTTATCATGGTGAGAGACCAAAACAAAGGGGAATACCTTGTTTTATTTACTCCCTTTTCCTTTATAAGCCATTTTTATACGCGTTATGCCCCGTTCTCGACCTCAGGCGACAACTTACGACGCGATTTGCGTCTTGCGACACGCGCGAGTCACTTGTTTCCTTCGCTTATGTACCGTACTCGTGAATTGCTCTAAACCCCGATTTGCATTAGTCAAGTGTTTATCGAAGTATATAAATACAAACGGTAAGGACAAACCCACCACTTCCCATGGCCCCACCGACATAATGTCATATATAAACACCAAGGAGGACGATACGGCTTCTTGCAAGTTCTCCCGTCCAGTCCATTTTTGACTTTCCCTCGTTTTTGGGGCGGTACGCGGTGCTGAGTGGTGTTAACACTGGTGTTCACCGATCGGACAGTAGCCAGTCAACAGTCACTGTCTAGGTTTTCGCCCCTTGCCACTGCACTTGTAGTCGCTACTCGCCACTGTACTTGACTATATATAGTCGTTAAAAAGATAACACCACATAAATTAAAAATAGCAACTTTACAGGAGATTGAAAACACTGCATATTTATACCATGCAATGGTACAATAACATTTTATAATTTGTGTTCACTTCAAATTGGATAGAGACGTTGATTGTTTCTGTGATTGGCTGAAACAACACGTCTTCCGATTCTGTAGCCCGCGGCATCAAAAAACAAAATGTCGACACCGATAAGAATGACTTACGTGGTGTTAGCACTTACACATAAAAACGACGCAATGTTAATCGCAGTCTCTGTTGCAATGCCTGCCAGGGTTGCGGGACTGTTCGAAAGAGATACCGCGGCCCTGGAACACAAAGGGCAAAGGAAGGAACATGGATGGGTTTTAGTCAGTAAAAGTCTGACACTCCCTACTGCTCAGCCCAGAGCGGGAGGGGTTATTTGATGATTTCCCAAACGAAAAAAAAAAGAGTCTGTTGCAACACGCGTCTCTCTTGTATCATGTAGCTTGTGGGCAAGGGGTTAGAGGTTGTTTTACAAAGTTTCTAGTTTTGATTTGTTGAACTTTAAAGTTCTTGAAGTGAGGTTTGTTTAAGCGGTCGGCTCTCGTTTAGTTCTTGGATCTCTTTACTTACTTACTTAAACTACTTATTTTTCTTGGGAAAGTTATACAGCTGCTTTTATCTATCTACTTTCGAGTGTTTTTATGTAAATTCACTGGTAATATTGATACTTATTATGCATAGTTATAATTTTAATAGTTGGTACCTATTTGTACAAAAGGCATTTTGCAATCCCATTCAACTCTAACAGGTCGAACCAAAAGTCCTTATTTAATTTTCAAAGAAAATATAGCTGAAAGAAAGTTTCCTTTATACCAACAATATATCAAGTACTGTGTGGTCATTGTTTATACAACAGACACGGCTCCCCGTGTGCCTTGGAGAGCAAGCCTGTCGGTCCGGGGTGTCACATGGTCGAATTTATACGGACCCGTAAAAACCCAAAATTACGACAACTGTCCTTAAGTCTTTAGAAGCCAGAAAACAGGGTGGTAAGGAAAATCTGTCTGTGAAATCCGTCCTGCAATAACGCAAGCCGTGTGTTTGTTTAAAATGTCAATTGATGATAAATCATACATTTAAATCACAGTCGATATAGTCTATAAAAAGAGACGTCGCTTCTATCTTTTTTTTTTGCATAGAAACTAAGCCGAAGACGAAATATTCATTGAATTTCCGACTGAATAGCTAATTGAGCTCCAGGTATTAAATTGAATAAACTATTCGATAGGTAGTTAAAACTTTATTTATCGTGTGGTTAACCTAACCTGGTGTCAGAGTTTCTATGCGACCCATGGGCCTCTGACTTTGCTTTACATGCCGTCAAGAAATATCTCTCAGGCATGTTGGTTTCCTCACGATGTTTTCCTTCAGCGACGTCCGATCATGAATCAAAATCTGACAACTGCATTTAGGACCGCCGTGCTACCGACAAGGAGAACAACTTTTTATTTTATAAACAACTTTCTATTTCTATACTAATAATAGTATACCTAAAGCTAAAGAGTTTGTTTGGTTGAACGCGCTAATCTCAGGAAGTACTGGTTCGAATTGAAAAATTATTTTAGTGGTGGATAGTCCATTTACCGAGAAAGGCTATAGACTTACATCACGCTACGACCAAAAGGAGCTTGAGTTGAAATAAACAAATTTCAGTGAGATTTAAAACAACTTACGGAATTTAGATAATTAAAGTACGGAACCCTTTCCATCAAACTCGCACTTGTCGGGTTTTTTGTTTTTCAAATAATTTCACGCAGACGTAGGTAGCGGGCAACAGCTAGTCTATTATAATGTATTGTACAATTTCTTTCACTGGATTTGACTTAAGCTTTTCGGTAGCATTAACCAATACATTTTTGACTTTTCCATGATCGTTTTCACTGATAATAGTTCGGTCACTTCGTCTGGGCCTTCTTGTAAGAAAAACATCATGATCGGCAGCCGCTAAGTCCGTCACTAAATATACTGCTCCGGTATTATTTATTTGTGTATATGTCAATATTTGTTGAAGAAACAGCAATAGCTGGATTTGTTGAGTGCAGACCACGTATCTGATACACAAACAAAGTGTGGGACGAACTCAGAAGATGGTGCGATGACCGTCTGAGTAGCTAAGCAGAAACGCTGGCCACGTAAGTCGTAGGGACAGTCAAGGAATTAAAATATTAAGTACAGTCGCCAGCGCATTTAGTTATTACAAGCTGTCACATTTTCTCATACGATTTTGAACTTAACCTTTAAAATTTTATGGTTTAAAATAATTTGGAGAAATTTTACAGTTCGCGGTAATTTGATGTGCTAGCGACTGTACATTACTTTTACTTTTCTATCTCACTGTGCCATTTTCCACTTTCTATGTATTGCCAACTAGCGACCCTCCCCGGCTTCGCACGGGTGCAATGTTATACACATAAACCTTCCTCTTGAATCACTCTATTTAAAAAAAACCCCTTCAAAAAGTAAGATCATCTAATTTTAAATATCTAAGCATACATAGGGACAGACAGACGGAAGCGACTTGTTTTATACTATGCAGTAACATGTTTTATAAACTATTTGATTTATAGATTTGATTCTTACAATAGGACCTTTGAACATATTGATATTCTTGCATGTGCTCCCTATAAATTTAAAAGTCTTATACTTAAGGAGCTTTCTTGATTATTTATACACCTTTTTACAGTTTTACTCTTATTTTTTGTTTTACTTTTTTTTTTTGTATTTTGTATTAATTGTCACCCTAGCGATTATTTTCTCTGCTACTTATCCTGTAGTTATTTTGTGAACAGCGTTGTGGGCTGCAATATTGTCAATAAGTTTTGTATATTTCTTATCTCTATGTTTTATATTGCAGCTGTTTGTTGTTCCTTTTGAACAAAAATAAAATAAAATAAATAAAAATAGTTTTCAATGAAAATTGTAGTTTCAAAAGTGACTTGCGCCAGTCACGGGAGAAAGGAATGTGTTCGTAAATTGCTTAGCATTTTTTCTCCTTGATGACCTTTCTATAACACTTTTTATCGTTTACAAACTATCAATATTTAATCAATAAAAACAACATTTGCAATATTTCATCTTTCTTTTCTAAGAATACTGTCTGCCAGTCATGAAATAAGTCTATGAACAAATGAAGTAGAAAATCAATAAAAATTATTATCCTAAAACAAATTTGTCAGATCATTTGCCCCGTAAGGCATCAACGAGAAAATGACACTTTTTATTGCGAGAGGGCATAAAGTTTTGTTACTAGGAGCGGTATTGAGTTCTTGATGAAAAAGGTCAATTTTGACAGTCGAGCCTTCGTTGACTGTCAGCCCGTCCATTTGAATCACATCAACTTAATAGGGGAACTTGCCCTACGGATTAAATCAAGCTTATGTTTGAAAAGCATGAAAAGAAAAACTAAAGAGATGATCATAAGAATTGGTATGCTCGCCGTCGAGGTAGGAGAGATGTTGCATTGTTTGAGAACTGGGACAAAAGTTGGTAGTCAGTTTTATCAAATTGGCAATTAGCATCGCATTGGCATTAATCGGGACGCTGTGAAAATCTATAACTTGATTACCACGACAGCCTCCCAATATGATTGAAGTCAGAAAATCAACCAAAATAATAATTAAATTACAAATTAAATTATTCTTATTGTAAATTGTTTAAGTCATAATATTGCGTGCCTATTGGCATGAACCGACTCCCAATTTTGCATCAATATTATGACTAGTTCATCTACAGGGCACTTCAACTTTCCACACCGTTTATCTTATTCGCTCCTCGTAGACTTAAATCATCATCTGCCTAGGCTTTTCCCAACTATGTTAGGCTTCCCGTCTATCGAGATGCAGCTGAATTTCAGTATTTTACATAGAGCGACTGCTTGCATGACCTCCACAACCCCGTTAGTACTGTGTAATACGATACCCCTTGGTAAGACTGATTGTCAGACTGTCAGGGGGGTTACTATGACGTCTTATAGCAGGAGTAATTCCAGTGTGAAAAAGAGCCAGAGCTATACAGGTCGTCTAGCGCCATCTCTTTCTCACACTGGAATTATTCCTGCTATATGACGTCATGCTACCACTAACCCACTAACTACCTGTAATGACTGTCTAAGATCTACAAATACCAACCGGGACGAACGGTTCTGGTCTTCTACTCCGATCAACTAAACCGATCAACTGAAACAGATCAACTATTTTTTGTTCCCAACGAATCAACTATTTAGTTGATCCGATAGGAACATTTGTAATTGTCCTTGTTTGTTCCTATCTGCACAACTTAATAAGAAAACCTTTTGTTTTTTAAACCTTTTCTATCAGTATTATTCACTTGTGAATGATATATAAAGCATTGACAGTGTCATTGAAAATATTATAAACAAAGTATGATAACATTTTCTATTCTGATCAACCGAACGAAGATATTGTCGGCTGAATTCACCATTCTGTAACGTTTCATATTACCTATTACGTATTGCCATGGAGGTCATAGAAAAAAATGGTGGCAAAGTCTTTCTATACGAAAATTATCAATATACGAAAGTCCGAAAGTATTAAAGGTGTGCTACTTTTTTAAGATGTATAAACCATAAAAAGAACCCGAAGTGTAACGCATATAGTGTATAGCATTACTGAGAATGTAAGTAAAATGTACACCATTATAATTTTCGGGCTTAGTCGCAAAACGTCTCTTTCGCAAAATGTCTACTGGTAGAATCGACTTCCACTTTGATCAACTGGTCGATTCGTTCAGTTGATCGGAGTGGAAAACCTGGAACGGTTTAACGTGCTTTCCGAGGCACGGCGGAAACTCGGTAATATGTTTCAAATCAAATCAAATATTGATTAGAAAAAAACTCATTTAACAAATTGATTGCGTACGTAAATAGCTACATTAGTTATTAAAAAACTGAGTCGCAGCTATTAACGCCCACCTCCATAAGGGAGACGACAGCGTTTATCTCGGTAAAAGTTGTAATGAGTTAACCCATTCATCGACCAACCTAGGTAGGCGCGGCTTGACTTGAAGAAAGACCCCGAGAGGCTTATTACTTAGCTACGAGCTCTTCATAGATTTAAATAAATCAATATGAGCTGTGCTAGTCACCATGGCAATGTTCGATAGAGAAAGACAGAATTAGGGTTGCGCCTCATCTAGCAGCACGGAATCGCTTTTTTCCACGTTCCTATCCTTTTCAGTCACTCAGAACCGTTATTTGCTAGAGCGAGTAACATAACGGTGCGCTCGGCAGCACGCTCTGTTTCTGTTAGATGAGACGCAACGCTAATCAGCCACAGTACCAGATCAATGCTAGGATAACCCTATAATTATAAGGGTCGATTATTTCTTAATTAAGGGCCCAGCAGATTGGGCGTGAAATTAGAAGGTCTGATCTAATCTATAGACGAGACTATCTAAGTTAGGTCTATAATCCCAAATCATTAACTTCTAATGTATTTAGTTATAATTAACAAATTATCGGGAATCTAGGTTAATACGAAACATCTTTACTCTGTAGATATTATATTTATTTGCAAAATGTAATTTGAAATAACAGAAAACCAGACAAGAGGTCAAGTCAGGCCTTGAAATACTTGATACCCTGAAATCTCGTAAAAGAATCAACTGGTTCACTTGTGTTCGTAATACTCGACAAAATGTAAGGAACCTATGATTTTTTTCGCGATTATTTATTTTCTTTTCCTTAATTGAAATAATTGATCTACATCGGTTATCAATATATAGGGTGTAACAAAACCCTTCACGAAGCCGTCAACCAAGCATTCTGTACATCAAACTAAGTAACTTTACGCAAAAATGATTGCTAAAAAACGAAATTTTTAGTTTGGGGTGAGAAATCACGTTTTACGGTAGGACTCAATGTAACGCGCTCAAATCATTGTTCTGATGGATGCATTGAATAGTGCGGGGGTCGTGGAGGTGTTAAAATCTTACATTAAAAACATGTCTTTAAGAAAAAACTTGTGAAAAAGTTGGAACTTTGACCCTCAATATCTCCGAAACTAGAAGGTTCCCAGGTATGGTCTAGAACAAAAAATTGATCGCAGTGACGGGGAGAACAAGTGCCTTTCGGCTTCGTGAAGGGTCTTGTTACACCCTATATTATATCGGTCGCGGTAACAAAATGTATCCTGCTTCAAATAGTGACATGGAAAACAAATACATAATAGACAAATAACACAATATGCATTCGTCTGAATGGATTGACTAACATTATAGCATTGAAAAGGCGTTGACACGAGGTCAGTGAGTTACTTTCGCCAAATAACACCAAATTAGGGCTGGGATGTCGCCAAAAACCGAGTTCAAATAGGATTAATGGTACATTAAAGCGGATATTGTATTTTCTCTATCGTTCTATTTTGCGGCGACGCCCTACAAAGAGTGACCTTATTGGTTATGTTCTTCAAACAGGTCAGATGCGTAGTACTCGCAACCGGCTTGCGTGTATGCGCATCACCGAGGACGAAGAAAAAAGAGTATCTTTGAATCGTAGCAGGATGAGTTCTGTCGAGTCTGGCTGCCATCCTTAGGAAAAAGGCGTGATTTGCTGCGTATATTTTTGATAACCTTATCAGTGCAGAAGTTTTAATAATTGCATAGTATGCGCAGCTTAAAGCAGCTATAGGCTGCACATACTATTCAATTCGTAACGTAACGTCTGCCTGTCACACTGCTGGCGACAGGCTTCCTTTATGTAAGAGGTAGTGATTCAGACCCGGAACAACTACCTGTAGGCCATACAAATATTTGTTTCGTTTGGGGATCGAACTCGCGACATGCAGAGCAGTAGCCAGTCGCTCAGCCACTGCGCCACCAATTAAATGACGTGCCGTCGATTAAATAAATAAAACGTAAAGTGCCTGCCTATATACTACCACAAAATGTTATTAGTATGTCGGAGACGGTCATTGGTACGGGCTTAAAATGAATCATAAGTACACGGTGGTGACATCACGTAATCTACTTACAAGGCTACCCACACCACAGTGTCACTTGTCACAGAGTCAAGATGGTAAACTCTGAGCCAGGACGACGGTCAGTCAGTGTTTGATCGCGGCCGAGTTAAGACCTCTTGGAACTGTACCCGATTCATTGTTCCCCGTGTTATTTTGCTAAGTTGTAATCTCAAATAATTCGTTAGTTTTGCTAGAAACAATGTATCGCTCAGTGTCCATAGCACGAAACCCATCGTCTGCCCACATGATGTAGAAGCCTAGCGGAATAAATCCTGCCACTCCGACAAGTATGTATATTTAGATTAAGGTATTTATCTATGGGTCTTTGTTACCTGAAATAAATAGTTTATTATTATTATTATTTCCTTTATTCAATTATATAGAAAGAAAGAAAGAAAGAAAGAAAAATGTTTATTCGACGTCAGTACATCAGGCACACACACACAATAATATTTAAAAAAGTTACAAAAAAGAGAAAACACATAGTATGACTGTACTGTGTGCCTCACGGCTGCGCCAAAAAGGTCCATTTCAGCATTAATGCCAGACAGGTGAGGCTGTCTGACGCTGATCTTCCAATGAACCTTGAGGGGGTAAGTGACATACAGAAAACAGTTTCAAAAATAGTATATGAATAGGTAAATGATTAAGTACAATAAATAGATATTGAGTTAATTTATGAAATGTGTATGTAGGTACGAGTTAGGATAAAAATGTGAGTAGGTATTCTCAATTCTCAATTCTTTATTGCGTACCATAATGTATAAAGGTGAAAGGAACATAAATTTAGTCACAATTATGGACCCTGTCGGGCACAGCATAGATTAAGTAGGAGAGAGGAGGAAGACTACTGGCTGTTTATTGCAGTTAGTACTGATATATTTATATAGATACTGTTTTATTAATGCATTTAGTTTTATTTTATAAAATTATATAGATTTATTTATTTGAACATTGTAATAACGTTTATTTTTTAATTATTCATTATTTATTATTATTGTTTTATTAATTTATTCTTATTTTTATTTATGTAATACGTAATTAATTTATTTTTATTATCCCTAAGGTTTATAATTATATTATTTTCCATATTATAAGTAGGTGTGCATGTCATTAACGAGTATTTTTAGGAACAATTAGATAGTTACTTATAATTTATCATTTAAGTATTCGCTTATACTATAGTAGCATTTGCTCAAAAGGAAAAGCTTCAATTTGTTGATATAAGTGTTATATATATTTAGATTCTTTATTACTTCGGGTAACTTATTATAAATTTCTATGCATGCAGGTAATAAGTGTTATAACGTGTTCGAAAGTACACACAAGTAAGTTTATATACATATAAATTACATTTTTAAATATTTCTAAACAAATTAATATTAAAAAAACATTTAAAAATATAAAAAATAGTGGTCCGCCGGTATCGGGAGCAGGGTCCAAGCTACCGGTGGTTAGGGCTCCAGAGACAGGAACCTCCTCACAATGCGAGCCGTATCGAGGAGTACTGCCTTCTGAATCAGGCCCTTGATCCAACCGCCTAAGGAGAGCCTCGAGAGATGTTCGTCGAGGCTTTTGGCTATAAGGCCATTGGCCGTCACAACAATCGGCACAATGATAGCCGAGTTCACATTCCACATGTCGACAACCTCGTGTGCCAAGTCGAGATATTTCATTTGTTTCTCTTTCTCAGCTTTCACGAGGTTCTCATCATGTGGGATGGTAACACCGATTATCATTACGCGGCGCGCTGATCGGTCTATCACCACTATGTCAGGCTTATTGGCGACAATAGTCCTGTCAGTGATGATAGACCGATCCCAGTACAGCGTGACATGGTCTTTCTCGAGAACTGGGTCGGGCACATACTTGTAGTACGGTACCTCAGATTCCACAAGTTTATATTTCAAGGCAAGTTGCTGGTGGATAATCCTGGCTACTTGGTTATGCCTGTGCAAGTACTCTCCGTTAGCCAGACGAGAACAACCAGAAATAATATGTCTGATGGACTCACCCGGACGGTGGCATGCCCGACACACGTCAACCGTCCGGTCCTTCATAATATATTTCCGGTAGTTGTTCGTCAACATAACTTCGTCCATAATCGCACAGACAAAACCTTCAGTTTCCCCAAAGAGGTCACCGAAACGTAACCAGGACACGGATGCTAGAAAATGTACATCGGGCCCATGAAGAGCCCGGTAGAAGCGCCCGTGAAGCTCCTTGCCTTGCCATACTTCCTTGCGGTCATCGGTAGTAAGTACTACAGGTTTGCGCCTGTTCTCTTTAGCCATGGACAGCGGGGTGAGGCCCTTGTCCACTGCGACCACATCTCGGTGCATACCCACCTCGGCTTTTAAAACATATTCTCTGAGACTGCATACCTCGCGGTTGTGGAGCGTCTTCGCGTTTATTATTATTATTTATTATATACGAAAATTGAGGGCATTACTTCAAGACCATCTTGGTTCTGCTTCAAGATCATCTTGGTTCTGCTTCAAGATCATCTTGCTCCAATAATGTCATTAAAATTAGCAGTTTAGTCATTTTAGCAATTATTTTATTTTATTTTATTTCTTAAAAAAACTTACAGCTAGGATAAATATAGTTGAAAGATAGTAAAAGAAGGCCAATTAAAAGTTTTCACTGACAATATTAGGGTAGCACAAGAAACAGTAGACAGGAAAGAGAAAGTAAGAATTATTTAGTGAGAGAATTAAGGAAAGGTTTTAGAGAACTTCAAAGAAGATTTTACTCAGTATTTTTTTTTAGTTTAGGAACACTGGTGGAGAATAGGTCAAGATCAACACTCCGACATATTGAGTTGTTTGCCCTATTAGGTCAGATTGGCAGTCGCTCCCTGTAAAATTAAGTACTGGTTTTCACCTGAATCTGGTTAGACGGAAGTCGACCTCAGTATAGTTATAGGAAAAGGCTAAGTAGATGATTTGCAAAGAGTTTAACCTTGTAAACGATACTTGTGATGTTATCGTTGCTGATATCGCTATTCGAGATAAAGATACTCACAGGTAAATGGTACTTAGCACTCATAGTTTTAGCATATTAAATAACGCGTTTGCTTCAAGCACATATATTAGTTGTCAACAAGTGCTTGGAAGCAGTCACAGTGTGGTATATTAATCAAGAGAATTTGAAAACGTAAGAACTTACCAGTTTAAAATTGAAGGACCTAATTCTATCATCAATTATTTATGAAATACTCTTTACCAGCCGATTTCCATAACACATTGGCATTGTGCTGTTTATAAAAAAAAAGTTTTATGCAACAGGCCAGCGGCCACGTTAGAAAAAAAATATTTATAAGAGATTTCCCAGCAAGGGCTAGGCTACGCCAATTTTCAGTCGTTATAACACACTCTAACTAAAGCTTTATCTATGGAAACGATCACGACATGTTCTATCTTGAAAAACCAGCCAAGTGCGAGTTGATATATAAACTTGTGGATATGTTGTTATTAAACTACATAGTAACGGTTTTCAGATTTTTTTTCCTTTTTGCTTCTTGCCAATTTTTTTGATTCTAGGTCAACGGAAAGTACCATATTATAGGTTTTGATTCCCTTCTGAAATCACAAAATATGCGGTTGATTTTTTCACTGCTCAAAGGGGTAGCAGACTAAATTCTTTCTTATTTGATATTAATTTCAGCTTGATGCCTTCAAGCGTCCTGGAAAGGGTTCCCTTTTTGCCGGCTGAGGTATGGAACCCTAAAACTACAAATTAAATAATATTTTTTTTAACAATTTGCTTAATCTGTATCATTTTGTTTTAGATGACTATCCGATGGGGCATTGTGTCTGCAGGGAAGATTAGCAGCGACTTCGTGAACGCTGTTAACTCTTACCCTGACAAAGGAGATCAAGAGATAGTCGCTGTAGCAGCCAGAGACAAGAAAAAGGCTGAGGAATTTGCAAAACTTCATAACATTAAAAAAGCATACGGTGATTATAGTGAAATGGCTCAGAGTTCAGACTTTGGTATGTAAAGTTTAACTTTGCTGTATTTGGTAAAATCCGTACCATCCACTACCAGACTCCTCTTCTTCTTTAAAACACAGTTCGAATCCAAGCAGGCAATTTATTTTCTTTAATTTATTTCGGTACCTGGGCGACCGAGCTTTGCTCGGGTGAAAATAAATTTTACCAGATATGAGACCTAATTCTAAATCGATTTGTCGCCCCCGTAAACCCCGATATTGCAACTTTCATCGAAATCGCTAGCTGTTTTCGAGAACTTGATTATATATAATTACAAATATTATTACAATAGCAATAAAAACGGTGAAAGAAAAAATATTACGAGCCAATGTGACTGAAAGCGTTTTCGTGGTAGAGGTCGAGTAAATAATACCACGAAACTCTTCAACATAAATATAATTATATTTGTAAAAGAGAAAAGGAGGTAGGTGCGTCTATGGTCACGAATTCATTTCTCGAAGTTCACTTGGGAGTCGCACGGTACTCTCCTGGCTCGGCCTGGTGTGACGATGACCGTAGCGGTGTGCCACGCTGCAGGCCGCAAGAGAGGAGACGGTTGGCAGATGTTCACACCGACCCTCAGTTCCTCGACGTGATCACGCAGGAAACTGGCGGATAACCGAGAATGCCGGAACTTGAAGGGTGCTGTAAGCCGGAATTTCAGTGCCCAGCATGACTGCTTAATCAGTCTATACTGCTGGGAAACAAGCCTTTTCTCGGTGAGAGGGAGCGGGCTGACTCCACCACGAGGGCCCAGTCCTTGAGTCTTCGAATGTTTGTGTTTTAGGACATGCCGTTAAAAAATATAGCTTGACCCACTTTGAGTTCACAATTATTGCTGTTGTTATTGGACGGTCATAATTATTTTATTAAACTGTTTTGACTTCGTGGCAACACCAACGTTTAAAATAAAACTTTTAATTTTTTTTAATTGAGCATAATTAACTGTTCATGTTTCAATGCTGATTCATAATTCTAGCTTGTTCGTAAAAACAACCCTGACTATATCGACACTAGATTCCTCCTATATCGTGGGTGCTTTAAAACTTATTTTGTTCTGTGCGGGAATCGAACTCGCGACACGCAGCAGCGCAGCAGCCTATATCGCTCAGCCGCTGCGCCAACCGTGCTGTCTAAACCAAACTGACAAGGAATAAAAAAGTGAAGTAAGTCATGAGTCATTTAATCATTTGTTAACACAGGTACAATAAATAGTTGTTATAAAACATTACAAGCTCGCTATGTTATGCCCGAAGGCGTACAAATATTCATAGAGGTCATTGACATTAAAATTGATAACATTAAAAATTATATTATTGGAATGCATACATATATTAAAGTATTAATTGATTTTGACAAAAAATAAAAAACAAATAAAATTAAATAAAAATATACAAATGTCAAAAAGTCAGTGTAATTAAGTCAAAATTCGAATTATGTTTAAGCAAAATAAACATAAAAAGAGAAGACAATTATTAAAATAATACAAAAATGTCACGTGAAAAATGTCAAATTGAATTGGACTTAAAGACAACTACCTACTACTATGGTCAAAAACAGTCATTACATTTTGTCTGTTAAAAATTCCGAAATGTTGTAATATGCTTTATTCAACAGCTATCGCGTTATCACGAAAGCCAAAAAAATAACAGTTAGGGAAAAAGTAAATAATTCAACAAACTCTAGCAAAGAAATCTGGCAAATTGTTAACAAATGCACAAACCGTTCAAAACGCATGCATACGGAACATCTATTGCTAAAGATTGACGGCAAAATGGTTGATGATCCCAAAGAAGTAGCTAACACCCTAGCTAAAGTTTTTGATACCAAAATTCTTAACAATCAAAACATAAATGAGGAAGGGATTTCATTACTTCAGCAGAGTACACAGCGGGTTGATAATGAACTTTGTTTCACTCCTACCACTCCAAATGAAATTTGTAATATTGTCAGAAATATGGATAATAAACGTTCGTGTGGATATGACAAAATTCCTATATCTGCCATTAAAGATAATTTAAATATACTTGCCGAACCGCTGTCTTGCTTCTTTAATAAGTGTATTAATGAGGGAATATTTCCAGAACAGTTAAAAATTGCCACGATTATACCGATTCACAAAAAAGGCACAAAGACTGATCCCAAAAATTACAGGCCTGTCTCTGTCCTGCCAACGCTTTCAAAGATATTCGAAAAAACTATCAAATCTCGACTTCTACTTCATATCAACTTAAACAAAGTCTTACATAGAAGACAATTTGGATATCAAAAAAATGTTGGCACCGGAGATGCCATATATACTCTTGTTAATGAAGTAATGAATAAAATTAATAATAAAATGAGAGTGGCGGGTGTATTTTTAGATTTGAGCTCAGCTTTTGATACTGTTGATCACCACTTACTTATAGCTAAATTAAATCACTACGGAGTGAGAGGCAAAGCCTCTCAACTTCTTTTATCTTACCTTAAACACAGAAAAATGTTTGTAAAAATTAGTGAAATGCAAGATGGACATAGGCAAATTTATACATCATCCTTTTTTAATATTAGTGCTGGTGTACCGCAAGGATCGATTTTAGGGCCCATATTGTTCATTTTGTTTATCAATGACTTAATAAATTATATAAACAAAATTCTACCAGACATACAACTTGTAGTTTTCGCGGATGACACAAATGCCATTATTGGGGCAAATGATACAAAAGATCTTGAAAAAAAAGTTAATGAAGCTATAAGTTATCTTTATTCATGGTTCACAGTAAATAGGTTAAACATTAATAGTAGAAAGACGAAAGTAATTTTCTTCAAAACAACTGCTCGAAACAAAGACACCATGGAAATAACACTGAACGGCGACCATATTGAACTCGTGAGAGAAGCCAAATTCTTGGGAATACACATAGATGACTCATTCAATTGGAAAAAAGAACTAGCCGCTGTTGATGCATCTATATCATCTGCGTGTTACGCGTTAAGAACTCTTAGAGACGAAATTGACGTTAAACATTTAAAAATCGTATACCACGCACTGGTCGAGTCTAAATTGAGATATAGCATACAATTTTGGGGGAACAGCTATAATTATAACTTCCAACGAGCTTTTGTCCTTCAGAAAAGAGCTATACGTACCATTGTCCGTATTTCACAAAGGGAGAGTTGTCGTCCACATTTCTTTGATTTAAAAATCCTGACAGTACCCAGTCTCTACGTTCTAGTCCTTCTGACTAATCTTAAAAAGTATATACATGAATATGAGACGGATGAGGAAAGACTGGTCAGGGAGAGTACACGTAGGAAAGATTTGAGAAATAAGATTAGTCCTCATTTCAACATTGTGAAGCATAGTACACAATATCAAGCAGTGTAATTATTCAATAAGTTACCATTAGACTTAAAAAACTTAATTTATACATCTTCATTTAAAACAAAGCTTCAAGCATTTCTACTGGATAAATGTCTCTACTCAATTGACGACATGTAATGGGTTACTTTAATTTTAATTGACTAATTTACTATTATTTATATTAAACTGACCAATGTCAGTTAACACAATAAAATTATTCAATGTCAACTAGTTCAATAACTAGTTGACATTGAATAATTTTATTGTGTTTTTTATTTAATTGTTTTTACATAATTGTTTTGAGCATGACATTATTTTGGATTTGATGTAAGGTAAATTATTTATGTTGTTAATTTTTAATTGAACTATTACTTTTATAATTGAATTGACATTGAATAATTTTATTGTATTCTTTATTTGATTGTTTTGAGCATAACATTAATAGGGATTTGATGTGAAATGTGAGATAATTATTTATGTTGTTAATTTTTAATTGTGTTACTTGTATTATGAATGATTTTTTTTTCTTCTATTTTCTATTTTTATTACTTATTATTTTGTTATTTCAAACACAATGTAAATTGTTTGTGAATAAATTGAATTGAATTGACAGCAAAGATTTAAGCCTTTTCTTAAATAAGAGTATGTTCAAATCCTTAATTGAACTTGGTATGTGGTTGTATATGATTGGCGCCATACAAAAAACACTTTTATGCATCAACGCTGTTTGGGACCTTTTTACGCACAAGTTATTGTTCTGTGGTCGAGTTCGTGTGTTATAAAATGATATTTTGTCAAACAGGTCTAGGTTGGTCTTAACAAATACAACTACCTCAAAAATATAAATAAACACGGAAATCTCAACAATTTGTATTTGATAAAGAATGGCTTACAAGAATCTAAATTGTGGAGTCTGAAAATTGATCTAATGCACTTTTTTTGTGCTTTAAAAACTAATTCCCTGTTGGTCGAGTTACCCCAGAAAATGACAGCATACCTCAATAATGAACTCACCAAACCATGATATGCTGTGACTAAAGCATCAGCATGTTAATCACTGGGGTCAGTTTGAATAGGGCATAGGCTGATTTGCTAATTAGTTTAATTAGCTCCTCCGTGTGTGCTTTCCAGTCTAATTTTTTGTCAATAGTTAAACCTAGGAATTTTGATGTCTCTACTTGTGTTATAATTTTATTGTCGTAGTATACTGTCATATTGGGATTCACACGTTGGCTAAACATCATTAATTTCGTCTTATCAATATTTATTTTAAGATTATTATTATCTAGCCATTTCACTAAAGGAATATGTAGCAATCACAGCTGTAGGTGGGGTTCTCATAGTATCCGCCATCACACTTGAGAATAAGGCGTGTTTATGTTACCGGCCAAACCCGATTTCAGGCCAAACTAGTTTGTCCTAGGTCAAACCGGTTTACTGGTTTACCCCGACTAAATGGGTTAGGTTAGGTTGGTGACCAATCACGCGCGAGCCGAGCGAGCGTAACGAGCGGCGCCGCGGCAGCAGCCGGCGAGCGCCACAACCAAGATGGGAGCATTGTAATTGCTTTGTTTGGTTTAGACACGATAAACCAGTAAACCGGTTTGCCTAGGACAAATTAGTTTGGGCTGAAATCGGGTTTGGCCGGTAACATATACATATAGTATTGTGATATTGGAGTCTATGTATGTCTATGGTATGACAAGGTCGAGTAGTTATATCAGTACTATATTTATTTCAATGACATGCACTAATTTGTTCTTTATACACTCTACCTTATCTACCCGTACTTGTGAGTAGCCTCACTGAAGTACGGTTGGATAAGTTAGAGTGTAAGTGTAGTGGATATAGGGTGAGGTAAGGCACTTAAAATGTTCTTCGTCGCCAATAGGTTAAAGAAAGAATATTTTATCTATACTAATAATATTGTAGCAAGAGGGACTACTGACATATTTCCTACCTGGCAATGCCACGTTTTCTGTCAAACTCGGCAATGTCATTGGCTTGTCACTGCTCAGGGTTGCCAGAAAGTCGTTAACAGCGCCCTCATTTTTTCCATACTTTATTTTGCCAAACTGTACACCTCTGCCGAACATTTCGGGGATCATAGGCATGTTGTTATTTATTCATAATACTTTATTTTCTGTTCCAGACGTAGTATATATCGGCTGTTTGAATCCATCTCACTACGAATTTGCCGAACTGTTCCTTATGCACGGAAAACATGTTCTATGCGAGAAACCTTTATGCATGTCCGCATACCAGGCCGGCCATCTGGTTGATCTGGCTAGGCAGAAGAAACTGTTCCTCATGGAGGCGGTATGGTCTCGTTTCTCACCTGCATACGCAGAAATGGAAAAAGAGATAGAAGATGGAAAAATTGGAGAAGTAAAGTTCTTGGAAGCCAACTTGGGATTTTATTCTGAGTCAGAAAGAGTTAAGTGAGTGGCTTTCTTAAGCATATCATCGTCATCCTGCCATTCTCACAACTTATTTGGGGTCGGCACAGCATGTCTTCTTCCCCCATATCTCGATCAAGGGTATAACAAGACCCTTAACGAAGCCGAAAGGCACTTGTTCTCCCCGTCATTGCGATCATTTTTTTGTTCTACACTAAACATGCGAACCTTCTAGTTACGGACATATTGGGGGTCAAAGTTCCAACTTTTTCACAAGTTTTTGTTTATGTAAGGTGTTTACTTTATACAAATCCAAGATCCCCGTATTAGTCAATCCATCCATCAGCACAATGTTTTGAGTGCGTTACATTTAGTACTACCGTAATATGTGATTTTTCACCCCAAAAAAACAGTCCTTTCCCAGTTGATGTACATAATGCTTGGTTGACGGCTTCGTGAAGGGTTTTGTTACACCCTATATATTGATAACCGATGTAGATCAATTATTTCAATTAAGGAAAAGAAAATAAATAATCACACCCTGTTACACCCTGTATTACTCGTAATCTAGCAGTCACCTCTAACCAACAGTTTGAAAACAACCGGTCCTTAATTTACTATTAAAATTTACCACTAAAAAGAAAATAAAAAAACGACAAAAAACTAAAGAAAACAAGAAAAAAGAACTATAAATTAAAGAAGACTATATTTTTTTATTTTTCAGTAAAAAACAACTAGGTGGTAGTGCTATCCTTGACGTTGGGGTATATGTGCTGCAGCTATCACAATTAATATTCAAAGAATTGCCAATCAGAGTAAACGCCTTCGGCAACTTAAACGAAGACGACGTAGACTACACGGCAACGATTATCTTGGAGTATGAGGGCGGTAAGCGGGCCGTCCTCAACACACACACCCAAATGACGCTGATCAACAAAGCAACGGTTTATGGCACTAAAGGACGCATTACGGTAAACCTCATGTGTTCTCAATTCTTTGTTTTTTTATGTGTGTTACCTCATAACTCCGTCATTTGTAAATCGATTTGAAAAATTATTTTTTCATGTGAAAGGATGTACTTCCCGATTGGTCCCATAGAACTTTCATCAAAATTAGCTTAGTAATTTGGTTGTTTTCCTCACGTTAATTGTCACATCGCGTGAAGGTGCTTTGACGTTCACGCGACGTCGCGTGATGGTGCCTCACAATTATGTACAAGCCGTAAAATAGCGGCCGCCGCGTATTGGGTTCTGGTATTTGGTTTATGGCACTGGAGAAGACATTCAACGATATTTTTTTATTTTGGCTTGGCAATTTTTTCTTCTTGGGCTATGTTGACACGATGATCTCTTAATAAGTTCTAGTTACAATGTAAAATTTAATTCATGACAAGAATTTGTGTGTTACTACAACTAAAAAAGGGTAAAATAAAAATCTTTCTGCGAAAAAGACCGACTTCCAAAAAAAAAAGTCTAAAATAACTTGACTTTCGGAAGTCGGTAGCAAAAACCGACAATATGCTTGAAATCGTACCACCGACATTCAAGGTCCAAACTATTGGACTTGGACCTTGCCTAACTTATACATTGAGCGACATTATCGTAAAACGTGATTTTGCCCACCAAAAAAAAAGTCGCGTCCTGCCAATAGTTTTAGTTTTTTGTGCAATGTTGCTTAGTTTGATGTAAAAAATATCCGCTTACACCCTGTGTACATTTCTGATATTTAAACGATATACTTGATTTTTAGTTGAAGCCCCCATTTCACTTCCCTGACAAGATGGTTTGCAGTGATGGAAAAATTAAAGAATTCAAGCTACACACGTCGAAGATTCCGTACAATTTTGAAAACAGTGCGGGTTTGGTGTACGAGGCAATTGAGGTTGCTAGATGTATCAGAGAAGGTAAGTATTCTATTGTAATCAGGTTTGCATTTGACAAATATTTGTGATCTTTAAGATGGATGTGCGCAGAGAACAGAAAGTAATTGAGAAAGTTCATTTCATTTCAAAAGCAAGTTTGAAAGTGGCACTAGTGATAAAAACGTTGCAAGGACATCATTTGGCTTGATATGAGCAATTAGAGAAGTGATGAGGATGAACTAAAGTTTCTGACCTAATGGAAGTTAGTGATAGGATCGACGATGTTACACGCTTGCCTACAACTAAAAATCATATATCGTCAAGACTTGGAGACTCCCGGTCTATATCACTCTTATTCTCTCCTTAAACCCATATCTCGTAGGTCTCTTTCATTGCACGCCACTTTAACCGGTCCCAGGCTATAGATATAAAGACTTCTGTAGGGAGTTTCAAGGAGTGGAGCTCCGTGGCCTAGCCGTTACTTAACCATATGTTTAATCCCAAATCCCAATCTATTTAAGTCGCGAACTAAAAGACTTCTTTTGGGTTAGCTCGTTCCATCGTCGACCTTATCTCTGTCCTAGGACAAGATTGAGGTATAAACAATGTGTCTGCATTAGATAGCACTCGTTCCAAACATGAAATTAAACATTTAATACATATTTTTAAAAGAGTTGCCGTGTAGGAAACAATCAATTCGAACCGTACTCTATGTACCTGTTGCATGTGTTTGTCATCAGCCAGTCAATCGAAGCGTATAATATTTTTTTGTTTTTTTTCTAGGTCTGACAGAATCACCACGGATGCCCCTCAGTGACAGTTTGACTTTAGCTATGCTGGAAACCAATATTCGACGAATGCTGGGAGTACGTTTTGTTTGTGATGTTGATCGTTAAAAATGTTAATTAAATTACAAGAAATGTTTTTAAGAATTAAAATTTAGTCACAATATACGTTTGTTTCATAATTTCTTTAATAAGAACCGATGTCCTTTTATATTATGGCTACGAAGACTTTTCCTGGCGGGAAAAAACCATTTTCATATGCTCAAGGTCGTAGCTCACAGTGAACAAAAATGATTCGTATTGATTCTTCATTAAACGACTTTTATACACAGAAAGTGTTCCATTAACCATATCCCAAGATGCCTTCGTTATTATTTTCAGCCACGTCAGCTATGTTGGGACAGGCTGCCAGTCTACGGAGCGATTAGCGACTACGTATTATACCTTCACATCCTATGTTAATGTGAAAAACAATGGCATGACTTTCGACCACTGGCTACCCGCGGAGCTGCGACCGACTAAAATCTAATAGTGGTTAGCCCATATAAACATATTCCTGTTTTCTTTTTCCAATAAAACTTAGAACAGGGGGGTTACTATGACGTCATAAAGCAGGAGTAATGCCAGTGTGGGAAAGAGACATACCTATACAGGTCGTCTAGCGTCTTTCCCACACTGGAATTACTCCTGCTTAAGACGTCATGGTAGGCCACCAGATTTTCGTTTTATAAAAGTGTAATCATAGAATTAGCAATAATGTAAAAGAGTTGTGTTACAATTTTACCGTATATTTTATTTATCTATCTATCAGTAAATTGTTTGTGGAACATAAATTTCAAGTGAAACGTTCATTCAGTATAAATCCTGTCTATCGAATAAGTAATCCGGGACAACACAATATAGCTTGTTGTGGTAAATAACGGAGATTAAGCCGTTTTCACAATGGAGACGGAGCGGAAGTGAGGTCTGCTTAGTGTTAATACCCCGGTTACTCTAACTGATGATATCGAGATACAATAACATCGAATGTTTAGTGTAGTGACGGTATAAAAGTAAATAATTATGTACTACAGTGACTGCCTAGTGAGTCTAGTGGTCATAACAGCGCTGAGCATGCGGTCCTGGGTTCGATTTCTAGGTCGAGCAAAGCGCTGTTGCGTTTTCCATCAGGATTTCTCACTATTTATTTGAGCCCGCTAAGTGGCAAAAGGCTGGCGTCGAAAGGTCCTTACATCGAGCTAAAAATACATAATTAGCGGAACAAACACCACATGCATTTCATCATAAATAATATTTAATCTTAACCAATTTACAAGAACTCAATTTTCTCGAAATCAAATCAATTAGGTATCGAATACGATTGAATTCCATGACATTGAATATAATCCCGCTGTCTTATCAATTGGAATTGCGAAGAAAATATTATTAAGGTTGATTTGACTGATTGGCTGATCACTGAAGAGCAGCCCTTTACTAATATTAAATAATATGATAAATAAATTGCATGTATAGGTACTAGCAAACCGTCCCTGCTTGCCGTGGTTCTTATGACTTGAAAATACATCTGTAAAATTACAAATATTTTCATTATAACTTTAAAAAACAACGACATTGAAAACTGCGTTACAATCTGTTCTGCAGTTTAGGAGAACTAAACGATCTTACAAACACACATTCAAGTGTCAAAAGAACAACCCTTTTACAGTTTATTTACGGCTAGCTCTTTTTCCTACGGCTACATCTATACTAATATTTTAAAGAGGTAGAGTTTGTGAGGTTGTAGGAGGTTATCTCTGGATCTATTGAACCGATTTTGATAATTCTTTCACTTATAGGAAGCTACGTACATTATCCCGAGGGCGATAGGCCATAGGCTATATTTACAACGTCTCCTGGGATAATTTCCGACCAAAACCCGAGCGAAGCCGCGGGCAACAGCTAGTAATAATATAGATTATGTCGCCATAAGAGTGTCTCTGTCAAGATTATTGTTTATTTAAATAAATAAACAACTTTTAATTTTCATCCATGATAATATTGACAATCGTGCTATCTGTGAGATATTATAACAATCATTACAGAGTACCAGCAGTGCAAGTACGTACTTTGCATCGATAAGACATCGAGATCGCAAAGGTTTGCATTTTTATCGATCTTGTTATCGAATTTGGAAGTACGTAACACGCGACGATAAGATTTATCGTGGGCCGAATCGAGTCGCTAAGGAAAGCTTGTCAAATGGCAACACTGAGGACGTCCAAAGACAAAACATATTTCTGTGGCACAACTAAATCGACTAATATGTCCGAGATATTTAGAAAATCCTTGCTTTTCATACATGTTTGGCATTGTAAACAATGTTAAAGGGTTTATTTTAGAGAAACTATCAGTATTTACCAAAATATCCTTTATTTTGGTAAAAATACAGAAAATATTCCATTTTCTTAGCGTCGTCGTGTTTACCTTTGCCAAAAAAAAAAGTTTGTAGTTGACAGTTAACATTACTTTCTTGAGAAAGATAAAAATACGGTCAGTGGGTCGTGTTTACAATAACAATATTTCAATATTGAAACATGGGTGCAATCGACACAACCAAATCTAGCATTCCAAATTTGTGCTGGAATTCTTCTGCGATGGCTCTTTTTTCAGCTGCACCTGGGAACTTCACGTAGGTGTGGAAGAGGTGGTGAACTATTGCCCTCGACAGTTCTCGCACAACCTTGTTCACAATTTTTTGGCCAAGGCAAAATTGTACTCTTGCCCAATGCAACTTTGGTAGCTCCCAACTGCAGAATACCGTACGGCTATCAAAACCTAAGTCATGAAGTTTTAGTATATAATAAATGTATATTTGGACTAGAAAATCTAGGTATTAGTAAGGGCGAGATATTTTAATAGGTTCCTAAGAACTTTACTATGTAAAAATTGTAGTGCATCATAAAAAAATAATAACTTTAGGTTAGGTTTGTTTTGTCTAGATTTCGAATGAAGTAGGCACAGTAAAACCACAATACCACGTCATTATGGACAGGGCGTCCAGTGGATCGTGTCCTCTGTACATCTCTATCTCTTCTACTAAAATGACTGCCACTTCTCGAGTCACCGGAAAAAGACGAACAAAATCTTCTTCTGTAAATTCCAGAGGATTTTTCGTGTCTTTGAGACGTCGCCTCCGAATACGCATCACATTGTGATGGTGCTGCCGTTCTTCCTCATCACCCAGCAATAAAACCAAAAGTCCTGAATCCATTATAATTATTATCGATAAGCCTATCGCACTTTTACAAGGTGTCGATAAATTACCGAGCTCGACAGCGTAAATAGGCGATCTCAACTGTCAAAATGTCGTTTCGTACTTGCATTATTGTTAAAATTGTAGAGTTTATCTAGCGGTCGATAAGATAGTAGTTGCGTACTTGCGACATCGATTCGAGTCGATAAAAACTCATTTTATCGAGAATAATTGTCAGATTTATCGAATCGAGTCCTACGTACTTGCACTGCAGTATCGATTTGATAGAGGAGACTAGCGCCATCTGTTGGCTTGTTTGTGAACTAGAACTTAGATGGTTCGTTATATTTCTTTTTACACGAACTTTAAGTTAGCCAACTTTATGGGTAGCGATAAATAAACGGTAAAATGGACAGTTTTTTTTATGTTTAACACTTCTGGAACCATCCACTCGGAATAACCATGAAAATCAAATCAATTTTGAAATGGTTGGTTTATCCCCCAGGATCTAACAGACATATATAACAGTATTCCACAAGAGTGATATAACACGACTGTAAAATAAATCTACAGGTGATTGGATTTTGATTCAATTACTTTTTCCAATAGAGAACACGAGTATTGATGTTTTTAAGTATCATATGAACACGTGACGTTACTTCCGAGTGTGTTATATTTACGCATTTTATAATAACAGGGTAAGTTACTTATTTTGTAGATAGAACAATACAATTTACAAGTGGCAGTTTGTGGCAGGAAAACATTTCACCAAAATTGTGCTTTCTCATATAGAGAAGTAGAATGGTAAAACTCACTTACTGCATAACAAGTTTCAGAGCAATCTTCTCGCAGAGAACGCTGCAGTGCGCCTTTTACTGAAGTAGCACATTTCCTACTGCAATTTTGGACCGAAAACATACTCAAATAAAAATGAGATCGTAAAAGAAGGCTGTTTATATGAATACCACAATAAGCACCGCAACCACAATGTACAATGTTGCGGCAACAATAAATGAAACCGCATTCAATTATTCCATAGAAAAACGAGGCTTTTTGTGAGGCTGTATGTTTTGTTTTATTGCAAATGAGGCTTTAAAAATGTCAAATGAGGTACTTGAGCTTCATATTGATAGAAGTGGGCCTGATTTAAGTAGGTACCCATGCATATGGATAGAAAGAATACTCTTTAAATAAGTTATAGAATCAGGCACACTTACGTTACTTTGCGGAAATCCATGACATTAAATGTTACGCAAAGTATGTAGTTTTAATTCTGCGAAAAAGATCCATGCATGGATGCAGAATGCAGCACCGCTTCCGCCTACTAAAATTGCACATGCAGGAAAACCAATAATAATTACCATGCCATGCGCCCAGACCAATACTCAATAATCTAGACTTCTGAGTGCAGTCTACATATGCAGTCTATATATTTTTCATAACATTTAATTTAGACAGGTATCAATACAAAGTAGACGTGATACGAATTAATGTTTATTTGGATGCTCTTCCCCATAGTCTGAAAATCTTTTGCTGCGCCCACGTTCATACAAATCTGGTCCTTCACGCACGCCATTTTTGCTGCTGTCCATTAGTGAATAAATGTTTATTCTATTCTATTCTATTTATGCAGGTACTACTTACCCACAATTTCGTGACGAAATAACGACTTGCTTCACATAATACGACTAATACAGAACATGTTAGTCCAGTCCCCACACATTACCCCAACTTAATAAAAGCTAGGTAATGAATTTCGAGAACAGACGAGAAAAGTCACGTACAAGATATTTAGGTCAAGGCGTCCGTACCCGATATTATTCGGAACATTTTAATGATATAATATATTCCCCATATATTATCTGAAAGAATGAAGGCTAATCGTATGAGATACGGGCCTTTTGGCCTCGTACAGGACCAGTTTAGTTTAAGTACCAATTTTATTTTATTATCCTGTATTGTCCCACTGCTGGGCAAACGCCTCCCCCATAGCCTTTAATTCTACTCTCCGTGTCTAGTTTAAGTGTATATTTCTTTTTCGTTCTTTTATTTCATTTTGTGTTATTCCTTTGTCCTGTGCGAGTCAATTAAATACTTTTCATTAATTCTGTCTCCGTACGTTGTTATATTCAAATCTTGGCTGTTTGTATTGCCTAGCTTTTGGCGGATTTCAGCAATAAAACTGAACTCGATTAGTATTTGTCGAACGATTACTGTCTATAGCAATTATTTGATTGAGAGCTCTTGTCTCTTGACTTATCAATGCAGCCTTATTAAGGTGCATCTCAACTTAAGCAAGCAAATAAGCAGAAGTAGGCATGCCCGTCGTGCACTATGTGCACCGACCAAGACTCACGTTAAGCCGATGACAGTGCTGCCTAGGTCACTACAAAATAAGAGTCATCGACACAAGAAGAAAATAACTCAAGCCTACGGGGTGCCACGAAGCCGTCAACCAAGCATTAGGTACATCAAACTAAGTAACTTACCGCAAAAATTATTACTGGGAATTCTGGGAAACGACTTTTTTTTTGACTCAATGTAACGCACTCAAAACATTTGCTAATAGATGGGTTGAATAGTACGGAGGTCGTGGAGGTGTTTAAAAATCTTACAAGTATTTAAAAAAAAAATGGGCAAACGTTACAACTTTGATCCCCAATATTTCCGTAACTAGAAGGTTCCCAGGTATGGTCAAAATATCTAGAACAAAAAAAATATCGCAATAACGGGGACTATAAGTGCCTTTCGGCTTCGTTAAGGGTCTTGTTACACCCTTTATACATTAAGGACCTGCACCAGTTCAGATTGGCTAGCATACAAACGCGAACAACATTTTTTCGTCAGTCAAAAATATGTGCTTTGTGATAGTGGTATTTTGATAATGTAATTATCATAACTTAATAAACATTTATTAAAAGGAAAAATACTGTAAAAATATTTTAATAATACTGATTGTAAAAAATTACGGAATAGTTTTGAAACTCTAAATCGTTCACAGTAAATCCCAACAAATTCCTTACTCTTCCTTTTCCAACGGTATTTAGGAAATTCCCAATAAATCGTCCAAATAATACGATAGATTTACTGAAGGAAATAGGCGCTATCAATTAATCAAATGGTTCGTTAAACAGAACATTGAAATAGCTAGGATTACAATGTCAAAGCTACTTCGGGAACCCATAAATACGGCGAAACTTTTCGATGCCGCGATCCTTCTGAGGACCCAGATTGATGAATAGTTCAGTTGATGTAAGCGCTAATAATTCAGAACGTCGGAAAAGGGCCGTCTTTTAACCGCCTTCCGAAAAGGAGGTCATACGAAATGTTTCTTGTCTACCATTTAAGAGGACGTGGATTAAAAAAAAAATACAAAAAAAGGGTTAGAAAAAAAAAACAAAAAACCTTTAATTACGAATATCGGTGACAGAAAATTAAAGAAAACCAAAGATATCGATTTCCGAGTTAGTAGAGATTTTTTGGGAGCTCGTTGTGATTTTTTTTTAAGTTTTAAACTTCTGTTACGAGGTAAGTAAACTATTTATTTGAATCATCAGCTTCTGTTTTACATGGGGTCCTTAGAATATCGTCAATATCATAATATAACAACCGTGGTTCGTGTAGTTTCAGCCAAGGTAATATATCTTCCCTCCCAAAAGGACAACTTCTTTCAAAAGACTATCTTTGTCAGAATGACGAAGCGTTCTTAGTACCTAATATAAAAGGTGCTTTGCCATTTTCCCTGTCGGCTAGACTTCATTCATTTCCTAGGATGCTTTTAGAAAATAAAAACTAATCTGAGATGGATTTATGATTGTATGGAATGAAATATTATTCTCGTTAGTTTCTACTTACAAAAATAAAAAGAATAAAACTCACTTTTAATGAAGCATAACAGACTTAATAGCAGGATTACTCGTAAGAAAGAATAAAACAAATAACACGTGGTTTTAACATTACAGTTGCATAAATATTTATTATTAGTTTAGTTATTTTATTGTATTTATAGTATTGTTATATATTTTGTCTTTGTATTAAAAAGTGGATTACTATACATATATATATATATGGTATATTATATTTAAATAGTTCTGCTTTATGTTTTATATATTCCATTTTCTTTTTTTTTTGTGTAAGTACCCTGTTTTTATGACAATAAAGGAGAATCTAAAAAAAATCTCTTTTTTTAGATTCTTCTTTCGCAGGTATAATGGAAGAGATTTCTTTAGACATAAGCATCACCTTTGTACTATTTTCAGTTCCTTTCTTCTTTTTCTGTATTTAGTATGTAACTTAAATGGTTAAATAAGTAAATAAAAAACAAATGTACAGCCGACCATAGAACCTCTGCCTTTTGGAAGTCGGTAAAAAATATAAAAGACCAATCTCATTTATGTTTTCATAAATGAGATTTACTAAATTTATTTCTGTGGTTTGCTATGGAAATGCCATAAATAGTTTTTGCTATCAATATAACTAGGAGCGGGACTAGTTCGCGGACAGGATTACGTATCAAAATAAAGTTAGAACTAAAATCATCGCAAATGATTGGACGAGATTTGTTTTAAAATTGCCCACCATTGTGACCATTGTCTTGTTATAATTAAAGATGACACAATATAATGAGTAATGGATCCGAGACATCATTGTAATTATTTAGATCCACTTTTACAACAATTCATTGTATCATTTGATTCCGTAAATCGTTTAAAGATCCTCCGTGCCTCGGAAAGCACGTTCAGTCGTTGGTCCCGGCTGTCATTTGTAGATCTTTGACAGTCGTTACAGTCAGCGTGACTACCAGTCTTACCAAGGGGTATCGTATTACCCAGGATTATAGAGGTCAGATAAGCAGTCGCTCCATGTAAAATACTGGTATTCAGCTGCATCCAGTTAGACTTTCCACGATGAATCGTTTAAAGATGACCAACCGTTTTAAATAAGCCTAGCTTTAAACAATACGCATTTACTGGCGTGTATCGTAAGCAAGCCATAATTTAGATTGATTCTGTTTCTTTTTCAGATTGAACAAAACTTTTCTACTTTAAAAAAAATCGTGATGTGTGCGTGACGTACGAAACTAATTTATTCAACATTTTTCGTAATCAGAACTTTTACAAAGTCAATAGACACAATTTGATACACTCAATTTCCCAAACACGTAATAATCAAATGGTAATACGAACTTTCGGAAACTTTTAATGGAAACTCAATGCATGTCAAATAGAATGAAAAAGTTAAATTGTTCTATGACAATCGGAATGGGTCACGAAATATGGGATTGGCAGACAATTCAAACTATTTTATTCTGTAATTTTTTGTTACTTCTATTTTATTTTTCTCAAAAATAATAATAACCCATTAATAAAAGTTGTGTTATTAGTAGCTAAATAGCTACAGCTAGCTAGCTAGGTTTGGTAGATAAATATCTACCAAACAATAATTAAAATAAAATAACCTTTCGGCCGGATGATTGGCGGAAATGTTGTTATTTAGTTTTGAGATTTTCAATGTTGAGATTATCATTGTTGATCTTATATGTATATGAATTCAAATCTTATATTTCGTTTGTTACTAACATAGCTTATAAGTAGTGTGTATTACTAACATCATAATTATGGATCAAGGTCTAAAATAAAGATTTTTTATTTACCAGTTAAATCGGGCAACAAACGAAAAATACTGTTGCCACGTTGAAGCATGAGATAAATAATATTGCGATCGTTATTTGTTTTCCTACTTAAACACCCCGCTAGTCGTCTAATTACGATCAAAACGGCGAAGTTTTGAGGTTAAGTGGTAGGTACTGAAGCCCCACCAAGAGTTTTGACGTTTTTCGTAACGTAAGAAACTACGTCGATTTTTTAAATTAAAAATACTCGTTTCACATTCACCGTATTTAAGTTACGAAAAACGTCAACATTCTGGTTACGATGGCTACGAGATAGTTGAGGTTAGGACGTCATTGCTACGCCGTCACCGGCTAAGCTGTTATGACAGCATAAGACAGCAGAGAAAATCTTCTCCTAGAGATTTGATTTGATTTGATGGAGGTTTTCTCTTGCCCTACATTTTTTCTACTCAATTTTCTTTTTACATTTTGTACCTTGTCACATAAGCTCTGTATGTAAAATACTGGTATTCAGCAGCATCCGGTTAGACTGGTGGGCGAACCCAACATAATTGGAAATTGGCTTGGCAGATTATAATGATTGTCTAAGTTTTTATTTTACGTTCCAAAAAGCATAACATACAATTATGGTATGCTTTTTGGAAAAGCATACCATACAATTATGGTATGCTTTTCTGGAACTTAAAACTTACAACTTGGGTCTAGACCAAGTGAAAAAGAGAATCATCATAATCTGCGAAGCCATTTCCCAACTAAGTTGGGTTCGGCCACCAATCTAACCGGATGCTGCTGAATACCAGTATTTTACATAAAGAGCTTATGTGACGTTCAGAGCCAGTTACTGGGTAACACAAAAAAGTAAATCAATAATATTAAGGTGTTTGTCAATCGGGATCAACGACAGCAGTTTTGTGTTTAGAGTAGTTTTAATTATAAAAAGGCTATTCGCCTCAATTTAGTCTAGAACTATTGTATAAAAACGTGCTAATGGAAGGCTAAGGTCGGCGTGGGTTCAGGCTTCAGATGTTTTGCGATATAATGAATGTTTTGTGTTCAAGCTGTGGATTAAAGCGATTAATCAACCCAATGATTCGACACTTCTCTCTGATTGCGACCACAGCGTGTGGTTTAAGAGATTCGGATACTGGGTTAACTTGGTATCTTTATTCCTCCAAATGATGTTTTCAGTTTTTACTGTGGCAACACTTGAGAAAGCTGATTGAAATCGGCTAGCAGGATAATAATACAGCAGACACAAACAGATTTTGAAGATTTTTATTCAAAACCAGAGCAAGAGCATGAACAGTATTTTTTTATTTTTTATTTATTCATAATATAATCTTAATACAGGTTCCTTTTTGTTTTGTACCATTAAACCAGAGATGGTTTATATTGGTACTCACATTCGCTAAAACAACTTTGCTTATTGACTACTAAACAAATATTAGTAAAATGTAGGTACATGAAAAATACTTTTGCATGTAACTATTTTAGCCATAAACATCTGTCAGTAAGTACGTGAGTTACGTGTCATGTTTTGAATCCGAGTTAATCTCATCCCAATGTTCTTAAAATATTAGTTTAGATGGATAGACCAACTATTAATTGATCTATCCTTGTACAGTCACAAGCACCAATATGTACATTCACTTTCCTAAATTTAAAATCAATTTTTGCGAGAAATAATGATTGTAACGTAAATAATCTTTTTCATAAATATGAGTCCCAGAGTACTATGTTCGTAATAAAATGACATTTTGATCAGAACAGTAGGAGAAAAACACTTAAAAGTTGTTAATTGTTTACATATTGGTGCGCATGATTGTACACACTGAAAGAATTTTGTATAGTGGGGACAGAATGTGCATTCGCTCAATTGGAATAAAGCCTTTCGGGGATGACATTAAATTAGACAACAGTTGCTTAAGAGCGGCTAACCCGTCATACTTTTCATACAAACGCATAATCACGTACAAGACGTGATTATTCAGTTGTTATACCATCTATTTTTGTTTTTTTTTTATAATAGGTATTTTGTGCACTATATCTAGGTTTATATGGGAGCAACAAATAAAAAAGTTTAGAAAAAAAACAGTATAAGCCTCCAAAAATGGCTGTTTTGCACAAATTTTATCTGAACTTTGTCCGTTTATAATGTACTCATAAACTCTAAAAGCAAAGAAATCATCACGATAGAAACCTTGTAAGTAATGGTGATTCTTAATGACAATTTTTTATTTCACACACTTGTAAGACTTATTCAAAAACACGTATTTCCTGGAACAAGTTTAAGAAATTTTCGAACACTATTTTTCGTTCAATGTCATCGCGTTAGGCGGTATGAGGTGCACGGGAAACGAGTTGTGTGGGGTCGGGGCGGGGTAAGACAGGGGAGTTGAAAGAAAATCGCCGCTGTGGCTCTTGATGAAACAACAAGCTTTTCGATCATGCTCGCATTGACGATAGACGCGCCGGGAAGGGCCCTCTTAACTTTGCTTCTAGCTAAATAACCATTATCATCATTATCGGTAGCCACTCACTACTGATCGTATGCAACCCTCCTTTCGTGCTTTGCTGGCTTTCTTTCTGTGTCGTGTGGCTAGCCAATAGGCACTGGTGCCTAACCTGGTGTCAGAGTTTTTATGCCACCCTTGGGCCTCTGACTTGGCTTTTTACATGCCGTCGAAAGATATCTCTCAGGCATGCTGGTTTCCGTCACCGAAACAAGTGATAATTATACAATACGCATATGAATCCGAAAAATCAGAGGTGCGTGTCTTCGGTTCGAACTTGAGACCTGACCTTATGACTTGGCAGTCTGACGGTCTCACCACTAGGATATCACTGCCTAATGCATACTTAGACTGTGTGAGTGTCAACGAAGTATATAAGTCTGCAGAACCGGGTGTAAAGTTACCCATAGAAAAGGGAGGATCCTCCGATCAGCATAATCAGCTTATAATGTTCCCACTGCTGAGACACAGCATCCTCTCTATGAGAGGGAATGGGCTATAATACAAAACGCGGGCCCAGTGCGGGTTGGTAACATGTCTTCGATTTTTTGTTTCTAGGACATGCCAGTTTCCTCACGTTGTTTTCCTTCACCGTTTTGAGAGCCGTGTTGATGAAATAAATTACACAAAGTAATGCGCCTGCCTGGGTTCGGACCCCCGACATTCTATTCGTATGTCGGGGCTGGCCGCCACCACTTGGCCGCCGCTGCTCTCATCAGACGGGTGTTGTATCTGGTGGGCTACTGCCGGACAGTTGCTGTCAGGATTTCCTATAAATTCTTAGGTCGCGGATAACTTTAATAGCGCGATTTACAATTTTGACGTTAATTCTTAATTCGTGTCATAGATGGCGCTGTAGTACTTTTTGTAGTGCCGCTATACATAGGTATCCCCCACGATCTGCTGTAGGTCGTTTACCCCATCTGTCTTTTTCAAAATACTTGAATTTTTTGAATGCCAATGAATTGTGCGGTATTTGTGCTGCCTTCAATGATTTACAGAATGTTAAAAAAAAAATCTCATCAAGATTTTCACTGTGCGCTGTTCCTAATACATGAAATGCGGAGTAATTAATTATACGCTTCGCTTTTCGCTAATGTTCACAGATGTTTACGGAGAATCCTATACAAATTCTGTTTGCAAACTTAAACATTGTATTTAAAAAAAAATGTAAGACCTGTATTTTGTAAATCGTCTCATTAGTTTTGAGGTTTCATGTAGTTCATCTAACCTACAGCATCGTCAATCAAGTTTTAAGTCGGAGTAGTTTATGTAGGTTTTTGTCATGTCAAGATTAGGCTCTTCTGAAAATCTTTAATAAGATTAAAATTAGATTCTTGTTTTTTTGCGAAAATATGGGGATGAAGTATTTTCCTTAATTTAAATATAAGATATCAAAAAACCTTGGTATCGCATTAAGAAGTTGGTCCGATAGAACTATTAAATGTTACTAACTAATACTAAGAGTAATACATGATAGTTGACTATAATATATTTCTTGAATTAGATTTACATGTTTGACTCGCGGTACGTGAGTACACAATGAATCGGAGTTTGGTCTAAAACAATATAATTTTGGTTAGCAAATGTAATATTGTAGGCAAGTCATGTGTTCAATACTGAATATTAGAACCGGTGTGAGCCTACTCGTTTAATACTCTATATTTTAATAGAAGCGTAACTGTGGGATAGGACCTTTACTTAATACCTTGGTTTTTCTTGTTTTGAAGAGAAATAGAGCATGTTAGTGGTCCACAAAGCGTACATAATGAAGGTAAGGTAGCGGAGTTTATCATATTTTGTTGCGCGTATCTAAATGTTATCTTAATATTACGTGAGTGCGGTATAAGATTCAGTCAGTTTGAGTCCAGGCAGATACTTCATTTAATTTATTTCATCTCCATTGCTTTCAAAACGGTGGAGATTTTTTTTGTTGAAAATATAAGGTCCCATTAAAATAGGTGGACAAATTTTAACACAGCGTTCAGTAGGTCTAACCAAAAATATCCCGGCAAAAAAAAATTAATGATTAAAGTGATTTTATTTTGACCTAATGGATGTGTTTATTCTAGAGTGCCGCCGGCAATTTATTATTTAGGTCAAAATAAAATCACTTTAATCAGTGTTTCTTTTGCTTGGATATCATTGGTTGGACCTACTGAACGCTGTGTTAAAATTTGTCCACCTATTTTAATGGGACCTTATATACCAGTCCTAAAAACAAAAAGTCGAAGACAAGTGGCATTTACCATTCCGTACTGCGCCCGCTTGGATCCATCATCAGGTTAAGGCCAGCCCACTCCCTCTCGATGAAATAAAGCCTCAGGGAAAATTATAGGCTAATGTTACGCTATGCATGTGCATTAGGGTTATGATCACTGTTTACCTACAGTCGTAAGTAATGGAAACAATATACATAATTGTATTGAGGCCAAACTAACGTGCATCGGAAAGCAAGTTATTCCGTTGGTCCCGGCTATCATTTGTAGATCTTTGAGAGTCGTTACTCAGTGGCCCGAAAGTCTGACAACCAGTCTTACCCAACGTACTAACTGGGTTGTGGAGGTAAGATAGGCAGTCGCTCAATGTAAATTACTGGTATTCAGCTGCATCCGGTTAGACTGGAAGCCGACCCCTACATAGATGGCAAACTAAGTAAATAAAACAAAATATTTAACAAGTTTTTCCGGCTGAAATTGCACGTTTGCATGATACAATACAAAGTTTTAAAATTGCACTCGAACCGAGTGTACTTTTAAAACTTCCAAGCTGGGTTGCCGCTTGAAATGGCACTTATAAACTGCTTTTTGATATACTATTGTTTGTACGAACAATAATGTTATAATATATTTCTAAAAATAAGTTTCTTTTAAAAACCCAACTAAGTATGTTTATACGGGTTAGAAGCGTTATGACTACCTCTCGATAAGACTAAATAGCAGATATGACTAGTTCGCTATAGGACTTAATCTCGATATGACTAGATCTTGTTAGGACTATATCGTGTTTGGACTATATCGCAATAAGGCCAGATAGCGTAACGACTATATTTTCGTTTGTTTTTTAGAGTACAGTTATCGAGTTATAGCATTAAGTTTTTTTCCTTGGTACCTATACTAAAATACTTAAAATGAAAGCATTTCATTGTAACATAATTATTTATTTATTTAAACTTACGCTTTAAATCGCTAACGTTTTTTAAAAAAGATAGAACCGTAATCTCCTTCGTCTCAAGTTTATTTAATTCTTTTTGATACTTGCGATTGAATAATATGGTGTTTCTTCTTTTGTTGTTCGGTTCAAACAGAGATGGGTTGGGTTTTTAAAAGAAACTTATTTTTGCCTACAGCCAATTTCCTTTGGCTTATTTTTTCTTATTTCACGCTTGTAAAATAAGAAAAAATATAGAAACTGATGGGCGACAATATTGCAAGTTTTTCATGTACATACCTCCAGCACGCTACGTGATTAAGGTCTACTATTTGTCTAAGGTAGTCCATAAATCTTGAAAACATAACACTGCGTTTTCAAATGTCGTCGTCTTCACATCACAAACTATGTTCCACTTTGAAGTCCAATCCCTATTTTTTGTTAGTCTTGTTAAACTAGACCAAACTAACAACCAGTTTTTGGAGAGGAAGAAAACGCAAAGGTATTTGATCAAAACAGAAAAAAGGCTGTTTGCATACCTAATTTGCGTGGGCCAACCAGAAATGAGAGCACGTACAAAAGCGGTGGAAAAATATTCGCAGATAAATGGAATAAACAATGTGAAGGTCGATTCCCTTTGCACAGGATCAAGTGAAAATATTTGATGGATTCGACTTTTTAATTGAGTGATTTACTTTTTATTCTATCAACACGAGGCGTACACACATATACACAGCAAATCAACACACCAGCATTCTCCGAACAACAAAAACATATTGAGAGTTATGTAAAAGGACACATTATCTTGTGTACTTAATAGGGGATAGCCTATTGCTATGAAACGGATACAAAACAAAATTAAGAAAAATTGATGCACTAGTAAAATTCAATAACACTGCCCGACCTGGGAATTGAATCCAAGACCTTATGATCGGCAGAAGCGCTGGCAGTTACTAGACTACCGAGGCAAATATTTTCTAGTGAAAAGGTGACATATTACATTAATCACTTCATAAATCATTAATGTAACCCTGAAAATAAAGACGTTTCTCAACACATTCTCTATAATAACATTGTGGAATGTTTGTCAAAATTAAGCCACAAAATTAACACCACTCCCTAAAATGACACTTCGTGTTCCCACGTTGTTCAACATAATAGGAAAGGCCTATAAAAGCAATTTACTTGCAAGTGGCTACGGAGGCGTTTTCGCGTACAAACGGCAAAATTGTTTAGTTTACAAGCAAGAACGCATAATTATCTTATAAAGAAATTGAACTGTCAGACAATTTTTATTAGAAGGGGATAACCAAAGAAACCATGACGTATGGACTGTGTGAAGGGTGATTTGATTCTAAAAGGATGTGACTGCTGAGATGACGAGTAATAGAGATATATGGAGAAAGAAGACATGCTGCGCCGACTCCGAAGAAATTAGAATAAGGGCCGGAGAATTATGGTGATGGACTGTTAAAATCGTATGACGCTTTAGTGTTTGGACTTGGTATTGACGTAATAGTGAAAGGATACCCCGTGATTATAATGTATTGGTAAAGATCTACACATTCGTAAAGAAACACCCTTGGCGGTGGTCTGTTTATCCATTTACTTAATTTTGCGATATTTATGCTGGGTACGACTATTCTAACTGTATTGAAATGCAATGTAAACTCAAGGAATAGGTCAAGCCCTGGTAAAATATTAGCCAGTCATCAAGCTGGTCGGGGCGGGGGTCAATAATGTATCTTATTTTGCTACAGTGTGTCAGGGCGCTCGAAGGACATTGTCAAGGAGGGCACAGCTGTTAGTTTTTTTTCTGTAACATTTTCTTTGGAAGTTTTATTGTAAAAACAATATGGCCGCGTTAGTTGCGACTATGGCCTCACAATCGAGATACTAGACACTAGATACATGTAAAAACCGTTTACAATTCTAAGCTGGCTGTATACCTACTTACCAACCTCTTTCGTCCACTGTACTCCAAAAAGGTTGACGCCTTATAACGAGATGACTCGCGGTTAAATATTAGCACAAAGGCGATGCCGACGGCCCTTCTTTCGCCGCGGTTTGTTCACAGCTTAAGTACTTCGATTCGAAAAGGAACGTTCGCAAACAATGAACCATGATGGGGATTTGTATGCGGTCGTTGGCATACTGCTGATAAGAACACCAATTGTTTTTTTTTATATTTTTGGTAAGATCGCCAATTCGATTGTTTGGTTTCAGATTTATTCTTTTTTAATGGTAACCATGCGGGTCATCGAACCTCCAAGGCTCTAGGACTTGAATGAGGCAAACGATAGGGCTTTTCAGTGTTCAGGCCGCTACACACTGGTTGGACAAAAACTAAGTCATCGATTCGAGAAAAAGATCAAACTGCGAAATAAAGCTATGATATATCATCATAACATCACGCCTGTAATTCCAGAAGGCTTAGGCAGAGGCGTACCCATTAGTACACCCTCGATTCGCCGACATAAAAGGCGAACCTATTGGCATCAACCGGGCACACATCCAGGCTCCGTGGCTGCTACTGACAAATTCCTGATGGAAAAACCCAATAACACTTTGCCCGACCTGGGAATCGAACCCAAGGCCTCAGCAGTCACGCTTGCGATCACTAGACAAACGAGACATCAAGCTATGACTAAAGGCCGAAACACACCGGATGCGTACACGTAGACGTGCACGTGCACGTGCACATACCATGACGTTGTAATATATGGAACTTTATAGAGACATGGCGCACCGCTTGCGTGACGTACACGTGCGCGTAGACTATATGCGTAACGCTACGCATTGCAGCTCCCATGTGTCAAACTTGCTGCGTACCTACGCAGAGCGGAACAGCAACGTCACATTGATGCGTGCAGTAATGACGTTGTAGTCAATGACATTCCGTATTGGACGTCACACCGAACAAGTTTGAACACGCACGTATCTTTGCTGCGCGTGACTACGCGCGTGACTTACGCATTCAGTTGTATTTGTTTTCAAGTTTTACCGATAGTAAGTGATGTTTTGTTTTGGTTTTAATGATGAATAATGAAATTAAAGAAAAACTAATTGTTTGTACACACGGCTACACATCAAGTAAGACACCCTATATAACCATAACTACGCTACCAGCAATACAGAGAATTGTAGGAAAGGGACTGCGTGTCGTGGCACCGGCCAATCACAGCATTTGATGAGTTGCGCCTACGCACACAGATGCACTTTTTTTGGCAAACGCATTCGCAAGTTACACTCATATTCAATTCAGTGTTCTTTTCTATGCCAGTCGGTTAAGTCGGTTCCAATTGTTCGTAAACATTGCCCGGGATTCACGCGCTCGAGGCTGTAGTTCCCACTGAAGTGTTTTTTTTTGCACAAATATTAATGGCGCCACAATTAACTCCACAACAGCGGCAGCTGATAGTGGTGTTGCGAGAGGGTGGTTACACTATTAAAGAAATTGAAAGGAGGACGGGGATAACAGTGAGTGATACTTTTAATATTATTATGTATTTGCGGCAACGAGCCTCGCTGCGTTAGATAATATTTAGTCATAATATTAATAACCCAAGAGACTTATTGCATCCAAGACAATACTATTTCGAACATGTTTTAAAAGGCTGTGCCGACCGGAGCTTAACAATAGATAATTATGTAGTTAGTTAATTGTTTCTCATTACTTAAAAAAAGTATTGCTTGAAAAGTATTTATTTACATATTTTATGGGACAGCGTCACAGGGCGTATTCGCCGCCCGGTTCGCACCCGAGGCCGTTCAAGATAACGATAATAACAATAGAGCCAGATTTACATTAATTTGTCTGACGTGTTGTTGTGAGAACGTATGAACTCTCCGAGCTACGACTGTATTGATTCAAAATATCGTCAGGGGGCCTAAAATGGAAGCTTTATCAGAATCATAATACGAATCACGTTAAAAATTTAAAACTCTTAAAATGGACTTAGTGGTCATAGCCATAGAGACCATTTTAGGAATTTTAAATTTTAGGTAAGCAGCCATTTTAGGCCTCTAGGTGAGAACATAACTTATAGGTGTGAACAGTAATTATCACGACCCGAGCCCGTCATGACACAATACGTCAGACAAAATAATGAAACACGGCCTAACTCACGTGATGGTAAGTGATGATAAAGATAAAGAGAGGATGTAGTTCACTGGTTCAGCAAAATAGCCTATCTTGCCTTAAAGAGACCCAAGTTATATGTAGAAGTTAACTTTTATTTAATATTTAGAGATAAGTTATGTCAGAGTGTCGCCTTTTACACAATAATAGGCAGGCATTACCTATGTTTTTGTGGAACAATATTTAGTTATCTCTGATGTAAATTTCAAGTTAAGTATCGTTGTTTTAGAGGACAACAATAAACTTTTGGTTGCGACGGAATGAGGAATCTGGGGGTGACCTATCGGCTCACCACCGGGAGCTCTACCAACGCGCCACCACAGCTGAGCAAGATGCTGCCATTGTTGCGGGGCATAGTAGCAACCCATTTTTGAACACGCAGATTACAGCCACAGAATATAGCGTAAGTTGAATACTTTTTTTATATAATTACTTACATAAAATTTGAAAAAAAATAAGACTTCCAACGGTAAACGTTTGGCAACAAGGTTGGCGCAGTGGCATAGCGCTCGACGGCTGCGCTGCGTGTCGTAGGTTCGATTCCCGCACGGAACAAATATTTGTCTAATATGTCCTACAAGTATTTGTTCCGGGTCGGGTCGTGTATGTGAATTTGAATATTTGTAAACGCAACCACGAAGGAGTGATTCCTAGTGTGGGGAAAAGTAGTTTTTTTTTTTTTTAATAACCAAGAAACACTGCTTGCAAATCAATGTTAACACATCCAGACAAAGGGCAGTAATTAGATAACCAGCAGGCTTTGCGTGTAGAATGAAAAAATCAGACTAAAACAGCGTTTTATTTTATTCAATACAAATATTTATTATTGTTTTTTGCATCCTTCACGCGAGCGCTTGCCAGTCACAACTGCAGATATTGATGGTTTATATGCGTCATAATAAGTAATAATAACTCATTAATCTTGCTCTAAAAACACATTGTGGGTGATTAATTTCATAAACATCTAACGTTGTTTATATTTACTTGGCAATTTGGCATTGGTAGAAATCTGTAGAGCGGACAGATTTATTATTAAAAATACAATTCTTACTAATCCTTACAAATTATTAATATAAATCCGAAAGTTTGGATGGGTGGTTGTTTGTTACAATCACGTCAGAACGGCTTAACGGATCTTGATAAAATTTGGCACAGATATAGGTTATAGTCTGGAATTACACATAGGATACCGATTATCCCTTACGTTTCTGTGGGATAATTTTAGAGTTACACGCGGGAGAAGCCGCTGACAATATCTAGTTATACCTACCTAGTAGACGTTCCTAAAGTGCCTAAGGCATAGGTATGGAATCGCAAAAATTGCACCACTGCATTGAAAGAAAGCCGGAAAGTCTCAAACATTGACACACGCATATAGCTTCGGGAATAATGAGTATGTTTAATAGTTCGAATGTTTTGTTTTCTCATAATTAATATTTTTGTAAGACGTAGAAATGTTTGAGCAATAAAATAAGTCAGTGTAATAACTGAAAAATAAACCGTAATGTGTGTTCCACGTAAAATTAAAATAGCTATATGAAAAAATAGACTTTGATGTTATTGTATACCTATTATTTATTTCTGAGACACTGAATTGTAACACTTTTACAATTATTTTTCCGCACCATTTTGAGTTACGTGGATGCTTTGTTTATTTAAATCTTTAAGAAATTAAAGATACTTGTATTCTTCCCTAAACGAAAAAAAATATCAAAACAATACTTTGTATTTTAATTAACGAGGTATTAGAAATAATGATATTATTATTTAAAATATTTTTTATTCATTTATAGATTAGTAGGTATCATTCTCTTTTTTTTTTTACATATGTAACAGTTAAATTTCTAAATAGCTTCATTAACAAAATCATATTTAAAAAAATTAGGTAGCCCACCAGCATCGGGAACAGGGTCCAAGCTGCCGGTAGTCAGGGCTCTTGAGAGAGGAACCTCCTAACAATACGCGCCGTCTCCAGAAGTACTGCTTTCTGAATCGCTTGATTTTCGATTGAAGCGCTTGATTCAGCTGCCAAGCGAGAGCCGTTTCAGATGTTGTTCGAGGCTTTTCGCAATTAAGCCATTGGCACGACACGACTATCGGCACAATGGCTGCTGTATTCACGTCCCACATGTCAACAACAGATACTTTAATTCCTAATCTTTCTCTGCCTTCACGGGTTCTCGTCATTATATACCAACTATCATTGAGCGACGCTCCTATCGATCTATCACCACAATGTCAGACTTAATTGTTATTATTTAAAATAATCATTTACATAGTTTTTTCGCAAAAGTATTAAAAATGTAATGTTATTGTTAGCATTAGGTAAATATAGGTATCTAATTTTAATTGTTTTTACTATTGTTTTAGGTATCAACCCAAACAATCCGACGCAGATTGCAGGCTGCTGGCATGAAAACAAGGACCCCAGCAAAAAAAATTGTATTTTCTCCGGCCCATGCTGAGGCTAGAGTAGGTTTTTGCCTACAATATTATAACTTCGACTGGGAGAACAATGTCGTCATATTTGTCGACGAAAAGACGTTCAAATCGGACAAAGATGGGAGAAAAATATTAAAGCGGCGAGACAAGACAAGATACCATGTCGAAAATGTAATTCCCAACAGGTCGAGTGGTCGGCTGAGCTTGGGATTTTGGGGGTGGATGTGTCGTGCTGGTCCTGGCGAACTTGTAGAGATATCTGGCCGCATGACTTCGGAACAGTATGTGGATATCCTGAGAGATGTAATGGTGCCGACTGTGCGATTATACTTTCCGACAGGCACTATTTATCTTTGCCAGGACAACAGCTCCATACATAGTGCCAGAGCAGTTCAGGCGTGGCTCCAAACTCAGCCGGATATACAGCTTATGCCATGGCCTGCGAAGAGCCCCGATCTCAACCCAATAGAGAACCTCTGGGGGCAGATGGTTCTCAATTAGGATGTATCAGAAGTGCGCAACGTGGAAAACTTACGGCAAGCGGCAATCCAAACGTGGGAAATGATGAGGGGGGATTCTCGGGATATGTGTTGGAACATGGTTACTGGAATGAAAGCCAGGTTGGATGCTGTGTTAGACGCTAATGGTGGACCCACCAGATATTAACGATCTAGCATTAGAATTTCTATGGCTTTCATTCCAGTAACCATGTTCCAACGAATATGGTTTTGATTGTCGTTTTTTAACACCTATGCCAATTACCATCTTGCACACTCCTGATATTAGGTAAGTTTACTTCGTAGGCAAACTAATTAACTTTTTTTTTATCTAAACGTTGATTTGTATTGTATTACCTACTCATAAAGGAGTTCAAATTTTAAATTATTGTTAACATATTTTAATTGTATTTTTTTTTTTGTGATCTATTAGCGGTTCCCGAAGTAAATCGAAGCAGTTTAATTTAATAGTTGTCTGTTATCTAAGTATAAATATTAGGTGTTATTTCTTTTTTTTTTTTAAGTTTATTCAGCTCAATGGCTGTCCTTTTTCAAGTCCTAAATACTTACATAATATTACTCTAGTGTGAGGATATTTCATGTCGGAAGGACATGATCATGGACATACATATGGGTAGGTAGGTTCCCCATAAATATCAAATTAATAGAGGCTTATTATGGACAATTAGTTGCTAATTTGTTGCAACGAATAAACAAGAAAAATACTACAAAATAGGTTCAATAATTCGTTAGAGTCGATTTTACCCGTAACCTGGAAACTAAATATAGCATAACTTTTTATTTATTTACGTTTTGACGTAAATAAATAGTTTATTTTATTTTGTGCAACAAATACAACTAATTAAGACCTTTCTTTTGATGCATCATTCGCCTATCTGCATTATTTAGTTTCCGTGTTATCACAGGCGACGACTACGGCAAGTGGCGGTTCTAGACGCCAACTATTTTTGGTCATAGCGTCTTATTTTTTTTTTGCAACAAATTCAGGAAAAGAGGTTTGTATAGTTACAAATTACCACTAATTCCTGAAGCAAAGTTTCATCAAATTTTATGTGTTGGTCGCGCGGTTGAAATGGACATGATATTTCTCATACCTATTAGTAGCGTCACTACATAGTATAAAACAAAATCGCTTCCCGCTGTCTGTCTGTCTCTATGTATGCTTAGATCTTTATAACTACGCAACGGACTTTGGTGCGGTTTCTTTTAATAGATAGAGTGATTCAAGAGGAAGGTTTATGTGTTATAAACTTATAACATTGCACCCGTGCGAAGCCATGCGGCGGGTCGCTAGTAGACCAATAAATCGTATCAAGTTTTACGTGCCGTACTTTAATATTTATAGAGAGTTGTCTTGTCACAATGTTTTTTTTTTCAACTGTGTTGTTATTATGTTCAAAGTTGATTTAGACTTTTAACTATTGTTAGCTCCATAAATAATGTATAGTTATTTCGCGCCTTCAAGCGTTAAATAATTAGACAAAAATAATAATGGACCTACATTATTAACAATTGTTACGCGGCCAGCCGACGCGGACGCGAGCACGAAGCTTTGTGGTTTGAAGTATATTTAAATTGTTAATTATAAATTTTCTTCGACACATTGGTGATACATGTAATGCATGTGATGTGATGCTTGCTAAGGGAAAGGCCTATTCAGATGTATGCGGTGCTTTTATGGCCTCCCGCGGCTAGCACGAAACTATCCTTATACTTATAAATATACTATAGGTATCCGGTGGAATACTGCTCCTAGGTATTTCGTTGTCAACCGTATCTATCGAATATCGCTTCTAGCTTATGTTTTTAGTAATTCTGTTTTATTTGCCTAAAGTAGATGTAATATAAGAACTCATGTTGTGATTTAGGTTTGAGTGATTAAAATAAAGATTCGATTTTTAAAAGTGTGTTTTAGTGGTTAACCTTTCAAAAATATAACACTGGTTTTTTCAAATGGGTCACATTTGTAAAAACATCCTATAGGTTCCAAGCTACCCCTAATCCATTCTCTAATTTTGCTGTGAATGTGCATCAAACACTTTATACTCAGCCAACGTTCGCACGGATGTTTTTCGCGCACTGTAATTTCAACGCTCTTCTCAGCGCCGAAAGTCGAAAATCAAACATTGTTTTTTAGACGCGCTGGGATGCTCTGTTAAACTCTTGCTACATCGTCCGTGCGAATATGGGCTTACAAGCAAACAAACATACATTTTAATATTTTCCAGGCTTCCAACTAGTCTGTGCAGATTATGCAGAATCACGTCAATGTTTTGATTGCTTTGTTGTGTTGTGTCCTAAAGAAGGTGCAATGTTCCCACTGCTCACACAGGCCTCCTCTCTATGAGAGGAAATGGGCTATAATCCACCTCCTGCCAGTGCGGGTTGGTAGATTTTATATTTAAACAAAGTAATGCGCCTGCTTGGGTTCGAACCCACAACTTGCAATTCGAAAGTCGGGGCCGTTACCACTGGGCCACTACTACTCTCATTGGCCGACATAAAATAAATCATAATAATAAAAACCTACCTAACGGATGTATTAGTGCACACTCAGAGGAGCAGCGCAAATCGAAAAAACAACTCATACTATAATACGAGCTCAACTTGTTTACAAAATATTATACACGATACGTATCTACAGCATAATAAAGTAAGGATAAAGCGCCGCAAGGTATGGGGTAGCAGCGGCCGCGGCGCAGCGCGTGCCATGCGCTCCCGCAGTCCTGCGACGTGCGTGAGTGAGACGAAATAACAAAAACATATCGCACCCTCTCGCACGATTCGCAGCGTTCAACTTCTAGTAGTCCAAAGTCCAAACAGTCTAGGTTGATGCGTAGCCGTGTGTACAACACAAAAAACAAAGAGTAGAAAATATGTCATATAAAACTTGAACCCATTGTTTTTTGGCACACCCAGGCATATTCTGTCACAATAACAGTAATATTGCTTCTCCTTCATCAGATGAACGACTTGGTCCATTTACTCAATCTTCTTCAGACATCGTGCACAAGAATTGCTGGGTACGCAAACGAACGGTGCGTTGCGTGCGTACCACGTTTGCGTAAGCGTAAGCGTACACGTATGCGTAACTCGGTGTGTCAGGGGTTCACGCGCGTCACCACACGCGTGTACACGTGTACGTCACGCCACGCATCTGGTCTGACCAGGCCTTAAATCTTGAATGCGTGATCAATATAATATGACCATTTCTCTCGTCTTGCTATTGTAACAGTATGAGGCTGGCAAATATGGTGGTGCTTACCTTGGCAACAAAGAAATGCTTGTTTGATTTCAATTCCTACACATTTGACGTTGTAAGCCTACTATAGAAGAATATTTAGGTGAATGGTAAACTTGAAGGGCGAACTTAGGGCTGAGTCGTCGCCCGACTAGCCAGACCCAAATTGGTGGCTTCCTGGAGAATGTGCGGTCGCTGAATGGCGCCGCACTTGGTGATGGCGCCCGCCGGGAATGGCGGACTGATACAAGTATCTCCCGGGCCCTCGACTCTTAGTAGTAGGAAACGCCCATGAGGATTACACCAATAAAAAAAAAGATGAATGATAAACTTGGATTTTTTTTTTGTATTTTTTTTACCAGGTTGAATTTTTTACAAAAAATACTAACAGTGGAGAATCAATAACAATAATATAAATCTTAAGATGCAGCAACGACGCGTGGGTTGATAATTTGTGACACGCTGACTTTTGAACAGGGGTTGAGCATTATGTTCGCACGTGGTCCTTATCTATCACTCCTTATACTTAGAGCTCTCATGCTTTCTGAAAAATACAAAGAATAACGTCCAGTATGAGCACGACCACGACCAACTTTTCTTTAAAGTGAATTGAACTGGCTGTTTCACAGGTCTAAAGAAGTTACAGCATTGATCCGTTGTTGGTAAGGTGGAAATGAGATCCCTGCCTATTTGAACCTAACCTGTTATACTTCCCATTCATTGCAAGAGAAAATATTGTTCGTCCATTATCATCTTCTTGGAGGTTATTATGTCGTCTTAAAGCAGCAGTAATTGCAGTGTGGGATAGAGACAGAGCTATACAGGTCGTCTAGCACCATCTCTTTCCCACACTGGAATTACTCCTGTTTAAGACGTCACGACAACAACGTCAGACGACGGGACAAGGCCAGGTGGCCTACCATAGGCCACCTGGCCTTGTCCCATGTTACTTGTGGTCGGCGAGATACGTTTTTTTCTTCCTTTCCCATCATACGTCTCGCTATCATTTGTTCCTTTTTACCCGACTGCGCCAGAAGGAGGGTTATGATTTTCGAGAGTATGTATGTATTTATGTAAGTATAATTGTTTGGCACGCTCTGTGGCCTGAACGGCTCGATGGATTTTAGCTTGAGAGGTGTCGTTAGATTTGTATTTACTGTGAGAGTGACACTGGGTATATCAAAATAAAAATTATTCAATAATAAAACAAAAAAAAAACGGTAATTTAAAAAAAATAAATAAAATAAAAAGCATAGAACATAGCGACTTAACAGTCGGGACCCATTAACATATATAGACCGGCTTAAATCGTCCCAATAATTTTTCCCGACTGTTTAACTCACTATGTTCTATCCTTTTTATTTTTTTTACGCAGCCGGGTTTTTTTAATTTTTTAAATTACCGTTTTTTAGATTCCATACCCGACGGGTAACCCACGGGACCCTATTACAAAAGCCTCCGTTGTCCGTCCGTCTGTCTGTCAGCGGGCTGTATCTCATGATCCGTAATATGTAGACAGTTGAATTTTCACAGAATGTGTATTTCTGTTGCTGCTGTATAACAATTAACTAATAAAAGTGCTCACAGCCTTTTCAAGGACATTTCCAAACGCTTAGTTGACACTTCCCATGACCCAAGGGCTGGCTTTTACCTTGACCAAAGGCTTAGTATTGCCATACAACGTGGCAACGCCGCCAGTCTTTTGGGTACATTACCAGTTGACTGCGTTGAGGAGGAGTTTTTTGACGCCATTTTTTAATTTTATTAATACGTTAGTTACTTTAGGTTATTTTAATTTATAAATTTTAATGTACAGAAGAAATTATATCAGTTTGAATCTCACAAAAAAAATAAAAATAAAAATTAAAAATTAAAGGGTATTACTCCCCTGCGACGGTAGCGAACCCTTCATGCGCGAGTCCGACTAGCACTTGGCGGATTTTTCTAGACGTTAAACATACCTTATGCTTTTAATAACAACAAACTTTGCAAGTTATTATTTGTTATTATTGATTGAGTGCGATATATTATTTATTTTCAATTACCTAACAGTTTGGATTACCCAATGACCTCTTGACTCATTAAAGGCCCTAATTTGTTAAACATATTTAACAAATTAGGGCCTCTAATGAGTATCCTGTTTGTATCCGTCAATATACTAAACGCCACGTCAAACGTTACATTAACACATATTAGCGCGTTAAACAGAGTGTTAATGTTATGGTTGATGGTTAATGAAGTACTGGTTTCATTTGTGAAGGATCACTATGACGTGTCTGAGGACTTCTACGTATCAATTAGGAAGATGTGCTCATGGGTATGTGACTGAGGTATTTCCAAATAATCAGTCTTTATTGAGGTGTTATGAATTGCATTCTCATAGTAGGTAAGACTGACTGCCTTGTTGGTCTAGTGGTCGCAATCGCGCCCGCTGAGCATAAGGTCCTGGGTTCGATTCACAGGTTGAGTAAATTGTTTTTTTATCAAAAAATTCTCAGTAGCATCCATGGAGTCTGAATGCGTGCCCAGTTGATGGCAATATGCTCACCCCCTATTACATAGGATTTAAACATAACTGGCAAAATGTGGGTATACTATTAGGTACACCTCTGCCTAACCATCCGGGGATTACAGGCGTGGTGTTATGTTATATAGTAGGTACCAATCGACAGGCTAGGTAGGTACTATGACGGCTGACAAGGGAGAGTGGGAGATAAAAACGTGTTGCGCCGACCCCAAGTATTATGGCACAAGGGCCAGAAAATGATAATAAGTAGGTGCTAATTGAATGACAAGAAAATGGGCAAAAGTTAAAAAAAATAGTTTTTAGTGAAAACAAAAGTAAAACGAAGTAAAACTATGAATCTTTTTTAACATTGAAAGAAAAAAAAACCCTGAACGAAAATAGTCTGATACAGGTAGACGATGTTTTCATTTCTAGTTATTCACTCACTTAAAATTAATTAAGAGCTGAGGGACCATCATTGTACGGGGAAAAACAACTTGGAAGCTTTTAACAATAAGTTGAAGGCTTTGAAACCTTTTATTTAAACAAAACCATTAAATTTTTGTTTACCGACTGAATAAAATAATAAAGAAGGCTAACGCCCACGGCAACTTAGCGCGGAAACCTGAGGCGTGAAAGCTTTGAATTTTTATTTAACCCACGCACGAAATCTATACCGCTTGTTTACTTTAATAAAAATATTTTATGTGTTTTCTTTCAAACGGGATTATATGAAACGTATAGAGCCTACGTAAGTAATTTTAACAAGAAGGAAGAACTAAAAAGAACTTGCCTGATTGAAGCGCTTCGGTAACGATTTTCAACAGCACTACTTATGCGTTTCGGTTCAATGTAAGACGCCAGCACATCAAGCAACTACAATCTGTCAAATTACTTTAACTGATTGACGATATCTTGTTTTTAATCAAAATGTTAGTTAAGTTGATCGTCATTACATGATTGCAGCAATACTAGTTCAAACGATTGAAGGCTCAAACAAATTTCTCGATTACCCCTAACATGACATCATAGTAGAAGAGTTAAAAAAGAGACAAGTTAAAAATGTTAACTGTAACAAAATAAGTTAGTTGTGTCAATCAAGCATTTTGATTACTTCAATATAGATTATTTGACTTGATAGCATCTATCATTGCAATTAATTGTATTAATCATACAGCTTGATCAAATCTTGCGCTAAATAAGTTCCTTGGTTGTGTTTATTACTATTTGACTTGATTGCTGCAAATAGCTTTTGTGATAACTCCAATGAAGATCCCGTTTCAAATCAAATAAAAGTAGTAGCTGTGATCATTGTGCTTGATAGACTCAGATGCAAATAAGTTACTTAGTCAATCTAAACAAAATCTTGATTGTGGCAACTACTTTTTTTTTCATGTAGATTTTCGACTTTATCGCTAAAGCATTCGATTCAAGGTTGAATGGGAAAAGACAGTTTCGGGTAGCTTCGTGTGCTGCCGTCTGTACAATTCTGATCCGAGATTCTCAAAACATTATGGTTTTACGGGAGAAAATTTCTGCTAGATAAATAATAATAAATATCTTTGGACATTACACACAGCGCCATCTAGGTGCCACACTAAGCAACGAGGCTTGTGTCGTGGACACCAGATAGTTGATACTACTACATAGATACTTTTTGTTTGTAAATACATACTTATTATACATATAAACATCCATGACTCGGAAACAAATGTCTATGCTCATTTTTTTTTTTTTTTTTTCGTGTCGGAAATAATCAAATTACTCCTCCCGCTCTGGGCTGAGCAGGAGGGAGTGTCAGAGACTTTTACTGAATAAAACCCATCCATGTTCCTTCATCGCCTTTTGTATTCCGGAGCCACGGTATCTCTTTCGAACAGTCCCGCAGCACCGGCAGGTATCGGCCCTTGCGGACCCCTTCCTATTGCTTCCTATTGCTGATATCTCTTTGAGGCGCGCGTGTGTAATAACACCCTCTGCGTTATTTTCGTTCATAGTTCCTGTGACAGAATACTCTACTAACATTTGTCAGTATATAACTCTACTAATACATAATGCCATCATCATCATCATCATCGAATCGATAAACGTAAGGTGGGACGCCCTCAGGCTCGGTGGAGCGACGATCTTCGCAGGGCGGCTGGTAGCAACTGGATGAGAGTTGCTGAGAACCGAGTTGAGTGGCGTGCGATAGGGGAGGTTATGTCCAGCAGTGGACTGCCGTAGGCTGATGATAATGATGAATACATCATGTTGAGGACATGAAGACACTATGGATTAAAGCTTACTTAACTAGGTCAGTGATATTGAGACGGCCAATCAAAGGAAACTTGGGGTAATATCTTCTTAGACTCAGCAGCGTGGGTTTCAATGATATTACCTACACCTATATATAGAACGGACCTTCTGTTTGATAACATACAACCAAGTAGGTAGAAATCAATAACACGAATAGTATGGAATATTATTTTATTTTGAATAAGGGAAACTATCCTTTGATTCCAGTTTCAAGTGGGACGAGTTTACGTTTAAGACGCTGTCGGGTTGACTGTAGAGTGAATTTATTTAATTAATGGATCTCCAACAGAAACTACACAATTACAGCATGCAAATATACATAGAACAGGGACAAATACAAGTGTGCGCTTCCAATTATAGCCACATCATCCATTTACAATCTAGGTACATACCTACAGTAAATTTGATAACGTAAAAAATCTAAATAAATCAAAATATATTACACGAAGATCATACAAGAAAATAAAATGAAACAAGGTGAATTACGTAAAAAAATTACAAATTAATACAAACAAAACTTAAAAAAAGTAATCCAGTTACGTGCTCCAACAAATGTAGTGCTTGTGTAACACAAACTAGAGTGGGAATGGACTATATCCACCACTAGCGCCCAGTGCGCGTTGGTATATGTCACGCTCTCGAATATTTGTTAATAAGATTAAATTTCCTAGCAATGTTTTCCTTCACAATTTTCGCAGTGGTAGGTACCTACTTCACAAGTTATAGCAATGGTGACGAAATAAATTGCACAAAGCAATTTATCTACCTGGGTTCGAACCCACGGGGGCTAACAATTGGTTAGTTGGAGCCGTTACTACTCGGCCACCTCTGCACTATAACAAAACATTTTTAAAATACATTTTTTTACAAATTATTCAAAAACTGAATACGTGGTCCGGTTATTTTATAAAATAAAAAATGAAACCGACTTCAAAAAAATAAAAATAAAAACAAAAATACCAAACCAAAACACAAAAAAGTGAAAAATAACTTAGCTTCAGAAGCCGGTGACAAAAACACCAAATCAATCAAACAAAAGTCAAGCTTCAGAAGTCGGTGGCAAAAACTCAAAATAAATCAAACAAAGGTCTGTCTATTTTTGTTTTTCTTTTTATTTTTTTGAAGTCGGTTTTATTTTTTGCAAAAAAGTTTTTATTTTTCCGTTGTTCCCATGTCGCCGTTTTTATTTTTCCGTCGTTCCCATGAATTTATTTTACATTATTAAATACGCGTCTAAATGACAACAACAGTTATTTTCTTAAAGTTGGTTAAAATGATTAACTTCTAGTTTCTAGCATTCACTCTGTTGTCTCTAGTGAAATCAACTATCTATATCAACAAGTCGCATTATCTATGCATTATTCTAGAACAAGAAGTCACCTAACTCCTAACCGTTAAAGAGTTGTACCTTCCTTCATCAGCTCAGCGTCATGAGATAATGATGACCATACCGAATGTCTCAATAGCTTTAAAAATTATTTTTTACTAACATTTATGTCGTGGCTATTGTGTGTATAAAATACTGGTATTCAGCTGCATCCGGTAAGACTGGAAGCCGACCTCAAAATGGTTGGGAAAATGATGCAGATGATGAACAATACACGTCATGGTAATGGGCTTATCTCCAATAAATGGAAATCTGGGTGTATTGTACAAATCTGCGTACCCCCTCAGAGCATACAGGCGTGATGTCACGTCATGATGTTGTATAAACAATAAACATCCAAGCGATTGCAGAAATCACGACAGATTTGCCGTCAATTTTTAAAGAGTTCCATAGTATATCTCCGAAGATCAGCATCAGATCTTCACCAAATTAAAATTGGACCACCTCAGAAGTATAATATTTCAAATAAAAAAATAATTTTGAGAATCGGTCCACAAATGAGGGAGAAATCAGGTAACATAAATATAAAAAAAAAATACATACACACGAACAAATAACCTCCTCGTTTTTTGAAGTCGGTTAAAAAATACAGCAATAATTACAAAATTAACATTCCAGGACCTACGGGTAGAACACAAAAACACTAATACGCTGGTCGTGATGCAAGCACAGTTTACTCCGAACTTATCCTGAAAACTGAAAAGTCATACTCCATATTGCTCCTTTTCCGAAACAATGTGTTTTTAACGAGTTTTCAATATCAGCTTCTCGCCAGAAACGAGAAACTCAGTCACTTTGTTTGCCAGTGCGCGATATGAAAGCTCCAAGTTTCCAGTTAAAAACTAAGTATGAAATTGGTATTTCAGTTTCCGTTTTGATATTTCTATTCGAAGGAATATTGTACAACTAAACTTTGGAACTACTACGAGTATATTCCAAGAATTAACTTTTAAATTTTCTTGTATACTTATCTACCAGCAGCAACGGTACTGGTTTCTAATTTTTTTTTACATAAATGGCCAGTTATAATTGCTTAAGAAAAATAAACAACTACACTACAGTCATTTATCCCCATTTCACAAAACTCCAGAGATACTGATTAAATCTTCTACACTTCAACAAGAGATAGACAGAATTTTTTTTATTATTACACCATACAAATTTCAATTTACTTAAAAGAAAACATTTTACTTAAGGTGCATGACACAATGGGCGGTCTTATCGCTAAAAGCAAACCTTTTAAGACATGTTTAAGAGGAAGACGGCGAAACAACACTGCAGGTAGTCTGTATACGGCCTGTGGACGGTGAGCTATGGGCTAGCTCGCCGTCCCTCCGTCTCATGACGACAGGCCGTGTCGACGGCGCGTTCGTGTTCCACGCGCGCCTCAAAGAGAGTCAGCAAACAGGAAGGGGTCCGAAAGGACCGATGCCTGCCAGGGTTGCGGGACTGTTCGAAAGAGATACCGCGGCCCTGGAACACAAAGGGCAAAGAAAGGAACATGGATGGGTTTTAGTCAGTAAAAGTCTGACACTCCATCCTGCTCAGCCCAGAGCGGGAGGGGTTATTTGATGATTTCCCATCGGTAAAAAAAAAAAAAGGTAGTCTGTATACTATTTACTTACATACACAAAGCTTATACAAATCTATAGCCTGACTGAGCTTGGCTAGGTTGAGGATGACTTGGGCAACCTTTCATTTTCAGATGGGAAATCATCAAATGACCCCTCCCGCTCTGCGGAGCGGAAGGGAGACAGACTTGTACTGACTAAAACCCATCCATGTTCCTTCTTAGTCCTTTGTGTTCCAGGACCACGGTATTTCTTTCAAACAGTCCCGCAGCCCCGGCAGGCACCGGCTCTTGCCCCTTCCGATTTGCTACCATCTCGTTGAGGCGCGCGTGGAACACGGACGAACGGCGATCTAGCCTATTACTCACCATCCATATGCCCGCGAACATTGTGGCTCCCGTCCGCCGTAGGCGCGGGCATGTGGACGGTGACTACCCCTGATGACAGGGGCAACTTGGAGTCTGTATTCGTGCCGGGTTCATTTCGTTTAGATAACCCCCCATTGCATGAGTCTTAAACATAACTGGTTAAATACTAATATGGGATGTACGGCGATATGTGGGTGACTATGTACTCCTGTCTATCTCATTGGGGAATTGAGGCATGATGTTATGTTTGAACTCAAAAGCTTAAAATGTAACACCTACAGTGGCTTGATAAGTAAAATTAATAATGAATTTGCTATTATTATGAAACATAACACTGAAAGGAATTTAGCTAACGAGATTTCCCTGCCTACGTATTTATATAAAGCACCCTTTCACAGCTAGCGGGAACTTTAATGAAATAACGTTACGTGAAATACATTCATGAATAATATTACGGCAGCTATAAATTCCAGTATAGGTAGCTTTCAATAATATTTATGGTATGAGTGCTCAAACACTTATATTGTTTAGCCAATGGCACTCAGGGATAATGTAGCTTCCTATTAGTGAAAGAATTTTCAAAATCGGTTCAGTAGATCCAGAGATTAATCCCTACAACTTCACAAACTCACAAATTTTACCTCTTTATATATTAGTATAGATTTCGTTACGGTTATGCAAAAGGCCGCAGCAAGTCTTATATCGACTCGAGTCTTGCCAAGGATCTTACTAAGAGCTACGCAATTGGGTATTCGAAGTCAGATAGGTAGTGGTTTCCTAAACACAACATTATATAACGCCTCTAATCGCCGAACGATTATGCAGAAAAAGTTTTCAGCTGCTTCCGATTACACTGGAGGTGCAGTTGGTAAAACGTAAGATTAGGAATTAAATGTGTAAGTATTTTATTATCAAACTGCGATCATTGTGTTTCAAATAATGGATATGCCTGATCGAACCGGTAGGAACGGACAGTTTGCGGACTAGCTGCAAACACCGGACACCCACAGATACTTCAGTAAGTACATTATCTGTCGGAAACCGCGTCTGCAGTTTGTCCATAGCGGTTTAATTGAACCTGAATAGTAGAAGGTGGAAGTGCACAATTAATAGGTACAGTGACAAAGCTTGGGTACCCATAAATCCATCAAAATCATAACACTAAAATGATAACAGTCCAAATCGAGATCAGGATACAATTACCATAGATTTGCGAGCAACTGAACACCGTCAATTGTTTATAAACAATTCGATACAGCGTGATGTTTTGAGAAACAAGACGATTTTAATACAAGAACGTGATCTGAGAGTTATAGTTGTAATAGATTGAATGAAACGATGACGAAAGTCTTACGTAGGAACAAAGATAGAGTATTAATAGCCCCCTGATCGTTTTCGGTCACGGCTGCCAATCTCAGCGTAGACTACGCGGGAGATATTGTAGTGCACAAGGGTGTCAGCAAAGTGAGAGTGTTTTTCTAAACCACTTCCCTATGTAATGAGATGGGACAAGCCCGCCACACTATTCCCAAATTACTGCAACTCCTGAAAGCTAGAATCAACAATGGTGACCTCCAGAAAAGCGCTGAGACAAAGAAGCTCGGCGTAGTCCCATAGAAACAATTGAACTGTCTTGGATCCCGCAAAGAAATTAATCAGAAAAGATATAGCGGATAAGTAGGAAATAAATGATTTCCACTTACTTCCATATCAGCGACGGAGGGAAGTGGATATCGTGTTTTTTAGGGGATGGCTATCCAATACGACCGCAGAGAGATCAAGCGCCGGACACACGGCCTATGCTTCTCAAAGCACATGGCTGCCATACCGCCAACTTCCAAACTAAGTAGGTATTTTTTTAGTTATGTGGCAAAGAGCTCTAAGCTAAAAATGCACTCAACAAGTGCCCTAGTCATGTCAATGAAAGTTTATAATAACTTACCGGAAATAATTAAAAATGAACAAGAATTTAATTCATTCATAAACAAATAACAACAATTTCTATTATTTAAATGCTATTATACAATTAATGAATATCTTAATGACAAATTTTAAAATTAATAAGATTCACAAAATAGTTTTTTGAGTATTGTTACTTTGTTTATCACCTAATTAGTAAAATTAAAGCCCTCTTCCTCTCTCTTACTTTGCTGTGCCCTTACAGGGTCCATATTAATGTACCTAGCTTTAAGCCCTCTGTAACAACTCTTAAACAATATGGAATGCAAAATAAATGAATATGAAGAATGGTCATATAGCAAGTCTCGTATAACGCCACGAACTAGCAGCTTGGATGAAGCAGGCGAAATATGGAGCAAATTTCCGCAGCCGTGTAGTGCAGGGTTTTAATGCCGTATTAAATATTTATACCATTTTAAATAATCGCTACCTATTTGGTACGAGAGTGCATGTACCCTACTTATGTTGACCTTTAGAGACAGAATAGGGCTACTTGTCTGTGATTATGACAACTTTTTAAAACAAGTGTCATTTGTTTCACGAGTCGACGTGAAGGGAATCGACGTTGAGGGAATGATTCGATTTGAAGCAGTGATGTCTATGCTAACTTACAATATTATGAATTTATGACGATCAAGACCCCAAAACGAACAGTATAATTAAATAGCAGCGGCAGTAGGAACTTAATCGCTATAATCTTTTATTTAAATTCAGGACATTTCAACTCCTTCACGACCATTATTATCTGACATCCGTGAGTGCTATCAAGGGATCAAAGTTAGGAAAGCTAAAATTAGTGGCCACCATTTTATTTAAATGGGATGAGTTGAGATTTAGATGAGGCTTTTATGAGTCTAAGATGGAATGGTCTGATGGAGTGGCCTGGATGAAAAGTAAGAAGTTACGTTTTACTAATCAGAATAAAATCAAACATTAAATAATTTCTTCTTCTTGTTCGTTTCGACAGTTTATAAGATGTGGTTGGCCCTAAACTTCGCCACCACCAAGGCGTTCACGGTGACAGCGTGGGCTTACTTTGACTGCATGTCATAGGACACAGCAGAATGCAGGATATCTAAGAGGAACATAGTTTGTGATACAGTTCCACACTCACAGCCTGTTGGTCCGTCGAGGTAGCGGACTTTAATTTAGAGGTTGCAGTTTCATCTTTACATTTAAATATATTGTACAGTAACTTATACAATGAACATGGCTTCGTTTCAAAGCCTGAATCTTTCCAAAAATAACTCGGCAATTACATTCTAATTCCTCTACAGCGAAAAATCTGATGAAGAGGTTAAAAACCGTGTAATAGACCGTGATTATTTCTTTTTTACGTGAACCAATTATGACGGCAACCCACGCAAATTTCTGGATTCAATGACTCTGCCAAGATCGGTATTTACTTACCTACCTTAAAATGAAGGTGCTTAATATACTTTACATATTTATTGTTTAAATTAATACTAGATTGATTATGTTGAACTGATTTTCAGTTTCTCGAATTTTTAGTAATTTTAGAACAAAGACTTTTTAATGTTTATTTTTAACTTTAAAAGTTATGATTAATGATGAACAAATGTTGGTAAAATTTGAAACTGCTTCATTGGTCTAGTGGTCGCAAGCGATCAAGCTGAGCATGAGGTCCTGGTTTCGATTCCTAGGTCGGGCAAAGTCTTATCGGGTATTTCATCAGAAATTTCTCAGTGGGAGCCACGGAGTCTGGATTTGTATAATATGAAGGCAATTGAAAAATAATACTTGGCATTTAAAGATAACTGGTGATGTTTGGGTGACCTATTACGTACACCTCTGCCTAACCCTTCAGGGACAACAGTCGTGACAGTATGTTATTAAAAAATTGGTCATAAAATTAATAGTAACACCGGAAAAAAAAGGGAAAACCCAAAATTTGTATCTTCAAAATTCAATTGAATACGTCAAACTAATCCAACATTCTAAATGTGGTATAATACTATTCAGTAAAATCTGTCACACATTATTACATCCAAAAAAGTTAATTAATAATAAATAAATAAACATTTTATTTCTCTTCCACAAATGCGCCTTAAAAATATGAAGACACGCTACATCTGGTTAATCCTTTGTGGGAGACTGGTGGATCTGAACTAGGAAAAACTTTTCACAGATTACCAGCCCCACCCCCCAACCACAATATAAATATGGAACAGTACGGAAACTACGTACTAACGGTCGAATCGGCACACTCACACAAACGCGCGCATCTACGAGACCCCGAAGGGGACATCGGAGTGCGCTCAGTCGTGACTGTCGCGTCAAGACGAGTAGTCGCGAAGTAAGTTTTTCTCCGGTTTTTTTTTTAAATGTCACGTACCTATTGCGTAGCCTATGGGTGTTTAAACACGGCTTTATCAAAACCGGAGCTTTCGTTTTTTAAACTCCCTGCTGATGTAGAACGGTAAGAATGATTTATTGTTTTATTCGTAATCGAATTAAAAGTCCGTGTGATCGATCATTATAAATTCGTGAGTTTATTTGTAAATCCAACATGGCGGCTGCTACAAATTTATCATCATGGGTATTGTTTTCGTGGTTTTCGAGGCTGTTGAAGCTGTTAGTGCTGTCAAAATGTCAATCCAAGAGGGCGGCTGCACAAAATGTCAAGTTTTTCGTCATGGGTGTCGTTTTCATGGTTTTCGAGAGTGTTGAAGCCGATAGTGCTGTCAAAATGTCAACCCAAGATGGCGGCTGCAAAAAATGTCAAGTTTTTCGTCATGGGTGTCGTTTTCATGGTTTTCGAGAGTGTTGAAGCCGATAGTGCTCTCAAAATGTCAATCCAAGATGGCGGCTGCAAAAAATGTCAAGTTTTTCGTCATGGGTGTCGTTTTCATGGTTTTCGAGAGTGTTGAAGCTGACAGTGCTGTCAAAGTGTCAATCCAAGATGGCGGCAGCAAAATATTTCAAGTTTTTTGTCATGGGTGTCGTTTTCATGGTTTTCAAGGGTGTTGAAGCCGATAGTGCTGTCAAAATGTCAAGCCAAGATGGCGGCTGCAAAAAATGACAAGTTTTTCGTCATGGGTGTCGTTTTCATGGTTTTCGAGGGTGTTGAAGCCGATAGTGCTGTCAAAATGTAAATCCATGGTGGCAGCTGCAAAAAATGACAAGTGTTTTGTCATGGGTGTCGTTTTCATGGTTTTCGAGGGTGTTGAAGCCGATAGTGCTGTCAAAATGTCAATCCAAGATGGCGGCTGCAAAAAATGTCAAGTTTTTCGTCATGGGTGTCGTTTTCATGGTTTTCGAGGGTGTTGAAGCCGATAGTGCTGTCAAAATGTCAACCCAAGATTGCAGCTGCAAAAAATGTCAAGTTTTTCGTAATGGGTGTCGTTTTCATGGTTTTTGAGGGTGTTGAAGCCGATAGTGCTGTCAAAATGTCAAGCCAAGATGGCGGCTGCAAAAAATGACAAGTTTTTCGTCATGGGTGTCGTTTTCATGGTTTTCGAGGGTGTTGAAGTCGATAGTGCTGTCAAAATGTAAATTCATGGTGGCGGCTGCAAAAAATGACAAGTGTTTTGTCATGGGTGTCGTTTTCATGGTTTTCGAGGGTGTTGAAGCCGATAGTGCTGTCAAAATGTCAATCCAAGATGGCGGCTGCAAAAAATGTCAAGTTTTTCGTCATGGGTGTCGTTTTCATGGTTTTCGAGGGTGTTGAAGCCGATAGTGCTGGCAAAATGTCAACCCAAGATGGCAGCTGCAAAAAATGTCAAGTTTTTCGTCATGGGTGTCGTTTTCATGGTTTTTCAGGGTGTTGACGCCGATAGTGCTGTCAAAATGTAAATCCAAGGTTGTGGCTGCAAAAAATGATAAGTGTTTGGTCATGGGTGTCGTTTTCGTGATTTTCGAGGGTATTGAAGCCGATAGTGCTATCAAAAAGTCAATCCAAGATGGCGGCTTATTATTAATAAAGCAAAGATACTAACCGAAGCTCACTTGTTGTACCACCAGATGATTTTGTTCAGTATGTCGAAAAAATGGATGAAATTTTTCGTTACTGCTTTAAAAGAAAACACATTAATTGCAAAATAGCTGCATTAATTTACAAACAATTAGAAAATATAGGTTTTATAGTACCCTGTCCTTGTTTCCCAATTGTTTATTTAAATAAACTCTTTATTAGAATGAGAATTTATTACACCATAAAATATAATAATAAAGCATTTCGAACGTGTCGTAGCAGACGTAAGTATTTTTCAGTTACTAATTTGTAAGTATGGAGAATAAAGGTATTTTTTTAATGTTATGGTTTTTTAATTACTGTCACATGCATTTTCGGGTTGTAACGCGGTACGGTGCGCAGCCGCTGGATTACCCAGGCATCGGCGCCGCACATGCGCCCTGTTAAGCTATTATATGTCTTTTAATAGATTTTCAACTTTATACCCTAGAGCATAAAGTTGAAAATCTATTAAAGATCAACTGTAGTTTCAACGGAGGAGCGCACGAAACGTTTTCGCCTTTCCGTGGCTCACGCGGTCACACCAAAACATGTAAAAAGTTACGCCATATTGACAAAGCCAAGTGTAATTTATATACTTCTACAAGTTATTGTGTGTTAACAATAAACTGTTCCGTGTTATAAACTACTTCAACTCGATTGTTTGATCAATACACTAGACAATAATTTCATAAATAAATTTCAATTCAACTTTAAATTCAAATTCAAAAACATTATGAGTGACAACCCTAATGCTGCAATGGAGCGTAGGTAATTATTTTAACAACTAGGCCTAGTTTCCGTACTGTTCCATATTTATACTGTGCCCCAACAGTGTTAGAGTATTCAATCTTAGGTCAATGATACAAAAAATACCTTTTGTAGAAGAGCACAGTAAACAAAAATAAAGGGAAAGAAAAAACTAAATTAAAATTATTATTGAGAATGTACTTGTGAAGTATATTAAGCAGGTGTGGTGTGGTGTGGTAAGGTATGCTTCACGCTTCTACATCTATTGAGAATCAATGTGGAGGTACTATCCAAAATCATTATAATTATTTCGGAAAATAGGAGAAATTTTGGCGTGGGTAGGTACATTTTAGCAGAACTACGCACAGTGTACGCACAGTGTGTGTACACTGTGTAGTAGTGTGCGTATTGTGTGTAGTGTGTGATTGACTACCAAAGGTGGGAGACTAGAAATAATACAATAAAGGCTTTAATCTCAGTAAAATAATAGGTAGATATTTTACCTTCTAACTACCTACTCCTAAACAATCTAAACTAAACGATGTGGGCGTTCCATCAAGACATAATCGGTTTAGCATTACCTCATAATTCAATATTATTTTGCAATTTTATTTCATAAACTTGTCTTATTTTTATCGTAAACGTGATGAATTATTTGTAAGCCTTCTTATTTACTTTTTATTAAAAAAATAGCTTCGCCAGGAACATACTCGCAGAATAAAAAATATTCTGTACCTATCCAAACCGAGGTCATGGTCTATCGAAGTGCTTAATTTCGTCGAAATCTCCGCCAAAATAGCCGTTAAATCGGGAAAAGGTAACAGACAGACAGTTTAATTTCACATCTCTTAAAAATAAACATAACTAAATAAATAGAATTTGAACAGAAACTATACAGACAATCACCACGACACCGTTATAACATACTCACACACACATTTGCAACTCTTCAGGCACACTCCTACACACTCATTCACGTTGTACATTCCAAATCCGTAATTGTACTAGTTTATATGTATAGTTTAAGATAACATTTTAAAGAGCTGTGAATTTTGTGAATAATAAAAATAATAAATAAACTTCTTAACTAATATGCGAGACAAAAAGTAAGTTGCTTTGTTTCTTTTTCACGCCTAAACCACTGAACCGATCATCCTGAAATTTTGCATAAACATTGTCAGGGGTACAGAATCGGACACAGGATACCATCATCAGCGTATTCATCCCAAAAAAAAGTACTTTTCTTGAGGAAAGCAACAATAACGTTCTTATGATAATAGATGGCGCCACCTGCCTTTCGAATCATGATTGATTGTATATATTTTTATAAGCAGAGTATAACCCGAAATGACTGTCAAATTCTAAATTAAGCCAGCGAAGCCGCGGACAAAAGCTCAGGGAATGTTTATAAATATAATGTGGAGATACCAGTACGATGGACTTTGATAGTAAGTAGCTGAAAAGCAATAAGAAAGTTCAGTTCTGCGGAAAATGTCAATAAATTAATTCCTTAAGATGGACCGTAATACGATTATTAAAATTTCAACTGAAGATGGGCAATCACTGGGTAGATTTTATAATGAAATCACAACCCTGCTCAATTAAATTGTCGTATCGGCTGAAACATCGATGATCGGGGACCTTTTTACCCAAGAGACATGATCAGAACGCTGATTCTCACTGCTGGGGCAGGCCTTCTCTCTGTCAGAGGAAATGAACAGCAGGCGGGCCTAGTACGGATTAGTGTTTTTATTTTTGAGGGAAAACTAATAACTATACTGAGGTTTACGGGCAATAAATCCTCAAAAAGAAAATCGTCAATGTAGGTAATTGTTTGCCTCTATTTCAATTAAGTATCTCTATTCAAATTTATGTCCGTGGGCTTAGTCGATTCTAGTTTAAACAAAATAAGCCATAAAAAGTTCATAAATGTTGCTTTCATACTAAGCTTTACTGCATCAAAATAAACTTGAGTTATGTCTAGTCACCAACAATTTATGCAAGAACTTAACTGTGATTAGCGTTGTCTCGACTCAAAAGTTTTTGACTGAATACCTAAGCGAATAACTTTTGACGTCGGTGATGCCGTCTGGTTCAAACATAGAGCACGGAGACATCGGCGGCCACTACTAGAAGCGGTGTTATCTTAACTTTACATGCAAACCAAGCATTTCACCGTCTTATAGCACTACGACGTCTATGACACACTAGTATACGACCACTTCAGTCTTTTTATACACAAATCTTAAACTGTCACTTACAGGATATCTTCCGTGATTGTCCATTATTTTGAGCTCCCGATATTTCGACGCTGTTGCAAGCGCCATGATCGCAGGTTGACTGGAGAATGCGGGTGGATGGAAAATAAAGTGTTAAGCAGACAAATCTGTCCACCCTCTTTCTTTGTCTTTTGCTACGTGCACTACTGGAACTCATCACTAGGTCACGGCAAAACACACTCACAGTATCACAAGGATTTTTGGAGTCCCTGTTACGATGCCGGCTGCTACTTTTGAGCATACTCAAAACTGGATTCCACGTACTGGACAATTTGAAGCCATTCTCTTGATTGAAATTTTTATATTTTCTTATTTCTATCGCTTCTCTTGTCAGCCTTGATATGTAATTTTTGGCCGTTGACAAAATACGTGGCTTGTGAAATTCGATCCAGTGATTGGGCCCTGACTGCAGTAGGTGTTCAGATTTGGCAGATTTTTGCTCATCATTATTTTTCACAGCTTTTATGCGCTCTTTCACGGTTTATAACTGAACTTCCACCGGGATATATGTGTATCGAGTTTCAGTAGTGCGTCTAGCAAAAGATTAGACAGACTTGTCTGCACTACCATCCACCCGCAATCTCCAATCATCCCGCGATCATGGCGCTTGCAACAGCGTCTAAAAATCGGGAGCTCAAAATAATTGTTAATTAATCACTGAAGATATCCCATAAGTGACAGTCTAAGTTTATATGTTGACCGTTCAAAAATGTTTGTAATTGGTCTTTGCTTTGCTTTGAGTTTTAATTAGACATTAGAGACAAATAAAAAACTGACATCTTTGAAGAAAGTTCTAAGATCTTAAAAGGTCTTCTAAGAAGCTCATCGCACTTTCGTTGCCATGAATTTTATAAGTACTACTATCTAAAGACGCTACCACAGCGGTGATTCTGTGCTCTGCGGGATGGAAATCGAAATCCAAAATGGCGCCTACTACTAACCCACCGTTACACTATATGAGAGCAGTGGTATCGAGTTTCAGGCTATTAAACGCTTAGGACGAAGTGGCGCCGAGTCGCAAGATACTGTTGCAGTTGTTTGTGTTTCTTTGTTTATTGAGACGTACACCTTATAAACAAGGATTTGGACGGCCAGCACAATATTGGACTTATATCGTTTTATGGGTCAAGAAATCTCTGAGTATTGGCAAACACGCAACTGTCATGCCACCAATTTGGGAGTATCTAAGCTTCAGCAATTATACAATTCGTTTCTCAGCATTCTATTCAATAGCTGGTATTAATACAAACAAGTTTTATATGAGACAAAATCTTCTAAAACCACGTTGTGAGATCCTTATAAAATTTAAATAAAATTCGAATTCATTTAATTTATTTTAAAGTAGCAATGAGCAAGGAAGTAGATGTTAATAATGTAGTTATGATATAAATCAGGATAATTTTACATAACTGTAAACAATCATACAAAATATCTAATAGTTTGGTTGCATTTCATTAAAGTAATTTGGTAAATATAGGTTTTCCTGATTTGTATGACGTTGTGGTTTGGTAATGAGAGTGACAGGATAAACATAACGTCATATTTTGACATTTATAAACTATCGAACGTCCACTGTTTCTGCTCTGTCAAAAAATAGTATTATCACAATCTAAATACAAACAAGTATTGTATAAGACAAAATCTTCTAAAGCGTCAAGTTGGGAGAATCGATGTTTATTACTCTTTCACGCAAAACTACTGAACGAATTTAGATTAAATTTGGCACACACATAGTTTATAACCATGTATTACACATAAGATAAACTTTTTATCCCGGTAAGTACGATCCTGTGGGACATTTACCGAACTCCACGCGGACGAAGCCGCGGCTACAAGCATGATAAGCTAGTGGCTTTTACAATTTACTTTTTCGATTTACTAAGACAGGAGAAGAAAACATCAAATCTACGCGAGCTACGATCGTGAAACCTGTGGTTTCGCCCATCGAAAGGAAAACAAAATGTAGAATATTTTAGACATTCAAATGTAACTAAGTAAATAAACTTTGTAAATCTAGTCTGGTTGCTATAATATGAATGTCTTCCTGGCACTTTGTTCTTTGCTTCTTTGTTAAACTAATACATAATACATTAAAAGTTTAATTAATGTTTTTTTTTTTTTTTAAACAATGTCCGCTCAGTCTTAACTGTTTTGTCTTGAAATTAGAATTATGAGTGATGTATTGTCGTATACTGGTGCTGAGATGCACCGAGATATCATGATGTGACACGATGACGTCATCATCATCAGCCTACGGCAGTCCACTGCTGGACATAGGCCTCCCCAATCGCACGCCACTCAACTCGATTCTTAGCAGCTTTCATCCAGTTGCTACCAGCCACCCTGCGATGATCGTCGCACCACCGAGCCTGAGGGCGACCCACCTTACGTTTACCGATTCGCGGTCTCCACTCAAGAACACGTCTACCCCAACGGTCATCGGTTCTACGGCTAATATGACCAACCCATTGCCACTTCGGCTTACTTATTCTGTGAGCTATGTCGACAACTCTGGTTCTCTATCGGATTACCTCGTTTCGAATGCAATCCCTCAGAGAGATCACGATGACGTGATTCTATTATATTCTCGAAAGTTGTCTCTTTAGAAATTGACAGAATAATAGACTAAAGAAACACCTGAGTCTATTCGACAGTCTATTAAAAAAATCAATAGTTTTTTAAACACAAAAACTTTTCGAGTGTGTCGTGAGTAACGGTCGCCTTTATTTTTTCCTATCTACCATAAAACTATTCCGCGAAAACTAACTATAAACTTTAGTAATAAATCCACCCAAGTTGCCACATAAATCTGGCTTCAATCAAACTTAGGTTCTAGTTTAGGCATCGAGTATGAGCTGAGGTTACACTTCCAAATCAGGGAGTGGTAAATCATATAAAGTCGTGTTTCCTGTGACAACTCCATGTGACATGCTATTGTCAGGTGCTATTCAACTGTTTTGCTGATGTGTGTTCCTTGTTTGATTACATCAAGCCAAGCAAAGTTGTTCGACGTGTTAGTCGGTTTGTTTGACAAGCTAAGAAAGTTATTTTCTGAGATTTGTATGTTTTTGCAAGTTTACTTGTTCATATTTTAGGTTTCGACATAAAATTTATGAAATGGTGATATTTATGACGAGACCTATTTATACATTGTTTTATGTCATACTTGCGGGGATCGAAATCCTGAATTAGATATCTCATAATTCATCTAAAAGAAAAGAGGAATCAAAAAATCGGAACTACCTGCTTACGTTATTAATTATTAGTTATTTCTGTAATCCTGCTGTTATCAGATTTTGCTTATTAATCTAAGTTATTTTTCTTGCGCTAATAAAACATTGTTAATTTTTAACTTTGTGTAGTAGCATCTGATACAGATGCAGCCTGTGCCTAGATCAAGATACAGGCTGTGCCTCTGCCTAGTTTGGGACCCGCTGTTAGACCTGTCAGTATCCTGTTGTGCACCTACGCTAATAAATGAATTTTAAAACAATAGTTACAGACACATAAACGGTCACTTACGGGATATCTTCCGTGATTGTCTGTACTTTTAATTGGGGGTTTGTTTTTACTTTATATCAGGAGCTCAAAAGTACAGACAATCACGGAAGATATCCCGTAAGTGACCGTTTATGTGTTAGTGTTAGGGTTTCTTATCGAGAAGTATCGAAGCGGGAATTCCCGGGAAATTCGGCCATAGTCGAGACGGGGAAAAAAGGGTTGAGTACCCGGAAAGTCGAGAAATAAAAAAAAAATAGCAATTTGACGTTAATTCCTGTGTTTCTTATTTTACAAAAAATATATCTTCTACCTCCTCTCTCCTTTTACATCCTTTTACTACCCAATAAGGCACCTACCTCTCGCCCGCCCACCCCGTGATCTCTCTGTTGGTTCAGTCAGTCATTCGCAAACATTTGACCGTGTAGCTTGTGTCGGGGCGCCTATCTAAAGTCGCCGAAGACTTGTGTTCTAAATATCAGCCTTCACAATAACCGATAACCGACTGTTTCCAAGCATTTCTAACCCTGACGATGACGAGAATGTCCAAGAAGTCCAAGGAACTGAAGGTGACTCTCCTATCCATTTTGAGATGCAATTAAGAATGGCTATTGCGACCGCGTCTACGGTTACAAATACTACTGAAGCCCAGTTAACCAAAAACCTGATAAAAAAGAATTTCATTTATTTGAATCTACCGGAAAAGAACGCCAAATCTAGAAAACTGAAAAATGAACGAGTATTCTTTTTATCTGGTTACATCGTTACAAAGATTAGGACCGTCTATCAGACAAATCAATTAATGCTTTGGTATTTTTTAAATCTTATTTTAATAGAACCTGCTAGCGAATTTGTCAGAGCTGCTTAAACAGAAAATTGTTTCACTAATTTGTAATATTATGTATGTAACGGAGATGATTATCAAAAGCCTGTGATTTAAATGTCGTAAGTTATTATTACAAAAGTTTTTTAAAGGTATTTTTCTTAAGTTACATCATAATTTATTTTAATGAAACATTTTGACTTTTTCATTAGGTAAAAAACAAAATGATAATATTTGTCAAAAACTGCAAATAAAAAATAAAAAAAGGCTGTGATTGATATTTTGTTTATTTTAAAGATTTTACTTAAATTTTATTCTATAATATAATTACAGAGTTTTAAACAACTCTGTAATTATAAATCAAAGTGATCATATTTGTCAGTAACAGCGAATTATAAAAACAAAATATATGCGATTAATATTTTGTTATTTTTAAAGATTTTACTTATATTTTATTCTAATTTTAAAACTCTGTGATTATAAAGGAAATTAAGAAGGCATATTTTTTTGTTGATTAACGAAGACTGATTAAAATGAACATAAACATAATGAACATAAAATAAAATACACATTTTCGTAATCAAAAATTACGAAAATTTTATTTTATTTTAAAACCTCTTTCATACCATTTTTATTGAGGTTAATCAAATTCCCGACCGCTCGGGAATTCCCGGGAAATGGTGCTCGAGAAGTCTCGGTATCCGGGATGAAAAAAAGTCGGGAAATGAGAAACCCTAGTAAGTGTAAACGGTGAAAGTTTAAAACAGTGAATAGTTACAGATAACCGCAAAAGAGACAATAGACTATCACAATTATTGCACAGACACTCAAAATGCAAAAACAATTACAAAAAGCCAATCAAAGACCCCCATCAGAAACCCAAAGAAAGGACTCCTCAACACCCATTTCAATTTAAAAGCAAACACCATTAAATTAAAAGGTCTGGCGAACAAATCATTTAAATTGAAGTAGGTACGACTAGATTGTTTTAAATGTTTACGTTGCAAATGAACGGACGTACAAACTCAGTGTTCACATAAAAGGCCTCGAGAAGTAGCCGTCTACCGACTATTAATTAGCCTTTAAACTATCTGCATACATTTTAAAAGCTAACCACGTCGGCGGAACTTGAAATTTCTATGGCTATTCGCCAGAGGAAATGGCGAATACAGTTAGACTAGCAAGATGATTGATTACATATTGCGAATTATTTATACGTACTATCAACCAGCTATCAATAGTAACGTTTGAACTAAAACACCGCTGTCATAGCTGCGGAATAAAGGCGCTGTTAATGTGGAATTGGTGACATAGGCATGCGGTTGACTGTATGTTTTTCTATATGTGTATTGTAATTTGATGTCGGGCGGTTGTTGGTCGGTAATTTCAGCTAGGTTTGGTAGTGTATGGTTTTAGTTACCCTTTTGAAGGTGTGTTTTGATTGCTTTGAGTCTTGTGTGTATGTTTTTGGAGTGTCAGACTAGTTTGAGAGATATGTATTTAGTTGCGTACTGATGAAATACTTTATTTTGAGGAAACACATATATCACATACTTATGTGGCGGCCAGATATGGACTAGGTACCTATTATATTTACACCTCACGTAATGAAAACCCTACATATACAGTGGAGCTATTGGTGAGTCAGCGTACGATTTATCTAATTTAGAAACAATTGAGCTAAAATTCCTGTATGAAAATAAATTAGATAATATTTCATTTTCATCCCTTTGTGTGAGCATTGTTATAACTGTATCAACATAGTTGATTGACACACAAAGTGTACGGTCCAGTTGACGCTTACGTCTATCATGACATTTTCAAACATTCGGGATAAAATTGACAACGTAATTTATGATAGCAGTGTAGGTGTTAATTTGAATATTGACACTTTTAGGCCCCAACAACTGAAGCTTAATGTGAGAATCTAAACGGAAAAATCCCGAATTTAATTTCAAATCCCATGAATTTAAATCCTCGCCCTGGTCTGTATGGTGTTGTCCTACAAACGATGGGACACTTAATATGTCCTATCCGTCCTGTGGTCTTTAGGTTACAAGAACTGATGGACGCCACTCAAGGCGCCCAATTCTGGGCCAGTTCATGTTCATGAAAAAAATCTACCAATCAGATTTAAATAGCAAATCCTTCGTAAAACCGCAAGGGTTAAGGGACAAAGCAAGAAAAAAAAGATTCCAACGAAGTAAAGACGTTTCCATTCCTTTTCCAATCAAAGAAAAGTCAGCGTACTCATCGTAAATAAACTACTTTCCGATTAAAAAGACTAACACTTCACCCACCTCCATGATGAGCGTTAGGATTGAAGTCTTCGAAATAAAGCCGCGTTTGCACAAGGAGAGTTACTTGAACGCAAGTAGGCGATTTTCTAATGAATAAAATAAAACAACTCTTGTAAACAGTCTTCGTGTCTAAAAAAATCCGAAAGGCTGAAGTAAGCTCACCTGTAAAACACCGTTCTACATACTGCAAATCTTAAATTCACTGACAGTTCGACAGGCAACGTTCAACTCGAAAACGGCTGGAGCTAGAAGCATGATTGCTGCACAAGAGTTACGAGTGCTGATATGTAACGAATGTCAGCACTAAGATAGGGATTTTATAAATTCATCCTCTCAGGGAGAGTAAAAATCTATACGGATACGTAATTTTTCACGAAGCGATGGGAAGAGAGTGGAAACTCTTAAAACATACAAATGTCTTTTGAGTTTTCATGTCAGTGCATGACTCATTGGAACGGTGGCTATAGTAAACAATTGCAGTTCCAAAAAATCGCCTGTCGAGGTTATTTTTTCACATTCTGGCGTTCGAAAAACTCTACGTGTGGAAAGGCAGCTTTAAGTCCAACTTTCAACCCTCTGTTTGCTTAATGGTAGACAGCAGTATGTAGTCGTCACGTTTCGCTTCGGTTCCTAGTTCTTAATTTAACCTAACTGTGCCTCAGGGAGACGTTTGCGTTGAGGCATCTTTAGTTTTTAAATTACGACCTTAAGTTACAAAATCAAATGTTTTAGAAAGCTTTAAAGTAGTGGCAGTGGATTGGTGGGAGGAGGATTAACAAAGAAGGAACCACAGCCTAAAAAAAGCCTAGGCAACAGGCCCGAAGGCAACTAAGAAACCGATTCCTCCAGGCTTCCCTTAAGAATCAAGGCTCTCCACGTAGTGTTTATAGGGAATATACATAAAAGTCGAAATATAACAGAATACAATTACCTGTTAAGAACAATATTTGTAGGTACATAATTCTGCTAGATTTATGATGTTATTTTTGCTTTAAACACGGAAATAATAAGACCAGAACAACAGTTAATAAAGTAATAAACAAAGTGAAGAGAGAGTGAGTGAGTGTGTGAGTGAGTGTATTGAGTTATACACGTGCAACCTGTGGAGCGATTACACTAAAAAACCCTGCAATGCTCTGCGCGTCCAAAATAACAACGAGTTCAGGGGTTTGTTGGATTCCCCATGGCAGTGCAGTGCCTCCGGCATGTTCGCCGACCACAACACGGACGGCTTCCAGGTTCGGTGCTACGCAAAAGAACGGCTTCCCTGCGGTTTCGAGTTAAGGGTAGTACCAATACGCCCCTGAGCGTGGGGTTGATAAAGTGGACAGCCAAATCCTGAGGCCTTGGTCGGTCATGCATGTCCAAATAATAATTATTTGAAATTATACTAAGTTACATCGCTATAATTTTCTACCAAATAACATAATAATTATGGAGTTGTATACATATATTAATGTGTGCTTGGTCTGAAATAAATATTTTCAGTTTAAACAAGAGCCATCCATTGGTCTGACAAACACAAATAGCAATGATAATATGACGTTCTTCCGAATATTTTAATAGCATCAAGGGAAATTGAAATGGATACTTATGAAGTCACCCGTGCGTATGCTTCCGTATTTTAATAATATTTTCTGAGGTAGCGACTCGCGAGAGTGGCAATGTAATGGTTGCTAAGCAGAAATTGTAAAGATAAAATTATGACTGAATGAATATCGATATGATTTTCTCTTCTCTTTGAATCAACATTTTTTTTAATTTAAGTATATCAATTTTATGCAGTGGGGTCTTTTATTAATGCAATCTTACAGTCAATTGAGGATGATGAGTTCCGTACGTCATGTAATTAAATACCCACAAAAAATCACAAAAATAAACTATTTACAGTCACCAGCACTTGTTATATTATACATATACATGCAGCCACTTCTAAAAGTAATTTTTCCTACTGTATTAATTAACGATTAACTTTTGGAAGCCAAGGTAGAACTTTTGGTAGCCTTCTCAAAGTAGAAACTGTTACTACACGAGAATATTACTTTTGAATTTTGCTAAGTGCGTACATATTAGTGCTCGTAACTGTACATATATTTCTTAATACGTTATTAATAAGTATAATCAACCAAAAAAATATGTAAAATAAATATACTTAATATAATATCGTAAATATAACGATTGTAACTAAAACACGTGACACAGAAAGTCGTGAAGAAAATAACAAAAGTATAAAACGTCAAAGCGGAAACACGGGTCAGAGGCATATTGCTTCGAAACAAAACCATGTCGCGATGTTTTTCATCAGTTCTTACTTAACTACGGAAAAGGAAGAGTTATGAGTTTAACAGCAGTGTGTGTTATAATACGAAATGTAATTAATACAAAGTTGCATACTCGTTAAAGTTGTCGTCTACATGATACATGTCTCAAGGCTGTAAAAAATAAAAATAAATACATCCCATTTTTTTTCCATTCTTTTTCTTTCCTACATTTTCATGAATATCTCGTTCTCACAATTCTCAGAAAAACTAACGAACAAAATTCCATCCCAATTTTCAGTCTTCTAAAATCACTACCTTTCCGAATTCCAATTATGTTCAATCCGAATATGACGTATTTTTGACGAAGACTAACCCTTACCTATCACTTTTTTTTACAAAAAAGAGCGACGACGACGACATACGAAAAGAGGTCAGAATCGGCGTCAAACGCATAAGACACAAAAAGTGATTCCATACAGAACAATCATTACGTTTGAGGAACCTAAAGTTTTCTTGCAATTTTCGAAGTCCAGAAAAGAGGTTGTTTCCGAACGCTCTACTCGAATCCGGCTCGAAGGACCCATATCGATCAATATAGCTCGACGTAGACTGAAATAGTGTATACCGTATAATTATGAAATAAGCATTGCCAGTCCGGCACGAACAACAATTTATTTCCGGGTTCAATTTCCAATACTTTAAAATTTTCAGTGGTACATGAGAAATACAACGTATAGATTGATAATAGAGGGACATGGATTTATCAGGGAATGTCTATGAAAATAGAAAATAAAACAAGACTGAAAGCTTGTCCCATTTCGCGCCCGTATGACTCTCGTACAGGATCACATTAACATTCCACGAAGTAATTCCGTGTTAACCTAATTTCGAGATGGTTCCGTCAACTTTGATACAGTTGGAGTTAACTTTGGCTATCGTGTACTGACATATTATTTAAGTGCACTGAACTGAGTTGTCAGAGCCACTTGCTTAGTCATAAAACTTCACTTTCATAAACGTTACATATAATAAGAAAAACCTTTATTTTAATATACGGCTGTCTTAGGCACTTTTGAATATTGTGAAGAGTCAAGAAGTGCGGTCCTGTACTTACCAATTTTAGATAACTACTAGTTGTAGCCCGCAAGCTTCGTCCGCGGGAAATTATTATAAAATATTATATTATTAAAATATTATTGTTAGGGTCTTGATTTTTTGCACGGAACCCTATTTATTTTACTAAAATAAAAGTAGCTTGTGTTACTCCCTATAACAACAACTATCAGCCAGTTAAAGTCCTGACAAAATAAGTCAAGCCATTTTGGAGATTAGCCGGAAAAAACAGACAAAAAGTTTTAAAAAGTTTTTTTTTTCCCGCATATATTTCATATGCATTTAGTTTAAAGCTGTAATTTTGAAATTACAAAGAGACACTTCAATTTTATTCATTTGTATAATTTTGATTGTATGTACCTAAGATGTATAGATGAAAAAAAGGAGTAACTGATATTATAAAGATCAGATTCAGTGAGAACTTTAACGATACAGCTAGAAACGACCTGTAAAATAAAATTGAAGTCAATGAAAAATCTCTACAGATAATAAAATAAAGATGTCCATTTAAATGCATAATACAATTACACAAATTCGAAATCTCATTTCAGACGATTCAGCATTACAAACGATAACTTTTACCAATGAATCCATCCCCCATCTGAACTAGACATATAGCCAATTAAGTAAACTGTCCTCTCATCCCTATTATCACTCTTTTCTATAGCTCTGGAGATAAACGAAAGGACAAAAGCTGACACATCATGTTGGTCAAAGGTGAAAATTGGACCCGCATGGTACGAACATGTTGTTTACGTTACTATGTGTCCAGTTATCGAAGCGGGAATCTAATCGGAAAGGTAGAATGTCGATTGTCGATATTCCTTTCCGATGGTCACTTGTTTTTGGCTTGAAAAAATATAAGTTGAGATTGAGAGGAATCTACGTTTGGTCTCAGACTCTCAGTTCATTGACTGAGTTTTAAGTTTTAATTGGTTTTGTATGAGTTCTTTGTTTGCTATGATTGGCCACCTAGAACCACTTTGATATTTATTTTGTAGATTGTAAACAAAAACCAATATTTCCACGTAAATCATAATCAAGAGCTAAGATATTTTTCTGAAGACCAATATTTTTAATGAACCGACAAGGCGGCATAACTTAAGTAAGCGGTACAAACCACGAAACATAATCATAAATAAATAAAAAGGTCCTTGTCATGAATGTTGACTAAATCAGCTTGCTTAGGTAATGTTTTTTAATGAATAAATTAATACGTCATGGCCGTGCGCGTGTGTTGTACGGTCGTAAACAACATAATATAACTTAAAGTTTGCAACAATATTAACTTTCTGCCGACCCTTACCTATAATGTGACCTTTAACTAAAAAACCGGCCAAGTGCGAGTTAAACTCGCGTGGAGAGGGTTCCGTAGAATGCCAAAGTCAAATGTTTCGTCTTCTTTCATATATAAAATGAAACTGTTTATTTTACGATAATAACAAAAATATATTTGAGATCCTCATAACGACCCCTTTCATTTTATATATGACACAGTAAGATTTGCTAAACTTTTTTTTTTAATTTCCTAATTTGTCCCCCGAAAATGATACTTATTAAAAAAAAAATATTTCCTTTGCACATCTGTGTTTGGGTCATAGGATTACACCATCCTACCAAATTTCACCTGATTTGGTCCCTAGATTCGGACCAAATAGGATGTGAGAGACGGACGGACAGACAGACATACGCACGAGTGATCCTAAGTAAGGGTTCCGTTTTTTAATTTTTTGTACGGAACCCTAAAAACAGATTAAATTAACTAAGTTTTATTACAGGAAAACAATCAATTGTTTAATACTAATTGACGAATTTGCAAAGGTTCGTTGCCCCGATACCTATTCGTCAAATACGAAATCAGAGTCGATGTTTATTTTATATGGCCAACCTTTTATTTATTTACGTAATCGAACAATTGTTATCACAAAAAAAATGTTATAAATTCCTTAATAGTATTTATAAGTGCAAAAATTACTTGATGGCATCGTAAGCGTCATTTATGGTTTTATATGTTTAATATAGAAAAAAAAGATATTTATCTTTTCATGAAAATAGCGACAAAAATGTTCCAAGCAATTTTTATGAAACGATAAATTACGACGAATAGTATATATATTAATAAGTCTCACTAAAAAAAATATTGAACAGTTCTGATTCACATCGTTTTTATGTGTGTTAATTTGACACAGTAAAGTTACCATAATACATCATTTATTAAAGAATTTTACATGGCCCAACCTTTACAAAAACGAATTGAAAAGCAAACAGTAAGGTATTTAATTTCAAGACACAAAAAAAAACCGTTTCTATCCGTTCTACTTGATGCAATTAAAGTTGTCCCTATAATTGTACCTCCGATCCCTTTGGCCGTATTGAAGGACGGAGAGCACTTAACGTTGAGACCTCATCCCTCCGCAGTTGATTGACCCCGCGCGAGCCTGCGTTTGATAAAAACGCCGGGAGGCGCTACCATGTGCTTGTATTTTCAGTGTTACTGAAGGAAAGCGCCAGTCGGCAACGAGCCGTCGGTGACGACGCACGTGTCCACGCGAGTCTCCGAAAGCTCCGCGTCGCGTAAATAACTTCGATACACAATACGAAAAATTCTTTAGCTTACTTTTTTGATGTTAAAATAATTTGAAGTGTAAAATTAATGTTTTAGATTTCATGTTGTTTAAAAAAGTAGTAAAACTTTTAGTTAAAGTTTCTTCGACTTTAAACTTTTTGTGCGTTTGTTAGACTAGAGTGGAGACTAGAGTTCAGACATTCGTTGTCTTCACACCTAATCATCGTTGAAATCCGAACTTGGAATTATACGCAGTGAATTGGACTTTACTCTCGGCCGCATCTGTAAACGTGCTCGATGAAATGTAAACGATAATGTGAGGACATAATAATGAATGTTTTGTTGGTATAGTTTGAAAACAATCGCTCGTCGGTGCGTGTAGTGGTGATTCAATTTTATGCTTTGACTGGCGGTTTCCTGCGACGACATCGAACGGAAGTCACCGATACGAAGACCGTGTAAGTTAGAAATAGCAACTCGGTTCATCAACAGAACGGTAACTAACGTTTGTTTTCTCTGAACATGTTTGTTGTGGCAACAACTCCCATTATGAATGTATGTACAATGTTTAGAACCACCTCATACTTGCACGGGTAGGGTAGGTACAGTTGAATCAAAACAAACTTCAGTGGCATGTTTGGTGTTTCGATGAAACCAATTTTGACGTTGCATAAGTATTGTTACGTCACACGTAAGGACTTAATTGAACCTGGGACGTTGCAACGGACTTGGTACATTAATTGGAATTCCTTTCGCGTCCGCCTCGGGAATTCGATTAGACATAATATTTTGTCACAAGTTTATGACACGAACGAAAGCGTATCCAACCGTAGGTACTTACTCGTTGAATATTTAGAGATAACTTGTGAACGTGACCGGCCTGTTATTATTTTTTATAACGGAAAATTATTATTTTTTATTATTATGAAAGGACACTCTGTTCTCCAACGTTTTATGTAACAAATTCCTGATCGTAAAATAATGAAGCGTAACTTTCGTGGTCTCTTAAACAGGTTGTAAAAAAAGATCAACTAATAAAAATGTCAGTACGAAATTATTTACCATGTAAATAAGACGTAGCATTGTGCGAAAATAAATGCGGGTAAACGACATTTATTTTTAGTACAAATGAATGACAAAGAAATTCTTCAGTAATTTATAAATGATAAATGATGTTTATTTTGCAAATAGGTTTTTAAAAACACTTTTACACGTCTCTTTTTTAAACTAGATGGGGCCGGTGTTTCGTACCTGACTACTCTGAGAAGAAACAGCCGAAACAAACTCAGAGGTCATAGTCTCTTTTAAAGTCCAGACATAATCTTGGTTAACTCACATGAGGACTATGCAGATTAGTGTCTGAGATGGTCTCTTGAAGAAAGAACCACACAGATTTGAGTGGACCTGTCCAGTCAGTGCAAGCATTTGTCAGTTATCGTGTAGCTCGACTTATAACTCAAGGAGCTCAACGACACTACGAACAATACCAAATTATATCCCATGACTACGTACCTACTCATCATATACGTATCTCGCTGTGTCCTGGATGGGTCATTGAAACAGATTGTACCCATAATACGTTTTGTACTCAAGAGATGTTATAATCATTATTATCAATTTTATGGCCGTTGTAGCGTCTTCCCAAACAGGAGTCTATTTTTAGTAGCCATTACATTTTAGGGCAGATCTCATCTCCATCAGTACCTATTATGTTGTTGTATTTGTGTTTGATTTCTATCGCTGCCGGTTTTTGTTTCAAGCTGACTTTCTCACGTTAATCAGTCTCGTGATTAATGCTGATCGTTTTGATGACGATGTTTTTTGTTATTCAGTGATTTTCTAACTTACATTTCAAAATTATTGAAAAATTACTTCTACAGGGTGTAACAGGACCCTTCACGTAACCGCCAACCAAGCATTATGTACATCAAACTAAGTAACTTCACGCAAAAAATATTGCTGTGAAACGACTTTTTTTTTTTGAGGTGAAAAATCACGATTGCGGTAGGACTTGATGTAACTTAGGTACTCAAAACATTGTGCTGATGGATGGATTGAATAGTACGGGTGTCGTAGAGGTGTTTAAAGTAAAAATGTTACTTAAATTAAAAAAAGTTGTGAAAAGTTGGAACTTTGACCCTAATATCTCCGTAACTAGAAGATTCCCAGGAATGGTCTAGATTTTTTTTTATCGCAATGACTGACCTTTCGCCTTCGTTAAGGATATTGTTACACCCTTTATGTTGTTGTTAAAATACCTAATAATTGGACACACTAGGTAACAATGAACGTTTTAAAAACGCTCTCCATGACACCCTAATACCTTTATCAACTTAATTCAATTTTACTTTCTCCGAATGAATACTTGCTTACTTTTTCAAGTTCCTGAAGATTTATCCAATTTAAAAATTGTTTCTCAAATTTTATCTTAGAAATATTTTATTTTTCATTTTACTGATCGACCGACTGACTGATACATAATCATCCTAACACAAATATAACAAAGGGGTCGACGCAGCATGTCTGCATCCAAACTTCTATATCAGTTGCATTCTCAAAACTCTGTCAAAATTTTGTTTAGACTGAATAATCCTTACGTTGTTGCCTAAAAAAACATCAAATTCCAAGAATTATTTCTCAATGTTGTATAATTATAATAATCTACTGACTATAAGACGTAAGACATGCCTGTTAAATTGTTTAAACAAATATAGCGAGTCGATCATCATGTTGGCACATTCATTTGCATATCATGATCTCTGTCACGCCTACAAATTAGAATACGCGTATTTCGTAATACGGAAGATGTGTGAGTAGTAAATATGTCAGGAATTCAGGATACTAGGGTATTTGCAATAGTATTTATTAGTTATTATTTTGGAGGCTTGATTCTGATAAGTTCATAAGATTAGCGAATTTTTGGGAATCGGTTTGTTTATTACTGCCTACGTGAATTTACTTTGATTAAAGCTAATGTTTCCAATAATTAGTTTTAAAAATACAACTCCGATAACAACGACCAATCTCAGTTTCTAGTTTCTAGAATATTATCCTCATTGAGGTGTAAAACTGTTTGTAAAACCAATTTGCAGAATAAGCAACCTTGATAATGATAATGAAATATTTCTGCAAAAATATAGATAAGGAGTTCGTCAATCTCCAAAATCTTATTTTCCCTATTTTTATGAAAACCTGGAAATACTGTTAAATAAGGGTCAAAGTTTAGAACCTTTTTAATTTTAAATATGAGTCAGAACATCGTGTATAAAAGCCTGCCTGTTACGGAAAAGTTTCCTCGGTTAAATTTTAATATCAAACGGACGATTTAAAAAGATCCAAGTTATAGAGAAAGATTTTATTCATATTTTTTATAAAAATGTATGTCGAAATATAATTACTTTTAGTCTTTTTTTATTCTGTTATGTTTTTAGAAGTTTTTCTCTGCCCATAGATATCCTCAAAATAAACAATTGACAAATTTATCTACTAAGTATGTAATTAACGTAATTTTTTTTTTATTTAATACTAGCGACCGGCCCCGGCTTCGCACGGGTGCAATGTTATACATATAAACCTTCCTCTTGAAAGACTCTATCTAATAAAAAACCGTTTCAAACTCCGTTGCGTAGTTTTAAAGATCTAAGCATATCTACATAGGGACAGACAGCGGGAAGCGACTTTATTTTATAGTATGTAGTGATTTGTTTGAGTATTGACATTGTCTAGCAGAATACCAAAAAAGCATCTCTATTTAATTTACCCAGTTTAATTCAGAAATACGCATTAGTTTTGATACCGGACGTTCACCGAAATGTTTTCTAAACATTAGTACATAATTTATTACTGTAGGTAAATGAAATTCAAATGTTAAAAGAAAACATGGCACACTAATGCGTTTGCATTAAAATGAAATATTTACTACATTTGCTCCATTTAATTGCAGTGATATTTGTAATTTTACATAATTGATAACGTCAAATAATTACGTCGTCACAAACATTATTTTAACAAATCATTCATAGTTTAGGAGACAGGATCTCATTGTTTGTCCAGTCTATATTTCAATCTGTTATTTAATTCTATCGAATTTTCACACGTTTATAAAGGTTTTGGTGTTTTTTTTTTCATACCAAAAATCTTTTTTTTTAACAATAATCTTAATTTTAGAAGATGATCGAACCACTGAACCTAGATTTAATAAAGTAGGTACCTAGTATAAATCATTCATCATCATCATCATCACCTGCCTAGCCTTTCCGCAACTGTGTTGGGGTCGGCTTCCAGTCTAACAGGATCCAACTGAATACCAGAATTTTACATGGAGCGACTGCCTGTCTAACCTCCACAAGTCAAATATAACATAATTAAGGATTTTGTTAATTAACCTCTGTCCATATTTTCGGGAATTTACAGGTGTGATTTTATGTTATACTAGGTGTTGCCCGCGGCTTCGCTCTCGTTTTTATTGGAAATTATCCCACGGGCACGTTGTAAATATAACCTATGGCACTCGGGGATAATGTAGTTTTCTATTAGTGAAATATTTTTTAAATCGGTTCAGTAGATCCAGAGATTACCCCTTACAACCTCACAAACTTTAGACACCTCTTTATAATATTAGCATAGATACGTGTAAATTAATGTTCCGGAAGAATTACTTAAATGTCCTTGAAAGGCAAACCGTTTAGACCTCCTAAATCCTATTACCAACAATACCAAGGTCCCACAAGTGTTTACTGAATATTATCGGATAACATTTGGTCCCAAACGAGTCCTCAGAACCTAGTAAATCCCTAAACATTTTTAGTGGTACTTATCGTAACGAGTTTGCCCTCAGGTCAGGGGTTTGTTTGAGCAAAGGATTAGACTAAAGCAAAAGGAAACACGGAATTAGTACATTGTGGTAATAAAGCTGATTTTGTAATACCTAACATAACATACCGACTGCCGCATTGGTCTAGTGGTCACAATCGCAACTGTTGAGCATGAGGTTCTGGGTCTGCAAGGGCCGATGCCTGCCGGGGCTGCGGGACTGTTCGAAAGAGATACCGTGGCCCTGGAATACAAAGGCTGATGAAGGAACATGGATGGGTTTTAGTTAGTAAAAGTCTGACACTCCCTCTTGAGGGCGGGACGAGTCATTTGATGAATTCACACAAAAAAAAAAAAGTTCTGGGTTGGATTCCCGGGTCGGGCAAATTGTTTCTGGGTTTTTTCACCAGGAATTTTTCGGTAGCAGCCACGGAGTCTTGATTTGCTTCCGGTTGACAGCAATAGGCTCGCCCCTTATTACATGGGATTGAACAACTATATAACCACGATTGAACCCTAACTGGCGAAATGTGGGTGTACTATTAGGTACAGCTCTGCCTAACCCTTCGGGGATTATAGGCGTGACCTTATGTTATGCTAACATAACATAACACCTGAAGTGTTAGACAGAGGTGTACCTAAAACCCTGGCTGTAGACTCTCGCCGAGGAACTCCAAGACGGGGCGAGTGAAGATTATGTTTTTTTTTTGTTGAAACTGAACATTTTGCTTTCAAATTAAAGTGATTTTTCAGCCAATTTTGTCTGGCAACGCTCGTTAAATATAGGAAGGTCTTTAAACGATAATTATATGAGGAAGAGGAAATTTCTTAGTAATGGATAATGGTCGATTTTACTAACACTAAGCCACATTAATTGAGGGAATACCTGAATATTATTCATCATCATCGAACCTACAGCGGTCCATTGTGTTTGAATCTTCGTTGTTGTGTGGACTGTTTAGGTCGGATTCAAATAAGGAGTCCAGGCTTGGCTCAGTCAAAACTATTTATTTTCACTTTTATTACACAGACACCATGTCTTAGCTATCGCATGGTCGTAGGAAGAGAGGACGAACCAATCAGAGACAAAAATAGCTCTTCAATACAGACTACATAAATTATCATAGATAACTTGTGTTGCTAGCAACACATTGCGTACACTAGACTCTCCGCAACTAGGACGAGTTGCGGAGAGTCTAGTGTACCTAAATAACCTAAATATAAAAGCATTTTGAAATTTATATTTTAATTTAGGCATTAATTTCAGTGTCGCCTAGCTTTATTAAAAGAATTAGTATAGTTAAAAGTCTTTAAGGTAGTGGGACTTAGATAAGTACCTTCTGACTTTCCTGTACCTTGACTTCTGATTGGCACAATGTTCAGAATTGCTCTTTATGTATTCAGTAGAACAAAACTTAAAAGGACGACTTTTTACCGCCCTAGGCAAGCCGAGGCACTGAAACTTTCAGCCACTAAAGTTATATTTAGCTTCAGCCTAATTTACATAGTTTAGATTTTATTTATATCTTCCTTTGTAATTAGGGGTACTTTTAAAAGTTTTCGGGAAGCTTTATATTACTATATTACTTTTCTATATACAGGATGTCCTATTTAGTTACGCACGACGACGGCCAATCAAGCTATAACAGACCAGTTTATGCGGATCTCTTATTGTATAGGAAATCTATACAAAGCGAGGCTAAGTAATACTGGAAATGTACAGCTTCATGTGGCGCGGTGTGTACCTACATTGGTCCACTTTTAGATGATTTTCTCTACAACTTTTCACTCGGCGGTGACTTGTACGATATTTTATGATAAAAGTTGGTATAACATGGTAATATCCCATTGTTCAAGTGTTCATATAGCTAAAAACAAATGCAGTATGAATCTGCCATGCGATGCCAAAATTAAAAAAATAAATCGTACTAGTCACAGTCGCGTGAAAAGTCTTTTATATAATATTTTGAACCAATGCTGTCCAACACATGCATGTTCCTATGTATAGCATAAGTATAGCATATCAGCCTATAATGTTCCCACAGCTGGGGACACAGGCCTCCTCACTATGAGAGAGAATGGGCTGCGCGGCTCCAGTGCGGGTTAGTAGTCTTCGGATTTTTGTTTCTAGGACATGCCGGTTTCCTCACGATGTTTTCGTTCACCGTTTTGAAAGCACTGGTGATGAAATAAATTACAAAAAGTAATGCGCCTGGGTTCGAACCCACGAATTACTACTCGTAAGTCGGGGCTGCCACCACTGCTCCCGTTCCTAAGTACTTACTATATATATTCAGCAATTATTTACGGTTTAGATATGCAATTTTTTTTTTTCATCACCATTCAAATCAAAAAAAAAAAAAAATGACGTAGTTATTTTTCTAGTGTTGAGGCAATAATAATAGATCAATATTGATTTTAATGCAGACAAAACAAACTGTTTACTAGAGATCAATATGTACTTACATCATCATAATAAATGACGTATAAACATTGAACGAAACAATATTTAAACATGACTTGTTTTATTTTTGTAAGACGCAATCTATCGAAATCCATCCGGCAGTTACGAAATGATTGAGTATCATTTATAGAATAGCAATTTATTCCAAACACAAAATCATTGTCATGCATTTAAATGATGGAATGCTATGTGAATCATTAAACTGTACAGGAAAAAAAAACTCAAGGCAAAGGTCCCCGAGTTCGAACCCACGGCACGCACCACTGATTTTTCGGATTCATGTGCGTATTGTAAAATTATCACTTGCTCCGGTGAAGGGAAACATCGTGAGGGAAACCTGCATGCCTGAGAGATATTTCTTGACGGCATGTAAAGCCAAGACAGAGGCTCATGGGCGGCCTGAAAACTCTGACACCAGGGGCCTTAGTCTGCTATTGCAATAGTGTCAGAATGGTCTATAATTGATTTATTAAGGCCCCTAGCCCACGGCGTATTGAAGCGCGTTCGAAACTCGTTTGACGTGCGTACTAAGGGTAATTCGTCTGCGCGGGGCCTTATTAAATCAATGATAGACCATTCTGACACTATTGCAATAGCAGACTAAGGCCCCAGGTTAGGCTCTAACCGCACGATAAAGAAAGAAAGAATTAAGCTGTATCTTTATTTCTTACTAACTGTTGCCTGCGACCATCGTCCGCGTGAAATTATTATAAAAAATTTAAAACTTCCTCATTTCAATCTGAATTTTGATTACACAATTTCAAGGGGTTTAATTTTTTGTACGGGGCCCTAATAATTTTTCTTAAATAAAAGTAGCTTAAGTTTTTCTCTAAATATTAGCTATCTGTCAGTAAAAATCCCGTCATAATTCATCCAGCTGTTTCGGAGATTAACTGGAACAAACAAACAGACAAACAAAAATTAATAAAATGATTTTTTTGTTATAAGTAAAAAAAAGAAAGAAAAATCATTTATTTTGCACAGACTACAAACTCGCAATAATAAAACAACCATAAAAAATAGAAAAAGAACATCAAAGCAAAAAACAAAAAAAAAAAACTAATATTACCTTCGCAGAGAATACTATTCTTCGTCTACGATTGTCTTGAGATCCCCATAGAGAACCCTAGAAAGTGCATGTCTTTGGCTTTGGTGACACCATAGACAAGCACTTTCGACGCGACATTTTGACACAACGATGACATAAGGAGATCCCAAAACAAAAACATTCACATCACATCAGTGCATGTACAAAACGAAACTTAAAACATTACAATAAATAACGTAACGTAACGTTATACAAGTAACGTTAACGTAACGTAACGTAACGTCTTCGTAACGTTATATGAGTAACGTATATACTTTCATAAGCATTCAGTAAAAAGCAGTTTTTGAAATTACAAACGGACATTTCGATTTTATTTAGTTGTATGTATAGGTTTTCGTTTCGATGATAGCGCGTAATGGTTACTTTCTAAGTTTTCGCTTTATTTTTGTAACATGCTTAGGGTGAATTTCGCCAATGAATCTGAAGGCGTTCGACTCAATCAACTAAACCGAGTTCAACAACTGTCAATATTGGTGAGGAATATTGACGCGGACAGCTCTTAAACGTGGTTTAGGTTCATAATACATGAAGATCTCATTCTTCGGAGAAATTCGCCCTTAGTAACCAAGGAGTTTAAATTCGTGTTTTTTAACATAACATTTTTAAATTTCTGAAGGTCGTATAAATTATATCGCATAATTAATGTTCGGTCAAAGGAAGTTTAAATTCTCTTCGTGTAATTAAGTTTGAGATTAAAACTGTCAATTTCAGAATTGACTACTGAGGATGTAAAATGTCACCGTAGTTGTGGAATATGCGGTAAGGCAAAATTCGCGTAAAAAGCGGCGAATCGCGGCGAGGTGTTTCGCGGGGAATTTTCGTAAACAAATTAAGGACGGCGTGCTTCTGCAATTTATTTTCTCAAAAATATGAATAAATATCTGTGTTTGAAAAAACACACACAAAGTTGAGTTTGTCAAAATATATTTTTTGTCTTTTTAGGGTTCCGTAAAAAACTCCACTGCCCGTCTGTCTGACTGTCTGTCACCAGGCTGTATCTCATGAACCGTGATAGCTAGACAATTGAAATTTTTAAAGATGATGTATTTCTATTGCCGCTATAACAAAAAAAAATCTAAATACAGAATAAAAACGTGTTTCGTTTTAGATAATGTAACGGAACCTTTCGTGCGCGAGTGCGACTCGCACTTGGCCGGTGTAGTACTAGACTAGTCATTCTGAAATCAATTTAACTTTCACAAGTACCTACAAAGTTCTTATTTTCAGGTGGAAAAAGTATCAATTTAAACAAAAAACAGGGACACAACATCTTATCACAAGAGTTTGTATGTAGAAATTCAGGTGAAGTGAGAAGCAGATGTTATTATATTTTCTCTAAGAAACGGAGTGCCTAGAGTGCGCCGGATGTACCATATTAAGACCTCAAAGGAGGTTGTCTAAATGCATCCTGGATAAAACTACTGACTCACGCTTTTTTTCATGGGGGTAGGCAGAACCGAAACCATAGAACGCCACATGCTATCGTAACGTTGCAAAAAGAATATGTAAGGAACCGTACTCACTCCTTTTGCCCCATACCCTAGTATCGATAGTCAAGTTAAAGTAATTACTTAACTTTAAGTAATTACTTATGCAACCATTTTTATGCAATAGACTTCAATTTTAAGGAAGAACCGCCTAAGAAAGCAAAGCATAAATGTCGGATTCGATCATTGGTACGGACATAAAATTAATCACAAGTACGCCAGTGGTGACAGCATGCGACCTACTAACAAGTCTACACCACAGCGTGCTTCTACAGAGCTGTGATGTTTACAGCTCGAGGCGAGGACGACATTCAATATCTGATCGCAGCGGAGTTGAGACGTCCTAGAACTGTACCCGATTCATTGTGCCCCGTGTAATTGTGTTAAATTGTAATTTCAAGTAATTTGTTAATTTGATAGAAACATTGTATCGCACCCAGTTGTTTTCATTGCACGAAACCCATCTTCTGCCCACATGATGTACGAGCCTAACGGAGTAAATCCTGACAATCCGACATAATTATATACCTTTTGTCAGTTCTAACTTCAAGCAATTAATAAACTACAGAATAAAAATCGTATCTTTAGTTATTATTGGTACTCAAGTAATAAATCACATTGACTTGTTTATAGATACGGGTGTTATACTTACGCCGGTTGCGGGTACTACGCACCTTTTTGAAAGTTACCATTCGTAAAAAAATACTACTAACATTTACTACCATTCATTCAAGAGCTACCTTTTTTTTACGTTTACGTGCCGACAATATTAATACTGCTCACACTCTCAATCTGTTCGAAGAGACAAGAGCCATTGATCAATAGTCTTTCAGTTCAATCTTAGTTTCATTCCGTCCATCCCGACGAACATGGCCCAAATATATTTGATTTATCGTCGTTATATACGGATGTCACATAACACGATCTATGAGAAAATAAAAATAACCTTTATTGTTCACGTCTTCATTGTTTTTGTACCGTCATTGTTTAATTTAATTTGCCTTTGAAATATAATGCCGGTCGGTGATGGATTACTTAGTATGACCAAATGGCTGTTAATATAATAAATAAAATGTGACAGGCTGAAAACTTCCTTTTTTTGGTCCTTTGTTTTCTGGAAACCATTTGGCGATCGTCAATTTAGAATGTCATAAGAAGTCTTGAAGGTTTAAGCTTGAAAAAATAAATAAATGGTTTCGGGGTAGGTAACTTACCAAGGAATTCGGTATACAAAAATATTTAAAAAAGTGACCGGAGGAGCTCGAGGAGGAGCTCGTAGATAAATAATAACAGCCGGACAGGTTGATCTTCAAGGTTAAGCCACGCTTGATTGGGTCGGTCTGTGGATGTGGTGACCATCATAACAAACCGAGTTGCCTCCGGGCTTCAGAAAACAAGCTAAGCCATTGGTCCCGGTTGTCATTTGTAGATCTATGACAGTTGTTACAGGGAGCCAGTAGTCTGAAAGTCTGACAACCAGCCCTTTCTTTGGGTTGTGGAGGTCAGATAGGCAGTCGCTCTATGTAAAATACGGGTATACAGCTGCTTCCGATTTGACTGGAAGCTGACCCCGACATAGGTTTAAAAACGCTAGACCGATGATGAAAGTGACCCAATCTACAAAAAAAATAATATCCGAAACAAACTTTACACAACAAATTGAAAAATCTACAGCAAAACGGACTCAGTTTCAATTTCAGATACGAAATACTCCACAATATCAGCAAAATTCATTCTACAGATAAATCTAAAGCCTTTCTACAAATCCCTTTGGAAGTCACAGAGCGCATATCAACGAAACGTTACATAATCGGAGATTTGACGACCCGACGACCCGAATGACTTGACGACCCGAATGGCGCAGCGGTAGTGAGGCTGCCTTACGTTCTTAGGGTCCCGGGTTCGAATCCCGGTAGGAGCAAATGTTTGTGTGATGAGCATGGACATTTGTTTCCGAGTCATGGATGTTTATATGTATAATAAGTATGTATTTACAAACAAAAAGTATGTATGTATCTATCAACTATCTGGTGTCCACGACACAAGCCTCGTTGCTTAGTGTGGCACCTAGATGGCGCTGTGTGTAATGTCCAGCGATATTTATTTATTTATTTTTATTTTTTATTTTATCGTAACCGAGGATTTCGCACGAACACACGACGTAAACGCCGCAATAATTCGAACCATTTATGAATAAAAAATAAAAGTATCGTAAAGCAATGTGATATACATTTGTAGAACAAGCACGATGAGCATTAGAAATATATTTGAATTAAATCTTAAAACTAAGTAAACATTATGTGCGAAACGAGTATTTTAAATTTTAATATTGAAAAGAGAAGATGACGGCGTTAGTTCTGATGTTATAAATTATGTTATTAGAGCCAAATCATATCATAAAAAATATGCTTAATTAATTACTTAATTACTGCGCGCCTTCGTGCTAGGCCCACGGTAGACCCGACACTGTCTTCTAAAATACAACGTTTGTACAGAAATCATCGTAAAATGTTAACTGTTTTGTACAAGGGTGGCTCTAACAATGTTAGTGATATGACACGTATAGTAAACCAAAAGGCAGCAGCACTTTAAGGAAAACTCCAACGACTTTAAATAGGTTTATTAACAATTTTGTTACATTACACAGTCCACACTATTACAGCAATAACGGATCGACAACTATCTTAATAATTGTCGGTCGTTTTCGACGTTCAGCCCCAGAATGCCCGCTCGGGCACCAGCTCCTGACCAGGAATCCCGCCGTTCTAGAGGGAAAATCTAGCGCCCTGATTGGCTCACGACATCACGCCACGTCAGTCTCGTGATCCAATCAGAGAACCGCTTCATTCTCGCGCCATATATTTTACCAATCAAATGATAGAAGTATTGCCATTCTTACGGAATTAATGTTACTAGTTTACATAATAAAATATAAAGCATTTAAGATTTGTTCACACGAATAGAGCTATTAAATTAATACATTTAAATAAAATTATTTCTGAAAACATAGGAAATTGACTAGTAAAATTCCGAAACCTAACACACGTAACTGTTGTGTTTTGCTTTGTGAAGGAATAATGTTTAGATAACGATATATTTAGAGTTATTTTAAGTCTTACGTAAGATTCTGGTTGGTCTAAAAAATTCTTCTTGATTTTCGCAGACTCCATTATAGAATAAAAATAATGATGTGCCTTCTCGCAATGATAAAGCTTTCTCACTCCGCTTCTTCTTCGTGTCGCTGATTCCCATAGTTATTTTGTCGAATTTGGAATTTGCGACCAGCCCCCGTATTCACAACCACTTCGATTCGATTTCGATTTGACAAGTCGTATGTCTATCTTTTTTTGGCATTACGAAAGCGAGCGAGATAGACATACGACTTTTCGAATCGAAGCGTTTGTGAATAGAAGGCCAGAACTCAACCACATCGACTGCGTTGGTAGTAGCTTCGGACAGGTCCCTTAAAGTGCAGGTGGAGTTGGGTCATGGTTTGCGATGAGACTGGACAGTCGCACTTAGCTTTATCGATATTTATTTATTTAACACTTCAACCACATAGTACAGAGGCGGAATTAATGCCATAGGCATTCCCTATCCCCCCCCATATATCCCTCTTCTGTCCATATAATATGTTAAGGCTCAGCGTAGTATCTCTTCTCCATACTATTGCTCAATTAGTCGTCTTCTCGTGGGTCGCTCGTTGACTCTCTCAGATAAAGAAAGAGATAAAAAGAAAGTTGTTTTCTCCAGAAACAAATTATTCAGCCTATGTTTTGTCGCAACGTCCAAATATTTACCCATTAAACCCATTAATATATATCTTTATGTACCATGTTCCATGTTCTGTCGGTGTCGATTTTCCTTATCAATGCTGAGTTGATGATGTCGCTCTCGAGCTTAGCGTTATTTGGCAGCTAAACTAGGTTAAATAAAAACTAATGAATCTATCAAAGGACTGTATAGTTCGATGAGAACAAAGAACAATATTGCGTTCTATTTTACCGTTCAATAGTTACGATTTTTTATTATACATGTTGCTTATAAAAAAAGCGAATGAGAACTTAAAAATAAACTAGTTTTTATCGGAAAATCAGCTCGGTATGAAGGAACTTTTACTTTTTTTATAATAGTAAATAATAATAATAAATCATTTATTTGCATAAAACATGGTATACAATGGTGTCAAATAAAATTAAAATAATTCAAACATGTTTAGCTAAGGTCATAGAAATATAAAAAAACAGGAGAAATGGCAAGGGGGCGTGTCGGTGACGCCGCGACGAGCGCACGATAAGCATGTCATAGGGCAAATCGCCGTCTCCGGGAACTAGTGTGCTTTCGACCGCTATCGTGACAACTTATAAGAATGCCGTGTTGTTCAGTAGTTTCATGTAAAAATCGAAGCATAAACCAAAATTTTACAAATCATAGAATCACTTACTTTAAGTATGTACAAGTATTTTACTATATTTGTTTTTAATATCACAAATCGTAAAATATTTCTTGCTCTTACTATGTAATTTCTGTTTTCAAATATCACAGCGACTGTACAAGTTTTGCAATAAATACATTGCTCCTTAACCACTACCAAAGTTTGTGGCTAAGTGACTGGACAAGCAATGTAAAAATCACAAGCGAACAAAACTAGTGACACTTAACTGAATGCCCAATTCCTGTTTTCACCAACACAAAGTGGCACCTAACTGAACGCCTAGTTCCTGTTTTCACCAACACTAAGTGACACCTAACTCAATGCCTAAAAAGCGTTTTCACCAACACTAAGTGTCACCTAACACAATGCCTAAAAGCGTTTTCACCAACAGACGCCTAACTCAATGCCTAAAAACCGTTTTCACCAACAGTAAGTGACGCTTAACTCAATGCCCATTTCCTGTTTTCACCAACACTAAGCGACACCTAACTCAATGCCTAAAACCCGTTTTCACCAACACTAAGTGTCACCTAACACAATGCCTAAAAAGCGTTTTCACCAACAGTAAGTGACGCTTAACTGAATGCCTAATTCCTGTTTTCACCAACACTAAGCGACACCTAACTCGATGCCTTAAGCCCGTTTTCACCAACACTAAGTGTCACCTAACTCAATGCCTAAAAACCGTTTTCACCAACAGTAAGTGACGCTTAACTCAATGCCCAATTCCTGTTTTCACCAACAATAAGCGACACCTAACTCAATGCCTAAAACCCGTTTTCACCAACACTAAGTGTCACCTAACACAATGCCTAAAAAGCGTTTTCACCAACAGACGCCTAACTCAATGCCTAAAAAGCGTTTTCACCAACAGTAAGTGACGCTTAACTGAATGCCCAATTGCTGTTTTCACCAACTGTAAGTGACGCCTAACTCAATGCCTTAAGCCCGTTTTCACCAACACTAAGTGTCACCTAACTCAATACCTAAAAAGCGTTTTCACCAACAGACGCCTAACTCAATGCCTAAAAAGCGTTTTCACCAACAGTAAGTGACGCTTAACTGAATGCCCAATTCCTGTTTTCACCAACACTAAGCGACACCTAACTCGATGCCTTAAGCGCGTTTTCACCAACACTAAGTGTCACCTAACTCAATGCCTAAAAAGCGTTTTCACCAACAGTAAGTGACGCCTAACTCAATGCCTTAAGACCGTTTTCACCAACACTAAGTGTCACCTAACTCAATGCCTAAAACCCGTTTTCACCAACACTAAGTATCACCTAACTTAATGCCTAAAAAGCGGTTTCACCAACAGTAAGTGACGCTTAACTGAATGCCCAATTCCTGTTTTCACAAACACTAAGCGACACCTAACTCAATGCCTAAAACCCGTTTTCACCAACACTAAGTGTCACCTAACACAATGCCTAAAAAGCGTTTTCACCAACAGTAAGTGACGCTTAACTGTACGCCCAATTCCTGTTTTCACCAACACTAAGCGACACCTAACTCGATGCCTTAAGCCCGTTTTCACCAACACTAAGTGTCACCTAACACAATGCCTAAAAAGCGTTTTCACCAACAGACGCCTAACTCAATGCCTAAAAAGCGTTTTCACCAACAAGTAAGTGACGCTTAACTGAATGCCCAATTGCTGTATTCACCAACTGTAAGTGACGCCTAACTCAATGCCTTAAGCCCGTTTTCACCAACACTAAGTGTCACCTAACTCAATACCGTAAGTGACGCTTAACTGAATGCCCAATTCCTGTTTTCACCAACACTAAGCGACACCTAACTCGATGCCTTAAGCGCGTTTTCACCAACACTAAGTGTCACCTAACACAATGCCTAAAAAGCGTTTTCACCAACTGTAAGTGACGCCTAACTCAATGCCCTAAGACCGTTTTCACCAACACTAAGTGTCACCTAACTCAATGCCTAAAAAGCGTTTTCACCAACAGTAAGTGACGCTTAACTGAATGCCCAATTGCTGTTTTCACCAACACTAAGTGTCACCTAACTCGATGCCTTAAGCGCGTTTTCACCAACAGACGCCTAACTCAATGCCTAAAAAGCGTTTTCACCAACAGTAAGTGACGCTTAACTGAATGCCCAATTCCTGTTTTCACCAACACAAAGTGGCACCTAACTGAACGCCTAGTGCCTGTTTTCACCAACACTGACACCTAAACTGTCACCTAACTGAATGCCCAAACCTCGTGCTATTTCCTTACTTTTTTATGTTTTATTTTTGTATTTTAGCTTAGAATACGCTATTGTATGGTTCAGATAATATAATAGTGAGTTTTGCTTAAAATAAGTTAACATAATTATGTTAACTTAAAAAAAATCCTGACTAGGGTTTTTTTTTAGAACAAAAATCTTACCTGCGAAGTAATTGCGTAACACATTTTCAGTAAGAATCGATTTCATTATGTCAGTACAACAACATTCATTGATATTTACATATTACTTGAACACATGAATATTCGATAACTGTTTGATTTACTCAATCACTAGCGTGGGTATTCAAATAAATTGCTTTTGCACAGCACAACGATACCGACCGATGTTTTTGTGTGGGTAAGTTGTACGGTGCATGGTAAATACACGCTGTGTTTGATAGGTTAATGTTTATAATTGATTGTGTAGTACGTTCTGTTTTAAGAATGCGGGTGTGTGCGCGACTGTGTATCTATTTCTTTTACTGAATTGCATGTGTAGTAGTTGCCGGGTGGTGGGAGAAAACGGAGACAATGAATTCTTTAAGACTATCATAATTACTTCCATTTATCCACTTATGCAATTTAATCTTTAATAATATTGAATTTAATATTTTGAAATGGCTTGGTATCTAGTTGTAAATACGTACGCACATTGCTAGGCAGTTTTTGTTATATTTGCGGCAAGTCTTGGCAAATCATTCAATACTAACATAAACGGATCTCGTCTGTTTCGAGGATTTACATCGTTTGTTGTCTTAAATAGTTCTTTATTTCTAACAAGGAACACACATATTTCATAAATGTACAGAGATGGCAATGGTAACAAACCAAACTTTTTGAACATTGGTCGACATGAGTCATCAGGTTGAAGTCCACATATTACTCTGATGCACTTTTTTGAGCTATAAATGCTCTATCCATTTATGCACATTGTGTAGGTGTCGTTGTGTGGCGTATAAGTATTATCTACTGTCGATGAAGTAATTAATAAGCTAGTATACAAGTTGTTACGTTGGCTTGGAGGCTCCTGCTTACAAGTATTTTGGCATGCAATTCACAAGATTAGACTCCATAACATAACGCCTATAATATCCGAAGGGTTAGGCGGAGGTGTACCTAATAGAATAGCAACATTTTGCCAGTTATATTTAAGTCCTATGTAATAAAATAAAGGACGAGCCTATTCCCATCAACTGGGCACAAATACAGACTCCGTGGCTGCTACTGAGAAATTCCTGATGGAAAAACATAATAACAATTAGTCCGACCCGGGAATCGAACCCAGGACCTCAACTCAGTTCAATCGCGATTGCGACCACTATCCCTGAACGAGGCAGATTAGTTTCCAAATAAGTAATAATAATAACCGTAATTTACTTTTGTGTTAAAACCATACAAAAATTTCAAACATATTTTTTTCCGAAATGCAGTTAAAAACTTTTACAGAACTCAATCAGCAAAACCTTTTCAAACAAAATCTATCTAAATTAGAGTAATCAGAGATTGCATTGAAGCCAAAACACCTCGGGACTGATGAAGAAAACCGTTCAGCAAAAACTAAACGATATTAAGTATAAATTAGTATGAAAACAGTTTTTGTTAAATTAGGAGTGTCTGTTCAAAAGTTTGCCAAACACTCATTAAAATGTCTGCAGAAGTTAGTAACCTACGAGATATCTGTCCACAAATCGCCTTGCAAACTAGCTGTTTATCTGATTCTAAATGTCTGATTTTAGTGACTTTGTTCTTTGATACTTGGATTAGTTGGCTAATGTATAATTATACTGTCTGTCATGGGTACTTTTGTATTAATATAATAATAATAATACCAGCCTTTTACTGTCCCACTGCTGGGCAAAGGCCTCTTCTCAAAAGAATAGGCACGAGCATTGATCACCACGCTTGCTCAAGACGGGTTGGCGATTTCAGACTTTTAAAAGTTCAGGTTTCCTCATGATGTTTTCCTTCACCGATGTCTGTGATGTCCAAGATAAAGTTAGACTTTACATTATTTACAAACTACAAATCTATAATAGTAATAAAAATATGTACAAGTATCAAAAGGGTTACAGGGCGTCAAAAAAGTCGTCCACATCGCTGTCAACAGGAAAAGTGCCCAGAAGACTGGCAGCATTGCCACGTTGTATAGCAATGCTGATTCATTGGCCAAAAAATATACCCGCCATCTGGTCACGTGAAGAGTCGACCGAACGCTTGGCGATTTCCCGAAATACTAGGTGGGCACTCGGATTCCATGGCCCTAGTGTTTCAACCCCAAACGGCTCAAAAACGTAACTCCTACCTAAACTTTTGTATTAGACTTTTAAAATTTATTCTCCTTCTTAGCGTGTCGATGACAATTCAAATTGACGAGTTTAGCACTTTCAGTAGTGTCCATCAGCTTTTTTGATGTACAAACAACAGGACAGGCAGGACACTATATCAAGTAATCCCCATCGTGTGTGGCAACATCATCATATTTCACACTCCAGACTGTCTTTTTTTCTTTTTCATTGTATCGCACCTGAACAGGTTTTCCTTACTTCGGCCAATTTATGTCCGGATTTTATTTTAAAGACTTCCAGGTCAGCCATGACAACTCGTGTCCAGATGATAATATTTATTAATACGCTGACAGTAGGGTTTTTAAGATGCATTTCGTTGTTCTTATGTCTCTAAGAGAATTCAAGCATTCACGTCGTCTTTTTCTTTGTGTTTCTATTTTCAGCAAAGGATAGTGGCGAACTCTCAAACAAATTTTTGTTGACATTTTTTTTTGGCGTCTGCCTATGAAAAATATGTTAAAATATTAAGTTTGAATTCCTGAACAATTTTGTCTTCAGTTATACTTTTATAGGAAGTCAGGAATTAAAGATATTCCAGTTTGAAGTTTTAGAGGTTATGTTTATTCTTGTCAACAACAGACGAATCGAAAAAGAATTATAGAAATGCATTTATACAAAATAAACTACGCAATGCGTATTCAGAATATTAAGTCCAACCGACAGGTCTGGCACATGGCCCACATGGCCACATGAGATGTAAGTAGGTACTTATTTATTTAATAATCTTAGTCAACTATCATAAGAGCAATTAGTATGATTTATTACGATGGTAAGGGTAGGTCAGGTATAGAAAAAGAAACGTATTTTTTAAAATATTTATTCCTCATCTTCTCTAATCACAGTGTCAACAAGAAAACCTGCGGGTGCTGAGATATTTGGTTCAGCTGTAGTTAACTGGTGCTCGCCTTTTAACAATGATTCTGGTATGAATGTTTTTTGGCCACATCCTTTCAACAAAGCAATGCTATCTCTAAAACCTCCTAAAATAAAAGCCAAAGTCATTGTTTCTGAAATGCAGCCTTTGAGCAGAATACTCATTACTAAATAAACTAAAAAAGATTTTGTAAAAGTTCAGTGGTCAGTTCAGTACAGTACATGTCATTACGCATGTTTTTTTCGTTGGGGATTTTGATACGGTGTCATTTTTATGAATTAAAAAATTATAACCGCTATATTCTTAGCACAAACAATATTTTTTATTATAACATAAATTGTATTCTGATGCAGAAATGTATTTACAAAGTATAAATTAATGAAATACGTAAATCCAAGCATTTTATGTAACTTGTCTAAGATTTATATTCCATGGCAACATTAAAAGTATAGCTGAGCCAAAAGTCATGAATTCAAGCCCTAAAGAAAAAATCTAAGCCATGATTATATAGTCTGCCGTCAAACGGTGAATGGCCGTAACTACTTTAAAGTATATTTTGCGTAAATGACAATTTTGTCTGAAGTGAAGTTTTAAAGCACTGTCGATAGTCTTTACTTCTTCTGTCTTATTTTATATGATAATTTAACTGTGGCTACGAGCGAATTGGAGCTTTATTAGCTAGACAGAAAGATAGAGAATTTCTTGCTGAATCCGAATCAATTTTAACTCATTTTTGATAAAAATGTTAGTTACCTCCTTTCACCGTATGACGGCAGTATTATCATCAATAATCTAGTCAATAAAGCTCTTAATTATGACGACTTTTTTTCCAGACTTTCACAGGCCTTAAGCTTGATTTGATAAAACTTTGTAAATTATTTCGTCGGTGTCTATCACAGTGACATACGTAGACGCTTAATAATTTAATCAGCAATTTATTCGCCACTTTTCTTTATTACTAAGCTCAAATTACATGAACAAGATGAATGCATAAATTAATTTTATGAAGCACTAGAAAAACTTTATTTGGCTATTTTAAACTTGAAAATGATTAATGGGTATCTTTTAGAAATTATGATCCTTTTCATTTTGTAACTTTCGTATTTGGTAGCAGACAAAGTCATTTAAATATGAAACCTGGTTTTATTTCTTTATTACATGAATAAACGAGAATATTCATAAAGTTACACGAATAATTAATATCTAGAAATAATTATGAAAAATCTAATTTATATAAGTAATATCATGAAATATGTACAACAAATTTTTGGCAAGACACTGGACAACATCTTGTAAAAAGTTTTTTTTTAATATTTTATTTGTAAAAAAACCCCATCCGATCCCTGGGGGACCCTTTAGCGAATTAGGTATCGAGATTAGATTTAAAAAAATACCCTGATGAAAATAATTAAATAAAACCGGAAACTTCTATGGCAACACCCGGGTGCGACACGTCATAAAAAAACGATTGACGATCCAACATAAATAAGCCGAAAATGGTGTTGTCACGTTTTAAAAGTTTGTTTGAATTTAGGGTAACGGTGCAGGTAATTTGGGAAAACAATGATGCATTTTAAAATTCATTAATATTTTTACTTTCATGAATATTTTATGTTTCTTATTCTATTTGGTAATGTCATTAATATATCTATATGCCCCTTTTGGATCGGACAGGGTTTTTTTTGACATTTGTATTTTTTATTTATTTATCTAATGAAAAACCCTTCTATTGATGTGTCCTTTAAATTTTCAAAAGCAAAGCGAGCAAAGCCGCAGTCAAACAACAGTCTCCAAATAAAAGAAATATTGAGACCGGATGATTTGCTTTGCAGTTCTGATTCTGAACTGGACGTAAAAAACGTGGAGCTCAGACAGGCGAAATGTTCCTTGACGCTTTCCTTAGAAACAATTTAACCTTTTCCCTTCATTTTTGATGTAGGAATGTTTTATGTGACATGAAGTGAGCAGCATACGTGGCATAGCGATTGTAGAAACGGAAGAAATGAAACACAAAATGAGAGATAGTAGTATGATTTATTCGGTGCCTTGTAAAAAATGGGAAAGAACGGGAGTTTATGAATGTATTATTAAAAAAACCGGTCAAGTGCGAGTCGTATTCACACGCACACAGAGTTCCATAGCACCAAACAATATAATAAAACATTTTGAAGGCAAATTCATGTTGTACCGTTTTACATTCACCAGCAAAACTAAATTTGTTTTTCATAGTATATTAATGAAAAACAGTTACTGCACTGAGTATATCTCAAAATCTAAACATCAAATCTTATTCAAACCTTTGGTTGAAAGTTTTATTTACGTTCTACAATACTCCATTTTTTTCAGAATTTTCCTCCTCCCCTACTTTAGAAATTAGAGGGGGGGACTCATTTTACCACTTTGGAAGTGTCTATCTTTCAAACGATTGACTTTGAGCAAACATGGTTTCAGGAACCTCAATGTCATTTTTAAAGACCTATCTATAGATACCCCGAAAGTATAGGTTCGATGAAAAAAAAAAATCCTTTGCTTGTGTGGGGAGTAATCCCTTATTCTTTTATTTTTGTATAAAAATCGTAAAGCGGTTCAAAGAATACAACTACCTACTAAGTTTCCTAATAGTTTCGGAATAAAGTGGCTGTAACATACACGGATAGACAGACAGACAGACATGACGAATCTATAAGGGTACGGTTTTTTAACCTTAAACCTTTGTGTTGAAATCTATTTTTGTCTTGATATTTGTCGTAGAGAGGACTAGGTACTCTAAGTAGACAGAATTGGTTATAGTCGTAATAAATGTATGTATTTTCTATAAAAGAAAATCTTTGACAGCTAAATAGGTCTCATAAAGTACAACTGATACGAATAAAATATATGTGTGACTTATCTAACTTCGTCTTGTACGTACCTAAATAATTCTTATAACCCGAGGCAAAGAGGCAAAATACAGATCACATCTTTTTTGGAGGAGATAAATCGTTGGATTTATGCTAAAGAAATCCTGAAAAAGAAACCAATATCCCGATCCCGTTAGTATCGTCTACGTAGGCACAGACAAACACTATTACGTTATTCTCAGAAGAGTGCGAAATCATACAAAATATTTTCAGCCCAAATTTTTTCTAAACAAGTTTTAGAAAATGTCGAGAGATTTCGTGGGCATTGAATAATTCAAAGCTACAAAAAATAAGTTCGTACTTTTATTTTACTGTAACAAATTTTAATTGTAATGTATTTCTTGAAACTAATTAATTTAATTTAAGTACCTAAATGTTATTAAGAAATCCCGAAAAAAATAATAAAGTGTTTGGAAACAAAATTAACTAAACATTTCGAATAGTTCTTCGAAAACATCTCCCACGTTTTTAGGGTTCCATACCTCAAAAGAAAGAAGGATCCATTTTAGAATGTCTTTGTTGTCCGTCTGTCAGTTTGTCTGAAAATACCCTTTTTCTCAGGAACGCCTAGAGGTAGAGGAATATCATGTTGAAATTTATATCAAATACTCTGGTCCACGGTCTCTTTCGGCTCTGAAAACTTGTACGTCAACGCTGCCAATAGATACGACCGTAATGTCGCATATTTTTCGATTTCACAAAGGAATAAATAAAAAACCTATATGGAACTTCCCGTTGACCAAGTACCATGAAATTAGTCAATTAGCAATGTAGAATAGAATAGAAGAATAGAATAAACATTTATTCGCTAATGGACAGCAGCAACACAATAGAGCAGCACATACATATACATACTCGTATTACTAACAAACCGCTTAACAATTAATTAAAACAGCTCAACTGCGCTGAGCATGCCCATAACGAAAGGGTCACCTACTCAGCATATGCTGGGTGTAAAACACTCAGCGCTGGTTTTTAGTAGGCCCCCCGCAGTGACACACACACACACACACATACATGCACATGTCAATGCACATGTAAAGGAAAAACCGTAAATATTTATTTTAATAACAAAATACCTACGAGTTTGTACGGAACGCTCGATACGCGAGTCCAACTCGCACTTGGCTGGCTTTTGCTCCAGCCATGATAGCAAGGAAATGAAAGACGGTTCTAAGTAATACCTAATCGCCAAGTTTTATTACTCGTGAAGTATTAACGAATTCAGATCACATAGGAATCGTCGAACACGATATCCGTGACCCACTTTCCATCAATTATGTACACGAAACTTGTACAAACTTCTGTAATTACGTTATCTGATGAGCATTATGGAGAAAATGTCGGACAACAAAAATCCGAAAGTTTATTATTATGTTTCGTACAATATTGATGAATCCGTAATCAATTTAGGAATCCTGTTCTATCCTAATTTTATTGGAAACAGCTACATTTCGTATACAATTGCTTTTAGTATTCTTGTGGCTTGTAATTAATTTGTATTATTCATAATCATTACTGTATTTTCTTTGTGGACATGAATAGAAAAACAAATATCTACCAATACTATTACAAGATCTTATCTATCAACAATGCGTCGAGAGCTGACGATGAACACATTCCAAACAAATTGTTACATCAACATACTTATTGTTACTTTCATTCTGCTCAGAGGAGAAAAGCAAACGATTTTGGCGCAATTCCAACTCAATTAGAGACAAATTCAATATTTTTGTTCCACATTATCTCTTTTGTCCCGACTCTTATTGGGACATTAGATACACTTCGGATTCTCCCGTATTTTTCCGTGAAAAAAAACACCTACGCTTTTTTTATAATAAAAATAAACTTAATTGGATTTAGAAAAAAAAATCGTGGGACAGAAGTCATTTGATTTATTATTTGTCCTGAAAAAGTATTCGTCAAATCGTATTACGTGGAAAATCATTCTGAGGCAACAGCAAAACATATTAAAATTCACAAGAAAATGACCTAGAATGTCAGGTATTTTTAGATTGTCTCTTCTACAGTCTTTCCAATATGTAGGTACCTAGTCATTTCAGTTCTTAATAATATTACTTCTTAAAAATATTAAAGGTCTTTGATCTCGCCATTTTGTTTTCTGGAGTGATCTTCTATTGAGCTGCCAACGTAATTTTAAGCCCTTAGCTTAATTATATGTTTGACATAGCCTGAAATTCACGGTACTAGAAAGATTCGCGTGATTGAAAATTGTCTTAGTTAGTTTTTCTTGGAAGTGGAAAACTAAATAGAAAAGCTTTAAAAGAAAGCTACTTTAAAAAAAAAACGTAATTAATTGCATTCCTTATGTTAAATAACGCATCCTTTTGGATACATGGAATCCAGAGTGGCTCAGTTTTTTTATCCATATAGATACCGCGGGCAGGGAGCGTAATGAACCTTAACCTATCTCAGAAAGACCAATGCACAGTACTAACCTCATCATGAGTTGCCATGGCTGACCTAGAAGACTTTAAATACACTTCGGACCCAGGTTGGTCGCAGCAAGGACAACTTGCTCAGGTGGAGTTACATTAATGACTCTGCTCTGGAGTGTAAATGTGGTGCTGTTCCATAAACGATGGGGCACTTAATATCGTGTCCTGCGTGTCCTGTTGTTTTTCAAAAGCGCCAAACTAGTAGCTCAATTCTGAGCCGACACCATTTAGATTGCCATCGACACGCTAAGAATGACCCCATCATCATCTACAGCCCGGATTCACCCACTGCAGGGCTCTCTTTTCCAGGTTTTTCTCCATATGGCAACTATGTGGTCTTTCCACTCGCCACCAGACGACATACATTTCTTTTCCCAGTTCTTGGAAGCCATTCGGTGACAACCTTAGTCCACCTGTCGTCACTGCTCCTTGCTAGGTGTCCTGCATTTGAGTTCCGTAACGCGATTTCCAATATTGAAAACCTTTGTACGTCTTCGGATTTCGACGTTAGGAACTCGTTCTTCAGTACTTACCTACAAGTTTTTATATTCATAATTTCCTGATTGTATTGTTTATTTCCCTAACAGAATTCGGGATACATGCAAGTGCACGTGTACCTGCTAGCACGTGCGGCGAAACAAAATTGTATAACCGAACAAGGAAACCGTTTTCGTTTTAAATAACTACGATGTTATTTCACTTCTCGTGAACCTTCACGGTCAAAGCTTCAATATAATGAGCTGTTATATGAGAGTCCTATTGTAGTTTCTACGTATACAGTTTCTTCGCTGCGTACGTCTGGAGAGTTCGTCATAATGTCTTATTGCCACAGAGAATAGTTTACTAGGTACTACAGTCTACACAGATATAGGATATTCCTAAAAGCGCAAGAGCACCACTTCGATGCCACTTTGCGCGCCAGCCTTAAAATGCATTTAATTAGCTAGTCTAATTTATTTAAAACAACAACTTTACAACTCTAGACTCAGAAGATAGGAAATACTCATTCTTAAAGATATGATAAAGAGTACGCGAAACACCCCGAACAAAAAAACACGCGAAATTTTTATGGGAAAAACAATTACCAAAAAAATCAAATGCACATCCTGCGATGACCAGAGCCCCACTTACTACATGCAGCTATTAGATACAAGGCGAAACGGCTAAAAGTTGGAAGACCAACATATACATGGAACGACAACAAGACATGGAATATTTCAATGAAAGCAAAGAAGAATGGGTTCAGTTAGAAGCAGTTAGAGAAAAATTACTACCGACGATGAAACATATACGCGAACATAATATTGTTAAAATAAAAAAACGAATGGAATCGCAACCACCAGATTCATGAACATGATTCTCCAATGATAGAAGAGACCAATCAAACGAAGGTTAAAACACCAAAGCTCATTCCTGTGGATGGCTGGCCGTTAGTGCGCGCTTCCCTGTCAATTGATTCTCGTATCGAAATTTCCCCTCAGGTGTAAACAGATTCACTTTACCCTTCCGTGACAACATAAAACATTTTTTCGCCACTAGAATCAATAAACTTTACGTCGTCGAGTTCTTCCCATGGGTCAGGTTAACTGTTTTAATGTTTTTTCCTGAAACACCATTTTTCGGTACCCAATTAATGTCCGAAGTTTCGCTTTTAAAATTTTATTTATTGGAGTGTGATGATTAGTACTTCCTTGTTGGAAAAAATAAAGTAATGAATAATACATTTTCTACAGTAACTGGTTTTAATAAATTGAAAGCACGAATATCGCACGAGTACAACAATCGTGAAGTTATGCTAGATGAAAAAATATCGTTGTGAGCAAGAGACTTCTCTTGACAAGAAAACAACTAATAATTTATCGACAGTTTGCGAAATATCGACTTTATATTGCAAAATAATTCGTCGAAAAAATTTACATCAGTTTTTCCCTGTGTAAAACGCCAGCCAGTCCATTCATAATTTCCATTCAACCAGCACTCTTTAATTGCACCCATTATTACCTAAGTGCGTCGAGTCCAGTCCACTAATTAACAAAGTTTCAAAAACATGCAGAATACCATTACTAAAATTAGTTTTGTTTACACGCAAACTTTTCGATGGTTTGACAAATGACGTGGGCTTACGTACTAGTACAACGGTCCAAAAACAATCTTATCATAATCTGCTTAGCCTTTTCCTGACTATGTTGGGGTCGGCTTCCAATCTAACCGGATGCAGCCCCTTGGTAAGACTGGTTGTCAGACTTTCGGGCCACGGACTACCTGTAACGACTGTCAAAGATCTACAAATGACGTAAAACATTGTTTGTAATGCCGTGCTTTCTGAGGCACGGAGGAAACTCGCTATGTAATAGGTGGTCACTTATCTATGGACCAACCTAGGTAAGCACGGCTTAACCTAAATATCGACCCGAGCGGCTGGCATTATTTAGCCACGAGCTTCTCCAACAGCAACTTGATCATTAGGAGAACAAAGATTGGTGTACTTTTTAAAAATTGTCAGTTACAGCGGTCTAAAAGCAACCTTATTGCTATAGAATAGATGACTGTAATTTTTACTGTGACGCAACGTCTAGGTGAAATGACCGTGAAAGGACTGTACATGATTCATTAAAAAGTCATAAGGTTTATACATATAGCTCGTATAAAAGACACTTGTAATGCCCACCACAGTCCCCCTTTCAAGGCCTGGGGGTGATGCGACTAGCGTCAAGCGACGCGCACTCGTCGCCTGTTTCCTTTGCTTGAGTATCGCCGCTCCACAAGTCCCGCCATCGGATTACTTTAGAAACTTTATTTCATTTGTTTATGTCGCAAGACGTATGTCGCTTGAACATGTAGGTTGTGGCCAAGAGGTTAGAAGTTCTGCCACGAAACTCAACACAAACTAATTTCCAAGAGCGCGTCAAATCCTGTGATAGTTCAACTGAATTATGGATTGGGTCATACTGGATTTAGTGGTGGTGGTCATACTGGATTTAGTGGTAAATAAAGTCTACCTAAAGTGTTACTGTTATCATGTGGCCCAGCCGAGCCTATTGCCATCAACCGAGTACACATCCAGACTCTGTGGCTGCTGCTGAGAAATTCTTAATGAAAAAACCCCAAACACCCTTTGGTAAACAGTCGCGCTTTCTACCACTAGATCAAAGAGGCAGTCAAAAAGTCACTAGCTATTAGTCTATTCCAGACCACAAAAATGTCAGCATAGAAGTCGTTAACATTCAACCGCTTCCAAAACCCCATTTTTAGAGACCATCATCGGTATTCCCGCTCTTTCATTTAACCACCCATTTAACTAATGTTTAGTTTAAAAACATCAAGTTAATATGTAATTAATTTCTTCGCTCGGGCTATCGAAAGTCTATGGGGGATCTTTAAAAATAGCCTCCCCATATCGATACGCTATGGACGTCTATCATAAAACAAACTAAGTTATGGCCCGACCACAAATAACCTGTTGGAATAGCCCGCGTCCGTTACAGGGTTAAGTGCATATGTGCATTAATATTGCCCTATTAAAGGTGTTTTTTTTACGTGAATGTTGTGATTTTTATAATATTTATGATTACAAAGATGTGGCTCCACCAAAGCCAGGCTCCAAAGGCCAATAAAGGGGAATTGTACTGCCCATGAGACTGTTTTGCATAATTTTACCCAATAAGCGTAATCAATCTATAATGTTGGTGTGTGTGTACGTGTGTTGTAATGTGTGTATGTATGTGTGTTATGTGTAATGTTGTTTATGTATGTGCTGGGACACCTCAGGCCGCACATTTGTGAAGAGTATCTGTAAATATTGGTTTTTAAATCAGTAGTCAAACTGTTGTTTTAAACAAAATGGTTAGTGTGTAGATCTAAATATTTTATCAATTTTCGCATAATAATAATTTTTCCATGAATTAATAATACCATTGTACCTATATAGTTAATTTTCTCGATTTCGTGAAATGGTCGCTTAGGATAAATCCTGGATCAGAAGGAATAAGGAAGGAGAAATAAGGAAAATTGAAAATAGATGGGCAAGTAAATAAATAGCTAATGAATATTCCGGTAACTTAGACGTGTATACGGGGTTCGAATACAACGACACCTGTTGCCTAAATCGATTTATAAAGAGGTACAAGTAATACCGTTACAAATTCAAACGTGTCACATAGGTACCGCCAACTCGAATAACTTAATTATTGTGAATCACTCTACAAACCACCCGGTTTTAGATTATCTTTTTTTCGGCGCGTATAAGCTCGTTTTTGGACGCGCGTGTGGGTACGTATCTTTAGCTACGCGCGAAACGCGTACGAGCGTTGACGCGCGTATAAGCTCCTATCAAGAGTGAGTCCTGACATAAGCCAGTCGCTTTGGCTGACAGCTGACAATTTAAACAAGCGAACACACTGGAAGAAGCGCGAGTACGCGCGTTCGATTTTTTGAAGCCTGTAATAATACAATAATTATTATTATTTATTTTGTCCCACAAATATTAATATTATGTACACAGTATAAGATTCAAAAAGTTTGAAGATGGGAGACAGGAGCTCATACTAAATAAAACCTGTGCTACGGGTCTCCTGTGCAACGGGGTAATGCGGCGCGCGTGTACGAGCGTAAGCTGGTACGAGCTTATACGCGCTACAAAATACGCTGGTCTGTAACCGCTGTAAACAAGTCACGTCGCGGTTTTTTGTGGCATGCTCAAAGCAATTTCGTTCAATCATTTATTCCGCAGACGCTTTGGCAACACGTGTGTGTCGCTTGAACCTGGAACTCGTACCCTAGTGTTAACTAAAGTAGACTTGAAGAATTTCTCAAGAGCAGCCTCGGAGTATGGACTTTTTGATGGCAATAGGCTCGCCCCCTATTGCACACGGGTATTTATTTATTTGCTTATGTACACAAAACATACTTAACAGGACATTACATTAAGATTTAGGAGCACAAAGGTACTGCTTATTTCATAAGAAATTTCTTCCAGCATACTTCAACATAAATGGCGAAATAAGGTACACTTCTGCCTATCCCTTCGAGGGTTGCAAGTTATTCGAGGCAAGCCGTGTTTTTGTCAAGTCTGTACTCTGTGGTCTCTCAATGGATATTTAAAATTTACCTTTAACTGACAAAGATGGTATTAAGGACTGTATTTTATGGTAACAGGAAGCGAGGTAAGTACCTACTTCCTTTAACTATAAAATGAAGTACTGCCTACTTCATACAACGTGGGTGTTAAACTGACCGCAATGTAACCTTTAATGTGGTATCTATAGATTGTAGCGTTCATGTTATTTTATTAGTCTTTCAGCCTACCTACTGTTTCAATATTGGGCCTTTATTTGAACATAACACACCACATCGCCAGTAAATCCCGTCGGGTTAGGTAGAGGTGTACCTAATAGTACACCTACATTTCGCCAGATATGTTTATGTTTAAGTTCCATGTAATAAGGGGTGAGCCTATTCGCAATTCTTGATGGAAAAGCCCAATAACACTTTGCCCGACCTTTGCGCTTGTGATCAATATAGAATAAACTCGATATTCACCTTGTGGGGTTTTTCTAAAACGTGATTGTGGCTGTTTTTACAACTTCAATAACGCAATGAATCACTTACTGCTCATGTGAGATTTTCATTTATACTGGAGAAAACGGCTATAGCAGAAGGGTAACGGTTGTATAAATAACATAGAGCCAATTACAGCTCCTCATGGTAAAAACAGAAAAAAAAGAAAATCTTAGTTAGAACTACTTTGTAAGTGGTCCTGTTTTTTTTTACATTAAGCACGTGTAAAGAAATAAGCGTTAAGATAAGGTGCCGCTCAAGAATCGTTTTTGTGCTTTGAGACAAACAATATTACGAACGAAGTCACGGCCACAGGCTAGTTGCAATTCCAAGTAAATTATTCACGTGTTTCTACACGTAGGTAACTTCGCACCAAACTGTAATTAGACCTAAAATCGATGAAGTACCACGAAAACTCAACTGATCCGATTGGAGCAGTCTCGTGATTCCGCAGATTAATAGCTGAAATTTATCGTACCTACAAAATTAAATACGACACTGAGGATTGGTTCTACCGCAATTAATGAGCGGTTATCTTTCAACGTTTAAAAGCACTCAACAATCTGAGCAAAGAATGATAAAGAATACCCATTTAAATCAAAATAATCTACCGCCAAGGTCTCCAACCCCTAACGTGTATAATGAAACGTCTGAAAAAAAAAAAAAACCGCGTCCTAAACAAAGCGATTGCCGTCGCGTTAAAATGTCACTCTTTTGTTCGAAACCTACAAGGTTCTGGAGTGGAGACCGCGTATCGGCAAGCGTAGGGTTGGGTCCTCATGTGGCTCTCAAAAAGCTGGCTTTGCAGAGACTGGAAGCGGAAGAATTCGAATTGAGAGGACAGGCCCAACTTTGCCCAACTGCTAACTACGATAGGTGGAGTTAATTGATTGTTAAAAAAAATGATCACGACGGGCGTGTGACAACCACTGTGGTTAGGACACGCCCTAAAGAAATGCTTGGAAAACAACATGAAGAAAAAATACCGAAAAAGGTTTAGGTAGACACTAATTAAAATAAAAAAGTTATACCATAAAGTACGGAGATATTACAGAGGTTCATAAACATTTTTACTGTCAGCCATTACTTGAGCTATTTCATATCTGTCAGTCCGTATTTTTTTAGCTAGTGAGCCTCTAATATCTTATTACGATGATGACAATGTTTGCTCCAATTTTATTAAACGATGGCAAACACGGCCATGTTGGACATTAATTGTGCTCAGCGTAATTTTAGTAAGTATATAATAAAAACAAAACTCTATCACGACTGTTCTAACTTAGCTAATTTGGCATTAACTGAACTCCAGACTCATTAGACGAAATGCCAGGGTTTGGACCTAAAGACCAAGTTTAGAAATGTTGGTCCTTCTGGTATTAAGCCTCAAATAGCTCTTAAGTCTTGCCTGACTTGTCCCAGTTTCTCTTCAAGTAGAATAAAGTCTTTACTGTGTTCGTTCCGCCTTTTTTACTGTTGTTAGTTTTATGTGCTATATCACTTTTACTATTCACTTGGAATCTGTGTATTTTTTATTGCTAAGTAGATAGTATAGGGATGTAAGGGGGCACACTTACCGTCTCAGTGCCCCAAGTCAACCTCACCTGCTCGTGGTGCAACCTACTGAACAACACACGAGGCTCTGACGACACATAAATAGCACTATAAGCATTTCCAAAGAAATGTTCGCAGATAATTAGCGCAGAATAGTGACGGGTAGCAACGTCACTAGTGCGAGAAGTTATGATCTGCGATCGCCAACCCGCATACCCAGCGTGGCGATTATAAGCAAGCCCTTCAATAACCGGCCACAATCAACCACGGCCTCCAGTTCCCGGTAGCCTTGCTATTCCTGATTATGGCGGCGGTCACGGTAACGGAAAGATAGGGGGTGCAAAGAATCCCCGGGTTACGAATTGAAGTCAAATCTAACGGAGGTTGGCGACGTACAAAGGACGCACCGTTACGGCTCAACGGACGTCTAGTACAGCTTGAGAAAGAACTCGAAAAAATAATTTGGCACATTCTTGGGTTGAGTGAAGTTCGAAGAGAGTTCATTGTATCCTCCCTACTCAATGATGATGAGATGACCGTTTGGGTACACTTGTTCTTGAGTGGAGACAGCGAATCGGCAAACGTAATGTGGGGTGCCCTTAAGCTCGGTGGAGCGACGATATTCGCAGGGTGGCTGGTAGCAACTGGATATGGTAATACATTTTTGGTAACGTCATCAAATAGGTCAGCAGCGTTATACGTCTATTGATAGGAACTGACTTGAGCGATTGCCAAATTATGGCAAGTGCGAAAATGTCGTTCGAAAAATGACGCTTAATTTTATTACTTTAACTGAACTAAATTGATGAATCCAAATCGCTTAGTTCCTCCTAATCCGTCTGGAGCAGAGATTAACAGTAAAATACTAAAAACGAGGACAGAGTAACGAGTGCTCTTCCCAGTCCACAGTTTAGACTAAAAGGTTTTTAATTTACTGGCTCTTTGTCTTAGAGATGTGAAAGGTTAAGATCTATTTAGCTCATTATCGTTCAAATTCTTTCACTGAAGAGAACGAATCTTTTTTGCACTGCCGAGCAGACAGTAAATTCCAAATATAGGTACCATCACTCCTTGAGAGCCTATTCCCTTTTTGGAGAAAAAGCGCGACCATGACACACAAGCTGCCTGATTGACTAGCTGTTGCTCGCCGGTTCGCTCGCATTTTGGTCGGAAATTATTCCACGGGCACGTTGTACATATAGCCTATAGCACTCGGGGATAATGTAGCTTCCTATTAGTGAAAGAGTTATCAAAATCGGTTCAGTAGATCCAGAGATTACCCCCTACATAGAAACTTACAAACAAATACCTCTTTACTCGTATTAGTTTAAATAGGTATCCTTGGACCACGTATTGATTTAATAAGAATCATCAACCTCCACATTAGACTGTTGCAAGTTTTATAAGGACATAACTTTTTTAGGCTAAAATAGAATTTTACCATCTTCTTCTTCAGCTTATACTTATAACAAAAAAACCGATCCACTCGATTATTTTGTTGCCCCTAGTCCATTTTAAAAGGTTCTTGTTAAAGAATCTATGTTAAGTTAAATACGACATTGCCGATAACCCAACGTCGGGTCTCCTCTATATAACCTATAATATTTTACGACTTAGTCTCTATACTGCCATTATTAACTACATTAGTTTTATGGTGTCTGGGCTCGGATTATTTATATTTATAATTATTGGCTGTTAAAAGTTGGCAAGGTCCTGCGTACCTAGTTATTTTTTCTTTTATAAGTTAGTTGAGCGTAGTTCTGACAAAATGTACGAACCATTAAATATATGATAGTATTGAGTAAGTGAGACGGAGAATGTGTGAGAGAGAAAGAGGAAATAGTAATATGGCAGAGTGTATATGTGATTTGACGATAAAACGTAAAGACTTCATAAAATTGAAATAAAAATAGTTCAAGTTGTCTAAAGTATTTAGATTTCCCACAGTGGGTTGGCTCATATAGCCGAACTATGCCCAGGTATCAGACACAATTAACCATTTTGCGCTAAACAATCCTAAAAGAGTAAAAATTCAAGCTAGATGTTTTCTTGAATCCAAAGTTATGGTCCTTGAGTATTTAAGCTGTAAAATAGGAGCAAGTGAGACACATTCATTACGAGTCAGTGCTACAGAAATTGTTAAAGTTTTCTCATTACTTACCTACTTAGTAGAATATTAAAAGTAGACAAGTCACAACAAAATATCATAACTAAAGAAGTTTTGCTTCTACATAGTTTTTATAGTTATTCCTTGTCATGCAAAATAAGCCATAATTAAATCGTATGTTGAAATAATACCCTTAACGAAGCCGAAAGGCACTGGTTCTCCACGTTTATTTTAATTTTATAATGGCATCTCGCAGTTCAGCCTATGAGGCTGGCTACTGCTTAACCGGTCTAATCCTGTGGATGCCTAGAATTTAAGGCCTCCAGCCAGGAGCAAAATTAACTTATAAGCTAAGCGACCACTCGCTAAGGGCACCTCCTGTGGGGCACGAGCCTTTGCTTAGAGCGTCGCTGGGGAGGACAGCCAGGGGAGAGGCTGGATCTGATTTAGGGGCTGTTTTATTGCTACTGGCTCAGCATCGCGGGCTGGCTCATGCAAGGGTCGGGGGGGTTCTCCCCGTCATTGTGATCATTTATTTGTTCTAGATCATACCTGGGAACCTTCTAGTCACGTAATTATTGGGGGTCAAAGTTCCAATTTTTTTACAACTTTTTAATATTATTTTTTTTATTACTTTACTTAAAATATTTCATAATCCTTGTACTATTCAATTTAATGCATTCATCAGCACAATGTTTTGAGTGCGTTACATTGAGATCTACCGCAAACCGTCAATTTTCACTCCAAAAAAAATGTCGTTTCCTTGCAATAATCTTTATATAGAGTGACTTAGTCTGATGAACAGAATGCTTGGTTGACCGCTTCGTGAAGGATCTGTTTACACCTTGTATATTTCTTATAATTTTAATAAAAATAACATAGTACTTAGCATAACGTAACATTACGTCAGTTTTCCCCAATGGCAAGGTCTACCTATACTCCTATTGGCTTTCCACTTCGCGAGTGCTTATAACCATCGGCTGGTCACAAAACTCGATTCCGAACTGAGAAGTTTCAGATGTAAAAATCCAATAACACTTGAGTTGGCCCGGACTGAAAAGTGCACACACCTCAGAGTCATGCTCAGCATCAGCACTTGCAACCACTAGACCAACTTGGCAGTCACAATAAATATTGTAACGGTGTGTTATAAACGAATTGTAGGTGTGACGCTCGACCATTTATCAACCTTATAACTCACGACATAAAAGTGAAAAATAGTCGACGGTCAGTCTATTCGGTTGTACAAGTAAATGTTTCATTCAGTCAACTGTATCTGTATTCAAACAGAATAAAGCAATCACAATGAATCGCACAAAGAGAATATACTCGAATCAGTATTCAAGAAAAGCTGTGGTAATAAAACAGACTAGTCCCCGACCCCTGTCTTCTGGCTTACAACTATAAAACTGTTGTTTTTATTTATCGTTACTCGTAAACCTTATCCTTATTAAAATTTAAATACTAAAGGATCTTCTTGAAATATTGGACCTATTCTTGGGTTTCTTTTTTCTATTAGGGTCGTCCTTAATTTACTTATCATAATCTTTTTGTTGGTTTAGCAAAAAGAATAGAATCCTTCTTAATCATTTACAACACATTTCTGTTACCGCAGCCTAAATATTTGAATCGAGCATTAAGTACAACAGTTATTTTATTATCTTGTAGACCAAATTAATATTATACTGCATAATTTGTCATAGCAGCATTTGTTAAAAACATTTCTCTGCCTTTTATCAAAATGAGTTTTAAAGTTATGCAATAGCAAAAAGTTAACTTTAAACACAAGAGCCAATCAATACCCACATTATGCATGTATCGATGTGTCTGTATCAATCATGGAGAATACTGATCAATTAGCAGCGACTAGTTTTAATTTAGAGGTGTCGACACACGCAGACTAGTAATTAAACATAGCTAACTACATAATTGTTAAGGTACTTGAACCCTGTGATACAGCATCAATAGCAATCGAGGATAATTACTCAATCGTGCTAATGATAAGGTAGTGTTCGCCTTGTCATGTTGAGCACTCACTATGTAGACCACCTAATGCTCCTGGCATTAGGTGGTCTACATAGGGATGACTAAGGGGTTCACGTAGGATATATATTGATAGAAGCGGCCAGTCCTGGTGAACTCAACAAAGATGTTGAGTTCCTCCTTTTTAGAAATGCTTCGTCTTTTCTTCTTCGTTGTGTCGATAATTCCCATATTCAATTTAAATGAGATTCGAAAATAATACTGCATCCTTGACAGCGTCAGCAGAGGCTTTGGACATGTCCCTCAAGTTGCAGGTTTCAGAAATGGTGTGTTCAAGTATGGAACGAGATGCTATTTTAAAACTGAATGCATTCGTTTGTTTCTCGCCAAGACCGATCTCACGAGGCACCTCATTTAATTTAAGATTTTCTTTATTTCTCCAAAATTGTCAGCGAAACTGTTATGTCCAAAATTGATAAAGGGGCTGTATAAACTAAAGAAATGAAGCATGGCTATCTTTCTCTCTAACTAATTGAACTACAGAGCAAAATAGAAGAAATAAAAATGCCATTACAAAATGTCGATTTAACCGAAAAAGAAGAAAATACTGTGCACTTAATATTTCAGCAACTAAGTAAAGCTCCTGCAAAAGAATATATGATCTTACTCTTTGTTACCAGTTAGTTTAAATAGTTTAAACTCAAAAGGATTCGAGTGAATTGATTTTGTCTTGAAAACAAGCTGATTAAGAACAGTATAAACAATTTAACATGGGCCTTGCATTAATTTGCGGTTTGCTGGCGAAAGATTTATTTGGTAATGAATTTATTCCGTGACAGATTCAGCTTGTAGTGAATTGACTAAAAGATCCGCATAAAAATCCGTTGATAATGTAGTTTAGAAGAACTAAGCGGCAGGACTACATGTTTGGAGATTCCTTTAACTTTGTTGGTTAAATTTGCGGTTCGTAGACGGTAGTAACCGTAGTAACAATGGTGTCCCACAAGGTTTCACGCTCAGCCCGTATTTGTTTCTGTGGTTTTAAAAAGATGTAGCGTTGTACTTAGCAATGGTTGCCAAAACAATTCGTTGATCGATGAGATAAATCCTGTACCCTATTTGCGTCACACAGACTTTGAGGAATATACATAATTAATTGCTTCATTTGTTTGATAAATTCTTTCTGTTACCATCCTGGAAATTTCAACTTCCATAGGTGTTGAATAGTCCCTGGAAGTTCAAGGTCTGTTATTCCCAGCAGAATTCTAAATGTAAGGTACCTACACGTGTAGCCGTGGAAACCTTTCAAGTGTACCTTGTAGTAACGAACCTAATAGATGTGTAAACAATCCTCCTTTGTACGAGTAAGTAGATAAGTACTGTTCGGTGAAATCTCTCAAAATATTACTAATGAAGGTACCTCAATAGTTTCCTGTTGTTTCACTATTCCTATGACAATATTGTTTAGAGTATACCGCATAGGTCTATGGTTCATGTCAGTGGTAGTAAGGAGCTTGTGAGACCAGCTTACATAAGTTTTGTAATTTTGTTTCCACTGACATGAAGTCTGCTGTACTGATTTTATTAAGAGATAGGAAAATAAATAATGTTTTTTTAAGTAATGCCGTGTGTCTTGGCTCTCACCGCAAAAATACTGAAGTAAAAGAAATAATTCACACTTTTGGTATTTAGATTTAGGGAGAGCATAAGTCCCTGAAATTTAGATTTAAATTACCGTTAAAAAAAAAACTGGCGAAACACCACAATCTCGAGAATATATTAGGTACTCGAAATGACGTCATTCACTTAACGACATACTGCGGCACAAAACCTCAGGCATTTATATTTAAAAAAGGAATGGGGAATGGGCTATAAAATTTGAACGCGACGAACGAAAAATTCTGTACGTTTATTGTGTCTGACAACTGAACGTGAGTTTCTGACGAAAATATTTCATGAGACGCCTAAGTACCTTTGCAAGAAATGTTCTTAGTCGTAACTGAGAGTATAAAATTCAATTTTCCTCTGTGAAGTCTCGGCATGAAGATGAAAACGACTTGGTCGTACGTAATTTCTTGATTCTGTTGCTGTATAAAATATGGACCGCCCCAATAGTAATTCTGGCCGGAGGGGGATTTAGAGATGAAGAATATTATCTAAGTATTATTTTCTATGTTCCAAATGTAATGAACGTATACATCTGACCTATCAAACTTCAAAATGATATGATAATCTTGTTTTTAAATTTGACTTTTTATTGGTTGTCTATTATTTTCGGCTTGGTAGCAGTGATAGCCTAGTGGTGTCACCGTCGGACTGTCAAGTCATAGGTCTCAAGTTCGAAAACGAGGGACGCATCTCTGAATTTTCGGATTCAAGCGTTGTATAATTATCATTTGCTTCGGTGAAGGAAAACATCGTGAGGAAACCAGCATGCCGGAGAGATATTTGTCGGCAGCATGTAAAACTAAGTCAGAGGCCCATGGGCGACATAATACTCTGGCACCAGGTTAGTTAGTACCTAACCTGGTACTAACCACACGATAAAGAAGAAAGAAAGAGAAAGAGAAAGAAAACCAATCGGTTCTCTTTTGTTTGTTTTTCTTCTGGTAGTCGACGGGTCTCGAAAGGTTAGTTCTTCATTAATTTCAAACCAGTTAGCGTTATTTGTTACCAAAATTAAGCAAACCTTTCACAAGATATCGACACCTTGAACTTTAAACCAATCGATATCACAAAGTTTCAAATCCGCGGCTGTTTGTATTTGAAAGTTAAGCGTTTAATTTTCTTTGAATCCAATTTCGGATATTGAATAAATTTTACTGGCTTTACTGTATAAAGTTAAATTGAACTTTATTTCTAAAGTATTACACAACTCTGTTGAGTGTAAAGTACATCCTGTATACTTTAACATTCTTACACAGCTGTTGTTAAGGTACTACCGAATTCTCTGACGGTTGATCACTTTTCAAGCTTATTACTTAGGGCATAAGGGTGAAGACTGGCAGACCATCAGTGAACACGGTAGTAGGTAGGTACATGTTGTTGTTTCAAGAAATCTTCTGAAGCCTCTAAGCAGCAAGTATGACGTTCAATCTCATGTAATGAATTAGGATTGATTAGTTAAAACACCTATAATCAGAATTTTAACTGATTAATTAATTACCGGATTGAAATAAACTGATACCACTAACATGCAAAAAAAATGTAACGTAATTACGATGGTATAGGAAAACAATTTCTCTCAAAGTTGGTTAGTACACAGGTCGGTAGGTACCTACAGAAAAACTTTTCGTGACCTCAATGTTGAGTTCAAAACCACCAACAAACTCACGCATCATAAGTTTAAGGTCGCCGTCCGTTTCCCGTACCACATTATTTTAATAAGAACAGTTCAAAAAATAAAAGCAGACCTAACAAATGGCCCAAAATTAACACTACCAACCAGAATAAATGGTCGTAATTAAAAATAAACAAGTCCTTTATTATCCCTCTATTTATTATGTAAAGACACCGCAATAGGTCTTGAGGAAATGGCTCGGTTTATTATCCTGAGCCAAGTTAGGTAGTTAGGACTTCAACTAGACCGCCTAGGTCGTCAAGTGGAGTAGCGGTCTGGTAAAAGCTAATGCTTGCTGGAGCGGTATTGTATAACGAGCTGTATTTGTTCTTAAAAGCGGCCAACCCGTCATAATTTTCATACAAACGCTCGTACGTGATTATGCCGTTGTTATACATCTATGTTTGTGTTTTTTTTTAACTAATAGGTATTTTGTGCACTATATCTAGGTTCCTAAGGAAGCAAAAAATAAAGAAGTAGAAACAAATTCAGTATAAGCCTCCAAAAATTGCTGTTTTGCCCAAATTTTACCTGAATTTGGCCGTTTATAATGTACTCATAAACTCTAAAAGTAAAGAAATCATCACGATAGAATCCTTGCACATGTAATGGAGATTCTTAATGACAATTTTTTATTTCACACACTTGTAAGACTTATTCAAAAACACGTATTTCCTGGAACAAGTTTAAGAAATTTTCGAACACTATTTTTCGTTCAATGTCATTGCGTTAGGCGGTATGAGGTGCGCGGGAGACGAGATTTGCGGGGTCGGGGCGGGGTAAGACAGGGGAGGTGAAAGAAAATCGCCGCTGTGGCTCTGGATGAAACAACAAGCTTTTCGATCATGCTCGCATTGACGGTAGACGCGCCGGGAAGAGCCCTCTTAAGAAGACGTGACACCGTGACGTCATCATTGTTGTGTGTTTGCAGTAAAAATGTGTCAGTAAATATACTATGATTAAAGTGATATTTTAAAGTACAACTTTCATGTGTTACGAGTATCCAATGAAATTACTAATTCATACTTATATATTAATCCTAAATGGGAATTACCTATTAACACTGCTTAAAGTTTATGGCGTTTAAACGTCACAAACGGTTGGTGAAGCAGAAAAATTTTCAAGTAGTGTTTTTTGTAGGGTGGAGCGCGCTTGCCTAGAAAAACTGAAGCAATGAATCATTGCTTCACTAGGCGAGTTGCGGCCAAACCCAAGCCTATTTAGCATAAAAAAGATAAACACAATAGAATTTTAAGCAGTGTTTACAAATAAACCTCAGTAATAATAATGTGTTGCTGTCCAACCTACATTCAACATTTCCCGTTTTCAAAAACAAATTCAAACCGAACCGAAGTTTGATAAAGATGAAATTTCAAAAAAAAAAAACTCAGATATGAGTTATAAAGCATGAAAATAAACGAAGAATATCTGCATTATTCAAACACATCTTATTTAGTACGTATTTTCTATTTTTTTTTCATAAACTCATAAATCATATTTTTCCTAGATCGTTTTCGTTACGATTGTTTGCAAACAAAACCGCAAGTATATTGCTAGTTTCTGAAATACTATAATTTTCGAGTGAATTTTAATCAAAAAACATGTACGGTTTTAACATTAAAGGTAAAATCGTACTCAGAAAGTTTGAAATACGTGCCTCGATATTGGACTACATTTGAGTATAAAGTTTCTGGATTGGTTTTACCAGGAAAAGTGACATTTGAAAAAAAAAAAAAAAAAAAAATTATCCTAGTTCAGTGATTGGAATTTTTTCAACAAATACTATGTTCAAGAAATCAGTGATGACCCAGTGGTATCGGTCTCAACTTATGAGCTATTGTAGGTCATAGGTTTGAACCCACACTCCAGTCGCCTTGTTCCCGAAGGGAAACCGGCAGGAATGGGCTTCTTAAGCACCTTCGGGCCTGACCCACACAAGACCTTTACTATTACTGGTATGGTACATTTTGATATAAGTTGGGAAACTTTGTTATTGCATTCGAGCGCGGAACTAACACCCGAGCTGCAGGCGAGGGTGTTATGGAGCCGAGAACTGCAGTAACAAATCCCCACGCGTATCAAACGACGTTTTTCAATACACTTTCGAAGAAATAAAATATTAGAACGGAAAGTATTTTTGTCAGGAATAATTAGGAAACTATGATTTAATTTGCTTTTTTTTTCGCGCTTTGCTTTCGCCAGGTTGAAGAAGAAGCAAAGTTCTGATGCCGCTATACAGCCTAATATGAAAATAAATAAAATATTTTTGAATTTAGAGCACAAATAAATATTAATTTGTTCATAAAAGTAAATATTTGTTATAAATAAGCATGTTTATCTGTGATATTCTATTTATAAACAATTTAAATACTTAAAAATATTTACGCCGTAAAGACGCATATCTCCTAGGCGAGATTAAAAAAAAACCATCACCACCGATTATAGCTATAGTCATTGAACTTATCTGTGGAAATTTTTATTTCCGCACGTGTGTGGAAAAATATTAAAAATCCACGCGTGTGAAATACATTGCATGTTGAACCTAATCGTAGTGCGATATGAACCAGTTTTCGAGAAAGTATATTGAAAAATTATTTTATCACTTTCATCATGCTCTCAAAACGGTATAGGAAAACATCGTGTGAAAAGCATTTCCTAAAAACCGAAAATGATGGCCCATTACTTCTTACAGAGAGATGGCCCGTTTCCAAGCAGTAAGAACATTTTTAATCTGATCATGCTACTATTGTGGACATGTAAACTGTTTTCAAAGATTCGGTTACCAATTTTCAAAACACGCTGTTCCAATTTCCTTGCTTACATTTGATTGTTATGTGGATTCAATTTCATAATTGTTTTGTGAAACAGCTGAGGAAACTTTGGCTAAAAATATATTATTTCTTATTTATGAATGAGTTTTAAGCAGGCATTTTTTAATCAAATCTCTTCTGAAAACCTCAATATCACTGCCCGATCCGTACAAAAATACGCGCTTTGGACGTGGAGTTGCGGACACCAGCCCTCTATACAATACAATTCAACACTGCCCGATCTGCGCGAATCGAATATTATGTAAATTTTTGCAATTGTTCTTTTGTTACTAATTAAATCCCATACTTATGCACGATTTACAAACTTATTTTTTAGAAGCTTTAAATTGTAATCTTGAGCTAGATGCTCACCATATTTGTAAGCCTGCTACTGGCATAACCCGATTTTATCAATTATAAGATCTGTATTTCTGTACCTGTGTTAAACAAATAAAAAGTGATTTGATTTTGATTTGATCGAACCCAAGACTTCCAGCAGAATGCATCGTAGTACGCTACGTCGTTAGCCTAGTGGTTGCAAGCTTTACTCTGAGTTTAATGGGTTTTTCAATCCAGAAAATCTGAGTAGCAGTCATTGGTTGATAGCAATAGGTTCGCTCCCTATTACATAGGTCTTAAAGTACATAATGTGGGTTTACTATTAGGTACACCTTTGCCTAACCCTTCGGGAATTACAGGCGTCTTGTAGATGTTATATGTTCTGGATTCGTTGTTTTTAATTAATACAGAGAAAGTCTACCTGACGTTTAGCAAAATAAACATATTATGCTATGAGAGATGCGATCCACCGTATTTTTTCAAAAAAAGAAGTTGCAAGAACTATTGAGGGAAAGAATTTATATGAAGTTAAGTACCATAGGGCATGTTTTGATAAGGAGAGGTAGTCCTTTGTGACCATTTCACGGAAGGGTTTTTATACAGATATTAAAGTTTCTTGGGTATCGGAGCAAACTTATTGTTTCCCATTTAGTTATAAAACATGTAAGGTTCTGCTCAGGTTCTAGTAAGAAATCATATTTACCTTCCTACGAGTATGAAGTTTTTGAAGTATTTTCAGGAGAGAATGCGAAACCCTCGGGTATAGTTTTAAGAAACGACGACGAAATTCGAGAAAAGAGTAGGTAAGTATTTAAAAAAAACTGAGAAGATTTTTTTTTTTTAAACCTTTGGTTGGCACAGGTAGAAAACCTCGCGAAAATATTTTTTTTACACCGTCTTCAAGAGGCCTATGTTCAATGTTTAGTATAATTAAAAAAGTGCCATTTCAAAAACTCTAAAATACCTTGACATCATTTTCAGTTTGATTTATTGCCACTAATCAACACAATATAGTACAAATATTCTAGTTCTAAACCCAATTTTTTTATTACTTTGTCACCTACTTAATTTAAAAAAAAAAAACCATTAGTAGCATTAGTAACTACATTGTACCATGTAACCTAACTTAATCTACATGGCATGTGTTTCCCAATATATGTAGGACCTAGGCTTAAAAGTTCGGTTGATAGACACCTAGTTCCAATAGATGAACAAACAAAGGGGACAACTTTAATGAATTTCTAAAGCCCCTCCAGTCTAGTCCTAGAAACTTTCTGATACCTGTAGCTTGAACATTACCTTCGTCATAAACTAATTTAATTAAATTATTATACCTAACATTATATAACTGCCGACAACGTATCGTAAACTACTTAAAACTTTCAAAGCTCGTAATTCCAATACATCACTTTTATTACTTTTCGCTCTTGAAATAAACTCCCTCTATACGTTCTCAAACCACAATGTATACAAGTATAACAACTAAACTTTACTTTATTCAAACAAATTTTATCTTCATAGGGTTTAAATAACCTATTATGGAGTTCGAAGAATCAAAATAAAATTCTTCTTAAAACAACCCTAATTTTAATGTACCCATTACTTTCTGAATGGACTAACATCTGGATACTTCGGGAACCACAATAAAAACGAGACTTACCGATCTCACACGAAGTTAACCGATAGGCAGTAAAAGGAACAAAAATAAAGCCCGCCGCAGACGGTATGGAATCGAATAAAACGAATGCACGTGTGCCGTACCCCGGTCTTAAAATGGACAGCGGCGAACATAGATAGGTACATTCGCATATTGGTCTATTTGTACCTTCGGTCATGACGTCTGAGGTGATCCTAGAATGTCATGCATTTGAATTCGGATCTATTATTTTTCTACATGACGCCATTTCTTTCTGTGACGTCAATACTCTATTTGATTGGCACATTGATAAAAGTTGACAGCAACTTTTAACAAGCGTGTGGGCATCAAAATATTTCTACTATATGTATTAAAAATTAGTTTGTGTATTGGTTTTTTAGGGTAACACGAAACTTCACGTTAAGGTATCGCTTAGGAATTCAGAAACGCTAGATTAAAAACTATTGGATTTATATTGTAACTGACTAAGAATAAAAGATGTAGGTAGGTATATATTTTATTTTTAAGGCATCTCGTTGGTCAACCTATGAGGCTGGCTTCTGCTTAACCAGACTATCCTGTGGGTGCCTTCGAGTGTAACGTCTCCAGCCAAAAAGATGTGTATGTAGGACTTTTATAGTTATATGGAAGATATTTCAACGCGTCTTATCTAAATGTCAACTCACCAACTGCCGAATTCGAAGTTGCTTGAAAACCTTCGAGGTAACGATTACCTAACATGAAAGTCTAAGGGTCAAATTTCGGATCCAGGTCAATCCGTGTACCTATAAAAGTGTCTCCATGTCCTAGTCACGACAAAGTAATTAAAACTGACGATGTTCAGGAGATAACCCACTTTGATTAGAGTTATTTTTAGGCCATCAAATTAAGCCAAGGTTTAGTACAAACAAACAGTATTAAATTAATGGGCTTAGATGCAATTAATGTTTTATTTCATTACTAACGTAAAATAGGGACAAGTCGTGGGTGTCTTCCGCCTACGGATAATTTAATTATGTCAAATTTTAATTAACTCTGTGCTTAAATTGTCTATGTTGGGCCTTGAAATCCGTTGTGTTGCGTGGTGCGGTGTTGGTAGTTATTGTTTTAAGTTCCAGACCACTTAATCTGACTTGACAGATCTGGTGAAAATGTGGGTGAACAACACGTTCATACCCCGTCAGGAATTACAGGCGTGTACTTAAGTATGTTTAACCAAATTCAACTAAAACAATATTAGGTAGCAAATCCACCGAAGACGTGCGAGGTGGCGTAGTGGAGCTATAGAATGCTTTGACCCTTTTCATCAAACCAGTACGTGGAAGCGGAGTGGTGCATGGGTGCGAAGCGAACTTTAGGTCAGATCGAATTGCTTGTTTTGTATGCCTTCAAGACCTCTCACATATATCTCAACATGAACGATGTAACCAATATCTTGTAAAATATTTTGATATACAAGAGTGTCTATGCAGTTTTTTGCCCATTCGTCTCCATAGAGATCTACGCTTTGGAATTGCCAACTAAAGTACATTTACAAGTTATTATGCCATGTGACTGTGCCTTCGTCCTTTTATTTTGGCATTCAAAAGCGCCTGTCATGGTCTTAAAGACAAAAAAAACGCTAATCCTTTTTCCACTAGGAGATAGGAAGGAGGACTATGAGGAGGATAGAAAAAGGAAGTAATATTATTGGTGATTATCGCACAGTTCCTTCGCTTTGCATCCTCGCAATCCTGGTGCACACCGCACCCTCAAAAGCCAGCCCAAACGAACATGACTCAAAGATATCGTAATAAACTCTTGCGAGATACGAAAAATGTTCGGATAAACGGATTTTCCGCAAGTTCCTACACTCAATGTGGCACATTGCTTCATGAAGTTAAGCTGTCAGCGAGGAAACGAAGCTAGCGATCTTTGAATTGAAAAGGAAGCGAGAATTCACAGCTTAGTTGGCATTAGAAAGATTTAGATACAGAAAATCCACTCTATGCATATGGCGTTGTAATTGTTTCAGACTGTTACGTTTCGTACTACGAGTATTATAGGGTTGTTTTCTTATTTTTTGTTCAGATTATTTTTCACTTTAGCGAGGAATACAGTTTTTCTTTCCCCACAGAAAAGGGAGGATCCTCTGACCAGACAGCTGATGTCTCTGATGGGCCCGAAAGTTGACAGATTTTTCTATAGCTCCTTCGTGAAAGGGTGAAAACTATGGAATCTCAATGCTACCGCAACTATTTGGATCTTACAGAAAATTCAATTAAAAATAACCCAAAATACTTTTGGACTTTTGTAAAAAAACGTCATAACTCAAACGCAGTCCCAAGCACTTTGAACTATAACAGCGATACCTTGCGGACGGGGGAATCTATATGTCAGGCTTTTTCGGAATACTTCCATTCTACTTTCCTCAATCCCAGTGTTAGTCATCCAATCTCTTCTCCTTCTCTTTTTAACGATTCTTCGAACCTCGCATCTGATATCTGTAGTATCATCGTTGAAACTGATGAAATTACTAACTTGCTTCTTAAGTTGGATACATGCAAATCGGCAGGTCCTGATAATATCCCATCCAAACTTCTTGTTCGGTGTGCACCTTCGATAGCGCAACCTATTTCAATTTTATTCAGAAAATCTTTGAGTACCTGTGTTGTACCGCAAATATGGAAATCTGCGTTTATAACGCCTATTCATAAAAAAGGTGTTAAAACAGACATAGCAAATTACAGGCCGATATCTAAATTGTGTATCATAGCAAAAGTCTTTGAGAGGATAATATATGATCAGGTTTATTCTGCTCTGAAAAATTCATTTAGCTCGTTCCAACACGGTTTCCTAAAAGGGAGGTCTACTGTCACGAACCTGATTCTCCTTAACGAATTTATAACTGATGCCATGTCCAACGGTAAGCAGATTGATGTCGTTTATACGGACTATAGTAAAGCCTTTGATCGAATCGATCATAGCATTCTGATATCTAAGTTAATTAGCATGGGAATTCGTGGCGATCTACTCAGATGGCTTTCTTCCTACCTTGTCAACCGGTCCCAAGCAGTGGTACTTAATAATTATATATCTAGCTGGGTCCCTGTTCCTAGTGGAGACCCACAAGGTTCATTACTTGGTCCTTTGCTTTTTATAATCTACATTAATGACATCGACTCTTGCTTGACTTCATCCAAACTATTGTGTTTTGCCGATGACATGAAAATTTATGCCACTATATCATCCCAGATGGACGTAACGGCACTCCAGAATGACCTACGTCGCCTGGAGGACTATTGCCAAAGGAACAAGCTGGATCTTAATCCCGCTAAATGCTCGGTTGTTACATATTCTCGGAAGCGCTCAATCATCGCTACATCATATACCTTAGGCGATCAAATTCTACCTAGATCAAACTCTATCCGTGATCTGGGGGTTCATTATGATTCCAAGCTTAGTTTTGAAATACACGTAGATGCAATAGTCGCTAAGGCATCAAAATCACTGGGTTTCATAATGCGGTTATCCAAGTGCTTCACTCAAGCCAAAACTTTAAAAATACTATACTGTACTTTTGTTAGAAGCCACTTGGAATATGCGTATGAAATATGGAACCCATGCTACCACAAATACATTGACCGCATTGAGAGCATCCAAAGAAGGTTCATAAGGTATCTATGTTACCATCAAAAAGTACCGTATCATTCGGCAAACTACCATAACCTTTGTAGACAATATCATATATTACCTTTATTCAACCGCCGCGAGATTTCTGACTGTGTATGTTTGTTGAAAATTTTTAACAACACCATAAACTGTAGCGACATTTTGTCAAAATTTTATTTCAACATTCCCTTGAAGTCTAAACGATATAATCCACCGTTGTGTGTGCCATTTGCTTCAACTAATTATAGGCAGAATTCGTACATTGTGCGTGCAAGCAGAAATTTAAACAAGCTTTGTAAACAGTATGATTTTGATCCATTCCAAACTAGTGTGTCGTCAGTCAGGAAGTGCTTAAGTCGAAGCTTTTTCATGTAGTTCGATTTGTTATGCAGTGTGAGCAACATAGTAATTATGCTGTAGTATATACTTAGTAACTTGGTGTGAATGTCCGTAGAAAATTATATTTTTGTCTGTATTTTATAAGTGGAGACCTGTAATTGGCTTTCAGACTAATGTACTGTCCTTGATCTGTTTGTTTTAGCTGTAAGTCTCCCATGTTATTTGAATAAATAAATAAATATATAATCTTAAGTCGCGGATAGCTGCATGATGATTTATAATTTTGATGTTAGTCCTTTATTTGTGTCATAGATGGCGCTGTAGTACTTTTTGTACTATGTTGCTGTAGTACTTTTTGTATTATGTAAGGCACCTGGAGTATAAAAAAAAAATAGTAAAGTCAATTCAAGACAGGTAAAATCATTTGCCAAGCCTTTTCCCATTTGTGCCAACCTTGGGGTCGGATTTCAAGCTAACTGAGCTGAATACGAATATTTAACATGGAGCAGTTTTCTATGTCCATTATTTCACAAAAATCATAAAAGATCAAGTTAATGAGAATGTCTTAAAAAACATTTAGAATTAGGAGTATATTTCGCAATGCTGACTTGCACTCCGTAGCTTCATAAATATTGACTGATGTGAATTGTTTAGCATAATTATGTTTCACTTACGTAGATACTAAGTATTATGTACATACCTCTACTTAGAGCTACAACAGATAGCAACTTATGTAGAAACATGATTTCTTTTCAATTTCAATCACATTTTTTCAGAAGGTACTTAGCCTTCTGATCTTATTTCTTTTATGACAGTACGATAAGCTATCCAATATGTGTCAAACATTTATCTTTCATTGAAAAATACTGTTCTTGCCTACATTTTGTACAATAACGTCGTGTTCTTTATTTTATTTTCACGTTTAAGAGGATTCAGTTACTTGAGAATCTGTTCAAGGATATCAGTGTCTTAAGACCTAGCTAAAAGATCAGCTAAGTCATTATGAATTAGACTTATTTAATACTACAGCAGTGATCGCCCAGTGGTAAGGCGAATCTCACACGACTCCGCGCCCCCGCGCCCCGCCTTATTTGTCTTAGCTCCGAAGTTCAAACATGGGCATGCAACTTTATCTTGTGCAATTTATTTCATCACCACTGCTCGCAAGGACAACCAGCAACATCATCATCATCATGCATCATGAGGAAGACGGCATGACCTTGAACCAAAAATCCGAAGACTGGTGCCGTCCAACAATCCACGAATGCTTTGGCCCACACTTCCTCTCACAATGATTAGACCTGTGGCCCAAATATGGGAACTTTATTATCCGATTATACACTATTACTTATAAACATCAAGATGATAATTATTACGAGACCTATCGACACAATAATTTTAGCGAATATTAAGCACGCGTTCTTTTAAAATTCTATTCAGGCACTTGTCTCTATATTTTTCTTTATCTCAATAGGCCTAAAACAAAACAGATCAATACTTTGATTTCGTAACCTTCATAAACATTTAAATAAATTCCTCAGTTAAGATCACATTCACGACATTACAGAAATACAGCGGAAATCGACACCATTGGCAGATGTTTTAGCCAAAAAAGCGGGATGTTGTTCTTTGAAGAATGTTTCTTTTTGACATTTCTTGGATATTTTCAATAAAAAAATTATTTCTACGGTAATGAGGAGAATGGGGATCGGAAATTGGATAAGGACTTTTCTAAGAATTCAATAAGTAAACGTAGAAATAGGCTTGTGAATAAAGTAGATTACATTACCTTGACAACTTTGAATAGGCAATGGTCGCTAATTCTTATGGTCTATTTAACATAATTAACTTAATCCAATAACAGAAACAATGAGTTTAAAAGAGCAACTATTGAACAAACTAAACACTTGAAAACGCTCCTTAAATTTTATTAATTCTATAAAAATAGCTACATGTATAATATTACCCCGCTGGTCACCCTCCGCACAGGAGAGGCGGCACCGTTTCCTCTCAAAAGATCTGTCCGGAGCCCCCTCGGCACATCCCTGGGACGACTTACAGAGGTCTCCCCTCAACCTCGCTGTACAAGTGTGATTTCATCATACCTAGAAAAATGTGTACGCCTTTGTTTATGAACTAGTGTAGACTTGAACGGTTGGTTGGTTGTTTGTAATGAGCCTTTCCGCGCTTCATAGTAATTGTAGTAAGTACTTTTTAACAAACTGCACTTACATCCGGGTGTTAATGATCAAACTTTGCCAAGTACTCTCAGGTTGGTAGCCGAGGCACTATAATGTACTGTCCACTTCCACGCCAGTGTAGCTTTGTTTCTAACAAACAAAGTACTTTTACAATTATTTTGGCAGGAGAAACTGTTGCAGTCCATTACTTTCAAATTTACGGTACTTATCCTAATTCAGCCTATAACGGCTCCTGCGTTGCGGCGCGTCTAGGTGCGCGTCTGCCGTCCACCCTTAATGAGCCCTTGGTCATGGGGATTCTTGGGATTATGAAAAAGACAGTTTGTTTTGCGAAATGCAATAATATATTTTACAGGGAACCATTATTTCAAACATCACAATCAGCAAGCATCACAGGACGCAATCAGGTGTCCTGTTCGCTTTGGAATAGTCCTTACAGTTTTGAAAGAAAGGGGAGTTCGTAACTAATTAATAACAGCTGCTCGGGACGATCTTCAGATTAACCCACGCTTTAGGTTAACCCATAGCACACCGAGTTTCCTCCGTGCCTCGGAAAGCACGTTAAACCGTTGGTCCCGGCTGTCATCTGTAGATCTTTGACAGTTGTTACAGGTAGTCTTGCCCATTCTTCTCCATAGAGATCTACGCTTTGGAATGGGCAACTACAGTACTTTCACAAGTTATTATGCCTTGTGTCTGTGACTGTAGCTTCGCCTTTGTTTTTCTGACTTTCAAAAGTGCCTGCTAAGGTCTAATTAAAATAAAATAAATGCTTTGAGTTTGAGTTTGAGTCAGTGGCCAAAAGTCTTGCCAAGGAGTATCGTATTACCCAGTACTAGGTGGGTTCTGGAGGTCAGATTGGTAGTCCCCCATACATAGACTGGATGCAGACCCCAAACATACTTGGGAAAAGACTAGGCGGATGATGAGTTCTGAAGGAAGAAATATAAACTTTTTGAACAAAGCTCCTATGGTAATGTACATTAATGCTCATGAATTTCCCTATTAGGTCCTAAGTATACCAAATCAATGAACAAATAAATAAATAAATATCGCTGGACATTACACACAGCGCATTCTAGGTGCCACACTAAGCAACGAGGCTTGTGTCGTGGACACCAGATAGTTGATACTACTACATATATACTTTTTTGTTTGTAAATACATACTTATTATACATATAAACATCCATGACTCGGAAGCAAATGTCCATGCTCATCACACAAACATTTGCTCCAACCGGGATTCGAACCCGGAACCCTAAGAACGTAAGGCAGCCTCACAACCGCTGCGCCATTCGGGTCGTCGTCGACAAAGGTAGGCTAATACTGCCTTATTACTCTTTATCAAACATAAAATGTTCGTAGAAATAACAATGGTACAGCAGGTGTGATACCAATAACAAGTGGTAATTACGGCCGGGCGTGGGAGCGCTTGAATGATAGGCTTGAACACAGAAAAGTACAGAAGGTCATTCCCGCACAACTAGCGAAAACGCACTAATACTTAGTCACGTTTCATTTACAGCGAGTGCAGGCGCAGTCACAACTGTAAACTGCCATTCATCAACATACAATATCTACCTACCTACCCTTTTGTATAACCAGCTACACAATCTAGTCTCTCTTTCTATATTGTATGTTAGGTAAGACACTTACATCTGGTGTCAGGGTTTTTGCCATCGATGGGCCTCTGACTTGGCTGTACATGCCGTCAAGCTCTCAGGCATGCTGGTTTTCTTACGATGTTTTCTCACACCGAAGTAAGTGCTAGTGAAAATCTTAGGTGTGTGTCTTGGGTTCGAACTTGAGACCTATGACTTGGCAGTCCGACGGTCACACCACTAGGCTATCAATGCTAAAAGAAGATGGCGAGACTGGTTGTAAATATTTCGGGCTTCTGACAACCTGTAACGACTGTCAAAGAACCACAAATAACAGCAGTGACCAATGTCTAAACGTGCTTTCAGAGGCACGGATGGATCTCGGTATGTAATTCATGCTCACCCACCCAACGAGTGACCTTGCAAGTACGCCTCGCGACTGTCGTTTGTTTAAGATTGTCGTACGTACGCTTATCTCTGTGCGTCCGCCGGTTTTCAGTCGTTATTTGGAACTGACTTTCTGTATCTATCTATTCTGTGGCTTGAACTTCTGTTCCAGTGATTAGTAAACATATGTTAATTATGAACACTGAATCATTATGTTACAATTCACTGTTAATAATTGTATTTTGTAATGCTAATTTGAATCTGAATTAATAGTTTGGGTTCGAATTATTATTGGATTTAGTTTATTTCTGGTAGTTTGAACTTACTTCTGGCTCATTTAAGTCGCATTTTCGCAATTATTCAAATGAATTGTTAGTTATAAGCATGACTACTTGATCATGGGGTCCCAGATTCGATCCCCTTCGGGCATAATAACAGGGTATTTCATCAGGAATTTCTAAAAGATCCCGAAATCCGGATTTGGTTTTGATTGCCAAAATGGTTGCCCTATGTTACCTGAATGGGGTTAAAATATAATTGATGAAATATCTTATATAAAGCCTTTCTTTCTATGCAAGATATTAATATTATACTACGGAAGTTTCCTGTTTCCATTACTCCTGAAAAAAAAAAACAATGCAAATTTAATTTATTCATAGAAGTTGAACATGCGCTGAAATGGCCTTTTGTTTTTCTGGATATTCTGAACCGATTTTGAAAATTCTTTCACCAATAGGAAGCTACATTATCCTCGAGTGCCATAGGCTATATTTACAACGTGCCCATGGGAAAATTTCCGACCAAAACGAATAGAATACCGTATATTATTATAGCTTACAGGCATTGACGAGTGCTTAGGGCGTGGGAGGACTAGTATTGAATGAAACGTGTGGGTATCTCCTATGTTGAGAAATAAAATGTGTTTGGCAAAACAGGTTCCTCATTCTGGAATAATATTTTCTTGACTGCGCCGTCGAGCTAGTGGTTGCAAGCCAGTGCTGTGCATGAGGTCCTGGGTTCGATTCCTATGTCGGGCATAGTGTTATTGGGTTTTTCTATTAGGAATTTAGTAGCAGCCACGTAGTGGATTTGTGCTCGGTTGATGCACTCCTGTAATTCCCGAATGATTAGACAGATTTGTACCTTTAGTACAAACCCACATTTCGATAATTAAGTTCGTAATTATGGGGCGAGCCTTTATACTTTGCCTATTTTAGTGATAAAGTGGTTTTTTATACAGGGTGTAAAGGACAGCCCTCCGTAGACTGATGGGGTGAATTCAGTATATCATATACTAAGGTGACCGGTACAAGAAGTTATTTCAGAAATATTATGGGAACCCAGTAAATTTGATTTGATTTATTTCCTCATACGCATTGTATCGTTACCGTGGCAAAACGCACATAGCGAATGGCAACCGCGACGACGAGTACGATGAACTCTGTAGCTAAGCAGGAAGTGAATAACTGATTTCAGACGTCGTTCGTTAGTGTATTTCAACATCCATTGTTGGTTTTTTTTTAATTGTTGCCGTATTATTTACAAACATGGAGTGCTACGTACAGAAACTGTAATTTTACATTGAAATATAGGAATACTAACTGAAAAAGCGATAAAAATAAATCAAATTTTGCTGAAAAAATCCGATGGGATATAATTCAAAATAAGGAGCTGTATGCACCCTGTCAGTTTGTGGAGGGCTGTCCCATACACCCTGTATTTATTACAATGATAAGTTAAACCAATAAATAATTTACATAGACATTATAAATTTTAATTATCTTTGAATTTTATATCCCAATTGAAATCTACCCACAGAAGGCCTGGGCTTCTCTGGGAGCCTTTTACGATAGCAGGTCTTAATTTTATGACCCTCAGATAAAAGATGTTCTATAATACTGTTTGATTCATGGCCCAGAACTAATTTTGTTTTTCGCCTCGAAAGGAACCAACTGTATTGAATTAAAATGAAATTGCTTTTGATAGGATTTTGAGATGTGTTTTATGATAGGATGCGCCTATTCACCTTTGAGGTTCATAAGTAATTAAAAGGACCCCACAATATTGTATATCTGTGTAGAAATCAATTTATCCTCGACTGCTTCGATTGTCTAGTGGTCACAAGCGCGACTGCTGAGCATGAGGTTCTGGTTCGATTCCTGGGTCGGTCGTTTTTCCGTCAGGATTTTCTCAGTAGGAGCCACGGAGTCTGGATATGTGCCCAGTTGATGGCAATAGGCTCGCCCTCTATTCTACACCTCTACCTAACCCATCGGCCATCGGGGAATACAAAGCGTGTAACTATGAGATACTTTATCTACCGTCCATACATTTTCAAAACCAAACAATGGTGTTTTCTATGTTTCAATTTAATATATTTACATCAGTCTAATGCAAAAACGTTTGGTCCATAAAAACAGACTCAAGAAAATTTGATATTTGGTACAAAAAAGATGTAGAGACCCAACTTTTACTACTACTGCGAAAGTAGTAAAAACTACGATTTCCATTATGGGTGATGCTAGAAAAATATGACAAACCTATTAGCTGATTGATTTCTTTGTCATAAAGGTTATGAAAAACAAAGGGAAGGATATAAAAAGGTATTTTTCATCTCATCCTTTTTTTCATCCATCATGTGCCTTGAAACGTACACAACCAAGCAAAGCTTTGTATATTTTTTAACTAACGTTCATTCCTGGATATTATTAGGAAATAAATACTTAATTTGAATTATCTTTGCATAAAAACTTTGTTTGTTTCAGTATATCGTATAAAATTGTTTGATTTTATATAGGGTACTTAAATATTATATCTATATGTACAATAGGGTGTCCCTTATTTTTCAAAGTTTTAATTTTCTAACACATAGGTCTTAGTTTTGTTAATTTGCCTCTATAACACTCGGAAATAATTGTTTACCATATTTGGAGTACGATAACCCCTGCCGACTTGCATCGAATGATGTTCATACATGTTGCGCGGCAGTGCTTATTCACGGCATTTGTCTTTTGTTCTCAATTATTCTCGCGATTAATACGTATTGTTTTACATTTAAAAGATGGCAGTGGATTTAAGAAGCAATATAGTAAATTATCAATTATCAGGCGCAAAGTTACCGTCTAATCATCAAGTTCTTGCAGTACTTTTTTTAACAATCGTTAAGTTATATTTACTGTTAGTGAAAGCACTAATCTCGTCATTCGGAAGTGTAATATATTTAGGGAAAAGCTAAAATCCTTACCAGAACTATGCCTAAGTGTGTAAAGAAACTTGTGGATCATCACCATGATTGGAGGGAGTTGCAAAAAAAAAATCTAAAAAATACAAGATATTTACAAGCGCCTGAGGAGGACTTTAAGAACAATTTAGATAATTTATTTGATATAGCACACGCCGATGCTTTGGCAAGGATGAAAATTGAAGAAGATAAAACATTTTTACACAAACAAAGAGAACCAGGGCATCCAGGGTGTTTAGCGGGTGTAGACAAAAAGTTAGCCGAAAAAGATACTTATTGGAACAAAAACTAGACAGAGAATTACTAATCTTTTCTTGACGCCATCACGTTTACGAACTGGTTTTAAACTGTGTGTAAGCAATTTTTGCTACGCTGTGTTCAGGAGCATAGAAATCAGACTGTAAAAAAGAGACCCTCAAAAGAAAATATCCTGTCTGATCTGTAATTTTATCTTTTTTTAATAAATATTTCATTAAAAAAAAATATTTCAATTGATTTAGCTATTTAACAGAAAGGGTTAAAAACAGGAATTTTCAAAATCTTCAGAGTACTGTCGGCACGGGTTAACGTTGACGTAGGAAGATGAAATTTTGTCGTCAAAGGTTGACGTCTATTTCATCACTTGAAAGTCTTGAAACGCGTTTGTTTTATCATTCGACCTGAATTTCATGTGAATATTATTAGCCTTTCACCAACCCACACTACCCGCGTACAGTTCGCTGCTTCGCATGGAGAGGAGGCCTTTGTCTCAGCAATGGCCCACATTACGGGCTAATTATGCTTAGCTTCTTCTTCGTGTTAGAACTTCGCCAATTTCACAGCTTGGTCGTTAGCAGCGCATAGCTCCACCACAGGTTCGCAGAGAAGTTGCAAGCGCAAAGGAAAAATACAAACAAATGCGTATTACGCTGTATAACCTTTTTTTTTTTTCGTATGGGAAATCATCAAATAACCCCGCATTGGGCGGAGCAGGAGGGTGTCAGACTTTTACTGACTAAAACCCATCCATGTTCCTTCCTTTGCCCTTTGTGTTCCAGGGCCGCGGTATCTCTTTCGAACATTCCCGCAACCCTGGCAGACGCTGCATGCCGCTGTATGCTGTATGACGTCACGCATTATTATTATGAGTCCTAGCCACTTTGTTCAACACCCCCAGCCTCTTATCTCCGTAATGTAAGGTTCGCTGAAGATAATGTCTCAAAATAAATTCTCAGTTTGGAAACTGGGTCACCTTAGCTACAGGGCGTTTTCATTTATAATTTTGGCAAAACTTTGTGCAGAAACTAGTAAACTTGGACTGAGGATTTAATTTACATTTATGTGGTCAAAATTGTGGCAACGCTAGGAGGGGGACGCCTTGCCTTAGAAGGACATGCACTGATCTTATTGGTGAGGTTCTTCAGAAATGACAGGTGCGTAGTACTCGCAACCAGCGTGCATGTATGACCAGATGATTGAACGTGGACGAGGCAAAAGGAGTATGTAAGGATCGTAGCAGGTGGCGTTCTGTGATTTCTACCTACCCTCATGTGAAAAAGGCGTGAGTTTATGCATGTATGCTCGTGGCAAAATAATAACAGCCGCTCGGGTCGATCTTTAGGTTAACCCGTGCTTGCCTAGGTTGGTCTGTGGATGGGTGACCGTCTATTACATACCGAGTTTCCTCCGTTCCTCGGAAAGCATGCACGTTAAGCCGTTGGTCCTGGCTGTCATTTGTAGATCTTTGACAGACGTTACAGGTAGTCAGTCGCCCTAAAGTCTAAAAATCAGTCTTACCAAGGGCTATCGGATTACCCAGTACTAACTGGGTTGTGGAGGTCAGAGAGGCAGTCGCTCTATGTAAAATACTGGTATTCAGCTGCATCCGGTTAGACTGGAAGCCGACCCCAAGAAAAAGGCTAGGCAAATGATGATCATGTATGTGCTGAAAATGTAATACCGTTTCTACACTGTACAGGGTGGCTAGCTACCGAACTGTCCTTGTCACTCTTCACCGATGGCTTTTTTCGATTAGATCGAATGTAAAAGGGCCTATGGCTTTTTATCGGGTAAATTCCATTATTGACGTATCCGATGAAACCCAGACCATTCCTACGATAGTTTTTCGAATTCGGATCAACCGTAATGGGTTTTTTTTCATTACTGTTTCGATACTAAATGGGTACTGTATCGGTCCCCAAAGACACTGGAAAGTAATTACATGGGATATTTTTGTCCAATTCTCATTAACCCTCTTGGTTCATGGAAGCAATGGATATTTTCAGCTTTTTTCCATCCACGTGTGTGCCTTTGGTAGGAAAACTACCTTCTGAAATATTCCAATGTTTTTGTGTCATCGTTCTCTCATATTTTCCTGCGAGTAAATTATTTATTTATTGTAAACAGGTAACTGGTTGATTCAAGTGTTTCTCTGATCTCCTAAACTTGTAAATAAATTCCTTACCTTCGCAATAATGGACTACAAGGGCACATTAGATGGCCTAGACAAGACCAAGTCTAAATATTGTAGATAAGCCGATGCCATTTACCTTGGCCCTAAGTCTATTCTTACTGTGTAGTGTCAAAATTTATTCTGTACACAATTACTTATCCGCTTGACCGCAAGCGAATAAATAATTGTGCACTGAATAAATTTTGTTACTCATCGTCGTCCTAAGTTCTACTATGGCCTCCAATTAAATCCAAAACAAATCAAGAAACCCGTAAAAAATTACGTGAAACACCAACTCATAAAATTGTCTTCATATATTTTTTTTCTACTTCTTTGTTCCCAACTCCAATGTCATCGGCCGAAGCGCATTATGTCATGAGTTGCACACATGGGCTCTCTGAACAATTAATTGCTTCAGCGACTGTCACTCAACCGTCTAAAATAACATGCCATGAAATATCATGGTTGATGGTATTCCGTAGCTACCCATAAAACAAAAGAAGAAAGAGTTTTATAGTGAGATGCCAGATGCTGATATAAAGAAAAAAAGACGTGTTTAGATAAAGATGGTTTGATTATGCAGGGTTCTAGATTGTAGATCTTGACAATAATCGAAGTTTCAGCTGCAATTGCATCAGCGTTTTTCAGATTGTGGTTTAAATCGTTGGTGCCATCATCCATAAAATCTCATCTGAAAATTATCAATTGTTATACGCAAGTCTCAGTTCAAACAATATGGCTGACTTAACATACACTGCACTGCGTTCAGCGGGTTCTTGCTACCTTTAAATCGTATTTATTCAGACCAATCGACATCACACTTCTGAAACCACCTAAAAGTGGTTTTCCAAAGTGGTACAAGTTACGATTTAAAGTCACTATTACGAATAAAACACATTTATTGGTACGAAAGGCACAAAACAACTCTAACATGGTCACCCAAAAACAGTACGAAGAAAAATAGAGATGTTTTTCGCATAACTCATTTGAAAAACGTGGCCGTATAAAATTATCATACGTCATATTATGTTTACAAACAATGTATAACGGTGAAAAGATGTTCATATCACGACGTATCGTCACGTGTTTTGTAGTACAAGACTAGTGCTGCCCTAATTTTTGGACGTAAACAAATGAGTTTGAGTTTGAGAGTATGGCGCTGCAGCAAACAATAGCATTAAACGTCAGCAGTACGTCAAAATTAGTACAGGCATGGTTTAGCTATAAGTCTAGTTTTCTTTCGTCACGGAGATAAATAGATGTACGAATCATTTATTTGTTGTAACAAAGTCAAAGTCAAAACGTTTATAGCGGACTAGTGTACCTACAATGTTCATGGTTGCGACACAAGAAAAACACAATTGAACGGCACTGAAAACTAAACTGAATGCCATACGCCATAATGAAATAAGACCAATTTTCTTTGCTCTAAACTAGAAATAAGCCTTGTCTAGCCAAACTATGAATAAACTTCAAAATAACAATTTATCCGATCATAGTTAGCAAAAGTCCAGAAGTACTCATTAATTCCTGTGCCTCTTTCCCCATATCATCAGCGCGGATGTACCAGGAGACCATAAATCAAGTACAGCTATTACGAATGCATAACACTAAGCGCCTCTTTGCGTCTCTTGGACGTGACCGCTCCGCTAGCCATCGAAACTGGCCAATGAGAATTAATAAACTGACACTGACCGACACACTTATCTATGCGGGTGGCCAAATATGGAACTAAAGTGAAATGTACTGCATTTGACAGCTTTTTGACAGGTTCCCTTTATGAGTAGCGCCACCAAGCCATGCAAAGAAATACGTCGGTCTGGACACACTTTCGGAATTTGTTATTAGGATGATGGGAATAATGGTACCCTTTAGAATTTGTAAAGAGTGGTTGGGGTACATGTTTAATAATTAAATGGTGATCCAATTCAAGATTTAGTTTATTGATGGTACATAAGCCTCCTACTTCATTTTTAAAGCAGTATCTAAAGGTGATAGGTACAAAAAATGGCAACCTGAGAGTTTTAAAACTGAAAAACAATCAATCCAAAAATATTAGGTGTCTCTTATTTTAGGGCCTTTAATAGATATTTAACGCAAAAATGACCCCACTTTCATAGTCTAAAAGCAGAATTTCAGAATTAGAAGATATGGATTTATAAAATAAACATAGTTTAAGGTAATTTTAGTTATGCTTAGTGTCTACATAATGTGATAGCTCATTCATGATTAATGAAGATTCAAGTCTGCGGGCACTTCAAAAGTCTTTTGATGAGGGTTTCAGTTTATACACCTATTCAGATAGTTTTTTTACGTAAGTACTTAGGCACTTACCCTACACAAAAGATTTCGTAAATCTTAATATAAATTTTACGATGGTAATTTCCATAAATTAGCTTTTTATTGCTGTGAAAAAAATTGTGGAAATAAAGCAACAGCCTAAGTAGGCACACGATGAAAGAATAATCACAAAAACAGAGAAAAGCCAGAAAACTCGTCTCTTTTAGGTACTTTGAAGATAAATCTCTTTACATCTAGAAGAACGTGTTACAAACGCTTGTAAAAACGTTTATACAGCCCTCGAGTCTCAGAGCTTACATTTAAAACTTTACCGGAAAACTTGCCAAGAAAATGTTCTAACAAAAAATAGAACAACCTAAGTATGGGCACGCCGTAAAACAATAAAGGTACTTTTTTCTGTACAATGGAAGTATTAAAAAAGATGTTAAAGATACTATAAAAAAGTTGTAAAAGACTGACCAATTCTGGATATTTTCTCGTTTCCGTATTCACCAACGTGTAAATCTAGTGAACAGGGAACCTCATTCTCGAACTGTTTTCACTTTTATACCACCTACGACGAAATAAATGTACTGTTTTACGATGTCTACATAAATAAATCAGAGTTACAATCCGTCATACAGCTCGTAAAATAACCCTCTATATAACCAAGACCTAGATTTGAAATTGATAAATTAGCTTAGTTTTAACATGAACTATAATAAAACACAGAGGATTATTATCAAGCAATAATAAATTACAGCATATTTACTAGAATAATCAGCGGCCAGACTAAACTTTTTGCAAAAGCAATAAAAAAAGACAGAATTCAAGACTAACAAAATGAGCTCCGTCTATCTACGTAAATGGTCTTAATCCATCAACTAAAATAACAGAAGAGAATTCTTTTATATTCAAATTAAGAAAAAAAATCGTTTGTCTTTACTTACACCGACAGATTATATTACCCTGTTACACGAAACGCAACTACGGGTCATATTCAACAAAAATCTACGCTCATAATACCCACGGGTACGCTCAAAAACTGAATGAAAAACCTTTTTCGATAACATATTGATAACTTACGAGAACGTTGGATATATGGAGAACGACGTCCCATCGAGCCTGCGGGTATTTTTTTGTTCACGAGTATAACATGAAAAATCGATCCGACTGTGAGTGGCACAAAAAAAAACATGCATTTTTTTATTCCATCCTTTTTATCCAGATCCCTGGGGAACATTGAGGACATACACAGATGTATACCAACATACGTAAAAATATGAAATCCTCTCTAAATGTCGCGGTAAAAGTAGGAGACAAAACTGTTGATATATAAATTTTATTCCTCTATACTTTTGTTGTGAGTGCCTAACCTGGTGTCAGAGTTTTTATACCGCCCATGGGCCTCTGACTTGGCTTTACATGCCATCAAGAAATATCTCTCAGGCAAGCTGTTTTTTCACGTTTACGGTAATCTCTAGGATTACTGATTATAATTTATCTAGAGTCAACAGTAGTACCAGGCCGAATATCCAAGCGAGCAAAAAGTGTTCGAACCTATATGTTAAATGAACGAAAAATCAATAAGCTTTAACAATTTACAGTATTTAATTGACTCAGTTAAGAGCATTAACGTCGTACTGCATTCCATTCACACTTTCAAGTAATTTTTTTTCGAAATGGCTGAACCGATTTTCATGAAACTTCAAACGCAGGATACATAATGTCTAAAAATTTGAGAGAGGAATTTTCGAAAGGTCTTAAAAAACAAAAGTTAATTGGAAATTACTGTTTGTATCGAAAATCTAAAATCCGAATATCTTTGTTTTTTAAGATTTTTTGAAAAGTCCTCGCTCAAATTTTTAGACTTAATATGTATCCTGCTTATGCGTATGAAGTTTCATTAAAGCAGTTCGGTCATTTCGGAAAAAATTACTTGAAAGTTTGTATGAAATGCCGTACGACGTTGACGCTCTTATAAGATTCAGATAGAAAGAAATCTCAAGAGAAATCAACGATTAACTCAGACTGACGAAATATTTCGAAACAAAACCCATAATTTTATTACTTTACATAAAAGTTTACTCACAAGCAAACGATATTAGGGTATCTATTCGTTCGAAAATATTTACGTCTATTCTATTGTAATATTTTTCGTGAAAGCCCCGTCTCCGGTCCGATAGTCGATTAATCATATTTCCATACTAATTCATACCCCGCTGCGCTGTCTGAATGTAATGCCGACTCACAGCCTTCCTTTATCTGTTTATTTCTTTAGCCGCAGGAGACTACCCTCCATTCGAGAAAAACTGATCTCTATCTCAGTTTCATTGTTGTAAATGTTTTTTTTCTTGAGATTTTTCGGATTACGACTTAGGTCCATTGTCGCCGAAGTCTTCACTAGATATTACACCAAAAAATACTTAAAGGACCCAAGAGCACTTTCTCCTCGCCTCGTTTTTATTTAATCATTTTACTTAGATTTTCTTTTTTGTTTAAAATTTAAATTAAAAGCTGGTTTTGTGGAATGCCAACACAATGCACGAAGTGTAAATTTGTTTAAACTCAACATTGTAGCTTCGTCATCTTCCTGGTAAATTACGCTCATTGTGCTTCTCATTGTAGAAAATTACTTTGAGAGACAAACTTCGCTGAGCCTCAGAAAGAAGTTGTTTGAAAGTATAATTAGAGACATCGCGGTTCCCAAACGGCGTTTAAGTTAAATCATCCTCCATATTTCAGCACTGATGAAGGTACCTCCAGTTTTTCAGCAATGTTTTAAATCGTTCGATTTTCCCTTGCTGCTTCTAATTTAATTGCATTTTTGTTTCTGTTTCGTTGACAAGGCCTTCTGAAAGTTGTATCTACCATTCATTGCCGAATAGGCGAGCTTTCTGTGTCAAAACATTTTCGTGCGAACTGTCAACGGTGACGGCACATCTATCGTTTTAAATATTCGTTCTTCGACAAAGTTTATACATGTAAGTTTCACGCTATCGTCGAAATTAAAATCAGGTTCTCCCGTCCCCTTTAAAACCAGCGAACCGGATGATTCGAAACTTATCGGAGAACTCCATCTACTGAAAATATTACCTACATTCTATTGTGCGGTACAAGCAAATGAAATTCTTCGCTAACGTATTTCGGTCGAGGTATATTTTATCCACAGGTATCTTTAACTTCTTAAAGCAAATTTACAGACCGCAATTTTACTTTGCTTTGGTAAAGTTAACGTCCATACGAATATTTATATTCGTATGGACGTTAACTTTAACTAAATTTAAATTAAGTTTATAGTCTTGTAGTAAATGTGAGCAAGCGATACAAATTAGAAAGTTAGTGTTGTAAAAATTAAGTTCATTTTAGAACAGCAGCAGGTTACGGGTGTGGAACTGCTCCACTTGTATCCTGCCCTCTGAGACCCAAAACAGGCAGTCAAAGTGACATCTGCACTACCACCGACGACGCCATGGAAGTAGCAAAGTTTTGGGCCAACAGAATTTAATATACAGTCAGGCTACAACACGTATAAGAAGGAATGTACGTACCATAGTTAGATAGCTGTTTATATTTACCCTTAGCCTCATAGATTTAGGTATCCACTTCAGTTATAGAATTAATTTATATCCATGCTAGAATTATAACGGAACATATAATTCTCGAAGCTTCTAATCGTATTGTAATGACTATAAAGTGCTGAATGTAGGACGATAAAGTAGCGGAGCGCACGTTTTGAACTTTGAACATCCAAGTTTGAACATCAACATTAGGGAAAGCTGTTTAAACATCGTATTACTCATTACGTAATAATTAGTCCTCTATAATAGAAGACTAATTATTACGGAAGGAATTTCTAGCAAATGTTACCATTGGTCTTGTTCTGCATTTTGAATTCAATTATAATGTTGAAAACCTGCAGTTATTGATATTTACGCTCAAGAGTAAAAATAGGCATTACTGCAACAGAGGTAAAAATAAATGTAATGTGTCTCATGACATCTGCAAAACACGCAAGCTTTATTTAAAAAAAAACTGCCAGAATGTACTCCGTCCAATTTCCCTGAACTTAAGTCTTCATTACAAGTCAAGCCTCTCTCAACTCCAACAAAAGAACAAAATTAAACACTCATAAGGAAAATTGAACCTTCGTACTTTATAAAAGGAATCGAAAATTGGAAGATAAAATATAAAATTCAGACCTAATAACCCTTAACAGAAATACACCCGCCGCGTAATTTATTTGGGCAATACATGAAAATGACGAAGGGGCCATAAAAGGCACATTAACGCCGTCGCCGCGACCAGATCTGGAATCTTCTCAATTTCCTAATGGTTTCATAACAAATGTCATCAGGAGATGGCCAGGCGGGCTCCGTGCGAGAATGGAACGACTAAGCTATTAATACAGCCAATGTACTAGATGACAGGGTTCGACCTAGATTTTACGGCGTCTGGACACGCTAACAATATTTCATATTTTACGAAACTTGACTTTATGTAAAAAAGTCTATTCGATGAGTGTGCTCTTGTAGCTGAGTAGATTATTACTGAGACCTACTTTCGTATTGTATTATGAGTACCTCTATGTTCGGAGGTAATTCAATTTTGGGAGAAGGGCAATTCGGATTGAAACTTGTAATTTAGAGCGTCTGTGCCAGAAAGAGAAACAGATGATTATACTAATTAGAAAACTTTTGAAAGCGTTGGATTTTTAATACTGATTCCGAAGTTAGCTTTGTCTAGTGGTGATAGAAATAACTGTCTATAGAACTAATATTTCAATCCTGAAAAAATATTTAACTAGGAATTTTCAACACTGTTTACTTAGGTTTTAGAAAATAATATACTTGACATAAAATTATTTACCTCTGCTTATTATTGTCCCGAATATTTTAATAAAGAACCAGCCAAAACTTTGTGTTTCAAAACCAACTTAAAAAATATGTTGGTAGAAGTAGATTAGTTGCTTTTTTCCTCACTGACAATGTAATGAATGAAACTTCCACGAGTTAAGAGAACTATAATCACAACGCTTGCCGCTTGCCCGCGGGAACATTATTCTCATAAATATATACTTTTTAATTTCAACGCGGCGAGTGTGAAATTATGCGAAAAACGTCCGTCCTCATTTCTCCCATTCTCTTCTTGCAATCAGTGCGATAAGGATCGGAAAAAATATAATTTTAGATAATGTCACATTTACAAAGAGGCACATCAAATTGAAATGAGCGTAGGGCGGTAATAAAATTAACATAACCTTTTAGTGCTCGTAAGCAATTTGGCCATTTTCGTATAGCATGTTAAAATGTTCCTGTTTTCATTGGAGGGTATAAAATAGGAGTTTAAACCCTATAAAACTGACTGGGATTGAGGTCGTGTGTATAATGTGTGACGGGAGATAAAGAAACAAGGAGGCTTGAGACGAAGGTTTCCGGAATTGACCGAATCGTTTCCCGAACGTATAGATGATTAAGAAATGTTAACGATAAGAGCGTCATTGCAATTACGCGGAGCAAAAGTCTCTTTTGGATTATTGGCGAATCAGGTAGGATTCGGGAGGTTCAATAAGGCTTTAGAAGATTAGTACAAATCAGGAAAGTGTACATACTTTAAGCTACACCAGCTGAATCGCACTCTCAAGCGATTCAGCTGGTGTACATGTATAATCCCTATTTCGCTGCTACATTTAGAACCCGTTGAGGGTTTTCCAATCCAGTGAGTGTTTATGGGGATATGGTGTTTGCCATTTCCTTGTTTTGGTTAATAGTTCCGCAATTCAGCTTAATGAGTTTTGGATTGGATCCGATTTGGATAGCGAAATACGAATGAATGTTTAGCAAGTTCCGTAGTAAGTATCTGAAATAGTGTCACGATCCTATCATTTATAGAACAGAACGTAGTTTTCAGATAGAAGATGGATACATAAAATATAATACTCTACAGGGTGTAAACGAAACCTTCACGGAGCCGGCAACCAAGCATTATGTACATCAAATTATATAGTTTTACGCAAAAATTATTGTTGGGAAACGACTTTTTTTTGGGATGAAAAATCACGTTTTATGGTAGAACTTAATGTAACGCACTCAAAACGTTGTGCTTATCGATGGAGTGAATCATATGGGGATCGTGGAGGTGTTTAAAGTAAAATTCTTACATTAAAAATATGTATTAAAAAAAAAACTTGTCAAGAAGTTGGAACTTTGACCACCAATATCTCCGTAACTGGAAGGTTACCAGGTATAGTCTAGAACCAAAAAAATATCGCAATGACGGGGAGAACAAGTGCCTTTCAGTGACGCAATGTGCGGTCTTTTCACTAATGGCGATCTTTTCAAGACAACCTTTGGATGGATTTCAGGGATAAGATGAGACAATACTGCAGGTAGTCTATGGAATTGCTTATCCACTACTATTTTAAAGAGTCAAATAAAAAACGACCAGTTGTCCACACTGGCCCTGGATCGAATGATTTGGAGGTTATGGAGGACGCCTTTGCTCATCAGTGGGATGTCACAGGATAACAGTAACAGTAAATAAAAAAAGTTATTTAAATAGATAAATAAAGCCTTCTAAATTACCTCGTATTTGACACAATCAGACGAAATCCTCTGAGAGAAACCCGTAACCCTTTTTCGGACAAATCCTTTAACCGTGTGACATAAGGAAAAGAGAAAAATCAAACGGATTACTCATAAGCCTTTACAAGTTAAGGTCAACAAGGATAAATCTCCTAAAGTCGGTACAAGAAGGGTTGTTCTGTAAAAAGGGGTTCAACAAGAAATAATAATGGGCCAAGGTAGCATTGTTAGTTACAGGACTGTTTCCGTACTTAAGGGGGATGTGGCGGTGTACTTTGTGAAAATGATATTTTCACAAAATACTCAATAAGTACACTTCCTCGAAAACAGGTTCTTATCGCACTACGATTAGATTCTACATGCATGCATGTATTTCACACGCGTGGATTTTTTGCATTTATCACAATGTGTGTGGAAATAAAAATTTCCACAGATAATATACTCATACTAAGTCCAAATTGGTTCAATGCCTATATATTCGTTGGTCATTGTTTTTGTTTAATCTCGGCTAAGATATATGCGTCTTTACAGCGTAAATATTTTTTGAATATTTAAATTTTGTTTGTAAATAGAATATCACACACATGATTATTAAAAAAAAAACAATTACTTTTATAAACAAATCAAGGGAACAAATTAACATTGATTTGTTTTGTAAATTCAAAAATATTTTTTTTTTTTCTATTTTTATTTTGGGCTGTTTAGCGGCTTCATACTTTTGCTTCTTCAACCTGTCAAGAGCAAAAAAGCGCGCAAAAAGCAAATTAAATCATAGTTTCCTAATAACTCAAGACAAAAATAGTTTTCGTTCTATTATTTTATTTCTTCGAAGATGTATTGAAAAATGTCGTTTGATTTGATCGTGGGATTTGCAGTTCTCGGCTCTATAACAACCTCGCCTGCGGCTCGGTTGTGAATTCCGCCTCGAATGCAATAAATAATATTTCGCCGCTTATATCAAAATGTACTATTTCTTACGCTTTTTAAACCAGCAAACATTAAAATCATATTTTCCATCGATATTAATGAGTTCTAGGGATCATTCAGTTTAACATAATGATTTCAACAAAATAATTGATCTTGATTTTAATTTGTTGGTAATGGATTGACGAGCTCGTGGCTAAATAATAACAGCTGCTCGGGTCGATCTTCAGGTTGAGCGGCGCTTGCCTGGGTTGGTCCGTGGATAGATGACCACTCATTACTTACCAAGTCCCTGCTTCGGATAGCACGTTAAGCCGTGTCTCGGAAAGCATGCACGTTAAGCCGTTGGTCCCGGCTGTCATTTGTAAATCTTTGATAGTCATTACAGGTGGTCACTTACCTAAAAGTCTGACAAACAGTCTTAACAAAGGGTATCGTATTAAATTACCTAGTACTAACAGGGTTGTGGAGGTCAGATAGGCAGTCGCTCCATGTAAAATACTGGTATTCAGCTGCATCCGGTTAGGCTAGAAGCCGACTCCATCACAATTGGAAAAAGGCTAAGCAGATTGATTGGAATTGATTGATGAGATTTTTGATGTTCAACTTATGACTTATCTATCAGAAATGAAATATTTGACTCTTGAAAATTCTATGTATGAAAGGGAGATTCCTTAAAACACCCCCTTAAAGGACTGTTGACTTAACTGATCTAAAGTTTGGACAAATTTCAACCATTTGCCACTGACATTAACTGACAGGTCAGGGCAATAAAGCCGTAGGCAAACACAGAAGGGACCGACAGCGGTCCAAGTGAATAATGTTTTATGTGATCGTTTATAAGTTGTGTGCTTAGAATGCTTAATTGATTGACTTTATGTGTTTAACGTGATTCTGATGCCCTCTTTGATATTGTTTGTGGATTGCCTATAGGTACTACCGAGTACGCTGATGGTCGAGCATTTTCACCATTATGCCATGAGTAATAAGGTTGAAGTGGGCCACCATCAGTGAGCGCGATAGTACAAGTCCGTACTTTAGAACGATGCTCGAGTTTGAATCTAGATTAAAGATATGATTCAATTAATTGGAATTTATCTACAAGGTGTAAACAGACCCCTAACGAAGCCGTCAACCAAGCATTATGTACATCAAACTAAGTAACCCTACGAAAATTACTGCTGGAAAACGACTTTTTTTTGTTGTGATAAATCACGTTTTACGATAATACTCAATGTAGAATAATCAAAACATTGTGCTGATGGATGGATTGAATAATACGGAGATCGTGGAGGTGTCTCTCCAAAAATCTTACATTTAAAACATGTATTTCAAAACAAAAACTTGTCAAAAAATTGGAACGTTGACCTCCAATATCTCCGTCACTAGAAGGTTCCCAGGTATGGTTCAGTACAAAAAAATATCGGAATGACGGGGAGAACAAGTGGCTTTCGCCTTCGTTATGGATTTTTTTGCACCCTTTATGAAAAACGCGTTTTTTACCGTTTTGTACCAGTCCAACATTATTAATATAATAACTGATGTGTTAAATATTCGTTTATTTGTTACAGATTTAGGCGAACGTCAATTGCGTCTGAAAGTGAGTTTTTTTAATAGTATTATTAAATACACAACACACACACACACACTATTGCATTGTTTAACAACAATTGGTATTAAATATATTGACATCAAATTCAGCCTAAAATTTTCCCACTGTTGGGAAACACGGCCGCCACTCTATGAGAGGCAATGGGCTATAATCCACCACGCGGGCCCAGTACGGGTTGGTAGATGTCATATGTCTTTGAATTTTGGTTCTAGGACATGCCGGTTTCCACACGATGTTTTCCTTCACCGTTTTGAGAGCATGATGATGAAATAAATTACTCAAAGTAATGTGCCTGCCTGGGTTCGAACCCACGACTTACTGTTCATAATTCGAGGCCGCCACCACTGGGCCACCGCTGCTCTCATATAATATTGACATATATTACAATACTGCGGGCCACGTAACTGCGTCCAAAAAAAAAACAATTTCAATCAAAATAATCACGATGAACAATGCCAACACTGGCAGCTTTATTTGCTTTTAAATGAATAATGTGACACAGTCGTAACAAACATTGGCTCCACTCCGACCAACATCGCCCTATTTACATAGAGAACAGCTTCTCAAACTCGCCCTAGATACTGAAGTAATTATTTTTTTTATATCGCTAGAGTAAATATCTGTTATTAGAGAAAATATGGTTAATTATATGGAGTGGTTGCCATGGTAACCCATTTGAAAAGCCACTAAGCTTTATTTGAGAAGGCATAGAAAGTAATTTAGTTCAGTTCAAATAAAAACATAGGTTTCGCAGTAAATATTTCTAAGAAAGAAGTATAAGAAACATCAAAGCTGAAAATTGTGACAAATTCATAATAATCTTTAAAAATATGTACCTACTCGTACCTATTGGAAACAAGTTCACATGTTACATAAGCATTTCAAAAAGGTATAATTACAAAACAAAAGTTAACTAACTCTTCAAAAAATATTATTTTTTATTCTACGTTTAATTAACCGTGAAAGAAAACCGTTCTTCCATTAAATTTAAATTAAATAACATTAATAACGAAAACGTAAGCTTAATAATGTTTCATGGTTCAACAAGTTGAATCGTATAAAATATGAGAAGGTAAGAGATACTTAATAACTTTCAATATTACATTTTGACAGAAAGGTACTAAAAATAGAAAGTCTTTGTGTGCACGATTTACTCCAAAGACCATCTATATCCTTTATTCCTTTTCTATCGGTTTTATAACGAATTTCTGACCCTAATGGCCGGCGAACGATTTGATAATCAGTTAATATCTACGATAAAATGGGTCAAAACCCACGGGAGATCTTATTATAGGCAGGTAAGCCGGCCGATATGAACATGTTCAAAGCTTTAATGTAATCCCTTTTTGGAAGAACAAATTATGCGAAAGGGCTAACTAATTAATCTTTAGACAACGAAAGGGACAATATTAATCAATTGAATTTAAAATTATTTTTTAACAAATCCTTGTCAACAGAATACAGTTGACACTTTCAAACAATGATGTAAAATATAACCTCATTCCTTTCAAAGAATAACCTCACTTCGCAGACTACCATGGCAATTCAGATTCATCATCATCAGAAACAGCCTGAATTCACCCACTACTATATAAGCCCCGTTTTTCCTGTGCCAATCCCCATGTTCCTGTGCCAGCCTCATCCAGATTTTTCCCCCGATGGCAACTATGTTGTTTACCCATTTGGCCACCGGACGACGTTTCTTTTTCAATTCAGAATATCTACCTGAAAATTCAATTATTAAAACATTCCGGATTCCGGTGAAGTGTTGATAGTTTCAACCACAACCAAGTTCGAGCATTCAAGTCTTTGATAAAGTACTTAGTTACTTATTCAAGTTTAAATTTGCTTCACTTATTTTGGAGAAACTTATCAGGGCAAGACTTGAATTTTGGACAGGGTGAATTCAGAGTTGGGGCGTATTCCTTCTCGCCTCTGACATTGTTGAATAAAGTTATGCATTTTGATTAGTTGGCGCTGTACAAAGGTGCACTTGCTCACCTTTATAAAGTTTACTGCAAATTATATCAGCGTCTTTGAAGTATTAAATTTTCTCGTTTATATTTGTAACCTCTGCTGGGTAGTTAGAAAAATGGAACGCTATTTTGCTCTTGCATGTCGTCTGCACTGAAAATTCATAGACAAACGCGACTTTTGTTTTTGTTTTACTTATGTTAATCTATCTTAGTTTCGTGTCTAACATAAGTTTTAAAAACGTAGATAAGTCAGAAATCCTAATCAAAAACCTATATTTTAAACTAAACTCACAATTTTTTCTGTATTATTTCGTTATGTTTTTTTACCATTTCTTTTAATTATAAAGAAATTCTACTCGATGTTATCGCAGTGAAATATATTCTGGAACTTTTATCTCTACAGACAGATCTTAGTACTCGTTATGATATTTTAGCCGTTCTGCAGTAGTTTTTAAGTTCAATATTGCGCATCATGCTGTGAGAATACACAAAGATGAAGATGTAGGAGTACAAATTACCTGGAAAATTAACATTCATTGTTCTGGCCGTTTTTTTATAAGTAATTATTAAAATAGAACACCATCCAGTAAACTTTTTTTTGTTTTACATGTAACTCCGTAAGGAATGATACTTGAAAAAAACTCTTCAAAGGGTGTGTAACTTGTACGTACGAATGGGAAATTGCCTTCATCACCGACCACTCCCGACTAGAGATGCAAAACGGATTTTAAACGTTTTAAACCATTTTGTTTTAAACCGTCTTTTTGGTTTAAAACGATTTAAAACCACATTTAGCGGTTTAATATGGTTTAGAATGTTTTTTTTTTGGAATGCACTGAGGCTTTACACGAAGTTATCTAGACCACACCTCCTTCCTGATTTAGAATATAGGTATAAAAGGAAAATAAAATAAAAATGTTTTAAAATAACCTTCATTAACATGACAGACAAACATAAAATCGATCCCTACCTGCCCCATCTCTCCCCGTTGCGATTTTGGTAGCAAAGTGAAAAATAAAAATGCGGCATTGCCGTTTTATTTTAATAAATACCCAAAACATGATTGTTTTCAGTGTCTAATCCTAAATAGTAGTATAAATATGATATATGACTTCACATATCTTAATAAAAATGGTAAATGATTTCAATTAGCCTTTTAAACTATTTTTTTAAGTAATTCGTAATCAATGTACGGCCCACGTGGTCGTGGTTTTAAACCGTTTTAAACAAATTTAAAACGGGTTTTAAACCACTGATTTTGGTTTAAAACGGTTTATTTACAACTATACTCCCGACCTGTTAAATGAGAGCTATTTGGGTGATAAATATTAGTAGTCGAGTGAACCGAATGGCTTCTTGTAACCCACAACACATTAGGTAAACGTTTGTCCATTAGTTTGGTGGTAGGAAACTCCTAAAATAGTGACTACTAATTAGTTACTAGCTTCAGGAAATCTGATGCAGTGCTACCGACCGCATCGTCGATGCTATCGCATGTAATAGCATTCCCGCTCTGTTTCTCGCTATAGCAAATGACGGTTCCAGCCAACGGCCAAGGTATAGGAGCATGGGTAAATGCGATTCCTTGCTGCTAGATGAAGGACAACCCTAAATCCCTAAAATGATTCCATTTAGATTTCAACTGAGTAGAGGGTTAAACTCTTTTTCAATTCGTACTTAGTCCTGCAAGTCCGTGCTTAGTGCTACTATTGATTTACTGTAAAGTAATGTGATCCATAACCTAATATACACAGATAAATTATTTCAATAAACTCAACTGCGCCTATCTCAATCCACTTCCTAAGAACGAGTGTCTACAAAATGGTGCTACATAAAGGGCAAAGTACTTCGGTAAACCAGGTACTCTCCACGAGATTGTCAGCAACATCAAGGCGCTGCTGGCTTTTCTCGGAGTTAGGGTTTATCGAATAAATTTCCCACCCGCACGCAAAATACGCGCTTGGACGTGGAGTTGAGGACACCAGCCCGTCATACAATACAATACCATGGTGCTACAGCCGGTTCTCTGCCTCTCGTATACAGTCTGCCCTATCTAAAACATAGTAAGGACATACTCTTAAAAATATAATGTAATCTCGTAAAAATGTAATCTTCTGCAACCAAATTTAACCCTACGTCCAATCAAATCTGTCGTCAGACGTTCGGCCTTCTGTTCGGCTTTAACGGCATCAAATGTTTGTAGGATTGACAACGGTATATTGTGCTCTTATTCACTTTGTATTCAATCTGTAGTCTTAAACCAGAATCCAATATCTCGCACATGGGGCTCGGGGTTTAATACCGTCAGAAATGATGGTATTATAACAGTACATTTCCGCGTAACCTTTTGGGGGGTTCATGGCGTAAAGCGAGCCATACATTACAGATATAATAGAAAAACTTACTTCGGGAACTGTATTTGAAACTTTTGTGGGACAACTTTTTATGTGAGTTGCAGGGAACTGGCAGGGAAAGCCATCGTTTATTTACCCCGCAATGGGTAAAGGCGTTACCATACATAGCCGCTTAAGGGAGTCGGAATACTTTATTTTTAAACCTGTTACTGACCTACTTTACATAAAATCAGGCCTGTTATCCCCGAAGGTCTGGGCAAAGGAGTATCTAATAGTGCACCCACATTTCGCCAGTTATGTTAAGTCCCATGGAATAGAAAGCGAGCCTATTGCCATCAACAGGGCGCAAATCCAGACTTCGTGGCTGCTACTGATAAATTCCTGACGGAAAAACCCAATAACACTTTGCCCGACCCGGGAATCGAACCCAGGTCCTCATGCTCAGCAGTCGTGCATTGTGATACGTACCTACTTGTGAAAAAAAGTACTTACGCGAGCTACAAAGGCAGACGATCTCTTTTGAACCTTAAGCTAGACAAGTATCACAATTCAATTTTGTTTTGAGGACCTGTGGCTGAATTTTTTGCGTTAGTTCTTCTTTTAATTAAGATTGGCAAAATTGGATAGGACTTCAACGGTCTCCGATTCCTAATTTGCTTTTCTTTAGCAGCTTTTTTTTAAGTCTGAGTCTGTTTCTAAGGTCATAACAATATACCTAAGCCGATTATGTTCCACGATGAACAAAGAAAATGGTCCGTTAAATCCACCCTGTATATTGTGAAAATGAGTTTTCTTTTTGTGTCTATATTGCTTCGATATTTCATCTATGGAAAGTGTTTACCAAACTATGTAGCTATTAAAATTGTTTTTCGCTTATCCAAGTTTGTATATTGACTTTGCCGTATTAAATTATGGAGGGATTCAATACTTTTTGGGAAGTATTAGATATTGAACTAAATTACGCAATTTCGAAAGAAAATATTTTGATATGTTGTTTCTTGTAGCGTTAGTAGGCTACAAGAAACAACGTATTTTATTAAGTTTGAGGTAATTTTGCTATACAATGTATGTCAGTCAGTAGGAATATTTGTTTTCAGTAATCTGGAAAAGGAATATGAGTAGCTGATACTTCAAAACCGGCCAAGTGCGAGTCGTGCTCACACGCACATAGGGTTGCGTAGCACCAAACAATATAATAAAAATATTTTGTTAATTAAAAACAAAGTTGTTGCTGCAGTTTGATGAAAAAGTCACATATCCCAAACAATTTACATCAAATCTTATTCAAACCAATTTTGGTTGAAAGTTTTTTTTACGTTCTATAATCCTATATTTTTTTCAGAATTTTCCTCGTCTTACTTTAGAAATTAGAGGGGGCGGGCACACATTTTACCAGTTTGGAAGTATCTATGTTTCAAACCATTGACTCTGAGAGAAAAAAAAAATTTTAGGAACCTCAATGTAATTTTTAAAGACCTATCTATAGACATCCCACACGTATAGGGTTGATGAAAAAAAAAAAATTTAGTTCCAGTTCCATGTATCCCCTTTAATCTATTTTTTTTTTTGTATAAACGCCGTAAAGCGGTTTGCAGAATACATCAACCTTCTTAGTTTCAACTGTGTAGTCCCAATGGTTTCGGAATAAAGTGGCTGTGACAAGCACGGACAGAAAGACAGACTTGGCGAATCTATAAAGATTCCGTTTTATGCCATTCGGCTACGGAACCCTAAAAACCAAATAATGAAGTGATTTAAGGAACAAACGACCCTTTATTTACTTTATTATTACATATTACTTAATTCATCCATTCCTAAATTATGATTAATTCCATCAAACACATTATCAATACTTCAGCACTACGATTATCGATAGAAGCGACTCAAAATAAATCGATATAACTAGGAACTAAGGGCAAGCGCAGAATGCCAAGTACGAAATGATATTCACTTGCATACAAATGCCTCATTTTTCTGTCACGGAAACGACATCATTCGCATGAGATACGAGCGAAATGTTTTATTAAATTGTAAATGTGTTATTAACTTACGATACGAATGCTCGTTTTCACTAACATTAAGCAACTCCTAAATGAAAGCCCATTGTTGATGTTTCCATGCTCGGTTCAGCGCTCAGAGTTGAAATTCCAACAATACATTAATATATTTAGGCACCAATTTAGATGTGTGTGCGAACAAAAGATTATTTTATAGTTTTAATATTTGCAAACAAATGACAGTTACAAATGTTTATTGTAAGAGAAATCGATTTCGGATGTCGTATTGTTATTTATAGATTTGAGATTTCCGTAGCGACTTGCGTGTTCCCTTACAGGATGTATGTCCGTAAAAGTTTAAAAAACGATAGTACAGCACTTGAACTAAAGTGTGTGACGCATGAGTCATGATGCCGTTCTTGGTTGTGGAACGAAATAACATTAAACCTGTATGTAATGTACCCGAAGAGGTGGACAGATGGGTACCTAAAGTACACCCACATTTCGCCAGTAATGATTAATTCCCATGTAAAGGCCTGGTCAGACCAGATGCGTGGCGTGACGTGCACGTGTACACGCGCGTGGTGACGCGCGTGAACCCCTGACACACCGGGTTACGCATAACTGTACGCTTACGCTTACGCATACGTGGTACGCACGCAACGCATCGGTCCTTTGCGTACCCAGCAATTCTTGTGCACGATGTCTGAAGAAGATTGGGTAAATGGACCAAGTAGTTCATCTGATGAAGAAAAAGCAATGTTACTGTTAGTGTGACAGAATATTCCTGGGTGTGCCAAAAAACAATGGGTTCAAGTTTTATATGACATATTTTTTACTCTTTGTTTTGTGTGTTGTACAAACAATTAGTTTTTCTTTAATTTCATTATTCATCATTAAAACCGAAACAAAACATCACTTACTATCGGTAAAACTTGAAAACAAATACAACTGAATGCGTAAGTCACGCGCAGCAAAGATACGTGCGTGTTCAAACTTGTTCGGTGTGACGTCCAATACGGAATGCCATTGACTACAACGTCATTACTGCACGCATCAATGTGACGTTGTTGTTCCGCTCTGTGTAGGTACGCAGCAAGTTTGACACATGGCAGCTGCAATGCGTAGCGTTACGCATGTAATCTACGCGCACGTGTACGTCACGCAAGCGGTGTGCCATGTCTCTATAAAGTTCCATATATTACAACGTCATGGTACGTGCACGTGCACGTGCACGTCTACGTGTACGGATCCGGTGTGTTTCGGCCTTATGTACAAGGAGGCCTCGATGGTCGAATGGTCCAAGCGCCAATGCTGAGCATGACCTGGGTTCGTTTGCCGGGTCGGGCAGTGTTATTGGGTTTTCCCATTATGACTTCTCAGTAGCTGCCATGGAGTATGGATTTGTGCCATAGTGGCAATAGGCTCGCCGACTTTTACATGGGACTTAACATAACTGACAAAATGTGGTTGTGCTATTAGGTACACCTCTGCTTAACACTTCGGCGATTACAAGGCATGATATTATGTAATAAAGGGCTTATCTATTGCCATCAACGGGCCACAAATCAAGACACCAGATTGTAGAAATGCTTGATGGATAAACCGAATAACACATTTAGGTTATGACAAGAGAGAAGGTAATTAACTAACAATTCGTAACATTACACAAATATAAAATCGTATTATACGCACAGAATCGTAGAAACTTATTAGTGTAATCATTAGTGCAGTTTCCCCAAAATCTCTCTGTATTCAATCTCGCTGTGGTCCGCAAAAGTCCAACAAAATGATTCATCAAAAGCAGCATTTTTCAAAATAATACCCACTGATAATTCTGTAAAACCAATTATAAAACCTTTGGTTCAATAATTACCCGGGTACGGTTTCAGTAGCTTTTAAATTAAGTACTAAATAAATTCTTCAAAAAATATCCAAGCACGAAAAATATGCGTAAATCTACCGTACAAAATCATGTCCACGTGAGGTTCATACAAATTGCTTTCCGGTCCTGCCCATAATAAGCAAAAAAAGGTGCGTAAAATAAAGGTTGATTAAAATATCTGGGACATTCGGAATACCATCATTTATATTATTGAAGGCACGGCTGAGAATACTCGCTCGACGTAATAACAAAAAAGATATGTATTCATATGAGTACCTACATGAGTTCAGAGGGAATAAATATTTTTGTTATACAACATTTTCTTTTGTAATGTTTGTCTGCCGGTTATTACAGCGGGGTTTTCTCGTCATAATATTATGTGAGTTTTTATAAATGCCGAGAGGGATAACGTTTACAAATGAAACTGCTTTAGTGACCAGTCAGCCGCGTTACAGCTGCTACTTTTGTATAGCTTGGGACAAACACGGAGGCAGAAGGTCCATGGTTAAGTATAGAATGTATATATGCATATAATTATTTAGAGTATAGGTAGATTTGTGTCCGGTTGACGGCAATAGGTTCGACTCCTATTACAAACAAAACTGGCAAAAATTAGGTGTCCTACAGATCGGTACACCTCTGCCCCATGACGTTATATGTATAGCAGTATCAAAATAGGACGTCTACAATGATTCCTTCCAAAATAATTTGTCGATTAAAACTGGAACGGAAGTTCTCTTCTGTCTTTAAGATTTTTTATTTTTACCAGTTACTTTTTGTTTGCTACATTTTTTTTTTATCGTTTATTTTAATGAAGAGGCCTAAATTGTCTCAGTAAGCTTTGCTAAGCACCCTAAGTAATAAATTCGTTTCAAATGATCAGGAATTCAGGACCGGTATCTAAATGAGAATAAGGCAATAAATTCTCAGTAATTTCTCACTTTAGTTTGCGAAAGGTACCTACTAAATCACATATTATTTGCATGACATTTTGCCTTTGACCTGGATTAATTATGAAAGCATTCACATTCGGTAAGCGTACCCCAAAATTTGGTAGATGTAATTTTATTTGTGTGGACGGTACGGTCAGAACCGCAATCGATAACATTTTCATATTATCACTGGAGTAAATGAATGACCACACTGTTATTTAAACTTTCTAGCTACTTCATTTATAATCTCACAAAATTATCTCTATATATGTAGTTTTCTTTCGCGTATTAGTTTTGAACTTTTCACGCCAACTGTACCTTAATTTGTTTCTATTAAGGTTGTACCCTTTATCTAATTAGGGGTCCGGAATCCACAATGTTAACAATAAGACCTTTTTACAATTTTAAACCGGAGTTGTGGACCGTAGGAGAGCGTCTGATAATGATGCGGTATTGTATGGAGGACGGACGTGGTTCCGTGAGAGGAAATGTGGGTTTTGTTTTGAAGAACTAATTGCTTTTGAAAATAAGGCTTGAAAGGTTGCTGAAATACGGTTTCGCCTGTGAAATGAGTTTTCTAATTTTGGTGACATTTGGAGAAGCACAGTCTGACCTTATTTTTTATTGGTTTTGGTGGAAAATTGGTGACGTAAACTACGTGGTTTTAAATGGTCAATGATAGTTAACTTACTTATTTTTAAAAGAAATTCTGACGTCTTAAAGCAGGAGCAATTCCACTGTGGGAAAAAGATGGCGCTAGACGACCTCTACAGCTCTGTCTCTTTCCCACACTGGACTTACTTCTGCTGTAAGACGTCATAGTAACCCCACAGGAAAGGCATACATTTTGTCGTCATGTTTCATACGTGTATTAAGATTCCTAAATCTAATTATAGGTACAATAGACAAATTGTTTATTTATGATAAATTCTCTTACGTCAATCTTTTGATATAGCCCTGATCAAACAAGTCTATTTGTGAACGTTTACAGATTCCGAGTAAGGTATTTGTAGATGAACGTGAGGAAATGGTGTCCTAGTAAATAACTATAGCTTCTCATGTAAGAACGGTTTACAATACGAGTATCAGTCTTACATCATTCATACAGTATACAAAATGGCGCAATACAATTAAAACATGTTAATCCTGTTTTGGAAAATACTGTGATGTTGTCTCGTACTCGTTGATAGAAATCTTGCTGATCCCCACTAATGTGCACTTTTATTTTAGATTGTCATTTTTGAACCATTTTCTTTGAATGATCATAAGATGCCAATCTTATAATCATTGTTCATCACCACACAATGTTGGAAGACTAATTCCTTTCTGATCAGTGGAACGCCAAAATTGTAGACATAATTGGCAAACACTAGAAAAAAAAAAAAACCCGTAATAAATAAATATCCCATTTACCATGTTTACTGTTCATTTTGAGTAACACCGCAATAACTAAATAAATCAATTTATTGACACACACAAGTTAGGATCAAACAAACAGAAACAATGATAATTAACAGAGTGCATAAGTAGAAGTAACCGTGGGCCCCAAACTAGGCACAGCCTGTATCTTGGTGGCTCAATATAGACAGAAAATGCACAATGAATTAATGAGCGTTTAGCGTGACACAGCACATCAAGACACAAGTGACAATTAATTATGAAAATAGGAATTAAAATAAAATAATTCAGAAATAAAAAATAATACAATCAATCAATAAAATAAATATAAAAATAAAAATATAAAAACCAAACCAAAATAAAAACATGGCATCATTAATTGGAAGAGTGGAAGAGTATTGTGTTGTGTGTGCGAGATTGAGCGTGTGTGTGTGTGTGCGTGTGTGTGTGTGTGTGTGTGTGTTTGTGTTAGAAAGTTTAACTGCAGGTTATCCATGATCATGGTGCTTGCAACAGCGCCGAAATATCGGGAACTCAAAATGAACAGCAAACATCCTGTTTCTAGTGTTAATGATAATGTTAATGACCATGACAGTTTAAAAACTTCTATCATTGGCAAAAATTGTAAAAAAAATGCATGTATTTTTCTAGTTCATATAACACATAAAGTTACTATTTACTTATGTACATTGAGATAGCAATTAACTGACCCACGTTTGCATAAATGGTTAGGATTTTTTAGAATACGAGTCGATACAATTTTACAATTCTTTTAATTATACAGGGTGTAACAGCATCCTTCACGAAGCCGTCAACCAAGCATTATGTACATCAAACTAAGTAACTTTATACTTTAGCAAAAATTATTGCTGGGAAACGACTTTTATTTTGGGGTGAAAAATCACGTTTTACGGTAGGCCTCAATGTAACGCACTCAAAACACATGCATGCATGCATGCATGTGCTGATGGATGGATTGAATAATACGGAGATCGTGGAGGTGTCCAAAAATCTTACATTTAAAACATGTATTTCAAAAAAAAAAACTTGTCAAAAAGTTGGAACTTTGACCCCCAATATCTCCGTAACTAGAAGGTTCCCAGGTATGGTCTAGAACAAAAAAATGTTTGCAATGACGGGGAGAACAAGTGCCTTTCTGCTTCGTTAAGGGTCTTGTTACACCCTTTATACTTTCCTCAAAAAATTTTTTTGTGTGTCTCACTGCTGGGCAAAGGCCTCCCCTTTCTCCTTCCAAACCTCTCTGTCCTGTGCAATATCTGGCCATGTTCGCCCCGCAAACGAGATCAAATCGTCACACCACCTCCGCCGCGGTCTACCTAAAAAAATATACTGAAAAGAATTATAAAATTCTATCGATTCGTATTCTAAAAAATCGACAGTACCTACAAGCCGTAAGCGCGATGCAATTTCAACAAAAAATAAAAAAAAATCTTTTAAAGTTTCGCGTTGTTGGTCAGAAAGTGAATGAATTTATCGGTAACTAAAACTACTTGGCAACTTACAAAGAAACCCTAACTTGGCCTAGTCATGAAACTTATCCCATCTTAACTTGGCACACTTCTCTAATCAGATCTAATTACTATCTCATTTTACGGCTCTCTAAGTTTCCTATGTTGCAGATGCACTCGACTGTGTCACTAATCCTAATGAGGTAATTAGTGGTCTCCGCTTGACTGCGCCCTCTGTGGCGATAAATGGAACTTTTTATGGGTATAGTTTCTAGTCTTAAGGTCTATCCACACATATCAGGGCCGTGGTCGAATAAATGTTGGCACTGAAGCTTCGTCGCCGGCCCGTGTACGGCCCGGGCACGGACGTGTTTGTACGACTTCATATAAAATGTACAGTGTACACACCGATATTTTTTGAGGGCACGGTCTGTCCATGTGTGGATATACCTTTATTTGGCGACAGTAGTGTACGGATTTTGTACAATGTGACTACTTTGAAACATTAATGGTTCGTGCAGGTCTTGTTGCTATGATTTAAATCTAACTTTTGATATACATAGATTTGAACTAACCTTCGTTTCTGAAAATACCTACCTAGTGACGTAACGTGACGTCACGCCTGTAATCCCCGAAAGGTTAAGCAGAGGTGTACCTAATACTACACCCACATAACAACAACTAACATAAGTGATATACATAATATGTATTTGGAAAATATCATTAGTACTAGCTGTGTGTTGCTATGTTCGAGAGTTCGTATCGTCACTTCAACAAAGTAAACATGCACATTTACTTGCAATAAAACTTTTAACAAACCATAAAATGTCCAAAACAAAAGAAAATAAAAACACACATGACATGTCCTCATTTTATAGTCACTGTTATACCGCGGCGAAGATTTCAAGCATATCAAAGTACAGTCACGTGCGCTAATATGTTATAAGTACCTACACTTGGCTAAATTTACAACGGATTTTCTTGTGAAAAATTAAATTCTGTTAATATAAGACCATTATATTGCATAATATTCTTCAAATAATCATCTACCCGGATGGAGATGAATACCAGTGTTTTACATAGAGCGACTGCTTATCTAACCTGCACATTACAACCCGTTACTGGGTAATACGAAACCCTTTGGTAAGACTGGGTTTCAGACTTTTAATAAATACTATGTTCGTAACAACAATACATTACAATCAATAAAATTTTGTGATATCAAATACTCCTTTAGTTGATATCAAAAAATGCCTGGTTACCTCATTTTCCTTTTTTCAGTTATCGCCTAAACTAGTGTCAGAGTTGTTATGCCGTCCATGGGCCTCTGACTTGGTTTTACATGCCATTGAGAAATAACTCTCAGGCATTCTGATTTGGTTTCCTCACGACGATTTCCTTCAGCGAAGCAAGTGATAATTATACAATACGCACGTGAATCCGAAAAATCACAATCACTTCTCATTTCCCTGCGACATATGTATACATATTAGAGCTCGTCACTGTACATCGCCGTCCAATATGTTCGACATATGATGGCCGGTAAAAGGAACAAAAGAGCTGTCCCTTTGAAACAACACGTGTGGTTAGCGTGGCGACGACGCTGAGAAACGCTCCAGCTACTACCAATTAGGTACATGTGCAGGGTTGTCACTTGTCACGCAATGTAGACAGAAATTATCAGAAAGTTCATTGAAAGTATGCTGAACATTCTACCAACATACATTGTTCGTATTTACAAATCACTATTACTGTCTTTTTTTGCCAGTTTTGTCTGAAAATGGGTGGCATAAAAACTCTGACACCAGGCTAGGCACTAACCGCACGATAAAGAATGAAGAAGTTGCATGAAAATCAAGTTCACGTAGACTGTCAATTTGCCAAACATTTAATTTCCATGATTATACAATACACCGTGGTTATAAAATTGTGCTTTAAAAATGACTCGACCTTATCGACTATAAATAACATTTCTCAGCTAAAAATAGATACCATTAGTCAATGACTCCTCCTTACACGGTCTACATGTTTTGTCAAGATATAATATTTTTAAAAGGGAGTGAAATAACAATATAATTATGTCTTTGTATTATTATGATGTGAAGGAAATACGTAACAGAATTTACAAGTTACGTAAGTCAGTTCATGCTTATACATATTTTAAAACATGTTCAACTTCGCATTTATTTTCCGAGTGCTTTTGTTCAAATCTATGATTTACTAAGCCGCGCCTCAGTCGACCGTCATCAGACCAAACAAAAACCGCGGAGAAAATATTTCATCAGTAAGAAAAGGCTGCGATAAATCGCTGGTTGTATTATGTAAAATTTCATTAGGCCTTACCATTGTAGCATTTCAATGAGAGATCGAGTTGGGGACTTGTTCCATCGCCGACGATTGGCGAAAAGCGGGTCATCTTCATCTGCCTAGCCTTTTCCCTTATATGTTAAGGTCGGCTTCCAGTCTAACCAAATGCAGCTAAATAGCAATATTTTACATGGAGCAACTGCCTATCTGACCTCCACAACCCAGTTAGTACTGGGAAATTCGATACCCCATGGTAGGACTGGTTGTCAGATTTTTGGACCATAGACTAGCTGTAACGATTGTCAAATATCTACAAATCTTCCACCAAAGGAACGACCTAGGAAAGTGCACCTTGACCTTGAAGATCGACCCATACCAACGAGCAGTAAGTATGTAGTTTAGACGCTGGGCTATGAGCTAGTACACGGGCGATTACTAGCGCCCAGTCACTTGCTGATGCGTTCGTACCAAGCGAGTCTTTTGGCGGCTGTTCTGTCCACTCAGCGAGCTTTTTCTCTAATAACTCTTGTCACTATAAAACACTATAATACTAATATAATAATAATATCTTTAATAAGCCAGAAAAATATACGTATGTTCACACAATTTGTCAACAAGCTATTTATTATTAATCTTAAAAATATAATCTCTGCAAATTGTGTCTATTTTTAGCATCTGCTACTGAACTAGGTGTATAGCCTGTATTTCAGTACGCACTATTATTGAACAGAAAGTTCTAGCTTACAGTGCGAACAGTCAGCAATTAACTATTAATGCGCATCCCTTTTATTGGACAGGGATCTACATCTTGAACGTTTCTTAGCGAGTTATTGGTCGATAGGTAGTCGCGTCCGCGTCTCTGGTTGTGGAACACGTGCCTTACTATTGTAGCATTTCAATAAGAGATCGAGTTGGCAACGTGACACCCCTGACAAAAGGAAGTGAAACCGTTTGGCTTGGAGCCCACGACTATACCGGTTACACGACAGATTTCTGATGATAAATCACACGATTTCAGCTTACAAGAGAATATCTTACCATTTGAGAATTTGGATATATTTTAATTGAAATCACCTATTCCAGTAATCTGGTTTTTAATCAGCAGTGAAAACGATATAGGCGGATTATACTATAATAAACAGTTTTCTGGGCGTCAGTGTCCAATGTTGCCAATATGTTTATTTTTGAATTTCGAACATATTGGTACGTGCTTAGAAATGAGACTCCAATAAATAACAGATAAATAATATTGGTATGAAATGTCTATAGGACGACTATTAGTTTGAAAGCGATGTTGATTACTAGTGAGTAATCAGATGATTCACAAATAAACAGTCACTTATTTACCAAGCTCTAAACACCCCCCGTATTATAAACCGCTTAAGGCCCTCCCCACAAACTTTTGCAAGAACATTAAGGTATAACGTGACTATAAATCGTAACACACAAACTTGGAGTATTTGCCGAACTAAATAGAAAATAGATTAAAGCAACATCTATCATCGAATACCTAAATAATACCGGATATTACAAACTATAATTTCACCTACATTACGCTAGAAATTGCGATGTAAAATTTATTTCAGGCGTCAAAGGAAATTTTACATCACAAAACAAAATGGACAGAAGCAATTTCCTCCGATATGGTCACATAATACTTTGGCCAAAGAACAAAAGCTATTCATTACAGCATTCTTCCATGCAACATGATATATCTGACTTAATATTGTATTCTGAGATTGCTCGTAAACTGGCCTAAAGCATTGTTCGTTTGACCCATATAGCAAAAGACAAACTGCCCCGTCATTTCTTTACGATGTCAATGTGACGAGAGGCCAGGTTACACTGGCGGCTTTTTCCAACATGTGGGTGCCAATGACCGCTCCAATTCGCCGCCATGTATCAGGAATTAGACACATGTAACATTTTTAAATACTCGCTCTTAATTAACCGGAGCGCAAAGCTTAGGTAAATAGGTTGCACGAAAATAACGTATGACTTCGATTTACAGATGTGTAATAATATTCCTTATTTTTTTTATTGCTCTGAATGTAAACAGGTGGCGAAACGATTCGACGACGATTGATCTTGTTTAAATTTTTGGTATTAATAAAACAGTAGGCGGGATTTTACGTTCTTATGCGATATAAATATCATAAAAAAGTAATTAAAAGTTTGCAATTTAGCATTTGAATCGGATACGCAGGAACGCCGCGCCTCCGCGCATTCGTGTTATGAAATCTTTTGAACCAGATGGTAGAAAATCTAATAATTGTGCATTGAAAAAAATGTAAAGCACTAGAAGATTATAAACATACCTAGATACTTTCTAAACAATCACGTAAGTACACATTGCTTAAACAGTGAAACATATAAAACAGTTTATATAAGCAAGCGTATCATAGAGCTACGTTTTGTAGAAAAATATTACAAACAAAGAAAGCAATAGCAACATTATTCTTTGGCAAAAGCCTAATCCGATAAACCCTTTAAGGATCACGAGCTCAATGTTCTGTAACTACATTCAGAACATTTCCCCAAAATATGACTATAGTAACCGCTGTTATTAGGGGCAGACTAAAGGTGGTCTCACACCGGCGCGGCGGGGTGAGAGTGTATGAGAACGGTGAAGATTGGAATTTGTATGGCAGAACTTCAATGCTCGACCCGGCTCAGCTTTGTGTGAAAAGTCTGAATGCGTGAGGGAGGACGTGCGAGGTTAAGATTGAAATAGTTGTTAGTACAACATTAAAGTATATTGCTGACTGATTAGAGAATCTATTACTTCGCAAAACGGATTCACAAATTTTTCACCAGCCATCGAGCACAGTGCTAGATCACGGTTTTTTTTCTCCATCTTACGACTATCTTAACAGGGTTTGTTTACCTTACAATATTAACTCGATTTCCATCAAGAATTTCTCAGTAGCAGCAACGGAGTCTGGACCTGTACCCTGTTGATGGCAACAGCCTTGGCCCTTACTAAATGGGACTTAATACAACTGGCGACATATGGTACTATAACCACGGAACCACGAATAAACGCTTTTTCATTTTTTTTTTTCATTATGTACACCGGTGCCTAACCCTACAGGGACTACAGGCGTGATGTTTGTAACATACAAACAATGTTTTTTTTATTTAACGCACATAGAGAACAGTCGAATAAGTCAACGTCATTAGTTATGAAGTTTAGAGTGTGGAGTAAGAGCGTCGCCTCACATAACAGATTATATACGTCTTTCGGTGTGAAAGCTCCAGCGAGATTTCAATTCTCGCCCCCTCCATCCACTCCACACCTCGCCGGTGTGAACTCACCTTTACTCGGGTCACCGCAGCGAGCATTTAAGGCTAATTTGCATTCTAAAGTCCGTCCGTAAATTCGGTGTTCTATCGACTATTGCGGTGAACCCACGCTAACGGTTCGGATTTAGCATATGTAACTAATGTTTAGCGCTAAACTTTGACCAAATAATTTAATCTGGTTTTGTATTTATGAGCCCTAATTCAAAGAGAGTCAGCAAACAGGAAGGGGTCCGTAAGGGCCGACGCCTGCCAGGGTTGCGGGACTGTTCGAAAGAGATACCGCGGCCCTGGAACACAAAGGGCAAAGGAAGGAACATGGATGGGTTTTAGTCAGTACAAGTCTGACACTCCCTCCTGCTCAGCCCAGAGCGGGAGGGGTCATTTGATGATTTCCCATCGATAAAAAAAAAAAAAAAAAAAAAAAAAAGCCTATGTTTGAACAGATTTAGTTATTGTTTGGCTTTGTTTGCGAGGGTGCTTATACCTATAATCTTTATTGATTTGTATACTATGACTTGTCAGTAGAGGGAGACGAAGACCAAAAATGATGGATGGATTGTGTGAGGAATTACACACATCCATAAACATAGCATCAGGCCTGTTATCTCCGAAGGGTTAGGCAGAGATGTACCTAATAGTACATCCACATTTCGCCATTTATGTTTAAGTCCCACGTAATACCGGGCAAGCCTATTGCCATCAACCGGGCACAAATCCAGACTCCGTGGCGGCTACTGTTCAATTCCTGACGGAAAAACCCAATAACACTTTACCCGACTCGGGAATCGAACCCAGGACCCCATGCTCAGCAGTCCCGCTAGCAGCCACTAGACCAACGGGGAGTGAGGAAATAAATAAAAGAAAAAGGAGTAAATGATGCCGTGACATCTGACAAGGGAGAATGGAAGAAGAAAAGGTGTTGCGCCGACCCCGAGTGGAGTGGGACAAGGGCTGGACATGATGATGATAAATATGACTAAATAAAACGAATATGAAATGTCTTCTAATTTCGTTTACCGTGCAGGAATACCTGAAACAAATTAGAAATTCTAGTTGTATTTAAAACAACGTACATCTATACCAATATTATAAAGAAGTAAATTTGATTGTAAGTTTGTATGTAGGGGGTAATCTGTACTGTGTAATATACTGAACCGATTTTGAAAATTCTTTCACTTACAGGAAGCTACATTATCCCGGAGTGCCATATGCTATATTTACAACGTGCCCGTGGGATATTTTCCGACCAAAACTCGAGCGAAGCCGCGGGCAACAGCTAGTGTATGATAATAACATGTTTTATGCACGACACGTTTTTGACAAATATCACCACTACGCATTTAGGGTATCTCTTACATAAACGTTATCATTTACCCGCAAGACTCATCACAGAAAAAATATTCGAGACCTAGCTAATTATGAAGATAAAAGCCTTTAAATAAACAAGAACGTCCCTGAAGTCCCACGATACGCCACGTGGAGAACTTTCGTTTGAAGTTGGTAGATAAACCAATTCAAGCACAAAATTATTAATTTATAAACATAACATCATTCCGGTTTTACTCAGCAAAGGGATAGGCTTGGAGTACCCCCGTCTGCTACTCGTATACATTTTTTGAGACTTGTTTATGACCCATGTATCATCTGCCTAGCCTTTTTCCAACTATATATTGATTAAAAATTAAAAAAAATATCAATTTTATTAATCAATTTTATTTTTAATCAATTTTGTCACAATTCTGTTTTTCACTATTTCTAATTTTAATTTTATTTAATTGAATATTGGCGCTTAGTACTTACTAAGCTTGTTTTACTTGCTTGTTTTGTGCATGTGGTGTTGACCTATAAGTAATTGATGCGCTGTAAATTAATTTTAAGAATGAATTATGTCGCTGTATCCAGTGTGAACAATTGTTGGTAGACCTAATATAATCAATAAAAAAAAATATATGTTGGGGTCGGCTTCCAGTCTAACCGGATGCAGCTGAATACCAGTATTTTAATAGGAGCGACTGCCTATCTGACCTCCACAACCCAGTTAGTACTGAGTAATACGATACCCCTTGCTGACTGCCTGTAACGACTGTCAAAGATCTACACATCACAGCCGGGACCGACGGCTTAACGTGCTTTCCGAGGCAAGGAGGAAACTCTGTAGTTAACGGGCGGTCACCCATTCACAGACCAACCTAGGCAAGCACGGCTTAACCTAAAGATCCGAGCGGCACCTTTATGACCCATGTACCTAATAAGGGGCAAATCTATATTCCGAGGTCCTACTGAGAAATTGCTCACAGAAAAACCTAATGTCACTTTGCGAGACTTGGCAATCGAACCCAAGACTTCTGCTTAGGACTTAAGCAGTAGCGCTTGCGACGACTAACACACTTAACTAAAGACGCAGTCAGGTAGTATATACAGAAGTAATAACTTAATATTTTACGAGATGTACTCGTATGAAAGTTAAGGAGGCGAAATGGTAAGGATTCTGCCTACCCCCACAAAAAAAGAGTAAACAAAAGCGTTACTGGGAAGAATGAAAGAAAAAAACGTGATGTGCCAACCCTCAGTAACAGGGCACAAGGGCAGTTAGATAATGTATGAAACCACGAATACAAGGAAAACAAAATTGTCAATTTACACTTTAAACAGAACAGCGGTAGTCATAACTGCATAAGACTCAGTCTATAATATCATCATTTGCTAAGCCTTTTCCCAAACATGTTGGGGTCGGCTTCCAGTCTAACCGGCAGCAGCTAAATTATGCAGTATTTTACATGGAGCGACTGCCTATCTGACCTCCACAACCCAGTTGGTACTGGGTAATACGATACCCCCTGTATAATAGTAATGACTGGTTGTCAGACTTTTTGGGCCACTGACTACCTGTAACGACTGTCAAAGATCTGCAATTGACAGCCGAGACCAACGGCTTAACGTGCTTTCCGAGGCACGGAGAAAACTCGGAATTTAATGGGCAGTCACCCATCCACAGACCAACCTAGGCAAGCGCAGCTTAACCTAAAGATTTACCTGACCGGCTGATAATATTTTGCCACGAGCTCCTCAATCTATAATATATTTCTAAATAATATATCTTACAGTGTGACCCATTTTCGAACATTTGTTACATTAGTAGCATCGGCTTTGATCCTACAAGTTCTGAGTAACGTTTGAGTCAGTTCCCGTGACACGAAAATCCCATCACACGTGCGCGTAAATCACATTGTAGTTTCACTTTGATTTAATTCTTAAAACTTTGTTCTCATCCTTGAAATATGAAGTATTTTTATTACTGTTCCACTTATCTATTAAATAAAATAACAAAGTAATGTTAAAGGCAACCATTTGTACCTAGATATGAAAAATCACCTGGGGGTCTAAAATCGCCGCTTTAACAGAATCATAATACGAATCACGTTAAAAATTTAAAACTCTTAAAATGGACTTTATGGTTATGACCACAAAGTCCATTTTAAGAGTTTTACATTTTTAACGTTTACCCCCTACATACAAGCATACAAACTTATAAACAAAGGACAATGTCCAGAATCGCCCTGTGCAAAAAAAAATATCAGACATATCGATAATTAATTGTCTATTTTATTATATTAGTTGCGAATACTATTGTAACACAGACTAGCTGCATGCCAAAATGAACATTATAAAGTATTGTACGCGACTAATAACATTAATCGCCGCCATCTTCGCCAAACGTCATGTCTTATCGAAAAAGATTAGGGATGCCCAATCGATCGATTGACTTTTTAATGAATTGTTGCATATTTTTTTTTTAATCTGAATCACATTTTAATATATTTCGAAAAAAGTGCAAATAGAAGCTACAATAAAAACATTCAATCACCGTTCCATATAGTAAGTATAATTTAAATTACCTACTAAATATACTTTATGAATAAGGTCATACTCGATTTTAAGTAGGCAGTTAGAATAATGCTGAAGTGAACAAAACTTTCATATTTCAACATATACACGGTTTTCTAATAATTGTTTAGAAAAGTGTATGGTTTACTCATAACTAAACGATTAATTACGACAATTAATATTAAAATAACCCTCCTTTTGGGCTTCGCCGCAGTCGACTAAAAATACTTATCGTTACTGAATACATTATTAATGTTTAAAATAAACCATATTGCAGACTAGATAGCAGTTGTTATTGTGTATTGTTACAAGTGTAGAAGAGTGGTATTATAAGTAAAGAAGGACATTGTCATACTTGTAATGGTATTAATATTATCGTATGACAAAAGTTGATGTAAAACAGTTTGTAACGTATGGTCATAGTAAATCTTTGGTAATATCGATAAATCGTATGGTCACTTGTAACTGTATAATTGTATCGGTGTGTTTTAATGACTTTCGGGACTATATTGAATATTAAGACTTGGCTATATATATTACCTGGCTGTGATTTTCGGAGCTGTGTACCGTTCAAAAGATAACCTGGCACTCATAGACGGACTTACGCATACGCAATGAAAAGTTAATTTTGTGTAAATTTCAGCTCTGCTGGTGGTTCCATGTTACACACAAACATTTTATCCATACCAAACCCAATGCTAAGAATACAGGTACCTATGTTAATTAGATTATATGCATTTACATGTTGCACGTACATACACTTAGGCTTTAGAACTAAAACTACATAGATACCTACCTAATTATCTAGGTAGGTAAGTACTAAAAATATTGTTATTCAGTTTCTTAAAAATCACTCGTTGCTCGGAGCTATGAAAAACTATACTTATTATTCGTTGTTATGGTTCGATTGTAATCTCTTGCTAATCTTCTAAGCTTGTTTTGAAATATTTAAGTCTGCCGCTAGTCCGCGCGCTATACAAATAAGATCATAAAGGAGTTTACTAATGATCGACAATACATACATATTTTTTTAATACAGTTTCTCAAAAAGTGGTGTATTGCAGGGACGTATAGCATTCGGGATGTGGGCTATTACATACTAGTGCTTTTTTACCTTTCCCGAACTCGTGCGTTCTCTTTCCCAACTGTCAAAATAATGTCTATTAAAAAGAAAAAACCAACCATGAAGTTTTTGTGATTCATACAAATACGTATATTTCTAAAAAAAAAGCTACTAATTTATTTCAATATCAGATTTAATGATTTAATTGAATGAGTTAGGTTAGGTTTCATTTCATTTCATCTCATTAAATTTCATTTTTATTTCATATCAATAAAAAAAATCTACTGAAGACTAAGCTGTATGGATAGTTCCCTTTGCCTACCAAAATGGGTGAAGAAAAAACAAACTCTGCTTATATTCTACGGTTGGCGCCATTTTACAGAAATTTTCTTTGCGAGTTTAGTTGTTTGTTGCACAAAATGAGTAATTTCGACTCTATTTATTTTAATTAACACCACCGGAACTCAGTATAATTTCACAAAATGCTTCGGAGAATATTTTACCGGAAAAGTCAAAAAGTCGTTACAAAAACTGCACCAATTTCAATGTACATGTGTACTATAACTTTTATAAGAAATAAATGATTAGTTAGTTGAGTTTATTGTGTTTTTATTATTTTATTAAATTGCTTCATTTTTTCGCAACTGTATTAAAAATAGTCGTTCAGTACACCTGCGGAACCGTCATTGCAACTTGTTCCGACTGTCAACCCTCGCCTTCGGCTGCGCCTCGGCTCGGGTAGACATTTGTCGGAACTCTTTGCAATGACAGCCTTTCCGCACTTGTAATGAAATATACTATTCCGATGCTCTTGTTTCCAGGGCAAACAATGTATGGGCGCAGAGCAATTTCCTTTTACCTCTTTATAATATTAGTATAGATATATAGGGTCTATCTATTCATACACGAAATCTCTTAAGGGGTCATTGTACTCATCATTATGAACAACTTTTACTATGGGACCAACCTCGAAATCGCGATAAAAAAACCAGCTGTTCCCTACAATATGATCGCATTAACTCGTAAAAATGTACTGAACAGCTGATTTTTTTTTCGCGTAAGAATAAGAAAAATCAAGTAAAGTGATGCCTAAGAAGAGAGATAGTGATTTCGAATCTATTTCAAGAGAATATATTGTCTCAGATCCTCCACTTTAAACCCGTAATATCATTTACGACCCATCAATCCCATGTCACTAAATATAACAATACCGTCCACCAATATATACCCGAACGTAATGGAAGACACGTGTTTATTCGATATGAAGCCACGTGCTGACATTCGATCATACTGCATAATGCATCAGCAATGACAGATTATAAGCAATCGACGCACAACATTAATAACCTAGATTCCGCACAGATTTGGGAGAGGTTTATATAGTCGAATGATTATGAACTTTGATTGGGCAATAGTGGAGAGATTATTACACACGATACCAGAACATCACGCCCGTAATCCAGGAAGGGATAGGCAGAGGTGTACCTAATAGTACACCCACATTTCACCAGTTATGTTTAAGCCCCATGTAATAGGGGGCGAGCCTATTGCCATCAACCGGGCACAATTCCAGACTCCGTGGCTGCTATTGAGAAATTCCTGATGGAAAAACCCAGTAACACATCGTCCGACCCGGGAATCGACCCGAGGACTTGATTCACAGCAGTCGTGCTTAAGACCACCAGACCAACGATGCAAATATTGAATATTTATTTATTTTTCTTTCTTTCTTTCTTCAATGCCAGTGGACAGACATTCAGGTGAATCCGAAGAATGAAAGCTCGCAGCATTATAGTCGGAAAATCCACCTGGCTTAGCGTTCACATGTAATGATAGGTACTTAATGCCCGCTTACATCATGTTTCCCTCTCTGTCATCCTCAAACGATTGGCAGCAACAGAACGATGTTTTTAAAGTGTTTAATAATTTGTATTACAAGACGGCCTTATGTAGATACATCCGAACAACTGCCACGGCAAAGGTATTCGTTCTTTTTCGTGTGGTTAGTGCCTAACCTGGTGTCAGAGTTTTTACGGGGCCCATGGGTCTCTGAATTGGCTTTACATGCCGTCGAGAAATATCTCTCAGGCATGCTGGTTAGTTTTTCTCACCTCTTGATCCTCATCCTTCAACAAAGCAAGTGATCAATATTTTATACAATACATTGCAAAGGTATTTTCATACAGTAATTTTAAAAAAGAGTAGCAAGTTCGTGTTAAGACAAAAGAAAGTCTTAATTATCTTTTTTTTTTCGAATAGGTACATCGCAATAGCTACTTCACTACATAGTTTATAACAAAGTCGCTTCCCGCTAGATCCGCTTAGATCTATAAAACTACGTAACGGAATTTGATGCGGTTTTTTAATAGATAGAGTGATTCAAGATGAAGGTTTATTTGTTTAACATTGCATCTGTGCGAAGCCGGGGCGAGTCGCTAGTTCCTAATAATAGGTACACGTTTTCTGAACCCGAAAGAGCTATCAAATATAACTTTAATTTCAATTAATTTGATATCACAGGAAAAATCATTCCATTAACATTCGTTATCAAAGAACGTTAAGGATATACGAGTATTACCAAGGTTTTATATTTCCATTCATGTTTGTTTCCCATCTAAAATTCATACTGTAGAAACATGTACATAATTTCCGCGAACGCTACGACCAACCACATTACGGTATTTATAATTCCTCTGCTAATAACTCGTACATTTTCAAATTATTTAGACTAGTTTATGCCGACTCTTTGCTCACTAATAAAGGGTGTAACACGACCCATAACGAAGCCGAAAGGTACTTGTTTTCCCCGTCATTGCGATTTTTTTTTGTTCTAGACCATACCTGGAAATCTTCTAGTTACGGAGATATTGGGGGTCAAAGTTCCAACTTTTTCACGAGATTTTTTAAATAGATGCTTTTAATGTAAGATTTTTACTTTAAACACCTCCACGACCGCCATACTATTCAATCCATCCATCAGCACAATGTTTTGAGTGCGTTACATTGAGTCCTTTATGACCCCAAAAAGAAAAGTCATTTCCCAGCAATAACTTTTTGCGTAGCGTTACTTAGTTTGATGTACAGAATGCTTGGTTGACGGCTTCGTTAAGGGTCTTGTTACACCCTGTTTGTTAGCTTTATTCTTGACCGGGTGGTCCTAAGGTCATATGGTCCTAAAATCCGGCAATGATTAAATGTGTTAAATGTCTTTATCATTGAGGTCGTTGCCACCAGTATCCTGAATAATCCTCATTATCAACTTAGCGTTTCTGCAAAACCTAACGAGATATTGAAGAGTGGTCCCAGATGGAATATACAAACACCGTGTGTGTCGTTGTGATGACGATGTGAGTGTGTGTGTGTTTTGTGCTACTTTCCCACCAAAGAGCCTTCACGAAAACGATACCTATTTACAGATATCTATAATTCACAGATAGGAAAATATGGCACACCAGAGTTCACAAAAGATCAACTTTTAGATCGAAGTAGTGTATAAAGATTACCAATTAATTTCCTTGTAAATTTTGTAAGTGCTACAAACAAACACACATATATTTAATAAGAAACAGTAACAATGGTTCGTATTTCAATTAAGGCATGGAAGCCCGGTTCTCGCTGAAACGTGAAACGTAGTAAAAGGAAGCAAATTAATGTTACGTTGGAAAATTGCTTCCGTTGTTTAAAATATAGTTACAGGAAGTTTGTGGAGAAATGACATTATCGGGAATTTCGATCGCAATATTTCACTAGAAACTTTGGTCGTGACCTTGAAAGTTACGAACTTATAACTTGTATATCATCCGTCCGGTGGTAGGTGGACACCCTTTTTTTTTTGGCTGGGAAATCATTAAATAACTCCTCCCGCTCTGGGCTGAGCTTTACTGACTAAAACCCATTTAGTTCCTTCTTTTGCCCTTTGTGGTTCAGGGCCGCGGTATCTCTTTCGAACAGTCCCGCAACCCTGGCAGGCTTCGGTCCTTTCGGACCCCTTCCTGTTTGCTGACTCTCTTTGAGGCGCGCGTGGAACAAAAGCCTGTCGGCCTGTCATCAAAAGACGGACGGACGGCGAGCTAGCCCATAGCTCACCGTCCACAGGCCCGGTAGGTTGACACCCTAGGGGAACAATCCAATGAGCAAGTATTATCTAGAAATGTTAAATGGTAAGGCGTGCTATGCTGTGCCATAACAGAGTCATGTAGATAATCATTAGTTTAGACTAGTCATAGCCTCAAATAAATTACGTGTACATTACATACGGTCTATGTATTTCCAAAGTTCTTCAAAGCGCGTCGATGGCAATCTAAATTGTGTCGGCCCAGAACTAAGCCACTAGTTTGGTGCCTTCAGTAGCGTCCATCAATTCCTGTAAGGAACAAACAAAACGACACGCAGGACATGATATTAAAATATGCCCCTTCGTTTGTGGAACAGCACCACATTTACAATCCAGGGCAGAGTCATCAATGAATCTCCTGAGCAGGTTGTCCTTGCTGCGGCCAAGCTGGGTCTGCAGTCTATTAAAGTCTTCCAGGTCAGCCATGGCAACATGTCATGTTCAACTGATTTCCAAGTTATCATCATTCGCCTATCTGTTGAGGTCGGCTTCCAGTCTAACCGGATGCAGCTGAATACCAGTATTTTACATGGAGCGACTGCCTATCTGACCTCCGCAACCCAGTTAGTACTGGGTAATAGGATATCCCTTGGTAAGATTGGTTGTCAGACTTTTTGGGCCACTGACTACCTGTAAAGACTGTCAAAGAGCTACACATAACAGTCGGGACCAACGGCTTAGCGTGCTTTCCGAAACTCGGTATATAATGGGTGGTCACCCATCCACAGACCAACCTAGGCAAGCACGGCTTAACCTAAAGGTCAACCCGAGCGGCTGTTAGTATTTAGCCAAGAGCTCCTCCATTTTCAAGTTAATACAAGTTCAAATAATTCTAGATTTACGTAAAGTAACAATACAAGAAAAAATCACGAGAGAACCAAAACTTAGATATAGCTTTGAAGCTCAATAAATAAATGTTTCTTGTTTTTTAGACAAGCACTAACAGAAGTTAGCCTTAAGACTAACAAAAGAGATTTGGAGGAAAACTGCCGAGGAAAATGTAAGGCATCAGAATTACATAATTCGTTTCTTATTTTTGAAATTGAAACCAAAGTTTTAATAAGGTACGCTCGAAGTCTTCAATAACTAGCAAATTAAATGAATATGTATAAATGGAAGAAGCCTACTAACAAAAATAAGAATTGCTAGAACTTTCATAATAGTCTAGTTGAAAATCAAAATAGAGATGAACTCAGTGATACCTATATTTAGTATGTTCTGAAATTATCTTGGTTATAATCATAAGTCTACCTATAACCCACTGCCCTCCTTTCTGTAGCAGCGAGTGGGCTGTAATCCACCACTTGGTAGATGTCATCCATCTCCGATTTTTAGGGTTCCGTAGTCAACAAGGAACCCTTACAGTTCGCCATGTCCGTCGGTCTATCTATCTGTCCGCAGCTTAGCTCAAAGACTCTTAGTACTATAGAAAGCTGTAATTTGGCATGAATATTACAGATAAGTTATACCGACAAAGAGGTAAAATAAAATCTCGAAAAGTATTTTTTTTATGGTTATTACCTATCTCCAGACGCAGGTGAAGTGGGGATTTTTTTTTTCTTTAAAAAATATAGCGAGTTTCTTCAAATAATGTTTCGATTAAGGCATTCGTTTGTAAAATATTAAGCTTTAAAGTACTTATTTTTGTTAGACTCAAGTGTCCCACGGGCCCACCTCTACCAGCTAAACGGTTGTGTTTGAGTATGTGAAAAAATTCTAATGTTTTAAAATTCATTATATTTATATAACGAAGTTATAAGGGAAGCTATCACAGCTACGTAGGCTTAACAAGTTCATGTGTAATAGTCGACCAACTTATAAAATGTACTTGGACTTCCTTCAACTTTTCTCGATATTGCGCTTCTGTCAATTATGTATAAAAAGTACAATAGCCTGCCTGAGCTTGAACCCATCTAGCCTATTTTTTACAAACCCACATAACAGTTACTCGTACATCTCTTTTAAACAAATAGTTATAAAAACGCGAAGAGCTCATTAAGCCGTCAAAGAAAAACGTTCAAACTTTTCCAGGGAAAAACTCAGTTCAAAGTTTTTCATGTCACGACCAATCAAAACCCGACGTAGGAGCTAATTAGGCACATTCCTTATTTTTTGACTCGCTATTAAAATAAAGATTTGATTTTACATTATTAATTAGGTTAGTAGAGAAAATATGCTAGCTCAACTATTTAATAGGACTGACAATAAACCTTTCTTAGAAATCTGAATCCAAGTTTTCAGAGCTTAACGGTCGCCGACACGTTTTCTTGGACTTCTTAAAGCAGGAGTAATTCCAGTGTGGGAAAGAGATGGCGCTAGACGACGTCTATAGCTCTGACTCTTTCCCACACTGGAATTACCCTTGCTTTAAAGGGTCATAGTAACCTTCAGAGCTTATAGGACTGCCTCGTTGGCCTAGTGGTCGCAACTGCTGAGCATGAGGTCCTGGGTTCGATTCCAAGGTCGGGCAAAGTGTTATTGGGGTTTAACATCGGTAATTTCTCAGTAGCAGCCAGTTGATGGCAATAGGCTCGCCCCTATTACATGGGACTTAAACATAACTTGCGAAATGTGGGTGTACTATTAGGTACATCTCTGTCTAATCCACCAGAGAATACCGGCGTGATATTATGTTATGCTTCGTCGATCCTGAACAGTATTTGACCTGAAACGGTAATAAATATATTTTAAAGTAGCTGTTCCCGCGACCTACGTTCCCGTAAAATAATTATAAAAAAAAATAGTTCCCTTTGTTACCAATTTCAAGGGTTTAATTGTTTTCGCACGAAACCCTTATTCTTATTCTAAAATAAAAGCTTTAGTCACTCCCTTTGACATCAGCTATCTGCCAGTAAAAGTCCCTTCAAAATCGGTCCAGCCGTTTCGGAGATTAGCCGGAATAGCCAGAAAGAAAGACCGACAAAAATTTAAACAAATGCGTTTTTGTTACACACATCAAAAGTGTCTAGGGATCAACATATATTTTTGCAATAACTTTTCTCCTGATTGATATTAATTAAAATTTTCTTTAAGGATTCATCAAATAAAGTGTTTTCGTTTGTCACAGTAACGATAAACCAAGTCACCTTTGCATTAATAAAGAAATTTGCCATTTTCCTAATAAAGGGATTTTTGACATTTGAACCACTAACACAAAAGTTCGAAAAAAAGACTGAAATAACAGTTTTCTTTAAAATTTTATTGGGTAACTTAAACAATTAATAATCCGTGTTTCTACCGCGAACACTAACAACACAAGAACATCGGTTTGGCATACTCAAAATGAGTTCATCCAAATCACGCTGTGGAATGGCCGCCCATGTTCGTTGCAACAACAAAAAAAGGTCTTCTTGCGACTGGATACCCTCCATATTCGGCAGAGCTCTTCTCTGTAGCATATCCCATGCATGCTCAATCGGATTCAAGTCTGGCGACTGAGCAGGCCAGGGCAGGACATTGATGTTAGCTGCGGCGAGAGTCTGTCTTAACTCTTGCGGTGTGCGGTCGTGCATTATCATGCATTAACTGAAATAAGGGACCGATTTGCACTTGTAGAGGAACGATGACGTCTGATACAATCGTCTCAGCATAAATTTGAGCGTTGAGGTTGCCTCTGATCCAAATCAACTCAGTTCTTCCGCCGATCCAAATACCCGCCCATACCATGATGGTTCCACCACTATAAGGATGGACTTCCTGGCAGGATTTTAATCGCTGTTGGCGTCCAGGGGTTCTCCAGTGTCGTATACGTCTTGTATCCGGTCTCATACCAAAACGAGACTCATCAGAAAAGCACACGAAACGCCATTGTTCTTCTGCCCAATTTCTGTGTTCAAGAGCCCATTGATATCGTATCCTACGATTGTGCATTGCTATAGGTGGTACCCGTAGCGGTCTTCGGGAATGAAGGTTCACTTCATGCAAGCGGTTTCTGACTGTTTGGTCGCTAATTAAGTTCCCTGAAGAGTGATGAAGCCTCACGGCTAACATCATGGCGGTTATTGTTGGAGCTCTTCGAGTTAAGATTTGAATGTATCGGTCTTGTCTCCGTGTGGTGCAGCGATACCGTCCTCCATGGCGCTCAGCCACGGTACCAGTGCTTCGGTAACGTGTCCAAAGTCGACTGATAACACTCTGACTTGTATTCAGAGCTAAAGCCACAGTACGTTGCCGGGAACCAGCTTCTATCATTCCCACGGCTCTGAGCATTTCTTCCCTGCTTAAATGACGTCGCCGCTCCATAATAACGTTGGTTTTAATCAGTAGTAGGGAAACAGTAGCACTAATAATGTCTTCAATGCGTTGTATGTTTTTATAGGGAAAATATTGACAGCTGATTTTCATCTTTTACTCGAATTTGATTCACAGTTCCTGATTCAAATTATGAAATGCACCAAAAAGGATCCATATAAATTTATAAAATCATAAATTTATTACAAAGCCACATCTCAATCTCAAGAAATCCACATAAAAATGCTTGATCCCTAGACACTTTTGATGTGTGTATATGTACTGTATATACTTACTTTCATATGCATTCAGTAAAAAGCTGTTATTTTGGTATTACAAACAGACACTTTCAATTGCATTTATTTGTATAGATGTTTAGATAACAATTTCAGTTTCTTCCTTCAATATTCTCGTTCTTATCACATCTTAATTCATATCAAACAAAAGAACACCCATACAACTTTTTATCAAGCTCCATATTGCCATATATCGCGAGCCGCGGACCGCAAACTATGGTTTTTGTTATGAAGGGTCTACTTTATCACCCATGCCATAAAATATACGTTTATTTTGATGGTATGAAGGGTCCGGTCCTCTTTGAAGCCCTCTTTGATATGAGGAAAGCTTCGTAGATAACTAGGCAGAGGGTATAAGTAATTTTGCAAACATTTATGCAATTCGTTATTGGATAACTAATATGTATATGTTGTTGTTGTACTTAGAAGGTATGCGAGAACCTTTGTGCAGTTGAAAAATACAGGCTAAGAAATTAATTAGTCAAAATGAAAAAGTTATGAAACCTGCGTTTGCGTCGAAATTTTATTAATGGTCGTTTGTTTTTAATACGTAGCTCACATCTTGAAAAATTATGGACCTAGTTTTTTTTTTGTGTATAGATTATAATGCAACGGTAGGTATTTACAATTTTACGGTGACATATACAAGGTGTAAATGGACGTCCCGAAGCTGTCAAACAAGCATTCTGTACTGTGTCATTTTCTGTCTTTTACATCAAACTATGTAACCTTACGCAAAAATTATTGCTGGGAAACGACTTTCTTATTGGGGTGAAAAATCACGTGTTACGGTAGGACTCAAAACATTGTGCTGATAACTGCTACCTGTGCTGGATGCATTGAATAGTACGGGGGTTGTGAAGGTATTTAAATAAAAGTTGTAACAGTAAAACCTTGTTTTAAAAAAAATCTTGGGAAAAGTTGGAAGATAGTCCCCCAATATCTCCGTCACTAGAAGGTTCCCAGGTATGGTTTATAACAAAATAACGTCGCAATGACCGTAGGTTTTACAGGGGGTCTCCCCTGTTGAACCCACGTCTACGACCCAGAAACAAATATTTAAGAACATATTACACACATCGTCTGCATAAACTTAATCATATTACTTAAGTTAAAAAGATTGGCTTAGACGTCCCATCAAACATCACTACGTCATCTGGTTGAGACACCCTCGAGGAAAATTACAAGAATACCGGCCAAGGTTGAGTCGTACTCACACGCACACAGAGTTCCGTAGCACCAAACAATATAATAATAAAAAATATTTATTTAATAATAGGCTCATTCATAAAAGGTCTACTGTTCATTCACGAAATCCCTTAAGGAATCCTTGTAAGAAAAATAAAGCCTAAAAAAAATCTGCTGGTTTTTTTCGCGATTGAGGGTTTGGTCTCATAGTAAAAGTTGTTCATAATGATGAGTCCAATGACCCCTTAAGAGTTGTCGTGTATGAATAGATAGACTTTATATATTGTATGGTTTTACATTCAACAGCAACACTAAATTTGTTTTATATAGTATGTTAATGAAACACAAAGTTATCTGCAATTTGATAAAAAAGGCCCTTATCACAAAAACTAAACATCAAATCTTATTCAAACCAATTTTGGTTTAAAGTTTTATTTACGTTCTACAATCCTAATTTTTTTCAGAATTGCCTCCTTACTTTAGAAATTAGAGGGCTATCTTTCGAACGATTGACTTTAAGAAATAATGGTTTTAGGAATCTCAATGTCATTTGTAAAGACCCATCTACCTACTAAGTTGGTTTCAACTGTGTAATAGTTTCGGAATAAAGTGGCTGTGACATACACGGACAGACAGACATGGCGAATCTATAATGGTTCCGTTTTTTGCCATTTGGCTACGAAACCCTAAAAAATATTGAGGGCCCGTCCCTGACCTGAATACTTGAAATATTCCATCCATCGACAAAATGTTACACGGCCCGACAGTTTATTATTTATTATTAATTATATGCAAGTTCCGGTGCGCGATCGTTCGTGGTTAGATTTCATAGCTGAACGACGTCATATCCTATGGAACACTGCGTAAACTTCTATCTATTATTGACATGAAGTATGGTTTATGAATAACAGAATATGAACAGAATTTATGTGTGTTTGTGAACTGTATTGGGATGAATTTGTCGTAGATACTGTTTTCATCAAGTCCGCCTAGATGCTCGTTTAGTTTGTATAGGGAAGTTTGCTTTGCAGAAGAGTTATAACTTGGGAAATTGCCCGTGTACACAACCCGTTATCTGATACGTGAAATTCCGTCATCATCTGCCTAGCCTTTTCCCAACTATGTTAGGGTCGGCTTCCAATCTAACCGGATGCAGTTGAACACCAGCATTTTATGGAGCGACTGCCTTTCTGACCTCCACAACCCAGTTGATACTGTTAATACGATACCCCTTGGCAAGACTGGTTGTCAGACTTTCGGGCCACTGACTACCTGTAACGACTGTCAAAGATCTACAAGTGACAGCCGGGACTAATGGCTTAACGTGCGTTCCGAGGCATGCAGGAAACACGGTGTCACTACAGTGATACATGTAATGGGTGTAAATGGTCACCCATTCACGGACCAACCTAGGCAAGGGCGGGTTAACCTAAAGATCGACCCGAGCAGCTATTATGAACCTATGTGAAATCTATAATATTATAATTATAATATATTATAAAGCTGAAGAGTTTGTTTGTTTGTTTGGTTGAACGTGCTAATCTCAGGAACTACTGATTCGAATATAAAAAAATCTTTTAGCGTTGAATAGCTTATTTAACGAGGTAGGCTATAGGCTATATATCATCACGCTACAACTAATAGGAGCGGAGCATCAATGAAAAATGTTTGAAAAACTGGGAACATTTAAAGTCCACGCAGACGAAGTCGCGGGCACAGCTAGTGTGAAAATAATACGCTAAATATTTTGTTCTATTCTAGATTCCTTTCAACCAAATGCGTTCAACGACGATTACGTGATTGAACTTTCACATTTATTAATTTAGTTGGATGAGCACCAAAATATTCATACCAGAAAATTACCTATCCAGTTTTGTAAACAGATGTTCTAATATTATGTTTAACAGCAACCAATGCCAAATTATGTGATATTAACCATGAAAATATAAATAAATATTGCAATGTATGTGCGCAGGAAATTATTCACAAATTAGTGTTGCTTTACTAATCTTGTACGAGTAGTCATTTCAACATCGTTCAGACATAAAGGTTTGAGGAATCAGTGTGTTGCTTTTAGAGCTTACACAGGCTGTCGCTTTGCATCCTGGTCAAATTCAACGAGGTATCTATACTAGTGATTCTCGACCCGAATCGATAATAAAAAGGGTAGGTTTTTATTTTTATTTTTTATTGTTTATGGAAATCGGTAAGCGTAAACCACCCCCTAGTTTCCATACTGTCCATAATTATACTGTGGAATAAACGTTTGCGTTGTTGTGTGTGACGTAGCCTTTATTGGACTAGGAACAGATGGACTGCGTTTTAATACGAGATTTATACTTACTGATTTCGGTAAAAAAAAAATACTACTACTTTTGTTATCGATTTGGGTCGAGAATCATTCGTATAGATACCTCCTTGAATTTGACCAGAATGCAAAACGACAGCCTGTATATTTTGCACGTAAAATTTCACACGCTTTCGTATCTACATAAATCGCATTTAACGAAATAAAAAATTATTATTGTAAAAAAAAACCCATAGCATTTCACACGTAGTCATTTCCACATGCAAACTTTCAGAAATTCTTCTAATGAAAGTTAGTAGTTGTGACTTTTCAAAAGAAAAAATATATAGAATTAATTAGTACCTACGTATAGAAAAGGCTAGGCAGATGTTAGCAGGTTTTGTTCTAAGAATCATGTTATAATTATACTCTTTCTATATTTCTTCACATGAAATGAAATGAATATTTGGGGTACACAGGAGACATGATTAAGGATGTGTGTCTTTGGTGAAGACAACCTGTATCTTCACCCCCCCATCCTTCTTTAGCTGAACTAGTTTTCAGTCTTTCGGGTCACTGACTACCTGTAATGGTCTTCAAATGTCAGCCGAGACCAACAGCTTGACGCACTATCCGAGGCACGGAGGAATCTCGATATGTAATGGGTGGTCACTCATCCACGGCCAACATAGGCTAGCGCGGCTTAACTGTCCCATCTATTCATTTATATTCTATGTTAATACCCAGTTCAGTTGAATAATTACTAGAGTACCCACCTACATACTGTTTCAAAGGCTTTATATACCAGGTATATAGAGACCTAACACCCTATTGAGTAATCGACTATTGTAACATTCGGTCGGCCGTAATGTATTGTGCTTCCAATAGCACTTCAAAGGAAATAAATCAATAGTCCTACAGAGAATTTATATAGGTTTCCTTTTTTTTGTTCAATGTTATTTCTTTTTGTGTTAGTAGTTTAGGGTAAAGGGAATAAGACTCATTTTAGCGTAATAATTTTAGCCTTTATGTACCTACGAATTCAGGTACTAAAGCATTATTTTGTAGTACCTAGACAAACGTTAGATTGTGTTCGTTATATCAATGCCTGACATAACTCTTTGATCATTATTATTCTAACAAAACCTACAAGATTTCTAGTCATAATATACTGCCAAAAATAAACCTTTAATTTGAAGATATTTATTTACTCTTTCATAATAAATTATTCTTAAGACCTTATATGTTTTATCTCTTTCATCAAAACATCTCAAAGACTCACAAAAGCCAGAAACGAACAACAAACAGACCAAACTAAGTGGCCTTTCTTCGAAACACGTTAATAAAAATGACCATACCAAACAAATGATTGCACATTGTGGGGTGAATTACTGTGCACCGCAGTGTAAACATACCTTCTGTAATGTTACGCCCAGCCTTGCACAATATCATGTGAGAACAAACAAACATTGAAAAGGAAGCTGCATCAAATGCTATTTCCAGTTCATCGTTTATTTACGTTTCAAAACATATAGTCGGTTTTGTGAACCCTTTATTTAAAAACAGTTGACTGCCGCGAGTCGACGAAACGAATAAACTATGGCGATTTAGGAGCGGAATAAAAAGGTTATGTTGGTCAATTTTTATTTGTTCAGTGCAAGAATGTTATTTTCTACAGCTTCGTCCGGAAGTCATATTTTTATAATAATGTCATATTATTATAAAAATATGACTTCCCAGTCGGGATCAGATTTTGTTAGCAAAGTCAAATCAGTCCAGACTTTTCGGAGATTATCCGGAACAAACAAACAGACAGACAGATAATTTTTGTTCTTTTTTTTGTCATTATTACCGTGTATTTTTTTCTCTCTCTTTTTAACTTTAATGAAGCTAAGGCACTCGTGCATGTATCTTCCAATTTTAATTATATAAGATGTGGATAACGTAGTTAGTTGCACACTGATGCAGTCTTGTACAATTCTTTGTTAACCAATTATAGTGTGTAATTGTTAGTTTTCCCTATTATATAAAAAAATTAAAAAAGAAAATAATTACAAACAGACTCTTCAATTTTATTAATTTGTATAGATGACGTTTGAAAAACATCACCGATATAATTGATGAAATTAATAAAGACCCTAGCATGAACGTTCGAAATCACGAAATCACGAAAAGAGAAACAGAAAAACATCATCAAATCACGAAAACTACGGTAAATTCAAACGGTTTTGGAATCGGAAACATTTTTGCATACGAAAAGCATAATAAGTACCATCCAAAGATTATTGTATCCGTCTTAAAACTAAGTAACTAAATGTGGAAGAAGTATTTTCAATTTTGAAATCTGTCGTTTTCACGTTACGTTTAATTCAAAGTCCGTGAAAGTTCAGCCGTGTGTTCGAGATGTGTGAGAATGTGTACCTATGTATTTGTAAATTACTTAACCTTATCGTTCTGCGACTATACGTACATAATGGCTAGCAAATTGTACACATGTTATTTCTAAAGCCTGGTGTGGTTATAGAAATTAAACTTGCACTCTTAACTTTTATCTACACTTCTATACTAATATGTAGGGGTTAATCTCCGGCCCTAATGATCCAATTCTAAAAAATCTTTCACTTGGAGAAAGTAACATTATTCCTGGGTGTTAAAGGCTATAAATTATATTTATATCATCCATATTAGCGGAGCTATCACAATTTTTGCGGACGAAGTCGCAGGCGAAGTGCTAGTAATTCACATAAATAGCTACAAAACCCACCAAGCCTAATTACTCTAGCAAACATCTTCTTGATGCTCTAACGAAAATAAAACCATTCTTTTTCGGTAGCCAAATACATCAGAAGGCCCGACAAATTAATCCATTTGTGCAAATCCGCAAGTTCTCAGACAATTTATCTGCTAACCTCCAATCGGAAGAAAAGCGATGTTAATAGATACGAAATAAGTTGTAAGCACTCCGTAATTTGTGGACACCCTACTGGTAGGCCATAAATCTGGATTGCGAATAGATCTGTACAAACAAAGGTGGAGAAAGTTCGGCAGCACGTGAATTAATTACCTATCGCTTGGTTCCCCTGTTATTCGTGTAAGTGAAATACAAAATAACATTATTTTTGGTCTAAATCGGGAGATAAAATTTCCTTATATTCCTACTCGTAAAACGAGTTGTATGAAAATATCCGTCGGCTAAATGAATCAGGCAGTTGTGGGAAGCAGAATTTTCACGAGCCTGTGTTATCTTCCACCTTTTGAAGGTAAAAATAAACACAGCAAAACATAATGTCTCGGCTCCTGTAATCTACGATGGTATAAGCAGAGGTGTGCCCTACAGGTATTAGACCCTCATTTTGCCAGTTTTATACCCATGTCATAGAGGGCGAGCCTATTGCCATCAACCGGGCACAAATTCAGACTACGAGCTGCTACTGAGAAATTCCTGGAGACAACTACTTCGTTAATCTCTCTCTCTCTCTCTCGATGGTCTGGAAGTCGCAAAAAGTAGTGCTGAGCAAGATGTAAACATAATATTTTTTTTATCTTGTTGGAAAATACCACCTCGTTGGTCTAGTAGTCATGAGATCCTAGGTTCGATTCCCGGGTCGGGCAAACTGTTATTGGGGATTCCGTCGGGAATTTCTCAATAGCAGCCACGGAGTCTAGATTTGTGCCCGCCGGTTGTTGGCAATAGGGTCGCCCTATATTACATGTGACTTAAACAGAACTGGCGAAATGTGGGTGTATTATTAGGCACACCTCTGCCTAACCTTTCTGGAATTGCAGCGTGCTGTTATGCTTTTGAAAAAGATCCTTCGTTCCTGAGAGTCTACCTAGTAGGTTTACTGATTAATTAGTAATGTGTAATTATTAAATTAATTGTTATATTTACGAAGGTCATTGTTTATCTTGCGCTTCCTGAATGATTACACAGGATACGTGTGTAATATAAATAATAATGAATAACTTTTTTTTTCTAAATAAACAGGAACACTGAGAACCCATAAAATAATCCGTATCGATTCTACGGGATTCGTTTTGATTTATTTTTCGAAATTGACCCTTAAATTCAACTAGCGTACTACATACTGTAATTTTAGCAGCCGACAGTTAAATGTCCCGATTTTTAAATCATTATAACCAGAGAAATTCCCAAATTTTAATAAATTCGATCTCAATGAGAGATCCAATATTTTTAGACAATGCCTACGTAGGCTCGTTAAAAAATGTGAAAAGAATTGTAATCGAAGCACTATTGAATAAAAACGGTCCGAGTATTTTTTACGTTCTTACAAACAAAGGCATGAAGAGTACGCAGTAATGGACTAAAATGAATTTCATTCAAGAAATCATTTATTTTTAAACATTAATTTTCCAAAATTTATTTCATCTTGTGAAATGTTGGCATTACGAAGTCAAAAAAATGTCACGCAGTGCCAGTAAAAACCGGCCAAGTGTGAGTTGGACTCGTGCATGAAGGGTTCCGTACTATCGTACACGATTTAATCGGACCCCCTTTAATTTTCAATTTATACATATAATTTTTTTTATGTTGTTGATAACAACAACATAAAAAAAAAATATATGTGCGGCAACAGAACTACACAATCTGTGAAAATTTCAACTGTCTACCTATTACGGATCATACGGACAGCGGAGGCTTAGTAATAGAGTCCGGTTGGTTACCCTTCGGATATGGAACCCTAAAAAATACCTAAACGTGCTTAAGCATAATCAGCATTTTAATGTTCCCACTGCTGGGACACTCGGCCTCCTCTCTATGAGAGGGAATGGGCTATAATCCACCACGCGGGCCCAGTGCGAGTCGGTAGATGTCACATGTCTTCGAATTTTAAACGTGTTTACTGGACCTTCAAAACTACATTTTTTCCCTGTGCTCGTTATTTTATGGACTGATATCTAAGTATCAGACCTTAAACTTAAAATAATGTTGTCGAGAACAACCCCGTGACAGCCACGCTCTCATCGATTTCCCAGCCAGTTAGGAATGACGCGAAATACGCAGTTTTCTCCAAAACTCCGTTGTTATTACGTGAAAATCTGCGAGGAAGCTTCACTCGCCTGATTTATCCTCACACTTTATCGTTTGCAACCCGGTTTAGTTAGAGTTTCAGATCATAATTTACAATATTATTGTAATCCACGTTCAGACTTCAGCGTACAATGTTTTTGTAAGTCGCTTTACGCAAATATTTTGTGGTGTCGACAAATTGTTTGCCGCAAATGTGGGCACGCGTTTTAGAGTTGCGGTTGCTAATGTCAGATAGCTGAACTAATGAAATCTGGATCATTTATAAGTTTTTGAGTGAGTTTTGAACTGGAGACTTTCTACGTATTACTGTTTTTTTAAACGTACATTTTTGGATGATACTGTTATTTAGGAAATTCATGAAAAATATTAATACGTAATTTCTAAAAGACAAGGAGCAATTTTTTCGTTTGAGTTATTTAGTAAATACGGAGGAGTTGACTACAATCAACAACACTTGGCTAAAAATGGAAACAGTCAAAGTTCACGACTTTCCATTGTAACGTAGCTTAAGAAAAGCCTGCCTTCAGCAATATTATGAATAGCAGCGGCATATTATGAAAGGTTATTTATAGATTTTCCCTCATATTCCGAGCACCTACTTATTTAAATGCTATCCGAATACGATCATGTAGTCTGAAACTGTCTAGACATGGGTTTGTTGAACAAAACTAGAGCGAAATTATTACAATACACAAACACAATTAAAACCTATCTCTGGTTACAAACATTTTCATCTGACTATGAAAATAGTTGAACAAAAACACCTATATTAAAATCAGGGAACACGACTATTAAACAAATTTGTACATTTTCCATTGAGCTTTTCGAACATTTTGGTATTCGTTCATTATATTCTAGATCAGGAGTAGCTGGTTGCAGAATTTGAATAAAAATCACTAATCGTCAGAATTTAACCTCCAACATTTTCGTATGTACCTCTTGAATTATGCTGAAAACTATAAAGTAACTATAAGCCGTGAAAGTAAATTAAACAATTTACTAAGTTGGTGCTTTAAAATACTTTAGATGTAATGGGTGTAAAAATAACTCAAGCGAAGCCAAAAGGCACTTGTTCTCCTCTTCATCGCGATCGTTTTTTGTTATGGACCAAACCTGAGAATCTTCTTGTTACGAGATATTCGGGGTCGAAGTTCCAACTTTATCATAAGTTTTTTTTTAAACACTTACATGTTTTTGATGTTATAACTTTACTATAAATACCTCCACGAACCCCGTACTATTCACTGCATCAGCACAATGTATTGAGTGCATTGTTACGAGATATTCGGGGTCGAAGTTCCAACTTTATCATAAGTTTTTTTTTAAACACTTACATGTTTTTGATGTTATAACTTTACTATAAATACCTCCACGAACCCCGTACTATTCACTGCATCAGCACAATGTATTGAGTGCATTGTTACGAGATATTCGGGGTCGAAGTTCCAACTTTATCATAAGTTTTTTTTAAACACTTACAAGTTTTTGATGTTATAACTTTACTATAAATACCTCCACGAACCCCGTACTATTAAATGCATCAGCACAATGTATTGAGTGCATCGAGTCCTACCGTAAAACGAGATATAATACCCCAAAAAAAATGTTGATTTCCAGCAATAATTTTGCAGCACCATTTCAATCTTCAAACAAAGTCCAAACTAGACTAAATATTCATAAACCAAACCAAAAATATACCACAATCATACAGAAAATTCTAAATAGACATCCCTTAATGTGCTAACCGAAACCCTAATAGCCTCTAACACGAACCATAGGCATGATAAATGATATTTAAACGCATATTCTCGTGAGAGATCACCCTGTCACCGGCGAAGACCGAAGTAATCCTTTACCCCGCTTAAAACCTACACGGTTATCAACTGAGTTCTTTAATCTTTTTGTTCTATATTCAGCTAACTGGTTAAACTATCGTTTGTCTTGTTTTTGAACGATGTGCGTGCGTGTGTGTGTGTGTTGTGTGTGTGTTTTGTGTGTATGTGATTTGTGATTTGTGTGAGTGTGTGTGTTTCTCATCATCTACGAAACCATTTCCAGGTATGTTAGGGTCGGATTCTTGTCTAACCGGATGCAGCTGAATACCAGTATTTTACATGGACCAACTGCCAACTTCCTATCTGATTTCCACACCACAATAGGTGCCTAATGGATATCAGGATACCCCCTGGGAGAACTTGCAGCGAACGTTGTCAGTCTTTTGGCCTTCTGATTACAAGTAACGACTACGCAGATACTGAAACGTTGTATAACCACCACTATACATTTTCCATGGTCCGCTGACCACACCAATTTAAGGCACAGCCAAAGGGAATATTTATTAATTATTGTTGTTCCATTAATTATTGATGATAAGGGTGAGATTGGCTTGCCAATTGACTGACGATAATTTAAGCTTTGTTTGAATGTTAAACAAATCGTACCTACTACAGTATTATAAACGCGTAATTTTGTATGAATAGATGGATGGATGTTCGTTACTCTTTCTCGCCAAAACTACTGAATGGATTATGAGGAAAGCTTACAGTAATATAGCTTATATATCAGAATAACACATAGGCTATAATTTATAAAGATATTGTGTACAAAAAAAACAGCCAAGTACGAGTTGGACTCGCGCACCGAGAATTTCGTATATACTTTGTAGTTACATTGTTATTAAACTACATATTTACGGTTTTAAGATTGTTGCCTATACATGTGCTTCTTCACAAATTTCATAATTCTAGGTCAAAGGAAAGTACAATATAGGTTTTGATTCATTTGTGAAATCGCAAAATATGCGTTTGCGTCGTCATTATTATCTTTTGATTTTTTCACTGCTCGAAGAGGTAGCAGACCTAAGTATTTAAAAAATATATATACACGGACGTAGCCGCGGGTGGAAGCTAGTTTATTTAAATTCTATGTAAGATACGCTTACGCTTACGTGAAGTTTCGGGGATCCTCTATAATGTACCTATCTATGAAAGTGCTAAATAAAGGTAAGGGGAAATCGGGTTTCTTCCCACGTTGAAACAAATTGTAGTATTAACGTAAAACATTCTGTTTACCCACATTTTTATCCAACACGGTTTTGGTAAACGCGAAAAATATTATGTGTTCTGTTTGTGATGCCGCTCACGTACCAGGAAACAAATAAGGGTGATGGATACCGCTTGTCTATGCAGGTTACAACCGATATTAACTATGAGGCTGTAGAGTTGTTAGAGATAGACCATCTTTACGGAGTATCTTAGAAATTTTGGCAAGAGGATGTTAGACAGGGGGATCCCCTCTCACCTACACTCTTCCTAGCTGTACTAGAGATGATCTTCAGGAATCTTGTCAGCGCTTCGTTTGTCACGTATAGGATTTACGGTATAGATTGTTTTTGTAGCCCAGGAGCTCGTGGCAAAATCATAACAGCCGCTTGGGTCGATCTTTATGTTAAGCCGTGCTGGCCTAGACCGTTGGTCCGTGGATGGACCACCAATTACATACCGAGTAACCTCCGTGTCTCAATAAGCTACTGGTCCCGGCTATCATTTGTAGATCTTTGACAATCGTTGCAGGCAGTCAGTGGCCTGAAAATTTGACAACCAGTATTTCCCAGTTAACTTAACTTTTATTTTAACTTACTTTCAAACTGGTTTTCTGTTCGTAAAAGAAGTTAATTTATTTCCCAAACCAATGGAACTGGACTGTAAACAGGAATCGTCTGTCCCAACGTTTTGGTTACGTGCTCGTGAATCAATCAAACTTGATCGAAACGTGGGGCTTACAAACAACTGAATTCGATTATAAGTGAGCTTGAACGGATTTTCATTTGAATAGCGAATTTATCCCGGTTTTATTTAAACTGATTCAACTGCGTTTTACTTTGGACCCCGCTACCACTTTACCACTGACTTATAGTTTACTTTACGATTAGTTACATAACATAACATCACCCTCGTTATCGTCGAGAGTATAGGCAGAAGTGTACCTAATTGTAAACCCACATTTTTTCAGATATTATTAATTAGCTGTGAGTTATTTTTATTTGGTGGACTATATCTACAGATGCTATGATATTATTCATATAAAATTATGTACAAGATTATATAAATATATTATTATTATACAAAAGTTTCGGTTTGCTGGCATGACAGTCTTTCAAAAATGTTGTTGGCTCGAAACTTCACCATTTATCCACGGCGTCGGCAATAAACTGACTGCGTTAATTAATTTTATCTATACAGCATGTAACAGAAAACACATGCAACAGAACATGCATGTATGCACGTGCATGCATGTAACAGAATCATATGGAATACTGTGGTACGGACCATCAAACTGAACAACTTTCTCTATGGGTCCACCATCGAAATCGTAAAAAAATTATCAGCTGTCCCATACATTTGGGTCGAGTAGGTATTGAAATTTTGTATAGGACAGCTGATTATTTTTTTACGATTTCGATGGTCGTCCCATAGAGAAAGTTGTTCAGTTTGATGGTCCGTACCACAGTATTCCATATGATTATACCCTTTCTGTTATACGCTGTATACATACCTACAAATAAATAATGAAGTGTCTGTTTATAATATTAAAATAACAACTTTTTACTGAATGCAATATTATGAAATGTAATTATACGGCTCATAAAACAAAAACACATTTTTTCAATTTTTGTCTCTGTTTGTTCCGGCTAACGTCCGATACGGCTGGACCGATTTTGACTGGCAGTTAGCTGATTTTAGAAAGAGTAACTAAAGCTAGTTTCATTTCAAAATAAGAATTAAGGCTCAGTGCAAAAACAAAGTTCGATTCAAAAAGAGAACTAATATTTTTTATAGTAATTTCACTCGAACTAAGGACGCGGGCAACTTCTAGTCATTTCATAAAACGATATCCATTACGTGTTGAAATCCATTATAGACCCGAACAAGGACTAAATAACTAACCTACAACAATAAATAGTTTTACCTCCGCCCGCCCCTAGAAAACATCTATTTATAGAATAACAATAAGTATGTAGACAATAATAAACACTTAAGTAGATATTCTCCCAAAATAGTTAAATGTGCCAAAATAGTTGCTAACAGATTTCAACTTGCTACAATCTCGAAAGCTCCTCAAGTGGGCCAATCAGAAAGCTTTATAAAATTTCTTAGCAACTGTCACAAACTGTATCTTTGCTTTTAAAGTTTTGCGACATTTTAGACAAGTTATTTAATTTTTTTTTAAGAACAGATCATTGTTTCTTTTCAAACAATACAACATTAAAAGATAAGGGCAATCGCTTTCAACGTTTCGTATTCTTCATCGACTTTGAACAGGATTGGCTTAAACTTTTCGATAGCTTATGTCATTTTTTTCGATAGGTCATGTCACTGCTTTACAATTTACTTGTTTTTGCTGATAGAATGGCACGTTGTTTAAACCTTATGAAATCATATTTATAACTATAGTACCTATATAATTACAAGGATAAAGCATCAGTTCCTAATCAGTTGAGTGAGAAGGATCAATCTTTAGAGGTGTCGTTCACCCTTTCAGTTAACGTTTCAAACTTCTGAAGTATACCACTGAAACAGGCACTTACATAAATAATAATAATTTATCAAAGTTATCAATACCGAGACATCTGTTACATAATTAAGGGAAATCTTTTATCGTTACGCCCACAGTGTTTAACAGGAATACTTAGAACTTGTACAAAATGACTTCGGAACTTAATAATTGTTAAGGCACAAATACATTGCCGAACACGGCTACGCTACGCATGTTACTTCGGCTGGTATGAAAATTTGTGATGCGTGGTTGGAAAATTAATATACCCTTCGTCGCTCGGAAAACTTTTGGCGATATCGCGGCAGAACCAGGCGAGGATGGCAGTACGAGCTTGATGCTTTCAGACAGGATTGATCCACTATTGATTGGGCTAGTGCCCAAGGTAGAAAAATCTGGAAACAAGAAAAGGAGGCCTTTTTCCTGCAGCTTAACAGAATAGGCTGACTATTAAAAAAAACTTTCGTATCAGTGAAATTGAGCCTTTACATCAAAATTAAATTTCACGTCTTTAATTTATTTGTAACACCAGACACGTGTAACAACTTCAAATAGAGTAGGCGTTACAGAGGAAAACAATTTCATTCAGCAACAATTTCCATTTCATCTTTCATACAAGTCTAAAACGTAATTTTGCTCGAGTTAAATGAAAGTTTTAGGTGTCCTCTGATGATTATAACCTTTGAAAATTATGTTATTGTAGAGCTAAAGAAAAGACCAACAAGTAATATAATTTGGTATCTACCGCCGAAGTCAGACCAAATATTATTTAGGTCATTAACTCTTGTGGTGGTTTTTTGCAATGACTAAGTGCTCATTTACGGAGACGCGGCGTAGTGCCCGCCGCGGCGTTGCAGGAGGAGGGAAGGATTACGTGCTGCGCAATTTGCACGAAAGACTTGTCGATTTATTTTAAAAATCGATCTTTAGTTCGATTCAAATCGAACATTTTGCGTAGCAGCGGGCACTGTCATATTTCGTATGTGCTCAGGTGCCCGCGGTGGCACCGACGCGAGTCTGCCGCCGCGGGCCCCGCCGGTTAAACGCCGCGTCCGAGTCGGCGGTTTCATCTACCATAAATGAATTTACGCGTGTGCCGCCGCGTGCACCGCCGCGTTGAACGCAGAAAACAATTTGGCAGGGTAATTAATATAAATAGATAGGTATTTAAAAATACATAGACTATACTTTAACATGACTGAATGTGCTTGCTTTGAAATTGAGTTTCTTCGGCTACATTGAAGAAAGCATACTAGGTTTAATCAAAAACCGGGCGGTACCATGTTTATTCATTCCTTACTTATCGGCCTACTGAATCAATGTATTTCAATTATTAGTAAAAAACCATTGATGTTCCGTACATGATCACAGGAAACTTTGATTGATAGTGATCTTTCTAACTAATTGAAAGACAAGTATTACTTATCTCCAAACATACTTCCATATTATTATTGTGTGTCTGTCTCGTAAGTACGTTTCCATGACTATAAGGATACACGACACCAGTCACAGTCGGGCGAAGTCATAGAAGCAAATGTATTGGTGGTGCGCAGGCGCCGCGCGGAGAGGCAATGTACACTGTGGTCACATCAGCGGATTTCATACACGCCGCGGAAGCGGCCGGCGAGCGCCACATCCAAGATGGGCGCATTGTAATTGCTTTGTTTGGTTTAGACACGATAAACCAGTAAACCGGTTTGGCCTAGGACAAACTAGTTTGGCCTGAAATCGGGTTTGGCCGGTAACATATACATACCTCCTCATGTTTTACAAAATAAATATATCTGTATCTTTATGGTTGTCAGACTTTCGGGCCACTGACTACTTGCAACGACTGTCAAAGACCTACAATGACAGCCGGGACCAACAGCTTAACGTAGCATACACCTTGTTAAACCTAAATCGAATAAAATAAACAAAGTTATATGTGAGCCGGACACATAACATTACCCATAAGGAAGCTATAGGAAGACGTTCGTTCCGCAAGCGTAAAGGCGTAGAGAATTAAGCGACCCGAACGTAAGTACAAACCCTAAAGTCTCCTTGTGACGAATCGTCCAGCATCTTCCTGACATCTTAAGTGAGAAGAAACAAGGTCGAAATTGGACTACCGTTTCGCTAAAGTTTTTCGAATATATCATTGAAGTAGAGAGAAACATTATTTAGTGTTGTGAACACTGTCAAATAATTCTCTTGGGTTATAAATAAGGCTAATTCGATTGGAAACGTTAATATGAGATTTTCCTGTAAATATTTGGTCTTTTTCTGAACTGTATTTATTTTATTTCGTGCGATAAGATACAGGCCTGTGACCAGACGATTGATAATGGCAGTGGATCAATCACCTAATGAAGGTGTTTATTTTTTGTGATTTTTCAGGAATTTAAGTATTATTTTGACCCAGTGGATATATTCCCATGACTTATGAATTTTAAATGGCAGATTCGAACCCAGGCAGAACTGTACTTATTGTAAATTATTTCATCACCACTGCTCATAAAACGGAAAACATTGTGAGGAAACCCGTCTTAGTCCCGAAAAATTCGTGGAACATCCACCAACTCGCACTGGACCCTCGCGGTGGATTTCAGCGTACTCCCTTTCAAAGAGACGCGGCTTGAGTCCCAGCAGTGGACATATTATAGCCAAATCATACTCTAGCATTATCCTACCTAATTGTTCTATGTTAGGTAGGTACAGTCAGCCCCAAAAAGATGTAAAAACGGTCTAGGAACCATTTCAGTGTCTACAACCATTATTCCATAATTGTGTCTATAATGTAAAGGTAAAAAACGAAGTAAACAGTTCATTTTGCGAAAACTAGGTACACAGACTGACAGTCATACGACTTGCAACGATTGACATGTCTCGAACTTCGTTTGATAGAAGAACAAGAACTTTATTTCTGCCCTTTTCATTTAATGCATGACGTCAGTGACGTGTCATTTGTTTTTTGTTGAACTTGAAGTACATATAATCTAATGAATAATGCTTAGACCTTTAAAGGTGGTCACTCACCGGAAGCATTCGCGTGTTATGAACAATGAAAGAAATTAACTTTTGAAGATTGCGTTACAATACCGCGCCAGCTCGATTGACTGATCAAGGAGCATTCGCTCGAACTGTAAACGGTTTTGTGCGTAACATCGATTCAGTTGTTTCGACATTGTCAGTTGTAATGATCGGTTTTCCGCACACACAGCTGTACTGTTGGAAATAATGTCATCAATACAAGTTCACTGATGTAACGCTCGCTCGCTCGCGTCGATTCTGAAACTGTAACATGGTAATGCTCCCATCCAGTGACTGACTACCTTAAGATATGATCGTTGTGATGACAATTAATAAATTATGTCAATCTGACGCGTAAGAGTAAATAGATAGTCTATGATACCGCATTTTCAATTAAATACTTATTTCTTCAAGCCTTTTAGAGTTGTTTACCTCGTTTTGAAAGATTGTTCTATCCATATTTGTGAGATTTATTTAGATTACCTGTTTTGGACATAGATTGTTGATATTATTATGTATCCGGCCTGTGTTGGAGGTTTTGGTGATATGAATTGTTTACTTCGTTTTGTAGCCTTACATTGTAGACACAATTATGGAATAATGGTTGTAGACAATGAAATGGTTCACAGTCCGTGTTTACATCTTTTTGGGGCTGACTGTACATAAAAGGCTAACTAAAGGGTGTAAAAGTATGCCGCAGCAAATTGTCGCTCAGCGGACAGACTTCCGGCGTGATCTCATGGCGACATGGAAAGAGCGACTGTCGCAACCCCGTGCAGGGCACGCCACAATAGTGGCGTAGTAGCGGGCCTGTGGACGGTGAGCTATGGGCTAGCTCGCCGTCCGTCCGTCTTATGACGACAGGCCGTGTCGACGGCGCGTTCGTGTTCCACGCGGGCCTCAAAGAGAGTCAGCAAACAGGAAGGGGTCCGTAAGGACCGACGCCTGCCAGGGTTGCGGGACTGTTCGAAAGACATACCGCGGCCCTGGAACACAAAGGGCAAAGGAAGGAACATGGATGGGTTTTAGTCAGTAAAAGTCTGACACTCCCTCCTGCTCAGCCCAGAGCGGGAGGGGTTATTTGAAGATTTCCGATCGGTAAAAAAAAAAAAAAAAAGCGTGTAAAAGTACCCTAAACGAATACGAAAGGTACTTGTTCTCCCCGTCTTTGCTATCAAATTTTTGTTCTAAACCACACCTGGAAACCAGAAGGTTTCCTAGGTTAACTACAAAGTTACGGAGATATTGGGTGTCAAAGTTCCAACTTTTTACAAGGTTTTTTGAATGTTCTAAGTTTACTTTATATACCCCCACGACCCACACTGTCAATGCAACCATCAGCACAATGTTTTGAGTGCGTTACATTAAGTCCTACCGTAAAACGTGATTTTTCACCCCAAAAAAAAGGCGTTTCCCAGGAACAGTTTTTGCGTAGAGTTACCTAGTTTGATGTACATAATGCTTGGTTGACGGCTTCGTGAAGGGTCGGTTTACACCCTGTATAGCCACATAATCTCTCTAAGACCTACCAAAAGCATGAATAGAACAATAGCCTACTGAAGAAATGAACAAACATTTATGACACATTACACAATACTCCACAGGCGTCATATACAATTTTCCTTCAACTGTTTACGTTAGCAACCAACAATGTACTAAGCCACACTATTATTGTCCTTGTTAAGTACTTAGGTATAGGTACGTTACTAATGCGTCCTCACATTTAGAGCCAGTTAAGGCCGGCTTGAATGACACAAGTTGTAGGTTTGACGAGAAAGTGAAACATTATGTGGGTAGTATTGTGAGGGACTTAATGGTGCTGAAACTATTTTTGGAGGCGCCTGAGGCGAATTTCATGTTTTGGCAAGCCTTTAAACTAATTGTTAATTTCCTGTGACAGTTTAAAATATTAAAAAATAAGTCCTTATGATCATCATCATCCACAGCCCGACTTCACTCACTGCTGGGTATAGGCTTCTCTTTACTTTTGCCAGTCTCATCCATGGTATTCCCGCAATGGCAACAATGTCGTCTGCCCATCTCGCCGCCGGACGGCCAACACTTCTCTGTCCATTCTTATGATAGACGATCGTAATTTACTTAATTAACCAAATTGTCATAAATATAAGTCGATCTACTTCAAGTTTAGAGGTATTCCATCCAGCGCTCACAAAAACTGAACACATTTAACAGAGCACGACCAATCATTTGAAATACCATCTTGAATTCATGATTCTATGCCATAACCCGCTTTTTTGACAGACAGAACTGGTAGAAGTTGGACATTTTGGACATAATGCGCCCAAAGGGAATATTAATACCACTCATTTGAACGTATGCAAGCCTAGTACTTTCCTATTAAAACAAAATTTGAAATAACTAGCTGTTCCCCGCGACTGTCTGCGTGGAAATTTTGATGTGTACAATGTGTGCAATAAAGCAGGTAGTCTACTCCCGCGCTACCTCTAATATTTTTGTTAGATTATCGATATTTTCAAAGTCAATGTCCCATCTAAGTGTGCGCTATGTGAAATACTTTTCGTGCTCAGTTGAATGTGCTCACTTTTTGTGTACGCTAGATGGAATACCTCCAAGTTGACACTTGAAGATTCAAGTGTCAAGAGACAGAAAATGTTTTGTTTGACTGTAAATCTTTGGTAATCGGGCGATATGTAACGGTCTGGCCTTATTTATATGAATCACACATTTATTGCAATAGTACCTATACATGTATGCAACGGTAGCTAGGTACTTCAGAAACAATGAAATGCAACCGCAGATGACCTCAATCCTGACGCAAATTAATAGGTATTTATTTCTTAATGCATGACTTATGTGAACATATAAATGCATTAATTGTATTAAACTCTTTTACAAATCTCGCGATAGCAATACGGTTTGTTGTAAGAAAATCCAATTATGATTTAAGCTCGGCTTTGCAGATTTTGTTTCGTTAGCATTTATTGCATTTTTTGTACAATAAACAGCTTAAGATGAGATGAGAACCATAGATCGATGCCGTTATTTGTTGCTGAAATAAAATTTGTACCCATAACTGAAATACTAAAAAACCCAAGTAGACCTTACAAATTAAATTAAGGTGGAGTTAAAAAAAAATACTCAGTTTCAAATATTTCAGAACAATAAACATACCGTTTGGAATTGCAACGATTTGCGACACGGCACGTCGTGTTTTGCAAAATGAAATTCCGACTTTTGCTCATAAATTCGTCAAACTAACTGACTGCATTCACAGGTACCATTTTTCACAGATTTCACTGCGCTACTATTTCATAATATTATTGTTTGCGTGTAAAATAACGTCTTTTTTTCTGATGACATTTGAGGTAAGTAATGTCTGACAAAGCGTTAATAATGAAGAAGAAAAATGAGTTTAAACTACTCTTAATAAATTCCCAATTAGTTTGTATACCGAAGTAAGCAGAACTGATACACAGGTTTTGTTAGTACAGTCACGAGCACCAATATGTATACACTTTCCTAAAAAAAGCAATTTTCGCGAGAAATAACGGTCGTAACTTGGAGATAGGATACCTATACTTCTATACTATAATATTATAAAGAGGTAAAATTAGTTTGTAAGTTTGTATGTAGGGAGTAACCTCTGGATCTACTGAACCGATTTTAAAAATTCTTTCACTAATAGGAAGCTACATTATCCCCGAGTGCGTATAGGCTACATATACAACGTGCCCGTGGAATCATTTCCGACCAAAACGCGAGCGAACGAACAGCTAGTTTTTCATAAAAATAAGAGTTCCAGAATACTATGTATGTACTCGTACGTAACAACATGAAATTTTAATAAAACAGTAGGAGAAAAACACTTTTAAAAGTTGTAAAGTGTTTACATATTTTTGCTCGTGACTGTACTAAACCAAATTCACAACAACCAAGGATAATTTAATTTGATTCGTGTATTTTGTCGTCTTGACAATAACACTATTATTCCTGCCTAAGTTCGTACCAAAACCCTTAAAATCCCCCAGTAAACCCCTAAACAGTAACACCATAATTCCTATTTACGTGCTACGATAAGGGTAATAACAAGGGTGTCCGTAATACTCTTAATTACAAAGGGCAAAAGGCGATCAGGGCGGGTGATGAAAAGTAACACCCTGTAGCTATACGACTCAATTTGTTTGTGTAAACAAACATGATTACCTCGCCAGAAGCCTTGATGAAGTCGGTGTTTTAATTAAACAAAGCTCTATTGCTACTGCAATTATTTTTAATTGAAATAGTGCTATTCTGTTACGTTTACTTATTTTTACCCGAATACGGTGAAGCCAAAAGCGTTATGATTTTAGCAGTCTATGTATGTATTTTTTTATTTACGTATGTTCCTCCGTAGCGCCTAAACTATTCATCCGATACTGATGAATAAGGTCTCAATGAATTCGTTACTATGGCCCGGATAACATAGGCTACAAACCAAACAAAAAACCCCGATTAAATTAAAGCGTGATTTTTCAGTAGTAGGGTTTTTAGTGGTATATCACACAAATTATTTTTTACGTAGTAGGTATGCATATAGTTTTTTTCACTTTATTTTTTATTATGTTTATGTAAGGAATTTAGATATTATTAACATCGGATTTCATTCAAAAACAGAACTGTTTTCTTTAAATACAGAACCCAACATTCTAAAGTGAACTCACTTGTTACTCAAGTATTCCTATCATCATCATTCACAGCCGCGGTTGGCCTTAGCCTGGTCGAGTATATTTTTCCACTGTGACCTATTTCTGGTTATTACTCACCAATTTCTTATTCCAACGACTCTTGAGTCTTGGTCTCTATACCATCCCACCATTTGAGCTTGGGTCGGCCTCGACTCCTCCGAACACCAGGAACATCTGGTTTTCTTTCAAGTAATTATTTGGGTGCTCTGTTGTTTTCTATTTTTGCGACATGTGCTGCCCATTGAAGAGGCTTTAATTGTCTCAATATCATTAGGCTCGTAGAGCTCATGGTTGTACCTTGTTCGCCTTTGCACGTTTTCCAGCACTGCACTGAAAATGCGTCTGAAGATTTTCTTTCGAATACCAACAAAGACTTCTCGTCTTTTTTGCGTTTAAATTTAGAACCCAGCATTCGATGGCTCCGTTTAAATTTAGAAGAGATGTTTAGAGAGCCAGGGCAACGTAGACCCTAAATCCAGGTTTTTTCCTGTACTATATACAGGACCCGAGAGAGACGGACCCGATCTTTATACTAAACTTGTGAAAATGTAGTACAAGGATGTGATAATGGGCACAAATCACAAGGATTCCGCTTTTAGATCAGGGGATCGTTAGGTCTGTTTACAAATAAATGGGAAATACGGATCGGGAAGCCTTCCCTGCCCCAGTTTTTAACGGCTCAAGGAAATATAAAGGTTTTCCTGTAGCAAGAATTGTTTATTTGTGTTAATATATAATGTAAAGGAAAGCAGCTCATAAAAAGTAATAACTTATGGGATTATAACTTTCCTTTCCTTATCTTGCTTTCTCGTCATCAGCTTCCGCTTAGTGGTTTCCCAACTCAGTCATTATTATTGATTTTTTGATAATTCATTATTTTACCATTGTATTTTAAACATCATCGAGGTCAAGAACAGGCCCATTTTGTAATTTGAAAAAATATATATAATATGTTAAAATAACCCTGTACGATCCGTAAGGGTATTATTAGGTATCCAGATTAGATTTATTTATGTAATCCTTCACGGAGAACAAATAAAAAATTACCCAGATGAAAATGTACTAAATTGTACTAAAATAAGGAAACTTATATGGCAACACACGGGCGCAAGCGGTCGCTTCTCGGGTAGTGACGTCATAAAAAAACAATTGACGATCGAACATACTTCTGCCAAAGATGGTGTTCTGAAATGTGAATTCGAGAGATGGCGATTACTCTTCTAGTATTCAATAATTATGTATTATGAGAGATAAACACTATCTGTCCTTATTTTCGTAAAAGATACCGGTTGGGACAGGATATTGCAATAAGCGAAAACTTTCATCATCTGTAGTGTTTTACATGGAGCGACTGCCTACCTGACCTCCACAACCTAGTTAGTCCTGGTTCGACTGGTTGTCAGACTTTCGGGCCACTGACTACCCGTAACGACTGTCAAAGATCTACAAATGACCGGGACCAACAGCTTAACGTGCTTTCCGAGGCACGGGGGAAACTCGGTATGTAATGGGTGGAAAAATATTAAGCGAAAAGGTATTTTATCACGTTATTTTATCTTGTTTTTGACTCGATCGTGTAAAAAAAATATTGACGAATATTCCCTCCTTTCAAAAATCACAGGAAGGTTTTAAAAGAAAGTTAGAAAAATATTATTTTTCATTCACGTATTAATGTTCTTTTCGAGTTTTTCTTTTTCAAAACATCCATTGTTTTTCCCTGAACAAAGTAAGCTTTGTTTTGATATTTTTTTACAGCTAAGTGTGTTTTTTTTGTATTTTTCTTTGATTTAAAGGCCTGTAAAAAACTCAATGAATATTCTACCTACAAAGATAACCATGGCCAAACAAAATGAGGGACCAAGTTATTCATCAGCTGCCTTTGGAAACTCACGTCACTGTATATTAGTTTCTATTACCGTTCACAAGGGGGACGATGTTGGTCCAACACTATCATCTAACCTGTGACGTCATTTAATGTAAATAATGGACTACAAAATAGGATGCTTTAAAATACTCTCTCTATAAGTGGCGATACGGAAAAAGACTTATAACGCAACTATGGCAGTTTGCCCCACTACCTTCCTACGAATTATGTTAACCTATTTCGTGGAGATAGTATATTCCTTTACTAATATTAATGCTAAAGTTTGCAAGGATGGATGGATGTTTATTAGTTTTCTATGCAAAAACTACTGAACGGATTTGGATGAAATATGGCACACAGAGTCTTAAACTTAAAGCATTTACTTCAATTAGACTTTTACAGGTCCTTTTGTTTTTGACCTTCAAAAACAAATGCACCTGTAAAAGTCTAATTGAAGTAACAGTCCCAGTCATAAGGCATAACTTGTGAAAGTACTGTGGTTGCCCATTCCAAAGCGTAGATCTCTATGGAGAAGAATGGGTAAGAAACTCCATGGAACTGTTAAATCTAATAAACATCCATCCTTGGATGGATGTTTATTAGTTTTCTATGCAAAAACTACTGAACGGATTTGGATGAAATATGGCACACAGAGTCTTAAACTTAAAGCATTTACTTCAATTAGACTTTTACAGGTCCTTTTGTTTTTGACCTTCAAAAACAAATGCACCTGTAAAAGTCTAATTGAAGTAACAGTCCCAGTCATAAGGCATAACTTGTGAAAGTACTGTGGTTGCCCATTCCAAAGCGTAGATCTCTATGGAGAAGAATGGGTAAGAAACTCCATGGAACTGTTAAATCAAAATATTTTTACAAGATCTAGGTTACATTATTCATGTTGAGATTATACATATTGTGAGAACGATGTAGAAAGACGTGCACTTTAGGAGCGTCCAGAGTAAAATAACCAGGAGTATATAACTTGGATTAACACATAGGACACATTTTTGTTACTTCTTTTAACCCTATAGATATATCTTATATCCCGTGGGACGCCTACCAACTCCACGCGGGCGACGCCGCGTAGTCTATACTAATATTATTAAGAGGTAAGGTTTGTGGGTTTGTGAGGTTGTAAGGGGTAATCTCTGGATCTACTGAACCGATTTTGAAAATTCTTTCACTAATAGGAAGGTATAATATCCCCGAATGCCATATTATATATTACCCATGCCATATTGTTATATTAACAAAGTGCCCGTGGAATATTTTCGACCAAAACGCGAGCCAAGCCGCGGGCAACAGCTAGTAAGATATAACTTCAAGACATGAGAACATAAGATATAATTGAAAGCTGCTAAGTGGTATAATTAGAGTTATTAGATTACGTCTCGGAACCAAGCAAGAACAAAAGCAATAATTGTGTAATATGAGTTGTAAAGCCTAATTGCGTGTGTAACGGCAATGGTTATGATAATTACTTTTATTTGAACAATTCAACATTATATACATAATTATGTCGGAAACGGTCATTGGTACGAACATAAAATGTATCGCAAGTGCGCCATTGGTGACATCACGCGACCTACTTACAAGTCTACCCACACCACAGCGTGCTTCTACTGAGCCGCGATGTTTACAGCTCGAGGCGAAGAGCACATTCAATGATTCAATGTCTGATCGCAGCGGAGTTGAGACGTCCTAGAACTGTATCCAATTCATTGTGCCCATGTTATTGTGTTAAGTTGTAATTTGTTGGCTTGCTAAAAATAATGTATCGCACCCAGTGTGTTTTCATTGCACGAAACCCATCTTCTGCTCACATGATGTACGAGCCTAACGGAATAAATCCTGACTAATCGGACACATATATAAACGCACGCCTTTTTCCTATGGGGGTAGGCAGAAACTACAGTACACCACCTGCTACGACCCTCACATACTCCTTGCGCCTCGCATGTTCATACATCTGGTTATCACATACGCCGATTGCGACTCCTGACCTTTCTGAAGAACCTCACCAATAGGGTCAGTGTATGTCCTTCTAGGTACTTTTGGAATCGAATCTACAAACTTTTTAGGGTTGCGACTCAACTAGCAGCACGAAATCGCATTTTGCCATACTCCAACCCTTTTCAGTCGCTCAGGAGCATCATTTGCTAGAGTGAGAAACACAGCGTGCTGCCGAGCGCATCGGCGATGCTGCCGCGTGCGAATTGAGATAGATAGCACTCCCGCTCTCCGGCCCAGGATAGAAGCAGGGAAAAATTGCGATTCCGTACTGCTAGATGAGGCACAGCCCTTAAACGGTCGGTATTAAAAATGTTCATATGCGGTGGTGACGACTCACTATCAGGTTGGCCGTTGTTTACCATATTATGACATTATTAGTATATAATTATAATATCAGACGATCGTGTCCCACTGCTGAACAAAGGCCTCCCTCCAGTCTTTCATTTAGAAAGACTGGAGCCTAACCTAACCTAACCTAACTCATCTCTCATAACATTGTGGCGCCATAAAAATTTAAGTAATTAGATCTTAACCTAACGACACCTAATTGCTACTGCGAACTCAACCTATTTCAACAATTTGACTTACATACAGTACATTGACCTCTTGCTCGTGTTCCTACCCATAGATACCAATATCTACTGATCTAGACTATCAAAAATTGGCATTTCAATTTCAACTTAACCCAAATAATAATATAGAGATCCCTCAAGGCTTACAAATATTTGCTTGGCTTAAGTATTCAGATCACATGTAACATCTTAAAAGTAAGTAGGCACAAGTTGATTTGAGTACTGATTCCTCATAGTATCTAACAGAACCTATTAATATTATGAAATAAAAAAGAGTAAATATTTGAACAGAGACTACACTACCTGTCAAATATCATGACTGTTAGCTGTTGTGATTTTTACGAGTGGCAATACTTAAACTGCACACCCTGGGTATTCACTTTGCTGTCTGTTTAGGTATTAGCAGTAAAATTTGCGACAGTTAGCGGGTAGAAGATTGTTTACTTACAAAACCCAACAACGGCTTACGTTGTAAAAGCACGGTTGTTGAGTTTTTACGACCGAAACCCTACAAATTAATTTGTTTTCAGGACCTAGGTACAGGAGGACTAGTCTCGTCAAAACCACTCGAGATACGAATGCCATGAAGTAGTGGTAGGGTTCCTGATTTAATTCAACACGACAAAGCTCGGTCTCTGTTTGATGTCTACTCCGTGGCGCAACTACTACTAGCTACTAGCCAAACCATATTTTTATAATAAGCTAATAAATTCTGAAACCATTCGACCTGAAGTGTCCAGAGAGATAAAATGGAGCAAACCGTCTGTAAATTCATTGCTTTTGTGAAATAAAATATTGTTGACGGCGTGTCTTATTGTGTGGCAAACAGCTAGGGTAAATTGTAATGATGTATAGGTATCACACGTTGCTGAATTATTTTTTCCTTTAATTTTTCTTCTAATGTTCTGAGGTCTCCACAGAAATATTTGGAAATATCGGTGCGTGGCGTAAACGTAACGTACGATTTATAGCATTTTGGTTGTATTTTTTTGCGACAACCTTGGTTAAGTCACCCATAGAAATGTGACAATAAAGTCTTAAAACGAAGTGAATATTTCGCGGAACAAATATTTTCAATTTCAAACTCGTTGAAATGTACTTTACTTTTACGCTCCGCGTTCGTGCTAAGCTCAAACCCTCAAGGATCTGGAGGTCTACTCTCTAAGTCCGTCCACGAAAATACGGGCCCGTCCGAACGTAGTCCGTAAATACGGAGTAAACCCTACTCCCGATTGATTACGTATTCATGAGTTTCGAACGGAATCATAGACAATATTCGTGAACGAATGATGCACGGCGATAGAGTTGCGCTATTTTACCGGTCGATTACCGGTTTATTTACTACGTGGTTTTCAAGTTTTTATACAAAAATCATTATTGTTATTGTAAAAAAAATACCACATTTTTAACAATATACTTTTTATTATGCCTTATTAATATAGAATTGAACAATTTTTGCCATTTTTGTCCGAATTGTGGCTTTATCTTGTTAATTCCTTTGCCTTTCTTTCTTTTGACATCAATAATATCAAATGAAATGTCAGTTTGTTATTTACATTAAACATAAATATACATAATTCGCATTATCAATACAACGCGGGATTCTTCCGTAATAAATTGTAATAGTAAAATACCCTCAACCACTCCAGCAGCAACTCATGCTCTCAAATAGAGGCACTCTTCAGTTTTATGAGTGAGAACAACAGCTTGCAAAACATCAGTGGCAATCGAAGTAAGTTCAAAGCTCGTTGCCACCGGTAACAAGCCGAGGACAGGCTGATGAAGAAGACTGCTAGCGATCAGTCCGGTACCACATTGACAGATCCGAACATGTTGCTGCGCCCCGCTATTCCATGTTCCATCGACGCAGCTGTACGCGTACCGTCTACATCACACCACGACGCCAGAGGTGGTCGAAATATAAGGAGCAAGACCAAGTTCACCCTGAGAGTGGAGTCGCTCCACAAGATTACCTTCAAGTCTTTTGTGGTGCGGGTTCCAACACACTTCTCTCGACTTCTATGAAGGAATTTTGGCCGCAGGGTGTCGTGTATCAGTGTTTTCGCGGAAGTCTATATGACACCTCGACTCAGTGCAATATGTGGCCGACCAAACATAGTTATTAACATAGTTAACCCTGTCGCTCATCATCATCTCTCCTCCTTCGTTTCCCTCCTCACTCCTCAAGTCGGTGTGATGGTTCCTTTACTGTTCGGGCTGTGCGCCTTTGGAATTCGCTTCCACACTCCTTGCGGGATAGCCCTTCGTTAGATGTGTTCAAGAAAAGAATAAAGGAACATTTCCTGTCAACAGGATAATAGTATATATATAGTATTTTGTGTATCTATCTATATATATATGTATTAGGTACGTTTATTATATTTTATGTATTAGTTTAGTAAAAATAAGTAAATTAAAGTTTTAAAATGTTCATTTGTGCACATAGGTTTATCCTCATTCGCAAATCTCACAATCAAACGTAAGGTTTGCTGTAAGAAAACCCAATTCTGGGTTAAGCTCGCCGTTGTACATAAGTTATATATTGTAATTTTGTGTGTCCTACTTTTATATTTTGTGTGCAATAAAGAATAAGAATTAATAGTTTTTTTGTAAATGTGTTTGATATTATGTATTATAATAGCTTAATATTGTACTTAAAAGATTATTTTGTGTATTGTATCAATGAGTCTTCGATGCCTGAAAATAAAAGTGATTGATCGATTGAAACTAAGTTCTTAGCAACAATTTATGACTGCAATAGATAAATAAAAGGGAATATGTTCTATTAGTGAATTGTTGATTGTATTTTTATTCTTTAATATTAATTTAAAATATTAAATTGATTGGTGCCAAATAAAAAAAACATTATTTTATGAACATTATCTTTACTTTTATCGCAATCTTCCTGTAAGCAAAATAAACAGTTTGTAAAATGTTTATTTTGACGTCACTGCTAAGGCTCACTGCACCTTGGTAGCTCCCCCGGGCTTGCTGCTCTCAATAATTGAGAGCAGCAAGGATCTTCAAGTAAACAAAAACAAATTGGTAACACAACGCAATAATTTGCAGAATCTTCAATATCGTTAGCAGTATTATATATTATGATGCTCTGTGTCTTAGTCCTTAATTCTTGGATCAAACCATTGTCCACTTTCATTCTGGGACCAACACGATTTCGTCGCTTGTAAATAGATCCTCACAAAAATCTTCAAATGATTCCCGTGTGAGCCCTTTCAACTCCACATCGGGAATAGGTACTCGCCAACCGAAAGTTTTGGCGCAAATAGAATCGGTGTCACCTCCGCTCTTCTTGTAGAGCTTCTTCGAGCATGAAAAAAGCAGCCATTGTAGAGATTTTCTAAAAAAACGTATTATTCGTAGACTGCACGATAACTATTTTGTTGTCGTTTCAAATGACATAACAATCCGTCCTAAAAAGTGTCAAACTCCTCTTTACGGACGGGCAAAAACACATCGGGAGTAGGGACAACTGTCAAATTGAGTTGTAATTCATTCTTAGTTCGGGCCTCGAACGAATCGTATGTCCGTAGGTGCTAGGGAGTAGGAAACGCCCGTATCTTCGGCCGAAATTACGGGTTTCGTGCTTAGAGAGTAGACCCCCTGTCCCCAGATATTTAGCCTTCGTCCTTAAGGATACAACGTCGTCTAGACTTTGGTACTTCAGGTCTTCTGTATGACAAGTTGAAGGGACTGATGCACAATAGGTCTCCCAGGTGAATTGGTGCTCGTAACATCTCATAGTATTTTTCCTCTGCTTGCAACCTGCACAGCCTTGTTTTTAGGTATTTACTAATGCGATCAGTCATCATATTGTACGATCAAAACCAGGATTTTTCATTGATTGGGCAGTCTACGTGCATGATCCTGGAAAATTCGAATTAAAATTATATAATTTGTTCATAAACTTGATGCAATCGAGAACAAATTAAAGAAGAACAAATTAAAAAACAAAATAAAATCGCTTCCTGAAAATTATAATGAAGGCACAATTTCAATCTTAGTAGATATCAAAGTCGACAAGTCGTTTTAAAATAAAAGAAAAATGTTTTCGTGCCCTAAAACGTAATCTCCTAACTTAGTATAAGAGATAAGATACTCAATACTGTGTTAATTCAATCCCCAGAAAAAGAAACAGACCAGAACAAATCACGTTATTGAAACACAATCACTTTTCAATGTTAACATTATTATGATATATTTGAGAGTAGTAGAGGGCGTTCACCCCTATGTATGGGCGTAGAAAATCCCAGTTCCAGGCGCCGATGAGTCGATCTCAGCGGGTGCTTAGACACACTGGACGTGACTGTACACTGCGTGAAGTTCACACCATGTACATGTGAGTGGAAAAGTGATACATGGTTGTATCACTTTTCTTATAGTGTTATTAGATTGGTAGAGAAAAGCAATAATGCTTTGGGGTTTTCGGTGAGTGTCAAGTATCGTGACAGGAACTTTTAAAATCAATATTAACGTAATTGTTTCCTTATTTGTTTTATATTTTGTAAAGATTTTAAGTTTTTCAATTTCAATTCATTATCTGCCTACCCTTTACTCAACTTTATTGGGGTCGGCTTCCAGTCTTACCAGATGCAGCTTAATAATAGTAGGTATTTTACGAGGAGCGACTGCCTATTATATCTGACCTTCACAGCTCATTTAATGCTGGGTAATACAATATCTTTGGTACGAAGTCGGTTGTCAGAATTTCGGGCCTCTGACTACCTGTAACGACTGTCAAAGATCTACAAATGACAGCCGAGACCAACGGGTTAATGTGTTTTCCAAGCCACGGAGGACACTCGGTATGAAATGTGTGGTCACCCATCCATAGGCCAACCTAGGCAAGCGAGTGGCTGTTATTATTTAACCACGAGCTCCTCTTCTTCATTTTCAATAATGAATCAATTTAATTTCGACAACCCGAAGTTGCCTGCAAAAGTACAAAGGTAACAGTTTGACCTTGAGCTGGCCTAGTTTAGAAAGGACTTTTAATATATTACGAGGCCAGCTTGTACTGGTTCAGTTAACACTAATATGAGGTACGTTCAAAAGTCATTGAATTAACCATCTTTTAAACAATCAGTAGCTAGATCAGTGTAGAATAAACTCCTACTTTTAATTAAAACTAGCTGTGCCCGCGACTTCATCCGCGAGAACTTAGATCCAAATAAAAAATTAAAATAAGATTTTAAAAAAGATAAAAAGTATCCTATGTCCGTCTTCTGGTTCTGAGCTACATCCCCACCAATTTTCAGCCAAATCGGTTCAGCCGTTCTTGAGTTATAAATAGTGTAACTAACTCGACTTTCTTTTATATTATAGATTAAAGTAAACTAGTTAATTTACTCTCAGATGTAATGAAAAGCTCACAACTAACCTAGTTAGTAATTTCCCCTCGAAAGGCTAAACATATAGTGGCTAAATGGCTAAATCAATAACTAGCACTTTAACTGAAGTTGAAGTAACTGGTTATTTTATCTGTGCCTAGGGAATTTAAACCTTATTTTAAAAGCGGTAATGTTATAAGAGGTAAGGTAATGCTGTGTTAAATATCTCGTGAGCCTAAATTTTAATACTGGTAATTGCATTTCGGAATGATATTTAATAGAGTAGCGTTTCGTGTTCACATTTACGTGAGTATTCATAAAACTGTTTTATTTTACCTTTGTTAAAAAAACACACACTTATAACCTATTATTATTATTTTGAGTCTATTGTTTCCCACTGCAGCATAGCTATTCACAAACGCTTCGACTCGATTTCGATTCGGAAAGTCGTATGTCTATCTCGTTCGCTTTCGTAATGCCAAAAAAAGATAGACATACGACTTGTCGAATCGAAATCGAATCGAAGCGTTTGTGAATCACTTTGCTGGGCAAGGCCTCCTTACCTCTTCCAATTTTTTATCGATCTAACTGTACCGAGAGCCATTCCTTTAAAAATAAGTCCAGCTCATTAAAAAACAAAGACATAGGTAGGTAAATAATTATACTTACAATAAGTATCTTCAGAAAAGTCAGGTGCGTATAGTACTCGCAACCGGCGTGCGTGTACCTATGACCAGATGTATGAACGTAGACGAGGCAAATGGAGTATGTAAGGATCGTAGCAGGTGGCGTTCTGTGGTTTCTGCCTAGCCCCATGGGACAAAGGCATAAGTTTATGCATGGAAGTAATTGCAAGTAGGTATTTGTTAAACTATTTACGTTTATAGTAAAACTAGCGACCCGCCACGGCTTCGCACAGGTTCAATATTTATGGTATGCATACGAGTATAAACCTTCCTCTTGGATCTATTTAAAACTGCATCAAAATCTGTTGCGTAGTTTTAAAGATCTAAGCATACATAGGGACAGACAGCGGGAAGCGACTTTGTTTTATACTATGTAGTGATATTTATATACTCTTGCTTTCTGAATACATAAATAGGTACATACATTGCACTTACTACCAAAATATGAGATAATCCTTAACAACACGACACTCAAGCACAGTCCGTACAACACTCAAATCAATTCAATGCAAATTCACCCACAAATCTTCGACTAGTACGTAAAAGATTCCATTAATCCTAGTTTACTGGCACTGCTCCAAGCGACTGAATCCAACGGTACAATAGGAAACTACATGCATGGACACGGATACATATATCCTAGATTTATCTTACTTTAAGGTACAGAATATCCGCTTTGAACAAGGACCGAAACAGGCACACATCGACGTGAAGACACACAATCTACTACCCTACATGAGGTCCTGAGTTCGAATCCTAAGTCGGACAAAGGCTTATTGGGTTTTTTCCATCTGAAATTTCTCAGTAGCAGCCATCGAAACTGGATTCGTGCCCGGTTGATGGGAATAGGCTGGCCCGTATTACATGGGACTTAGACATAACTGGCAAAATATGGGTGTACTATTGGATGCACCTCTGTCAAACCCTTCGGGGTCTCGGGCATAACAGGTGTGTCGTTATATTGGTTTGGTGTAGAAGCGTGCGGGCTTAGTAGTACGTGCTGCAATCACAATCAAATGACAGTTGCGAGTGCGCTTGCACTCGCTGTACGTAAAGAGTGTCTATGTGTGCGTGCGTATTTTTCAGGTGTGTATAAAGCTGACTTTCTGTAGATATTTGTCTATTTACCGTCCAGGGAGTAGTAAACGAAACGGTAAAAGCTCCCGTATATAAATATATGGGTCCTCCTAGGCTCTCAGGTACGAGCATTTGCATTTTAGAATAGGAATTATGTGAGGATGTGAGCTAACGGTGCGGGCTGAATAGGATGTACGTGATATTGTACGTGAATTTCCTGAGAAAGTTTTCAAATTTATTTCGTGGTTCCGACTGAGACGGTTTAAATTTTAAATACTGACATAATTGTTTTTAAAATTGGCTAAGTAGAACTAGCTGAACTATTATTTTATATCTAGCTAAATATTCTTCCCTACACAGTCTGAGCAAGGCAAAATATAAAATTGTCGGTAAGTAATTCTCACTAAATTACAAATATCGCAGAAGAATAATTTACACAAGACATTGCATACATACTTAAATGATAAATGATGTTCATTATGTAAATAGGTTTTTACAAATACTTTTGCACGTAATTTTTTTAAACTAGATGGGTCCGGTGTTCAACTCACATGAGGACTATGCAGATAGTATCTGAGGTGGTCTCTTGAAGAAAGAACCACACAGATTTGAGTGGACATGTCTAATTAAGTAACTGACTTAAATAAGTAAGTGAAAAAATGCTACAACTTTGCATTCACAAACCGAAAAAAAACAAGGAAATACAACCATTTTCCTCTTCCTCGCTGACCACAGTTCCGCAATAATACTTAGATACAAACCACCCTACATAGATAATCCTCCTAAAAATACAAGCTAATGTGCTATAAAAATATATTCCCTACAAAAATAGCTTCCATTGCGCGACAAATATCATAAAACCCCATAGAACTAGATGTTTACTTTCAACAGTGAATCCGACAAAGATATTTGTTATTTATATAAGTCGCAATCCATCTTTCAGATCATAATTGAAATCTAAGCCACACAGTTATATCTGCTTGGATTGTGGTGGTTTGTGAAAAGTTTGCGCTGAAAATCTGAAGCATTTTCCTCGATAAATGTTGGGTTGACGTGATATGTTGATAGTGCTCCTATGATGTATTGGTTCCGTCCGTGGTTTGTATCTTAGGAGTTGATCATCGGGTATGTGTTTGTGTGTGGGGTAGTTGTTGTGCAATTTTGATTGGTTTGGAGTTTCGTGTTGGTCGATAACTAACGCTATGTAGACAGTACCTTGGGCTATTGTGCAAGCAGGATTAGATATTACTAGACTGTTCAAAGGCTAAAGTTTACTTTATACTGTAACTGGAAATATATTATGTTTAGGACAATTAATTAAAAAAAAAAAACTACTAACATTATTTAATCCAATTAACATAATTATATCCAAGACAAGCTGTTGCCCGCGACCTTTGTCTGCGTGAAATTATTATAAAAATTACTTACTTTATTTGTATCGTTTTTTTCAACAATTTCAATGGTTTTTTTACACGGAACCCTAATTATTTTTCTAATATAAAAGCCTAAGTTACTCCTTACAACATCAGCTATCAGCCAGTAAAAGTCCCGTCAAAATCGGTCCAGCCGTTTCACAGAATAGTCGGAACAAACAGACAATCAGACAAAAGTTAAAAAAAAATGTTTTTACATTCAGTAAAAAGCTGTTATTTTAAATTACAAACAGACACTTTAGTTGTATTTATTTATACAGATAGATTCAATTATAATCACGTAGACAGTGCTTTACGTAACCAACCCTCTAATTTCAGAGAAAAGTTGAAGAAGGTAAACCAAACTTCTAAAAACCAAAAGCACCTCTATAATTTAAAACCCTACCATTACCAGAATCAAGTCCCTTGACGCAAGCGAGTTCAGTTCTAAGTTAGATGACGTTCAATATGCCCCAGAATTACAATTGCAAATGATGTCACCTCTTCACAGTAATGTTCGAGTTAATCTGGGCTGCAGAGCGAAGTGAACCATTCTCCCACTCGTGCTCATAAATGAAGTATCAGTTTATAGGACAAACGTTACGCCTGCGACCTAGTGAGATAGGCAGGGCTGTTCTCCTCCCACGTTTACTTGATTGTGTGTATTATTGTGTACTTGTATCTGTTATTTCTCCAGCGTACTTGTATCTGTTATTTCTCCAGCGTACTTGTATCTGTTACAACCCCTTACTTGGATAGAAAACAGTGACGGTCTATTTCGAGATAAACCATTTCCTTGTGTTCGTTAATTTGTCTTCACTTGTGTTTCTTTACGAGGAAAAACAAAGGGAACGGAGTGCCCATCATTTAACACCGCAGCTAATTATCCATGTTCGTGATTAGTGATCACAGTGTGACTTCGAGAAATCGACAGTAATGGTAATTGGAAAATGTTTTTTTCATTTAGGGGTCTCTCAAAATCGTAAAGGAAGACTTCGGATGAAACCGCGTGGAGGATGACAGCCCAAGGCCTCTCAAAGAGGAGGTTATATCCCTGCAGTGAGACCTTTACATAACATAACATCACGACTTGTAATCCCCGACGAATTGAGAATGGGTGTAGGTATCTAACAAGTTCCCCACATTTCACCGGCAGTTAGCTATGTTTAAGTCCCATGTAATAGGGGGCGAGCCTTTTGCCGCTAACCGGGCACAAATCCAGACTCCGTGGCTACTACTGAGAAATTCCAGATGGAAATCCCAATAACACTTTGGCCGACGCGCCAATCGAAACCAGAACCTCATGCTCAGCAGTCACGCTTGCAACCACTAGACCAATGAAGCAGTCCATTGGGAACTTTATAAGCAATAATGACAAATTATATTTATAACATATGCGTATAAAATTGTGTAATAGTGCATTATTACCTTCTGTGTTTGCCCGCTACGAAACTTCGTCAAAGGCCCTGAAATGGCGGAACAGTAAGTACTGAAACTGCCTGAACTATCAAGAGTACTGCATGCTAAGAGTAAATATGCAGACAGCCAGATAGTTCGCGCCATGAACTTTAACGTGATTGTACATACAATGCAGTTATAGTTTGTCTTGCGTATAATAAACTGCTAAAATACCTCGCTATTTCTGTCTGTTTACGGCTGACATTTGTATGAATTTTGGCACACATGTACACCATGACCATCGGTAGGTTTTGGGATAGGCACTGTTTATCCAGGTAGTACGATCCCGTGGAATAATTTCCAACTTCTACGAGGCGAAGCCGCGGGCAAAAGGTATCTTCAACATTAAAATTAGATGCTAGTTAGCCAACCTAACTGAAACTCAATAATATTCAATTAATTTTGCATCCTAGAATCGGAAAATCGTATCTATGCTTTTTTACTGAAAGTCTAAAAAGCGAGGACGGTAAACCGGCGATACTGCGAGAGTAGCCGGTTTTTGGTAGTTAATTCCCTTGTTAACTTCCGCAGATTTTACTATCACAATACATAATTTATGAAAAAGGCTTATTGTTAAAAATCAGCCACGCAACCGCCACTATCCAGCCTTCCGCTCCATGTCTTCTAGACAAAACGTTGCACAGGTCGTGAAAGGTATGTTAGTGAATGTAAAAGTCCGTCGAATGATTACCCCATGGTTCGTGAAAAATACCACCGTTCTGTTTTATAAATTAACTCGGCCTATCGCAATCCATTACTACTGGACGACATACTTGGATAGTTTTAAGTTTCTATTTACTAACATAATTTATCTATTGGCCAAAGTAGCCGGAAAATCATGTATTCTATGCGATAAATGAATTTTTGACTTATAAACCTATGTGTAATGGTTTAGTGGCTTATGTTTTTATTTTATTAATTTTATTGATGTTATCTAGTCTTCTTTCTCTCTTTGTATTTTTTTTTTCTAATTTTATTACTTTATCGTACACCGAGTATTTTAAATTCAGAAAGAGTATTATTGCCAAAGATATTACTTAATGTTTCTTAAATGTTTTGTTACCTATAAACTACGAGAACATTGTGTTAGATATTTTAATTTAATTCTAAGTTTGCATGCTTAATGAAGTCAGCGAAATATGTGAAAACTTCACTACATAGTATAAAACAAAGTCGCTTCCCGCTGTCTGACCCTATGTATGCTTAGATCTTTAAAACTACGCAACGGATTTTGATGCGGTTTTTTTTAAATAGATAGAGTGATTCAAGAGAAAGGTTTATAAGTATAACATTATCCGTTCGAAGCCGGGGCGGATCGCTAAATTTATTTATAAAACCATCATGTACGGTCAGCATCCGAAGTAGCTTAACATTTCGTAATTTTGGTTATTTGACGTACAGGACTCCAGCTATTATTTTTAATGTTTCAGAAGATAATACTTTAAAATATTCCTTACTCTTCAATACCTTGTTAGTAACGAGTAATATCTAACAAGTTTTTATTAAAAAAAACCTGATTTGAAACTTTGAGTCAGTTAATCTACTTCTGATGCTGACTGTACCACATTTCATGCAAATAAAGAATCTTGAATCTTAGGTACCGCTTCAACTCCCAGTTCTCCAACTTCCGCATACTTATTGCTACAAACTATTCTTAAGGTTAAATATAATATTTCCGAATAACATTGACAATAATGCCCACTTCCGAGCTTCCTTTCTTATCCAAAGATAAGTACCCCTCGTAAGCATCTTGACTATACCAGAATGTGCTTCAAAAAGGTAAGTAGTACTCAAAAACACAAGGCTTAAGAGATAATGGGATGATCTTGCCAATGTATCTTCTATTGTATACCTTCATCTAACAACATAAAGTCGCTTTTTTGTCTGTTTATGTGACCCCGTTGTACTTTGAAACGTATTTCGTTACGATTTTGCACCATCGTTTGAGAATTTATTTCGGAAACTTTATGTGTTTGCCTCGTTGGTCAAGTAGTCGCAAGCGCGACTGCTGACCATGAGGTTCTGGGTTCGATTCTCGGGTCGGAGAAAGTGTTATTAAGTTTTTTCATTAGGAATTTCTCAGTAGCAGCCACGGAGTCTGGATTTGTGCCCGGTTGATGGCAATAGACTCGCCCCATATTACAGTGGACTTAAAACTTAACATAATATGCGAAATGTGGGTGTACTATTAGGTACACCTCTGCCTAACCGTTAAGGGATTACAGGCGTGATGGTATGATGTTACTATAAGTGTATAATAAATTAGTATTCAACTTACCTAATGAAAACAACTTGAAGTTTTTAAAAACCGTGCGAAGCAGAAGGGGTCGCTAGTTTGGCTTATGCCCGACTCGCCACTGTTCCGATTGGTCACCAAATTGTTTTCCATACAATAAGTCCCGATTCGTCATCATAAGAAAACAAATGAATTATGTAAAAACAATACTGACACACTACACTAAAATAAAAAAGCAGCAATATTCTTAGCGGCCTTTCCTTATTTAACCACTTTCTTCGGGACACGAACACTCCTTTTTTCGAACTGTTTCTTTGCTTTTCCACTCGATTCGTTTTCTGCAACGATTATCGATTCTTCGATGAATGTGCATTGAACTGAACTTTTCGGATAGAACCGCTAGAGGCGAGTAGTTTTTTTTGTGCTTAGAAACTGCAGTGTTCAAAGCATTTTTGTTTTTCCTTTCATGTATTGACTATATCAGATCAGAAGTAGTTCGATAGTTCCTTACCTGAAGGTTTATCTATACTAATTACTAATACACTAATCACTACATAGTATAAAACAAAGTCGCTTCCCGCTGTCTGTCCCAATGTATGCTTAGATCTTTAAAACTACGCAACGGATTTTGATGCGTTTTTTTTTATAGATAGAGTGATTCAAGGGGAAGGTTTATATGTATGACATTGCACCCGTTCGAAGCCGGGGCGGGTCGCTAGTAATAAAGAGGATAGATTTGTATTTATGAATGTTTGTAATGAATAAACTCAAAAAATACTGGGCCGATTTGAAAAATTCTTTCACTAATAGAATACAATATTATCACTGAGTAACATAGAATATGGTGAAATAATATCTATAGCCCACGGGTGAAGTCACGGCGGAAAGCTAGTTTAGTTATGTAAGTGACGTAATGACGTACGTCTGTCTATGTTACGGGTTTGGTTTCCGCACTTAGTCCGTAAAGTGGACCATTGTGCGTGAGCCATGGTGGCCGTTACGCCAACCAGCCCACCTCCCTCCAGAAGCAGATCAAACTTCCCGGTCTTCTCAGGACATCCGCAATGGTTCTCGGTGTTCCAAGAGTATCCTTGCGGATCTGGGTGACGCCCGGTGCACTCGAGGAGTACATGCGCTACCGTTTCCTCCGCCTCCTGAACTACGTCATTTAAGTAGTTTGTGGTTTGCGGTGCTTTCGCACTTCAACCGCTCAAATAATCATAATTCAATTTGACACTCGAGTATTGTTTGGTAATTTGACACTCGAGTATTGTTTGGTATCTACTTAAAAAAGACATTGACACGCGGCGAAACTGCAGATGAAACCTGGGTGCCTATCTCACCACTACGTATACAGTTTACAGTTACATTAACTACAAATAAAATTTACATCACACTGACTCAAACTCATTTGTTGGCAGAGGTAAAATAAGTTTGAAAGGACTGTAGCTACATTTCTTTACCACTCTGAAATAAGATAAAAACAATACTTGATATAGAAGATGTGTTAGTTCCACAGATTTTCCCTTTGGTTTGTGTTCAGATATAATAACTCGCACTCAAACTTTTTCTCATATTCCCCTCGATTCCCTTTAATTCGATAACTTCCCGGAGTATTTGCATGCGTCGGATATAACGTCTAAATTACTTTCCCGCAGCGTGTGGCATAATAATGCCGTTAATAAGTTCACACATTATCATAGAATCGTGGCTTTTCAGCGGAATATAATGTGTGTGGAGAATTCACGTTTATCTTGGCTTTAATCATTTTTGGAAGAATTATTTTCAAATTAGAGGATACAACAGTTCTCTCTTTCGTAAAGTCGATGATTCTCATCATCGTCATCAGTCTACAGCAGTCCATTGCTAGACACAGGCTTCTTTAACTACACAATCGGATCGAATTCTGATAAATCCGATATTCAAGTTTATAGGAGTATGAAGAACGGTGTTAAGTTCACTCATAGAAAAGGCAGGATCCTCTGACCAGACGGGTGTGGTGTCTGGTGGGCTACTGCCCGACAGGTGCTGTTGGATTTTTCTATACAGTCTTAAGTCACATAACTTTAATAGGGGGATTCAGAATTTTGAAGTTAGTTCTTCATTTAAGTCAAAAATGGCGCTGTACTTTTAGTATTATGTTGCTGTAGTACTTTTAGTAGTGCCGCTACAAGTTAAATGAGTTTGGCACCTCGACAGTGTTAGTAGTGTCTTCGGATAGATCCCTCAAAGTGCAGACGAAGCTGCTTATGGAGCAGGACAAAATGTGGGACATCGTTTGTTATTTTGTATATTTTAATACTTATGTTTTATAATTGTCTCTTCTATTTTATTTTTATTAACTGTAATTGGTTTTAAACACAACCATTGTAATTTAATAAAAAAAAAAACATCAAAATGCAGTTACCGCGCCTACCATTTTTTTCTTTACAGGTAAATCACGGGTATTTACCTTAATGGGAAGGAAAACCCAGTAAAAACCTGGCCTTGTTTACACCAAATCCATTTATTCCCACGCTCATTTTACAAACGACGTACGTACACGTACATGAGGTACGTACCAGTTGCTCCAGTTAGTAAAATCTCAATAAGCAGGCAAACAATTTTTCACAAACAACAATTTACAAGCCCACGCAACAGAAATTCCCTTACGCATTTCCCTAACACAAAAACAAAACGTAGTTATATAAATCAGTACAATGCACACCAGATGTATGCAAGTAGGTATAAACAAAATAGGTACACTGACGTCACTGGACAGACGAACTCATCTTTTACTACCTAATAACAGCATTGGTATGTAAACGATAATTCATTAACACTGCTAGCTCTCGACCTAAAAACCAGAATTAGGTCGGTGGACATCCCTAAGTGCAGGCCCCGAAATTAGCGTGATTTATAGGGTCGGGGCATAGGCCGTGACGCGGGAGCTTATATGTAAAAATTGTGGTGTAATGTTATAGGTTTAATGACCTGGTTTTGGGACACTGTTACTGATGTTACGTCTCGTCTAACACTGGGGATGAGTTAAGTAATGGTTCAGGGAAATGTTTAGTTTATATCTCTTGGGAGTAAAGCTTACTTACTTCATAACATGGATTTTTTGTGGAAGACAATTACAAAGGTTCTTAACTCTTTTGTTTACTGTTTAAAAAGTTCATCAATGTTTTCTAAAGCCATGATAGCAAAGTATGCAAAAACTCGAAGTTAAGAAGCCAGCATGCCTTTAACGTCCAATAAGTAGGTATGTGCCTCTTTTCTTCATTAAAAATATTCATTCTTCATTATTAATTCGAAAATAAAAGAAGTGTTCTGAAATTGCAAAAAGACTTTTCTTGTATATTGCATAACCTCTATGACTGTTCAAGCTGCTGCTGAAGTTTCATGTCAATATTGAAAGATAACTGACTTGCAAGCGCTTCGCCTTTCTAAACCACGTAAACAATTAATTAATAACGAAAACTAACACCTATATGAAACTATTTAGGGTCCAGACTTTGTTGTAATAAGTTTAACATTACTTGTCAAAGATTAACGCAAACACCAAGCACCCAGAATAAATTGAAATGCGGCGAAACACAGAACTAAATTTGAAAATGTACTGAATCTGACAGATAATTGACAGTTGCCTTCACAACTAGCGCCACTAAGAAATGTCAAGTTATAGTGGTCATGCTAGAAACGTTAACCTACTCTTAATAATAAAGTAAGGCGTTATTAAAGTCGAGCTTACGACTTAATAATGCCTGTTTATGGCCATGTTCACCCACTTTAGCTACTTAAGAACTGCTTCCAAGTAGGTAATTACAAAAACAAGGTATTTAAAATTAGTTCAGTTATTCGCTAGTTGTTAGGGGATTAAGGACGCTGCGGAATTCTAAGACCACATTGCAGCGAATTAATACTATACTTAATTGCATTTCACCATCTTATCTTTTTTTTATAAATAGGAACTTTGGGAGAAAATCATAACTAAAACCGCGGAATTAAATTACTGGGTACCTAACTAATTTTTTATTTCTTAAGCTAAGTGGTATCCAATAGTATTGTATGTATATACAGCATGTTTGGTTACTTTGAAAACCATAATCACTTTTCCCAGGGTTTAAGCTTGGCACGTATCTCTGTACACTGATAGAGGCTTGCATAGCGCCTAGATTATGGAGGCTACCCAAGTAACACATCAAAGCAGTATAACGGCCGACTTACAGCATTTCTGTATCGTTTTCGCATTTTGAGTTAGTTCTATAGTAGCATTACAAACGTTTATACGGCTACTGTAATGCTTATTTGGGCACAAATTATACGGCTTTAGATCCTAAATAGGTTCACAATAGTTGTTTAGTTGCATTACAGGCGCATTATATTAGCATTATTATGGCCAAAGAACGTACCAATCGCATTACAGAAGCATTATACTAGCAATATTATTGATAATGAAGATGTTGTTTGCATTACAAAAGCATTAGACTAGCATTTGTAGTAAAAGAATGATTGGAGCTTTTTAAGTGTTCACAGTTAGACCTTAAGTAAACCCTACATCATTGCAAAAACATCTCTAATACCACGGTACAAATGTCATAATACAATTAACGTGGAATATAATATGGACGAAGACTGTCAAAACTGAGTGAGTGACACCATATTTGTTTGCATCAAAACAAAATTTACTGGGTAAGTTTTTGACTCTTTTGTTACTTCATGCCTTCAAATATTATTCGCAATGTAGTTTACTGTAAATGTCTATATAAGTTTCATTGAAATTTTTCACGCGCCTTCGATATTTTGTGGTTTTGATAGAAAATGTCATATTAAAATATGTGTGAAATCATCAAAACAATTGTGTATTCCTAGTATAGAACGAATTTTGCTTAATTAAAATAATAGTATTGGTTGGGCTGTATTAAATCAAGTTATATCATTATGTTAAAGATATTTTGCTTTCATAAATAGGTCCAAATGATAATTTTTTTGGTTATAAAATGTTTACAAAATGGTGTCGGGGTATAGCAGCCCGGTGAGCCTTTAACAAGGCTAATTAATGCTGCCAGCTGTATAAATACTCACACGTGAACCATTATTAAGCCAGACGCAAGAGAGAAGGCTTTTGATGAACCACTGTAGTGGCATTGTCTATAAAGTAGGTTTATATGGGTTCACCGGTATACCAGTAGTTTTGATGTAGACTGAAGTAGTGCCATTACTTGAACGCAATTTTGGGGATCCTTGAGCAAAACAATAAAACCCATTTCAGAATTTATACAATTTGATTAGTTTGCCAAGTTGATAAAAAGGCGTCATTAAGATATTTTTCCGTAACTATTTTATAGACAGGACCGTTATTTATTTCATACCCGGTGTAGTGTAGTACGTAGTCAGGTACAGTAGCCATCAAATATACCTGTACACTTTAAAATGGCCAAACTTTTCAGAAAACGCAATAATATCTTTTTTATGGGTGATGCTTTTAAAAAATATTGTTTTCTTATTTTCAGTGATTTTTATACCAACCATACAATGCCGTACAAAATGGAACAGACGATAGAGAGAAAGGAAAAACAATACGAGGTAGTCTTTGTGGGAAGAAAATGGTAAATTGTGGTGGCCGCCTAAAAAGACACAGTACAAATTAATGAAAGATGAGCAATCCAAGCCCGATAAAAAGAATGGACATTATAGGAGTGCTATTTTAAAATGAACAATATTTGAACATATGAGCTTGCCGAAACTGAATTATCAATCATGGAAGAACATTCAGACAGAGACGCGAATGACACAGGCACGTTTGCACCCTGGACGACAATAGTTCAAAATCAAGAAGTAATGAAAATAAAAATCAACCATAAAAATTGCTGTTGTTTTATTGATCATTTAATATGTGCTTTTCCCCAATATGTCCGACAAAAGGTTCTACGAATACAGTCAAATGAATGTATAAACAGTTTTACGCATTAAAATAACTCACGTATATTTGATTAAAGAGCTGCTAGCTGTACCACACAGCTAAGTTGATCTTAAAAAACGCAAGCATTACATTGATTCACGTTTATGCTGTTCAGCAATACTAGGCTTTTACTTACCACTCAAAAGTGCTATTACACAACAAAGGGCACTTAAGACAGCTCAAAGCTGTATAACGGTTGTACGGTGCATTATAACGATAAACATTTAGGCTTTTAAACAGCATTAGGCATTATCTTCCTACTTAAAAATGCTATTGTAGAACCTAAGGCACTAAAAACAGCTGAAAGTTGTATAGCGGATTTACGTGGCATTATAATGGTTCATAGTTGTGCTGTTAAACGGCATTAAGCATTTATTTACTACTTAAAATGCTATTGTAATTCCAAATGCACTAAAAACTGCTGAAAGCCGTTCAGCTGCGTTGTGGTTTGCTGCACTAAAACTAAAGGGTTTACAAAAGCATTTTGATATGCTATTATCCAACCGTTATACAGTGTAAAGCATCCTAATGGTTTTGAAATACCAATATAAAGCTTCAAGATGCTTGGTGAACTTATTTATGAGTTTATAAGGACCTTAAGTTCTACACAAGTTTGCTATTCGTTTGTTAGAATGCTTTCTGTGTTACTTGGGTAGCGACTCGCCTAGCGAGTAGCAAAGTGAAACAAACGATCTAAAATCTTCCCAACCGATTGCACTAAAAATATGCTAGCAGATTACTGTTAGTCCACTTTAAGAGGCACTTATTCAATTTAGAATTAAAAACTGTACACGTGCATAGTGCTTGCGTTGTCATGGTTTATTGAATGAGAAAGAAACACATTTTGTTTAAAACAGCAAAGCTTCAGCGAGCCATAAAGAGGTTATATATCTAAACGAAATGCCGTTCGCCTCGTACTGCAGTAAGCTTACCCCATTCCTGCAACGTTATCTTCTCAATCACCGTAACAATCCAATCATTTACAATCTCTTTAAACCCTGCCCCATAAACTGAAGCTCAACCCCGCTTGTTTCGCGGCCATAAAATGTATCAAGACGATCCATACTAATATTGTAAATGCGATTGTAACTTTATCTGTCTGGTTGTCTGTATTTTTTCTGTGTTACTCCGTGACGGCTTAATTTGTTTTGATGAAATCAGGCATACAGATAAGCAAGCCCAGATGCATGCAAATATCGTCCACGTAACGCACTACCGGGATAAAAAGCTACCGTTTTGTTTAAAAAATAAGCTTTCCTCACATTAGAAATTTCTCCTAAATCGAGGGTGCGTTTACAAACATTTCAACTCACATACACAAACAGCCAGACCCGGAACAACTACCTGTAGGCCATACAAATATTTGTTCCGTGCGGGAATCGAAGCCGCGATACGCAGCGCAGCAGTCAATCGCTCAGCCACTGCGCCATCCGTGCCGTCATAACATAACATAGGATATTTTGTAAAAATCAAATCAAATCAAATTATTTATTTGCTAGAATATGGTACATAAGGTGTTACAGTAAATTTGTCTCAGCATATCCTGCCACAACATGTATCCGAGAAGTACGTTCCTGTAGGATAATTTTCAATCTCCACGTAGGCAAAGCCACGGTCGGAAACCAGTATACACCGTGATAATGTTTACGGGCATACAGGCTCTAGTTAGCACACCCCACGCAATTATTCCCCGTGCCTAATTGAAAACGGCCTGTCCCCGAATCGCTATGCTCTGTTTCCACCCCTAATTTAACGTAACATTAACTGCTCCTTATAATGATGGAAACGGATCAGGGTGTTTACGTAGATGCAATCTAATTTATGACCTTTTTCTTGTTGGATAATGTTTAGTTTATTTGTACTTACTGTTATTGCTGGCCTTTGTCATCCTACTGCTGGTTGGCCTCCCCTCATGACCTCCAAAGCTTTCGATCCAGTGCTAATGTGGACCACTGGTCGTTAGTTCTGTCCAGCTCGTCCCGCCATCTCCTGCGAGGTCTACCACGTCGCCTTCTGGCTGCGTCTTTGGCCCACAGCTCGTCGCATAAGGCAGACATGGCCAGCACAGGCCCACTTCAGCTTAGCGGTTTTTTATTTGTACTTAGGTTAGTGGACAGGTCCTACTCAGGTCTACTCAAATCTGTGTGGTTCTTTCTTCAAAAGACCATCTCAGACACTAATCTGCATAGTCCTCATGTGAGTTGATCAAGATTATGTGTGGACGTTAAAAGAGACTATGACCTCTGAGTTTGTTTCGGCTGTTTCTTCTTAGAGTAGTCAGGTACGAAACACCGGCCCCATGAAGTTAAAAAAATGACGTATAAAAGTATTTGTAAAAACCTATTTGCTTAATAAACTTCACTTATATCATCGTTTTTAGGACTGCCTCATTAGTATAGTGGTCATAATCGAGACTACTGAGCTTGAGGTCCTAAGTTCGGCAAAGTATTCTTTGGTTTTTCCATCAAGAATTCCTCAGTAACATCCCCAGAATCTGTATTTGTGTCCAGTTGATGGCAATAGACTCGCCTCTTTAACGTGGGATTTAAACATAATTGGCAGAATGGGTGTACTATTACGTAGACCTCTGCCTAAACTCTTCGGAGATTACAGGGTTCTAGATTAGGTTAGGCTAGAGTAGCACCCTTTAGACTATAGTCTATACTAATCTACACTAATATTATAAAGTAATATATAAATTTGTATTTTTATGTGTATGTTTGTAATGAATAAACTCAAAAAATACTGCGCCGATTTCAAAAATTCTTTCACCATTAGAAACCTAAATTCACCCTGAGTAACATCAGGCTAAAAAAAATATTAAAAAAAAAATCTTATGTCCACCCGTGCGAAGCCGGGTCGGGCCGCTAGTAATATTATAAAGAGATAAAGTTTGTGAGGTTGTAGGGGGTAATCTCTGGATCTACTGAACCGATTTTGAAAATGCTTTCACTAATAGGAAGCTACATTATCCCCGAGTGCCATAGGCTATATTTACAACGTGCCCATGGGATAATTTCCGAACAAAGAAACCATAGATAACGAAAAGGATGCCTTTAGCCCTGCAGCGAGAGGATACAGGCTGAAAAAAAATCTAAATAGCGTCCTCATTTATCTGATCTCTTTCGTGAATGTCTTATAGTATTATTTCTCGGAGGACAGGCGGTAGGTAGTATCTGGGGGCCTAAAATGGCTGCGTTATCTGAATCATAATACGAATCACGTTAAAAATGTAAAACTATTAAAATGGACTTTGTGTTCATAACCATAAAGACTATTTTAAGAATTTAAATTTTTTAACGTGTTTCATATTATGATTCTGATAAAGCTTCCATTTTAGGCCCCCTGAACAGCGTACTTGGTATAGCTTTCGTCGTGACAATTTATCCATGGCATGACTACCAAAAGCCAAGTTGCGTCAATGCCTAACAACTTGAAGTTTTAGTAGTCTTCTAAGTACCTACATAGTAGTCACATTTTAACCGGAGAAAAATTCACATAGATACTGCAATAATACTGTAAAATCCTTCATATATACCTACCTTACTGAATAATGATATTAAATTGTGTTTCCTTTTCTCTGAATCTTTACAAAAGAGAGAATTCACAGGGCACAAAATATACATACTAACATAGATACATATGAATGACCATTCATGCTGACATGCAAAATTCTACTAAAAATAACTGGTATTGAATTGTACTTTGAACTTATTAGTAAATATAATTACGTACTTATACCTACCTAGTCGTCTTGATTTAGTCGTAAATACAAAGTACTCGAGCACACATATCACCTCATATTATTACAATTAAGAGGAAAACTGGGATGCTGACGTAACTGAAGCAGCAGCACGCAGTTTACTAGCCAAGTACTTTAATAAACACAGGTTTATTGAGTTTTATAACGGGAGCTCTTGACATTTATGTACTAGTTAGTAATAAGAGCTACGTAAACTTGATACGTAATCAAGATTTTAGTTTTAACGCACAGAAGATAGACCCAGAGTAACGCCATCTGGCCTTATTTACTTAAACTGGGGAAGAGAACTTATTCCACACTTTAAGCATGAAAAATTTGGTTTGATTCCTGAACACATTATTATTTTCCAAATATAAAGTACCAAATTATTACAATACACAAGTCGCGTAATTGCAGAGTAATCGCAAAACGCAAGAAGAATTCACCGTCAAAAAAAAAAATACAAGTAATAAAAACGCAATCAACAACGCATTATGAGTAGACCTCTTCCAGCGTTTTCCTTAAAAACATTTTCTTTTTTTGTAAAAACATGGCATTGTATTAGTAATCTCTGGTTGTGGTTTATATTTTCCTCCTGCATTTCCCCCTGACATCGTTATTACTGCTGAGAAAGCAGTTATTGTCCTACTCATTTTTACTGCCAATAAAAAACAGAAGCTCTGAAAGCATTATCTATATGATGTGAAATCTGATGAGGAAAAGTGGCTGTGGAATAGGGTATTTTGTGTATGTTGGTAGGTAGGTAAAAAAAAATAATAGTTACGTAGGCACTGACAGGCTGGGTTGCATGTAGAGCAAGATCCCAGGACCGCCAGACGTTGCTTATTTTCTGACTAAAAAATGTGTGGCATCAATTTGTGTCAGTATGTACTGTGAACGTATTCATACCAGCTAACTTGTGCTGACGGTCAATTTTTAGATTTCAGGTGCTAAAGTTGCGTAAAATTGTACAATTTTTCCTTAAAGTCTGAGTGCTGATTTTTTAATATGTTGTGTAGAACTTTGTTAAAAATAACGAAAAAGTAACGAAATCAAACGAACGTTCTAAACTCTTCCTTGTCATTCCAACAACTAAAAATATATTAGCAGATTATTGTTGGTCCACTTTAAGAGACACTTATTCAAATCAGAATTAAAAAAAACTTATACTTCGCAATTTGAAAATACTTTCAATGTAGTATGGTAATGTTAAAAAATTAAAAGTAAATATTATGATAACTTGAAGTGTTCATTTTTTCTGACTTCAGAATCTCATTGGGCATTTAATCTTCTACGCATAAAGGATATTTCATCACTGGAGCAAAAACGCTACGAGTATAACTAGTGTCATTATACTAGTACAGCGTTTTTAAAAAATGTACAAAGTGAAAAATGCTTTTATAAAATCTAAAAAACCTATTACACTCTAAATCGTTTGGCAAACCCAATAGGCGCTACGCTATGTATGGTTCAGCCATTAAAACTTTTTGTAAATCCATTTTATCCCAAAAGGGATCGAGTGTAATAACAATTAGACAAAGCTATTAATGGCGTAACACCATCTGGCTAACATATCTGTTGGTGAAATTAAATGACCCACACAGACCCCAAAAAACTGTAATAGAATCATAACTTTGGTCTCTCAATCCCTTGTTTATAACATCATCTGCCTAGCCATTACCCAAAGTATGTTTGGGTCAGCTTCCAGTCTAATCGGACGCAGCTGAATACCAGTAGTTTTACCAATCTCCACAACCCAATTAGTACTGGGTATATTACCAGTAAGAGGTATCGTGTTCGAAAGCTCTTAGTAAGACTGGTTGTCTGACGTAACGACTGTCAAAGATCTACAAATGGCAGCTGGAACCATCGTCTTAACGTGCTTTCCGAGGCTCGAAGGGAACTCTGTATGCAATGGTCCACAGACCAACCTCGGTAAGCGTAAAGATGGATCTATGCAGCTGTTATTATTTTGCTAGAAACCCGTCCAAATCTTTTTTTTTACCAAAAACAATAAATTCGTTTGTTTAGTTATATGCTAAGCTAAACAAAAGGCCTTGCCAAGACATTAAATTATGATTCCTAAGAGAACCTTACGAAATAATATACAAGAGACATTCTGTCTCTAAAAAGAAGATTACATTTTGTAGGGTTCTTAAATATATTTTGCGGGAATAAAACGGATCTACGCAAAAGTTGTGATGTCAAAGCAACAAAGGTAAGAAAATTAATTTGGTCATTAATTAAAAGCAGTCAGTTTCTGTGACAAACTTTTCATAGACTTTCTTTGTTATATTTGACAATGTGAAAACTTTGTCAAAGTCTTGATTTTACGCTGTGATGTTTTGATTGTTCTGAGAATTTTACTGACCCATTTTTCAGGTGTTATTAATTAAAAATCAGATTGGGTTGTAATTCTAAAACAAAACGATTTAACAGTGAAAACATAAGGAAAAAAGCTATAATGCTTTGTTCAGTAAATGTCAATCACTCGTCAGAGACTCCAACAGGCACCCCTAAAAGTGCGTCTTTTCAACCTGTCATTAAAATTCATTACCACCAACAACTTGTCCAATTCAAAAGACTCAATAATTACGTCTAAAACAAAAGCACTTTCACAAAAACACAAAACATTCTACACAGTCTTGAAGCAACCCCAAATTAGTCGAATTTATTTACAGCCATCTTAATCCAATCTTATCTCGATTAATATACGTATAACTACAGGCTATGAACACACTGGATCATGTTGAGCTAGGGCTGACAAGTTAAAAGCTTGTCGTAGGCGAATGTTTGAATGAATTGTGTGGGTAGTGACAGCCCTGTCAGCAACCTATCAGCATCTTGTCTGTACCCTTTTGGAGACATGCAATTTATTACATTGTTTCAATCAATTGTCTGGTTGTTAGACCATTAGGATTCATTAAGGATATTGTGTTAAAAAAATCATACCGACCACAACAAAAGGTACATTGATTCACCTAAAAATTAAACTATATACTTCAACTGTATTTTATTGTTAGGTTTTCGCCGAGACGTACAGTCATAAGTTGTGGTGACTTACACACCTATGTTGTATACCTGAGTTTTCTACGAATCTTTGAAAATTTCCTTCAACTTATTAAGACGTAATCAAGGAAGATGAATAGCTCTTGCAGGGAATTTTTACCTTTTTATAGTAAGCGGAGAGGTAGAAGCCATCTTTGACGAAGCGTAAGCACAAGTCCTGCGGGCACCAGGTAGGACTTTGGCAGACAACGGTGAATAACTACAAGATTCTTAGAAATTCCTAGGTCACTGCAGTCTAAGTAAATTAACTGTAAATTCTCTCGACAGACTACAGCGGTTCCTACCATTCACAATTTCAGCAGATTTCTACGAAAGGTACTTAATTCAATTGACTTTGAAGTCGGTAAGATTTATCTGTCCGGCAGGAATCTTCTGATTACATTTCCTACGCGGGGCCTCATTTATTTGTGAAAGTAGTTGGAACTACGTAACATGATAAATTGGGTTACCCTCTGTCAACCCACCTTTGAAATTTTTATGTTGGATCCAACTTCCTTGTCACATTTTCCTGAAAAAACCTTCCACACCGCTACATTGGTCTAATAATCTAATGTCATTTGTTACATGTGACTATTTTTTTTTCTGTCTGCTCTCTCACTGCTAAATGGGACCTCTATGTCAGACAGACAAAAAAGTGATATAATAACGGTTCCTTTTTAAGGCTTGGTACCCAAGGGGTAATGAGACGCTATTACTAAGACTCCACTATCTGTCTGTCTGGCTGTCTGTCACCAGGCTGTATCTCATGAACCGTGATAGCTAGACAGTTGAAATTTTCACAGATGATGTATTTCTGTTGCCGCTATAACAAGAAATACTAAAAACAGAATAAAATAAATATTTAATGGGGGGCTTCCATATAACAAACATGTTTTTTTTTTCGATAATGGTACGGAACCCTTCGTACTCGAGTCCGACTCGCACTTGGCTGGTGTTTTATTGTTTTCTGACTGCTCTCTCACTGCAAAATGGGACCTCCTGAAAAAATGACATAATAACGGTTCCTTTTTCTTTTTGAGGTCCTGAGTCCTCCGGTTAGACTGGAAGCCGATCCCTACATAGTTGGGAAAAAGCTAGCCAAATGTGGAGTCCTTGCACTCTTCATGACAATATAAGCAACTAACCTCGATTGACTGCCTCATTGGTCTATTGGTCCCAAGCGCAGCTCCTGAGCATGAAGTTTTGGAATCGATTCCCCGGTGGCAAAGTTTTATTGGGTTTTTCCATCAGGAATTTCTTAGTAGCAGCCACAGAGTCTGGAATTTTGCCCGGTTGATGGCAATAGGCTCGCCGTCTATTACATGGGAGTTAAACATAAGTGGCGAATTGTGGGTGTACGTACTATGAGATACACCTCTGCCTAACACAGCAGCGACAGCAACCTGAGCAGCGGTGGCCCAGTGGTAGCGGCCCCGACTTACGAACAGTAAGTCGTGGGTTTGAACCCAGGCAGGCGCAAATTTGTGTAATTTATTTCATCACCAATGCTCTTAAAATGGTGAAGGAAAACATCGTGAGGAAACCGGCATGTCCTACAACCAAAAATTCATGGACATATTGTGACATCTACCAACCCGCACTGGGCCCGCGTGGTGGAAAATAGCCCATTCCCTCTCATTGAGAGGAGGCCGTGTGTCCCAGCAGTGGGAACATTATAGGCTGGTTATCCTGCCTAACATTGTTCCCTAACACTCTGTATAAACAAGCAATTAATGGGCCTTTGAATAACTGAGCCAATATGAAGGGGATGGACATCAATGTTAATAGAACAGCATACAAAGCATCATTTGTTAAAAAAAAAAGGTTTCTCTTTACTAAACAAAAACACCAGACTGACTTGTCTACAAAAACAACGAGCTTAGCAACAATAATGTGTGAAAGTCCCCATCTCTTTTCATTTTACGTCCCACTGCACTCTAAGTTCTTAACCCACCGACATTACTGACCAAACAGTGTAATGCACTACAAAATGAAAATTGAAACAGAATTCTATTAGATTTTCCCACTACAGCGTACCACATATGTACGTGAGATTACATAAGATGTTTGAAACGAAATGAAAATAGTCGTATGTGCTTGCTTTATGATATTTACTCTAAAAGCAAAAACAGTGCGAATATTTATTTGAATTTCATATGTACAGTTTTGAGTCTAACTTGTCAATATTGTGATGAATCGATTATTTTAACATTATTAGTGTTGCCAAGTTTTGAACTTGTTTCTTTAGTGATGTAGTATACATTTTCCATTAAATTGAAAGGAGTATGCATACATCTTTTGTTCATGTGGAGAGGATGAGTAAAAGGCGACTAACAAAAGGTATTTACAAGGCTGATGTGTGATGGTGTGTGTGTGTGTGTGGCAACGCCGGCAGGGGACGCCCTACAAGGACATACATTGATCTTATTCAGGTTCGTAGTACTCGCAACCGGCGTGCGTGTATGACAAGATGTATGAACGTGGAGGAGGCAAAACGAGTATGTAAGGATGGTAGCAGGTGGCGTTCTGTGGTCTCTGGCTGCCCTACTGTATACTTTTTCGGTTGCCGTAATTTTTCCCCACCGTAAATATTACTTTAAACTTTAATTTGACGTCGCTCACAAAGGACAACACACAAACACTATAGCGATTAATCCTAGATCTATCGATTTCATGAAAATCCAGCTAGACCCACTCTAATTTTGATGATTTCCGGGAGTCGCGATCAATTGCTAAAAGTCTGATAATCAGATGACGACCTTCAAGACATAAGTGCTGAGAGTGGATACTGGCAGGGATCGATACATCTTAGGCTACTACATTTTGAACAAAAAAATAAATGGATCAAAGGTTTTTTGGCGCCTTATCGACGACATAACTGGAGAAGTCGGTGTTCTCATCTCGCTTATAATACCTGTCTCCAACCTATAACTACCGTGTACCTATAGATGAATCTTAAAACAGATTTTTGATCTTATTTGAAGTATGCTTCACTCGATCTAAAAACTCTTGAGGCTGGGACTCTTGAACACTGTGGTGAGTTGTAGACGGGTAGGTGCTACAGAAAAGCCCCGGAGTAAAAAGGTTGTATGTAAATATTTCATGCTTCATTTTTCCCGGTAGAAAACTAGTACACACGGCTACACATCAAGCTATACATTTCCAGTTTAAGGTGATTTCGCATTGTATAGGATTTCCGTACAATGCGAGGACAGCTTATACTGGAAATGTATAGCTTGATGTGTAGCCGTGTGTACATCCATGATTAATATTCAAAATACAACCTTTTAACATACTATAATAACAATAGTTATTATCTTAAAAATAAAAACTTCAAACAAAGTAATACCAGAAAAAGAGCTATTTTTAATAAGAGTTATGTAACAGTTCAATTATCTACCGTCAATATCTTATGATTGTCGGTTACGTATCAAATGTAAAATGTGTTTCCAATTATCAGGATAAATAAAACGAAAAATAGGTACATGCATATTATTTTTTAAATAAGAAAAAATAACTTTATCAAATAAACAACAAACTCGTTACACAAATTACAATTTATTATCTCTAACGCGATAAGAAAGAAGTAATGTAGACGTAATAAATACCCAAACCGACAATGGCCACAACGAGCCCCATAGTCTCACGGACACAATCACCGACTCACTGAACAAACACACCATTATTATCTTACTTTCGTAACTCTCTTAACTGTATACTTTGAATTAATAATAAACGAATACCAATTTATCTGTTCAGATACGGCGGAGCACGCAGCGGCGCGGCGGTGATACGAGACGATACGAGCGCTTCCTGAGCAGCTGTGACCCTATAACCTCGCACATCGACAAAATGCCTTATCACCACCACACTTCCAACTTATTGACCGGCGCGAAGGTTCGCTATCAGTCGCCAACGAAACCCGACAGTGTAAACATGGACATGAAATAAGCGATGAGGTCTCACTGTGAATGATGTGCGAGTTGCTACGATGGGTGATCTGCTACCGAGTATACCGAGGAGTACGTTCGCGAGTGACGTAGACGGGGGGAACTACAGCTTCGAGGGTGTGGGGGTGACGGAGTACGGCTCTGATGCGGAGCTGGCGGGAGTGGAGCTCTTCCGCGACTACCCCGAGCCTCTGCTGCGCTTCGCTTCCGTGTGCTGCGTGCTCTTTATGCTGGTGGGAATCCCTGGCAACCTCATCACCATCGTTGCGCTGGCGAGGTGTAAAAAGGTCAGTAGTTTCCACCTAACATAGTACATATGACAACTTTCTTACTTAAGTTCATTTAAAGAATAGGTCCCATGTCTATTATTGACAGTAGTCTTACAATATTCTATTACGTATTGTCTAGACTGTAAGTGACTGTACGCAGAAGCATATGTCAAAAAAAAAAAACAAATTATATAAAAGGTTATGGCCAGTGAAAGGTCAGCATAATCTTGATAACTTCGTTTTACTGACAGCTACAGTGCAGGGTTACGTAATGTTGACGGTACCCGCTAAGAAACTGTCCAAAACTGTCCTGAAAACAAATAAACAAAATAGGTTTCGCATCTTCAACACTTATTAATTAATCTTATCCCGTGCATGTTCTGCAGTGAAATTTTACAAGCTGACATCAAAAATATGTATGTAAACGAAGCCAAAAATATAAATTAAGAACTTAGATAACCTTTGTACTGTTTGGATTAAAACCAAAAATTCTCATTGCAAAGTTTAATGTTATTTTCAAAACAGGAGGCCTACAATGGCTGCTTAATCAGAATCATAATATGAATCACGTAAAAAATTTAAAACTCTTAAAATGCACTTTCTGGTCATAACCATACAGACCATTTTAATATTTTTACTCTGGACAATCTTCATCATAACGTCACGCCTGTAATCCCCGAAGGTTTAGGCAGAGATGTACCTAATAGTACACCCACATTTCGCCCAGATATGTTTTAAGTCCCATGTAATAGGGGGCTAGCCTATTGCCATCAACCGGGCGATACTCTAGTCAAGTCTGATAATATTAATAAGTATTACTTAATTTTCACCACATGAAAACTTTCGAATAGAAGTTAATAAAATAAGTATTCTAATGAGTGCAATAAGTAATTGTATCGTTACGTTCATTTTATTCCGAAACTAGTTCATTAACCAACTAAACAAACAATTCAACAAGTTAAACTTTAGTTTTAGCTTTAGTTTAGTTTACTCAAGTGTACACTAATTGCACATTCTTAAGGCGGTGTTACCTCAATATTCCCAAAAATTGTGAGCATGACGTAATCCAATGAAAATATCTAAATCAAAAATACAGTGGACAGAAAAGGATTTAAAGAAAATTTTTAACAGAATAGAATAATAAATCGATACCTCCTATGTATACTGAGTCATCTAACAAATTTAGATATTTTTATATGAACTTACATAATAAACCATGATCTTAATGTTAAGTATTTACTTTACAGGTTTTCTTTTGCCCATTCGCAGCTTAGTCACATGTCAACACAAATACATATTTATTTTCTACTTTCAACCTTAATCACGCTCAATACTGGTGACAATAGTTTACGCGTTCTAGTAGCGATTAAAATCGTAGTCAGTCTGCGCCTTAATAATAGACGAAACGAATGAGAACAAGGAAATGTTCAAGTAATACAGAAATATACTAACAACTGTTGTGCTTTGTAATCAGATAAGATTTAAGATAACTGTGTATATTTTTATTAGATAAACTGTTATAATGGTCAGTTATTTTAACTGACAAGCTTATTTGAAAATACCTTCCTTATTAAGATAGTGTAAATCCATTTACAAACGTAGCGACGTGTAAATATTTGTATTTCTAAATTGTACTCAAGATAACTCGCTTATTTTATTACGACTAAATTTATGAAGATTCTTAGGAACCTAGGTTTTTTTTTAATGTTGTCACATAGTTGGTCTAGTGGTGGCAACCGATTCTGCTGAGCAGGAGGCCCTAGGTTCGATACCTAGTTCGGAAAAAATGTTATTGGATTTGTTAAACTGGATTTCTTTAATAGCATCCGGAGTCTGTATTCGTGATAGTTTGATGGCAATAGGGACACCCCCTATTACATGGGACTTAAAAACGACTGACGAAATGTGGGTGAACCTACTTTATGTTACACCTCCACCCTTCGAAGATTACAGACGAGGTGTTATATGTTTGTAGATGTTTTATCAGTAACTAGCTGTTGCTCGCGGCTTCGCTCGCGTTTTTATTGGAAATTATCCCACGGGCACGTTGTAAATATAGCCTATGGCACTCGGGGATAAAGTAGCTTCCTATTAGTGAAAGAATTTTCAAAATCGGTTCAGTAGATCTAGAGATTACCCCCTACATACAAACTTACAAACAAATTTTACCTCTTTATAATAGTAGTATAGATGAAACCATAGTTGCGTTAACAATCAGAAATGTAGCAAGGAATGTCAGAACCGAAACCAATAATGATAATGATGTTTAATTCAAATAATTTATTGCGGATCATAGGTTCATAAGATGTTGTGTTAAATACAGGTTAGTCTGCTATGTCCTGCCATTGAGGCATACAAAATTCAAGGCACAGTTCGGTAAATATTGAGTTACAAAAAATAATACATTCAATTGCCATGCAATAAATTATGATTAAGTTAGTAAAATATTTATGTCAAATTACAAATTATTTATTCAATGGATTTAGTTCTGAATCAATCCTGAACACTGAAGCGATTCTCAGCCACCGTTACAACCTAGCTATATCTGATATCTGCCTTAGGCGACAGCTGAAAATCATTGCGAAAATTTACGGTTGGCTGATTTAATTCAATTTACTCTCTCAAGCTGTCCGATCGATAATATTGAGTATATTTCATTTCGCTATTTAATTAACCGTCTAGGGAGTCTAGGGGGGGCTTCAGAAGTTTCAAATTTCTGAAATATCTATTCATTGACATCTCCATTTAATGGATAATCAGCTACAATCGTAAATTTCAATTTAAGCGTCAGCATATCTCGATTTACTTATCAGTTACTCTCCATAAAGTATTAGATATATTTACTACTAGCTTATGCCCGCGGCTTCGCCCGCGCCGAGCTTGATAATTATCCCACGGGATCGTACTATCAGAATAAAAAGTATCCTATGTGTTAATCCGGGTCATAAACTATCTGTGAGCCAAATTTCACTCAAATCAGTTCAACCGTTTTTGCGTGATAGAGGAACAAGCTTCCATACTTACATGCTCACAAACTTTCGCATTTATAGTATTACTAGCGACCCGCCCCGGCTTCGCACGGGTGCAATGTTATACATATAAACCTTCCTCTTGAATCACTCTATCTATTAAAAAAAACCGCATCAAAATCCGTTGCGTAGTTTCAAAGATTTAAGCATACAAAGGGACATAGGGACAGAGAAAGCGACTTTGTTTTATACTATGTAGTGAAGTAGTAGTAAGATAAGATTAGACAGACTATCAATATTACAATTTTTGAATGAGAATACTCTTGAATATTTCTCGCGAGATAAATGATATTGACACTCACAGATACGTGTACCATTGACTAATTGTCTTTACTCTGTGTTAAATAAACAATGACATAACTTACGAATCGTGAATCATAATATCAGATCGTTAATGTCTTTGGATGGACATTGGCCTCTCCCTAATAGAGTGTAGACTATTGTGAGAGATATAATATATCGAAAGTAAACATGTTAGATTGTAAATACAACCTTATAAGTATACAGGGTGTAACAGGACCCTTCATGAAGCCGCCAACCAAGCATGCATTATGTACATCAAACTAAGTAACTTTACGCAAAAAATTTTGCTGGGAAACGACTTTTTGCTGGGAAACGAGTTAAAAATCACGTTTTACGGTAGGACTCAATGTAACACACTCAAAACATTGTGCTGATGGATGGATTGAATAGTACGGGGGTCGTGGAGGTGTTTAAAGTAAAAATCTTACATTAAAAACACGTAAGTATTTAAAAAAAAAAAACCTGTGAAAAAGTTGGAACTTTGACCCCCAATATCTCCGTAACTAGAAGGTTCCCAGGTATGGTCTAGAACAAAAAATGATCACAGTGACGGGGAGGACAAGTGCTTTTCGGTTTCGTTAAGGGTCTTGTTACACTCTTTAGATTACAAGCTCAGGGTATTAAAGCAACCATTGTGAGGATCGACCGGAGGACACGGTGGAGCACACGATGGAGGTCTGCCCCGCGTGGTCGGAGCACCGCCGTGTCCTCGTAGCGGCGATCGGCGGCGGCGACCTCTCGCGTCCGGCCTTGGTTCAATCCATGGTCCGGAGCGAGACGGAATGGGACGCCGTCGCCTCCTTCTGCGAAGCAGTCATGCTAGCGAAGGAGGCGGAAGGTGAGAGGGTGGGGACCTCACGTCCCAGCCGCCGCGGGAGACGCACCGGGCGTCGGGGGCCACCACAGGTCCCCGGCCACCGTAGGCGCAGGCCTGTGGACGGTGAGCTATGGGCTAGCTCACCGTCCGTCCGTCCTATGACGACAGGCCGTGTCGACGACGCGTTCGTGTTCCACGCGCGCCTCAAAGAGATGTCAGCAATAGGAAGGGGTCCGCAAGGGCCGATGCCTGCCGGGGCTGCGGGACTGTTCGAAAGAGATACCGTGGGCCCGGAACACAAAGGACGATGAAGGAACATGGATGGGTTTCAGTCAGTAAAAGTCTGACACTCCCTCCTGCTCAGCCTAGAGCAGGAGGAGTTATTTGATGATTTCCCATCCGAAAAAAAAGGGTATTAAAGCAAGCTTATTATTTGAGCGATAACTGTTTTCTGACTGCGAAGTCTACCATATTATCCAGTGCAGTTATGCATTGTGGGGCCTGATAAGCAGCCAATCCTATAAAAAATCTGTTGTTCAGCTGCATCCGGTTAAATAGACAGCCGCTCCATATAAAATACCTACTGGTATTCAGCTGCATCCGGTTAGACTGGTAGCCGACCCTGAAATAGTTGGAGAAGCGCTAGGCAGATAACGACCTGTGTTGCAGTATTAGATATTTAAAAAAAACCAAATGAAACGTTTTTTTTTAATTTTGTTTTTATAAAAGCCAAATTGTACTAACAGTACATAGTAAACAAAAAATACAAATTTTCGGGTAGTAAAATCTAAACATGAAAACTTAAACACAACAAACAAAATTAAATACAAATTAAATACACACACACATTATGTTCCGACAAAATTAAATAGATTAATTTTTCTAATTTTATACAAATTAAAGCTGCTTTGAATAAAGAAGTTGTTATTGCCATCTTGTAAATTTTTTGACGTGATTTTTTATTCGCGGGGATAGGTACACATGTGCCCTTATCAGGCGTTTTCTGGCAAAATCACGTTACCAATAAAATATTACACACATCTGGCTTGTCCCAATTTATCTACCTGAACACGCACGTTTCATATAAAGTATTTATTATGCAATGATATTATTTTCATGTCAAGTAGGTACACGTTACTTTTATGTTCTAATTCGGAAGTTATAAAAAAACGTATTACCTACGAGCTAAAACAGTATTACAACCGAAGTCTAAAAATAGAAAGACTTTACTACCGAGTGAAGAAGTGATAAGAATGATATTAAATGCAATGAAATATTGCACTCTTAGCGTAGGTCAGTGATCGCCAGTATTCTCAGTATACAGAACTAACTGACTTAATTCATCTCTGGAATACTTTTATGGTAATGAGCTTAGCTTCCAACTCGTCCATAATAAAATTAGTGAGTCGATGAATTTTAAATGTGCCGTTGAACTGGAGAACTTTGTTTGAAAACTTTCTGAAATAAGTTTAATGAACGATCAACATCAACCCTAGCTTGAAACGGCCATTGTTAAAAATTAAACCATAATACACTGCAGTAAACAGTAATAATTGTAAAAACTATTTAATAATAACTTTATTCACGATTTCGTTGATTAATTGTAAAGAAATTGTTAAGCCATCCATCATTTGTTTTGTATTCCAACAGAAAGAAGAAAGACTTGGAAACAGTGACTTGACAGTGACAACTATATTAACAACAATCTTTCTCTTGCAGGTTCGCAACGCAACCGCTGTGTTCATAATGAACCTGTCATGTTCCGACCTACTCTTCTGCTGCTTCAACCTGCCCCTCGCTGCCTCCACCTTCTGGAGACGGTCCTGGGCTCACGGCAGGATCCTCTGCCGCATGTTCCCTCTTGCCAGATATGCGCTTGTCGCCGTCTCCCTGTTCACAGTCCTAGCCATCACTATCAACAGATATGTCATGATCTCCCATCCAAGACTCTACCCCAAGTGAGTATATTCTAATTATACATTTGACATAACCATTGTTAATGACGTAATAAAATTGATATTGAAAGAGGAAATCTTGACTCACTTTTTGGTATTATCATCTCGTACTAGGAAAATTAATTAACTCTTCCGCGCTTGTTAATTGTTTTGATAACAGGAATTTGACGGGACTGTTTTGTCAACAGGTTGTACCGACGCCAGTATTTAGCAGTAATGGTGGCAAGTACCTGGGCCTTCTCGTTCGGTGCTTTAATAGCAACGTGGTTGGAGAAATGGGGCAGATTCGGTTTGGATCCCACAATAGGATCCTGTTCAATACTTCCCGATAAAAATGGTCGATCACCGAAGGAATTTCTCTTCGTGGGTGCTTTTATGCTACCCTGCCTGGCCATAGTTATATGTTACGCTCGGATATTTTGCATAGTAAGAGAAGCCGCACGAAAATCCCGTGCTCCAGCCCGGGGACGATTAAGGCCGGGTTTAGAAGACTCCGCGGTTGGATCAGCATCAACAGCTCTGGAACGTTCCCCTGGTCCTGAAAATGGCATTAATAACCATGTAGCTCCGCCTAGAAGGGCGCTTCTAGCGCCTCCTGTGTTGCACTGCCCTCCGACTCCAAATCCTGAACGCTCGTCCTCTTCCGGTGTCGATACATTAGACGGGCACGATGAGGAGTGCGCTCTTGACGCTAAACCCAGAACACCGAGTGGCGGAGAAACTGCAAAGCGTCTTCGACAAGCAGCCGTCGCGCTGAAACGATCACCAGCCTCCGTGAGACCACCGCGTCTCACGCCAAAAGACAGAAAGCTACTAAAGATGATAATGGCAATTATGCTATCATTTTGGGTGTGTTACTTACCAATAACTTTGACGAAGATATTTCGTGAATTCACGTCGCATCCAGCAGCGAATATAGCGGGGTATATACTGATATACCTGACAACGTGTATCAACCCTATCATATACGTGGTGATGTCGTCGGAGTACCGGCAGGCGTACAAGAACCTGCTGATGTGTCGTCGTTGGGCGTGACGCTCGCCCGGCGATGGCGCCTCGGAGAAGCGCCCGCCGTGACTAGTCGTAAATCGCTGGACAGCCTGAATAACTGCAAATAATGGACACTCAAGTACATGTGTGTAAAAGATAAGTGACCATAAACTTGTGTACTGTAGTGACACCGGCAGCGTTAAAGTTACTTGTGGATACGAAAAGGACGTTCAGTTACGTAGACAATTTTGTAATCGCGAACCGTCCGTGATTGTGTTTAGGGGTGGAAAGGAAGCAATTAGAATGTTTTATACTGAAGTTGTTTAAATAAGATGTAAAGTTATCTAATCTATTAAGTAATCTCGTAAAATGATACTCAACAACGGCCAGCAGGATGCCAAAAATGAAACATCCTATGGTCGTATTATTCATCTCATTCAGTGTATTTAGTGATTAATTATCATCAAAATTATGTGTATGAATCATTGTTCATAATCTTTCTGTATAATGAAAAAATTGTAAAGTATTAACGTTCTGAACTTGGCAATAAGTCAACGAATATGAATAAACTTGGAAGCAATATTAAAGTAAAGAGAACCCGCGTCGGGTTATGGCAAACCGCGGTCTGGAGTATTATCAATCCCGGGCGTACCCATGACTGCTAAATTGACTCATTAAGGAAAATAGAATAAACAAAAGTTTGTAACAATTTAGTCTCCGTATTCATTTGTAGTGGAATGTTTGCCTTTGAGTGACGTGTATTGATTTGTGTTTGAAAATGGGTAGTTCTTCGATGTGGGAGAATGCGAGTAAGGACAATGGGAGTAGGATACCTGGCGTGTCTTTGTATGCGTCTGATGAGGATCTGGCGGCGGTGACGCTGTTCGACGGCTACGACCAGCCGCTGCTGCGCTTCGCGTACATCAGCTGTATGCTGTTCATGCTCGTCGGCATCCCTGGCAACCTCATCACCATCGTCGCGCTGGCGAGGTGTAGAAAGGTGAGTTCATCTCCTGTACCTTTTCACTTTTAAGCATGAATACATATTGCTAGGAAGTATTACAACATAAGCATATGATTAAAATTTATGCGGATGATAAGACGCTGTGTAAAGGATACATCTTCAGTATCTCACTATCCACCTTTGCATAATGCCACGTCTAGTTATGTCTACTGACAATATTCAAGATGACGGAATGTGCAAATAAAATATTTGCATGTCATTTTAGCCAAAGTAAACATTTGAAATCTGAATTTCACATTCATTAATTCCCGTAACTTGACTTTTCCTATAGATTTTATCGTAGGAATGGGTATAACAAAGGTAAAACAGTTTCGTGCTACTTATGGCAAATAACAGTTTTCTCATTAGATTTTTAGAACTATGATGAATAAGTTTTATTACGATCAGTACTACCCGCGCCATCTTGGTTTCTATAGAGCAATTTTGTCGATACACAGTCTTGACTCAAGACTGCACAAAGCTTTATGACGTACCTATCTACGTCAGATCCATAAGAGCATAAGCACCTTACACAAAGCTAGTTTCTTTTATTCCTATTCTATAATGGTAAATGGATTTCCCGCATTCTGGTCCAAAGTGATATTATTTCCCCGTGTTACTCTTTAGCAACAATAGGTGCACATACAGGAAAATTGCACTTTATATAATTGGTTCACTAAAGGGATATAACGGCAAGATTTGTTATTTGTTTTTAATATTTTTTATTTCTACCTTTGACGTAATTGGTGGCGGCTTTGTCTGCGAATTTCTTGCCTACTTTTTATTAATAATTAAATCTGAAACTTTTTGATGCCCTTTACGTTGACATCTAAAATAATTCTAAAAACATTGTCCAGTAAGGTAGAGACTGTGTGATTTAAGTTGAAAAGGGTGGTAAAGTAAAGTGATAAAAATATTATTTACTTGTATTTCTGAAACTCAGGATTTGTAATATTAGACTCCTATGCAGGAAGTATGATACAAGCCATAATAAAATAAAGTTATCGAAAACTCCGCCAAAGTATCTATCCTTTAAATAAAATCATCTTTTTTCTATCTTTTTAAAAAATTAACTAATTGGTAATAAACATCGAACAACAATAAACAACAATAAACAGTGATAAACATCTAGAAGCAATAAAACAAATTCATGATATAATAGTGTTGAAATAAGGTACATGTAGAAACAAAAGAAAACACGTGGATTATAGAACAATCAACCTGTCGTGCTAAATAAGAATGGTAGCTGTCAATTGTCACGTATTAATTTCATGCGCCTGTAACCAACTCGTAACATGTATCTGAAAATACCTATTTCTAGTACCTACGTAGCTAATTAATCTATTTCCTGCAGGAAAATAGTAATGTTACCTAATAATATTATCGAAACCAAACACGTCTACGCAAAACGGTGTTAGTAAATACTTGTGTCGAAGATTACAATGTAACGATTCTGGATTGGTAATTGAGACATACACCTACATCGTATACGAATCCCTACTAACAATTTGAAGGTGAACATATAGCTATAATAAGCACTGCAAGGGATCAGTGTCGCTTCAACTACGATTCTTTGTATGAAATTTTACTGCCACAACAACAACACAACTGCAACAACACAACTACAACAACAACATAACTGCAACAACAACTACTACTGCAACTTTACTGTGTAAACACGGAAGAGGTCGTGGCTAAATAATAACAGCAGCTCGGGTCGATCTTTAGGTTAAGCCGTGCTAGCTTAGGTCAGTCTGTGGATGGGTGACCATCATAACATACCGAGTTTCCTCCGTGCCTCGGAAAGCTCGTTAGGGCGTTGGTCCCGGCTGTCATTTGTAGATATTTGACAGTCGTTACAGGTAGTCAGTGCATGGCCTGAAAGTCTGACAACCAGTCTTACCCACTACTAACTTGGTCTGGAGGTCAAATAAGCAGTCGCTCCATGTAAAATACTGGTATTCAGCTCCGGTTAGACTGAAAGCAGACGAAGAAGGAAAAGGCTAGGCAGATGATAACTGTACACTTGTAACCACCGTAACAACATCACTTCGGATTGAGATCAAATAGTAAAAATGAGATGTGTCGATTCCGATACGGAGCAATAGTTATTATTAGCGTACTATGCTCTTTATGATGATATAAATAGACGACAGCTTACTTAGATAGTACATTCTAATTACCATAAATTTTAGATCACAAATGTCCGAGTTTAATGTAAAACCACGCAAAATCTTCCTTAGACTCATGCAGACATGGATCCTTACGTTGTAGGCCTAGTGCCTAAAATCAAAATATTAATAGGCACACCTTCATTGACCAAAGAGTAGGGCAACACTGTAAACATGATTTTATCAGTATCCACTAGCCATTAGACGTAAGTAGTAATAAGTTGGTTCAACCAATTTGCTACATTGTCCATTTTTATCAGACAAACGTGACAAGATGAACGTGTTTTGATTCTTGACATCTCTTCAAACATTTTCGTATTAAAGTTACAGTTGTGCTCCGTGGCTCAACGTTGTGGTTTAATGAATTTTATTAATGAGCAACAAATTATAAAATTAATAGGCTAGAAAGCTATTGCATGCATTTAAATTGTTTTCATAAACATATCCAACTTCATCTACTAACGAAGAAGCACAGAAAGGCACACAGAGGTTTTCTCATTCATAGTGTTAGTTAATTGATCAACTTTCTGAGTCGACTCAGTAATCATCAACTCAGAAAGCAGGTCTAGAACCATATTCACAATATTGCCGTATCTGTATGCTCACAAATAAAAAAAAATACTTTTTCTATTTAATGTACACACGGCTACACATCAAACTATATATTTCCAGTATAAGCTGAGCTTGCATTGTATGGAAATCCTATACAATGTGAGATCAGCATAAACTGGAAATGTATAGCTTGATGTGTAGCCGTGTGATGTGTACCCATTAGAGCACAATGTTTTGGGTGCATTACATTGAGTCCTATCGTAAACCGAGATTTTTCACCCCGCCAAAAAAGTCGTTGCCCAGCAATAATTTTTGCGTAGATTTACTTAGTTTGTTGTACGGAATTCTTCCTTGACGGTTTCCTGAAGGGTATGTTTACACCCTGTATTGACAGGAAAACTTTGTACACGGTATGTGCGATTCTCTGTCTTCTGCGATAGTTGAAACTGTGTTGCAGGGGCCACTGTCCTCCCTTAGTGAAATGATACATCTATTTTATAACAAAAAAAGCAACAAACGAAAACTTCTAGTTTGAATAAAAAAATACAAATTATATAAGAATACCTCTTTTTTTAAGAGTTATGCATAATTATAGGCTGATTATGCATACCTCTTAAAAATCACAGTTACAAATACGTTTACAATAGTAGATTGTTGCATCGAGCGCAAAGTGAGTTATTAATGCACGAGTGTTATGTTGGTGCCCGAGCGCAGGCGAGGGCACTAAATTAACACGAGTGCATTAATTACTCACTTTAGCAAGGTGCGTAATCTACTTTTCTTTCAACTACCAATCTACCTACCGTGATAAAATATACCTACTCAAAATAAAAACTCAAGTTAATGAAAACAAAGCATCTCGCGACTTTTGTGGCAAAAGGTTATTAACAATTTCATTTGAAGCTGTTTTTATACTTTCTAGAGTTGAATTCATATCGATATCGCTGTCTATTTCCATTTTTTTTTTAACTTTTCTTGCTAAATACGAAGTATCAAAGTTTTACAATTTATGGTACAAAATGCGCGCCATTTGTATTTTATTTTCACCAAGTCGATTTTATTCAGCCGATTTTTATTTTCAGCCAGTATATTTTTGATCAAATGCATACATATTTAGTAAACTTATTGCGAGACGGTAAATATCTGTGGTCAATTAATATCTAAATAAAAACAATGCATTCATGAAAAACTGTACAATAATGAGATTTCATATAACATTTCTGCACTGTTTTGGTTCTAAGCAAAAAATACGTCTTTTGTGATCGGTTTTGTAGTGATTGATGATAACATTACTACGTAGTTGAAAGAAAAGATCATTTCATAGCCACCGTCCCGTGATAGTCACGTTATAGTACATTACCATAGTACTAGCAAGTATTACCATTTCTATAGTTAGGTAAATAACAAACGTATCTTCTACACTTCACCTGTTTAGGTGGATACGCTTGAGTAATAAAATATTTTCCTTTCATTCAAGTCGTGAAGGAAAAAATATGGAAAATACAGCTTTTGTTTTCATCAACTCATGACTGTCATGACTGACATGTTAATTGTCATCTACTATAGTGCCGTAATGAGGTTAAATACAGGGATTTTGTAAATGCAACAAATTAAGCCACGAAATTACAAAAAAAAATGATTGTTTGATTAGTGATCTTCGCCAAAGTTTTAGGCGTTTGAACTTTTAATTATTTTCAAAGGTCTGCTATGGCATCAACTAGAATAATAACGTAAATCATTTTTAAATTGGCCTCAAATGATTTAATCTGGGATTTTTCATTAAAAAAAAAACTAAAAATCTAACTAATTCAAAAACTGTTGAATTTCGGTATAACATTTGGTGGCTTAATTAGTTCCATTTTAACCTTACTATGACGTTCTGAAAAAAATACGTCGACTTACCAGTAGCCCTGTATAATGTATTTCACAAATTAAACCTTTCCAAACAAACCAAAACAATTCTCTGAATACTGTATACGTGGTACCCGTTTGCGAGTCGATGTCCCTTCAACCCTTTATTGTATTATTGCGATGTTTATCAATCAATCATCTATCAATACCTAGTTAAACAACTAACTATTGCATATAGCTCAGTTTACATTGATCACAGAAGGTACCAGTGGCGAAGGTACCATACAACTCAATTCTTACCGGCGTCCCTTTGAAAAATGGTACAGTCAGTATTCTAATAGACAAATAATTGACTCATATTAAATATACTTATGTACTCCGCCTTACCTCTTACTAAAATTGACCATTCGCTACTGGAAGGTACCAATACCCTTAAAAAATGTAAACAGACTAAAACCACATAACCGCGTACAATGATGATGATGTATGTATTGTTCGTTGTATGACCATATAAATTGACGTCATCATGTCATTCCGGTTAGAATCAATGCGTAGGTATATTCAGATGAAATACCTGTGTAAATAATAAAATTAATAATTATTTTATTATTGTGATTTTAAAATAGACCTTTGAGTAAGGTAATTAATTAATTGATTTAATTCATTACAAATCAGTTTTGATTGCATGATTGTTTTGATTGGACATTATAATTTGATCATCATGTAGATCTTAATGTATGTACCATATACTCAGAAATTAATAAATCTAAACTACAGCTTCTCACAAGATCATGCACTACATCTCAAACATTTTATCTTACTTTTCAACGTTTTTTAAGGTCGCAAAATCTAGTTCATCATTTTGGCAGGAATTTGGCCAAAGTTTCAGCAGTTTCCATTTGTTTTTTTTTTTCTTATCTCTTTGCTTAGCATGTAATGACAGCACAGGCAGATAAGTTTACAGGTTTTTTAAAACGCCTGACATTGAGTTTGACTATGACATTGAGTTTCGGAACCTTTTCCATCGCCCCCTATTTAGGGAGGTACACTTACAATAACTATCTAAACATTTTTCTCCCATCTGTTACAGGTCCGCAACGCAACCGCAATCTTCATCATCAACCTGTCCTGCTCCGACCTACTGTTCTGCTGCTTCATCCTGCCTCTAGCTGCCTCCACCTTCTACAACAGGTCCTGGGCTCACGGCAGAGTCCTCTGCCTCATGTTTCCTCTTGCCAGATATGCGCTGGTCGCTGTCTCCCTGTTCACAGTCCTGGCTATCACTATAAACAGATATGTCATGATATCGCATCCAAGTCTTTATCCAAAGTGAGTATTGTGATAGCATAGCATATATACCACCCTTCTTCTTCTATTTCTTCTTTGCCACTGCTGGGACCAGATCTCCTCTCTTTGATGAGAGGGAGTGGGCCGTGTTCCACCACGTAGGCCAAGTGCGGGTTGTTGAGCGACACATATTCGTAGGCTGGTGCACATACTACCTAGACTACCGAGCCATCACTGCTGCATGTATTTTTATAGTGTGTGTTAATATTGATGAAATAAATTGTACTTCATGGAATGATTTATTAGCCTTCATAATTTAAGGATCCCTGTATTTTGTTTTTTTGCGAGTTTCTTAATAAAAACATTCACAATTATTTAAATTGGTATGCTAAGTGTATGTATGGTTATATGACTAGTCATAATCCCAAAAACCCACTTCCCCATAAATAACAATTACGAATTATTTACTCTCGAAATATTATTCAATGAAAAATTGTATTTGTCAACAGATTATACACGACCAGGAACATATGCATCATGATGGTAGGTCTCTGGATGTTCCCTTTCGGAGCATTGTTCCCTACATGCCTCGGGGTTTGGGGCGAGTTCGGCTTGGACCCCGTGACCGGTTCCTGTACCATCGTCCCTGATGATAATGGTAATACACCAAAGCAATTCCTCTTCATCATCGCCTTTCTCCTGCCAAGCGCTGCGATCATTTTATGCTACGCCCGTATTCTTTGGATCGTCAGGAAAACAGCAAGAAAATCGCACAACAATGCTATACAAATGAAATCTTTAAGCATGAGTACGACGACAATTGCTACAACAAGAATAGTGGATTTGGACAAACGTCCCTCGAGGAACACCGTGCCTAGTTTCCCTATGAGTTGCTTTATGCACACTGGCGCTGAACTATCATCATCCACAGACAGTACTCCATCTGAAACTGAAAGACAGTCCACCACTCCTGAAGCTCAAGCGCGTTCACTGGGCGATGAATCTAAGAACATCCGCCGCAGCTTCATAGCCACGATGCGGTGGACCACAGCGCCAATGAAGCCACGTCTTCCTACAAAGAAAGATAAGAAACTACTGACTATGATTGTGGCTATCATGGTCTCTTTCTGTGTATGCCATCTGCCCATTACGTTGATGAAGACAATTTTCTTCGAGAAAACGACGCATTCTGTAGCAAACGTGTTTGGGTACGTACTGATATATTTTACGACGTGCGCGAACCCGGTCATTTATGTTGTGATGTCAAATGAGTACAGACAAGCATACAAAAGTTTGTTTAAAATTTGTAAACGGTGAAAATGTTTGGATTACTCATTGGTGTTAATAATACTCAATAAAAAATATGTATCTAGATTTTGTCGAAGAGATGACTGTTAGTTTGTGAGTCAGCTGTGACTGTTTCAGACAGAGTTTAGTCAAAAAGTCAATCATTTCAATGTGTTAGGTAAAATATGACACCTACCTACGTTATGTTTCTGAAATAACAAAATCGTTTTTACCTTTTAAATAATGTATATTAAGTTACAACAAACCTCTCTCTATTTAAATACTAATTGGAGATATTTTCATCTTTCTACATATTCCTAAACTCATGTTATTTAGAAAATAAATTGTTTCCAAACAAACTGTTACATTCCGATTTAAAGCAATTGCTATCAGAATAACATTCAGCTGTCTATGTCAATACGAGTCTTTAATTAATTATGTCATTTAAATGTACATATTTATTAATTAAGCCTTAGCAATAATGTGTAGCAAAAAAAAACTTAAAATAACTTTAGAAAGCAATCAACGTACTCAGGTAGTATATTACTATAACGTCATCTTTATAAATTTTAAACTAAGAAATAAAATGTTATTATACATAATTTTCGCAGTTATCGTTAAATAAGATGGTTTCTGGTAAAATGATTCTGCTGAAAATATTTTTCAACCAATCGAATTAAATATAAAATACAAAGTATTTAAACAAGTAATTATGAATTTTACCAATCTTCTATGCTGATTGAAATGTATACCAAATTCGTTTTAAAAAGGAACTGACGCTTGTTACTTCTACGTAATTTATTAAAATCGATGATATTACAATCAAAACCTATACGATTACTCCTTCATCTATCTATTACATATACTAAGATTTATACGGTAAACGATATATTCATAAGTATTATGATAAATCTAGACTTTTTATAAACAAGTAATCGACAAAATAGCTCGGGTTCTAATTAATAAAATCGAAGACCTCTTAATTATAGGTGACGATTGTTTGTCAAACCATAATGACGTGTTTGTGCTATAATCGCGGTTCAATTCTACGTAATAATCATATAAAATAGACCTTATTTTTCAACTCTACTCGCAAAGAAGTAGAATTCAAAATGGAGTAAACAAATAAAGGGCTGATGGCACTACTTCCTTATTTTTGCGGTTAACGCACGAACGGTTTGTTTTCCGGAGCAAATAATAGTCACCTAGTTGTAAAGGTGTTTCGTACTAGTGTACAATATCAATGTGTGATATTATTGTAAATAAGGAGGATGTCAAAGACATAGAAATTAAAGAAAAAACGTTTCGATAACGATTAATATTGAATCGAAGACGGTGCTGTTTCGTTCGATAGAACCTGAATATTACAGAAATGAATGATGCAAGTTTCTGATGGAAAAATATTAATCTTAATAAAGTTCGTAGATTAAAAACTGAAATGTCTTTTGTTTTCCAATATTTTGAGAAAAAAAATCTCATGAAAATATGGCAGCATTGCATAAACTTTTTATAAGTTAAGTCATTAATTAAATTAATATATAGCTTGTAAATTACGATTCATCGCTTTGATTCAACAAGTGTTAATACGAAAATTAAAAGACGACCATTCCAAATGATTGTCGATTTTTGACGAAATATTAAAATGTTACTAGTGTTTAGAATTAAATGTTTTATATGATAGATATATTAATAGTTTTAAAATAAGTCGTAACCGAAGATTTCCCAAAGATATGTTATAATTGTATAAAGGAAATTTATTTAGACGATAGGCGATTTTACTGTATTTATTTTACTAAGCATGTATAAAACATACCGGATTACAAATGTTTACTGTGACTTGGTGAAAATATTATTGAAACTTGGAATAAATTGAGCAGAATTTTCGCTGGTTGAACGCAAAAGCTCAAATTCGTGTTTTGTTTACATTCTATTCTTTGGTAGTAACCGAATGTAGTTAAAATATGTTGTAAAGTTTGACATGGGTCTGATAGGATAAAACTTTGTTACGATTTTGAATAAGAACCACAGAAAATGTATACACTTCAATTCCTCTGCCTTGTGTAAAAGCTTCCCAGTAAATTTTGATTTCAAATTAATGTTTCCAAACTGTCAATGCAATTTCCAACGGTTGAGTAACTTTATCAGCCTTAATCCCCGGATAAGGAACAGTCAAGCTCTGTAAGAGCACTAAGAGCTCAGCTACGTTACCTGTCGATATTGAAATGAAAAACGTTAAACTCCGTTAGCATGCGGTGGAACCCGCACTTATAGACCAGTTGAAAATATTTTTGCACAGACCTCATAAATGATAACTACAAAATATTTACAATGTATAACTAAAACTGTGGTCAAATGTCCTTATTTAAAATAAGTTAGATTAATTTTTATGTATATACCAAACGAGTTATTTGTAAAATATTATGTTAGTATGAATTCGAATAGACTTATTACGCCTATTTATTTGTTTTACGAGTTAAGTTACAAGCTGGCTGGGACAGAATCATTGGGTGATTAAATATAATTCCTTAGAAATAAACCATTAAGGTTTGTTCCCAAAAGGAACATTTTTATTAATTTTCTTAGTCATGACAATGGATTTTGAATTTAAAACCACGATAAGGAAAACTCCGAAACGACTTCTTTCAAGTGTTTGATTGAATATTCAGCAACTAATAAAATGCCGGAAATACTTATGAGGTTAAAGAGTAACCTTTTCAAAAATGATTCTGTCACAGCCGGAGCAAATCGAATAAAACTGTTTTAATAAATACTCTTTTGTATTACGTATGAGAACATAAGTGAAACACCAAGACGTAGGTACCAAAGAACCAACACCAGGGGCCATAACCCTTAAGCCATTGTACTTACCAAAGATATGATTAAAAATAAATTATAAAATATTACGATATTCAATGCTTTTCTTTCACCCTACTGTTTTATATGGAGACAAACAGGAGACCGATATTCACCGCCGTCTTTGCCCGTTTGAATTATTCTGCATTACATGAAGCATTGTCCAGAGATAAGGACAAGATTTATTTATTTATTGAAATGCCTTAAACTATCATTACAGGTCTATAAACTAATGCAATAGTCAAGTCACACACACAAGATTAAAATTAAAGCACCAAATACGTCTCAAGATTGTTTTTAACACAGTGTAAATAATAGTACTTTTGCGAATTCACCCCAGAGACATGTAAATATATCAATTTCGACCTGAATGTAATTGATGGTGCGAATGGCTCGAGTCAGAGGAGTTTTGGCCAGCAAGTTGGTCCTAGCTGGAGGTACGACCAGCAGCGGCGGGGGCCGTCGCCTCTACACATAACGGTCAAGTACGCACAAGTGCAACCGCTGCAACACTCTCAGGTTGTGCTCTATGCCTCGGAACAGTCTCACAATGTACGACACTAGTGCAAATTCCCGTCTTACCCCAAGTTGATTGTACTCCACCATACCCAGTACAAATAGTGTGGGGTACATCAAAGGGTAAAATGGGTATACCCCATAAAGTTTCTGGTACAGGTGGCGCGTGAATTTCTTCTGGACTCGCTCCAACATCACTGAGTACTTATAGATAAGGATTATATGCCGTGTACGTTTTACCCTTGCAAGTATTTACTCCGGCAGTGATGCCATTCGAACCTGAAAGAGTAGTCTGAAGGCCATACGACGAGTTGATGCCTAATGATTCATTTTACGAAAACATGTAACACGGACATAAAATATCATTGGATTAATCCTAATATATTTTATTAAATGCGAAAGTATTATGAAAAATAAATTGGCCGCCCTACTTGGACAATTGTAAGGGCCAATACTGAGTTTAAACAGGCTTTCCTTCAAACGCAGATTTAAGTGATTGTAAAATCTAAATGACTAGAACACCTGATTAATTTCACAGAATAAACTATAAACTTCAATTACGGCTTCGTTTTAACGAAATCATTTCAGTGAGTAATGACCTCACACACTACGTGGCCACGACCACGTCGACTGGTCGCATGACCGGCCGCTATCTTGGACAAAACTGGTCGGACGCCCATTTGTGCGGCCAAACTTTCTTCCTTGTCGACGCTTCTGCGGCCAAAAGTCGTGGTCGTGGCAGTGTAGAGCGCGAGGTCCCTAACTGGGTAACAATCACCCAGAATGAGCATAACATCACGCCTGTTTTTCCAGCAGGATTAGGTAGAGATGTGCCATAGTACACTAACATTTCGCCAGTAATATTTTAAGTCCCATGCAAAATACAGAGCGAGCCTAACTGGCTGCAAATCCATATTCCGTGCTGTTTCTGAGAATTCCCAATAGAAAAACCTAATAACACTTGGCCCGATCTGGGAATCTAAACTAGAACTCAGCTGGACCGTATGTTAGCACCAGACTAACGAGGAGACAAGAATGATTCCTTAACATAACACCCAAAATCGTGAGGCCTCTTGCACTCTTAAGGTTTGTTTTGACGTGCTGATCCACCGTGTATAGGGCACAGATAAGTATGGTGCACCGTGGTATTGTGCCACCGTGTACAACCATAAATGTCGACAACCATACATTTTCGCGGAAAAAAACGTGGGTGGAAAACATGCCACACGCTTCAGGTGGGGTAACACCGACAACATCAACAACAACATTTTAAGTCATCGTTCTCAATGCCTGTGGTTGCCTTAAACCTTTTGACCACAGTACGATTTCTAAACCGTACGGCGTGTTAGCCGCGCCGTACTACCGCCGTATACAACAGACACTTCGAAGCAACTGTAGATTTTCACGGAAAAAAAATGAAAGAGGCCTTAAAGCGATACCTACACGTGATTACCGTCAGCTCAGCTTAACTTACGTCCAGAAAATAACGTTAACGATGAAAGCCGTCACGTAACTGGGTCAATTAATTTGCCAATACCGAAATAGATTTTTTCCTATACTTCGATACGCGGGGATGCCGAAATAGGGCGAAATTGACCTGCCCAGAGAGGCGTTGAGTTACGCCAGTAATGGACTAGCCTGAGCCGAATACACCAAATGCCATGTTTTATTCATTAGGTAGCTATCTGCTGAAACGCACTGACCTTTTAAATGTATCAGGAATATTTAAGAGCATCTATAGAATGCTTTGCTAAAGAATAATAGCCGCACAATCTTCAAGGTTGCAGAAACGCTTGCCGTGATCGGTCCATGGATGGGTGACCATCCATTACGTACAAACCGAAATCCCACCGTGGTTCTGAAAGCACGTTCAAGTGTTGGTCCAGGCTGTCATTTATAGATCTTTGACAGTCGTTGCGGTTAGCTGAAAGACCGAAAGTCTGACAGCCAGTCTTACCAAGGGGAACTGACACGAAGTTCAAGGTGACGTTGCTTGTCAAGAAAATTTGCATCGATATGTCAAAATTGGTACTTTTATTTTAGTTCTGTGTTTTCCCACTGATAAGGTGGTTGAAGTGTACCCTGACTGGGTTGTGGAGGTCAGAGAGGCAGTTGCTTTATGAAAAACTAGCTGTTGCCCGCGGCTTCGCTCGCGTTTTGGTCGGAAATTATCCCACGGGCACGTTGTAAATATAGCTTATAGCACTCGGGGATATGTAGCTTCCTATTAGTAAAAGAATTTTCAAAATCGATTCAGTAGATCCAGAAATTACCCCGTACAACCTCACAAACTCACAAACTTTACCTCTTTATAATATTAGTAAAGAATCATAATACGTATATCAAAATTTTGAATTACAATTTTTTTCTAATAAAATGTTAATCCCTAAAGTACAACAAATTATACACCCAGGAAATAATTCAGTTAGTTCATGAAGTAGAAGCATTTAGATTAATTAGGATTTAATACTTTAATTCCATTAAATCTATGATAATTTATTTCAAAAGTATCGTGTATTTATGTTGTTAATTAGCAACATTTCCTATTGTCTGCAATAAATTCCAATTCAGACTTGTTAACATTATTAAATCGTAGCTTCATTAATATAATTTTGTTCAGAATTAAATACTTTATTAAATTAAATTAAAGATTGCGAGGTAACATAAATTTGAAATTATGTAAAGGTTTCAGAAAATGTTATAAAAGATACCAAAAGATGTCAAAATTGTAACCAATGTTTATTTCATATCATAACACACTTTCGAATGTCTATATAGAGAAGGTTCTTTGTTTTTTTTTTTACGGATCGGAAATCATCAAATGAACCCTCCCACTCTGGGTGGAGCGGCAGGGAGTGTCAGACTTGTACTGAGTAAAACCCATCCATGTTCCTTCTTTTGCCCTTTGTGTTCTAGGGCCGCGGTATCTCTTGCGAACAGTCTCGCAGCCCCGGTAGGCAACGGCCCTTGCGGTCCCCTTCTTGCGGATCTCTTTCGAACAGCCCCGCAACCCTGGCAGGCATCGGTCCTTTCGGATCCCTCCCGTTTGCTGATATCTCTTTGAGAAAGAGAAGAATCTTACATTCCGTTGTGAAACCAATATGACATGAATTAACGTGTATACCTCACCTATTTTCAATTCGAAGAATACCAGCCGTTCTAGACTTCATACTCTAACATAAGAACAGAAATCAGCGCTGACCGACCGGGAACTGACCGACACGGGCGTTGCAACATCCGAATGCGGAGGAAACAAATGAAAGTTTCTATAAGTAAGATGCCACGGTTCACCTCTACGCGCCGCTTGCGACGCGACGGTGTTCACGCCAAGAAAACCAGAGACATCGCGTGTCGCATGACGCTAGTCGCATCGCTTACGGTCGTGAAGAGGACCTAAGGCCTACCTTTGGTCTTATCCTAATAATATTTAAAGAGAATTGGATGATCCAAATTAGAATTTGATTCTGGTTGAAAACCTCGGGTTGCCGATTCGGATGCTATCATCTATCACTGACCTAAGGGAAAAAGATGGCTCTTCATAAATGTCCATCCATCAGTTATCTTACGTACTTACATTCTATCTGCCGATGAAGTTCAACGGACTTACCATTTCTGTAACATAAGTTTTGCAACTAACCTGAAGAAAAGTTTTTCTACATATGTTTACGCCATCTTTATTTTGGTTATTTGATTGTAAAATAAAATAACAATCAAGAGACATAATCACATACATTTTTACACCGTTGTGTAAAAGTACAGACAGACCAGCACATCAAGCTATCAAAATATGTAAATTTTCTTCAATATGGTTCAAGGTTGAATGGGAAAATTTGACAGTTTTGGGTATCTTGATGTGCTAGCGTCTGTACATTAATTACACGCAACGTGATATAAAATGAGGAAATGCAAATTGGATAATCATCTTTTTCCATTTATATTGGGTTCTCCATTTTGTTACGTTTAATGTGCCATCAAACGGTGAATGTTTAATTATATTTTTGAAAGTTCTAATAAAATTCATTACCTTATTAGTCGAGCGAAAAATTCACGAATTTTATAGATATATTTCTATTTTCAGGTTGTCTAACCCATAGCTTTAATTTAAAAAAAAAATACTTTCATAACGATTTATTAAAGTTAAATTCAAGGATACTGACTTCCAACTATCATGAATATGGATCGTACATATCTTCTATGTACATAGACACCTACTAGTTATCGGAAACCAATGCGGAAACCACAATAAACTACACGTGTCCTGTTTGCAGTAGCATTCTCGTTCATAATAGTTTAGTGATAACATCTTTGACGACCCGAATGGCGCAGCGGTAGTGAGGCTGGCTTACGTTCTTAGGGTCCCGGGTTCGAATCCCGGTAGGAGCAAATGTTTGTGTGATGAGCATGGTCATTTGTTTCCGAGTCATGGATGTTTATATGTATAATAAGTATGTATTTACAAACAAAAAGTATCTATGTAGTATTATCAACTATCTGGTGTCCACGATACAAGCCTCGTTGCTTAGTGTGGCACCTAGATGGCGCTGTGTGTAATGTCCAGCGATATTTATCTATTAGTTACCTACCTACCCACTGCTGCTAAAAAATAAATGTGCTAACGAAATATGTCCCACTGCTGCGCAAAGGTAAAAAGGTTGTATATATACAATATACAGGGTATAACTGGGCCCTCCAAGAAGCCGTCAACCAAGCATTATGTACGTACATCAAAATAAGTAACTTTATGCGAAAATTATTGATGGGAATCGACTTTGTTTTTGTGGTGAAAAATCACGTTTTACTGTAGGACTCTAATGTAACGCACTCAAAACATTGTGCTGATGGATGGATTGAATAGTACGGAGGTCATGGAGGTGTTTAAATTAAAAAAAAAAACTTACATTAAAAACATGTTTTAAAAAAACTCGTGAAAAAGTTGGAATTTGGACCCCCAATATCTCCGTAACTAGAAGGTTCCCAGGTACGGTCTAGAACAAAAAAAAATATCGCAATGACGGGTATAACAAGTGCCTTTCGCTTCGTTAAGGGTCTTGTTACACCCTTTATAACAGAACATCACGCTTGAAATCTCCGTAGGGGTTAGACATAGATGTACCTAATAGTACACTCACATTGCGTAAGTTATGTTTAAGTCCCGTGCAATAGGGGGCGAGCCTATTGCCATTAACCGGGGACAAAACGAGACTCCGTGGCTGCTACGGAGAAACACACACACACACGAACACAGCTAAAAGCCGACAAAATTCACGATAGTTGCTATCGTCATTCGACAGGTGATAAAAACTAAGTATCCCGCCTCCAACAAGATCTAGTACCTACATTTTCGTAAAAAATAGCCATTAGGATATAAGCGTAGAGTAGGCCAAAAAATCTTGGAAACTGATTTATCTGAAACTAAATCGCTTAACATTTGCCCCATACGAGAAAAAAAATGAGCCCAATTTCGGACTAAAATAAGAGCAAGAGTACACCTCACGGATTTCCGATAGATGAAAACATCAGTCAGGGTAATGTGTCGTTCTATCATGTTCGCCTCATGCGAGGACACGCACCTACAATTTAAATAAATTGACCAATTTATTTTTCGTTTTCTCACCTATTATGAACGTTGATTTTCGTAAAACAGCCGTTTCCTGGCCACACCTTTGGTAGTAAATCAGATCAGGAAATATACGGAATTCGTATTAAATGGTGAACATGAACATGAACATGCCTACCGAGTCACGCATGGCTGTTATGTTAATTTGGGTCAATATGCTAAGTTCCGGATGTAGTGGAGCTAGTAATTTCAGGCTGTTGCCAAAGATATTGAGCCTATAAATGCTGACGTGAATGTGGATTTAGTGGGTTATGCATGCAAAGTCAAATTATTATTCGGATCGTGGAAACCGGAGATAACATTGCATTGTTATTATTTACAACCATAGACTATGTAGGTACGGTATGTACCTAAGAATTGTCAAACACTAAAATTTGTACTGGAATCCGCTTTGCGCTATAAAATAATTATATCACCAATTAAAAAACATCAATGTGTGTTGCTAATTAGTTATTTTCTTATTCACAAAATAAACGGTTTTTTTTTCTATGTCTATCACAGATTTCCAATTAATAGTAATTTAACGTGAAAATCAGACTGGCAAGAATTCTACAGGGAAATCAATTTTTTCAGGCGACCGAGAGTTCAATATGACATGTTTCAATTATTTATAAATTATTATCATGACAAACTGAGCTTCGTTCCGCTAAAACAATTGATTAGGATTCAATTTTCATTCATTATTGCATTTATTGCATAAGCACATGTGTTTTACAAGATCGTAAATAATAATAAAGTTCACTTGGACCCTGTCGAGCACAACAATTTTTATACATTATAAAGAAATATTCGTATTCAAAATAATTTATTATCATTATCATATTGTTTTTTTTCTAAAAATGGTAGAATTTTTATGCAAAATAAATATTCTACCATTTTCAGAAATAATCCACTACGCGGGCCCATTGCGGTTTGGTAGATGTCACATGTCTTCGAATTATGGTTCTGGGACATGCCGGTTTCCTCACGAGGTTTTCCTTCACCGTTTTGAGAGCAGTGGTGATGAAATAAATAACACAAACTTTGTTTAATGCGCTTGCCGGGTCACCCACGACTTACTGTGCGTATGTCGGGGCCGCTACCACTGGGCCACCGCTGCTCTCATATTGGATTTGCTTGACCCAAATAACAGGGATCACGGATTTTGTGGGTTGGCTCGAACACTAAATTAATAAGACCTCCCAAAGGACAAAAAATAGGACCATTGCTGCCATTATCAAAGTTATGTTTTTTGTTATGGGCTGATAACAGGACATCGCTGTGCGTCCTTAACACAGTTCTTCAGTCGTATTTTTTTAATGGACCACATTGAGGTTTACGTTTTTTTACGGGAACATAACTGATTTATATCATGAAGGTAAGCTAATAATACTCCCAATGTGTTCGCAAACGTATAGACCATGGTAAAAGTTGATCGACTAATGTCACCGGTTTTCACAAAAAAACAGAAACACCTTAATACCGGGCTTTTAAAAACTATCAGAGAGCTTTAATTTAGGTGAAACTTAGTTTCGATGAAAAAAGACAGTGACATTAGTTTCGTTGGTCTAGTGGTCGCAAGCGCAACTGCTGAGCACAAGGTCCTGGGTTCGATTCCCAAGCCGGGCAAAAAGCCTGGGTTTTTTCCATCAAGAATTTCTCAGTAGCAGCCACGGAGTATGGATTTGTGCCCGGTTGATGGCAATAGGCTCGCCCTCTATATTACATAGACTTAAACACAACTGGCGAAATGTGGGTGTACTTAATGGGTATACCTCTGACTAACCCTTCGGAGCTTACAAGCGTAAAGTTATGTTAAGGTGTCTCCAACTAAACGACGGATTACTAATAAACTGACATAATTATACAACAATAGATTACATCAGCTTAGTTCTACACCTAGTTAACACGCGGGATATTTCCTTAAACAATACCTATATACGCCATCTTGCTATAGTTTATTATATAGTTATTTTGTACCCTACCACAGCGTTTTCGTATTGAACCCAAAGGTTGACTGGTAGAGAATGCCTAATGGCATTAAGTCCGCCTATGTACCACTATTGTACATGAAGTTTAAATAAATAAATAAAATAGTTTATGGTTGACATTGTAGGGAGTGTCAGACTTTTACTGACGAAAACCCATCCATGTTCCTTCACCGCCCTTTGTGTTCCGGGGCCACGGTATCTCTTTCGAAGAGTCCCGCAACCCTGGCAGGCATCGGTCCTTACGGACCCCTTCCTGTTTGCTGACTCTCTTTGAGGCGCGCGTGGAACACGAACGCGCCGTCGACACGGCCTGTCGTCAATAGACGGACGGACGGCGAGCTAGCCCATAGCTCACCGTCCACAAGCCCGCGCCTACGGTGGCCGGGGGCCACCACGTGGCCCCCGAAGCCCGGTGCGTCTCCCGCGGCGGCTGGGACGTGAGATTCTCTACCTCTCTCGTTAGTCTCTGTAGTCTTAGGAAGGCTTTGATATTCGGAAGATACCTACCTTGTACACAGTGGCGGTCCTATCATACAAGCCGAAAAGACCGGCTTGCCTTACAATCAAACTCAACAAATAAAAATAAACATTCTTTAGGGGTTTCGGCCCGTGCTAACGCTTTCTCTTTCACACCCGATGGCTTGCATCTGGCTTCTGACCTCTCACTTTCTCCTAGCAAATTTTTAATACATCTGTAGGTACTTATTTTGCCTCTCTTTCAATGAAACGGAGCGGGCACGCCACTGCTTGTACGGTCAGTGGGTAGCTTTAGAGGCACTATGAAAAAAATACTTAGAAAAATTTCGCGTTCAATTTCGAGGTAGCGCTCGCCGGCCGCTGCCGCGGCACCGCTCGCTTCGCTCGCTCGGCTCGCGCGTATTTGGTCACAGTTCTAACCTAACCTAACCTATGGATATATTTGCAGGTACACACCGTTTTGTTTTCTGCACGGCTCATGGTGCCTATAAGCGTATGGTACCAACTCGAAAAAAAAAAACGAAATATTTTCTAAGTCCCGCGCCATAGCGCCCCTAAGGCTACACTCCAACCGCTTGTACATTTTCAAATTCAAATTCATTTATTTGCTAATATGGGTAATTACATGAAGTTGTTAAAAATACAGTATAGTTCAACCATATTACGCCTTGAGGCATGCAAATCTCAAGGTTTGACTGTATCACAACATTATTATTACAATGATATTTATTTAACAACACAATAATTTCACCGTGGCAATGAGAACCTTCATAAATAAAAATGTCACGAGAATAATAATTATTAAAAATTAAAATGTCATGTATTAAATGAGAATGTCAAGATAAAAGGAAATAAATGTCAAATTATAATAATAGCTAATTAGTTAGTGCATTAATCACATGTCGCATCAACAACAATATTACTGAGAACAATATGTCCTTACATCCTCTATTAAATAATCCTGAATACTATAATAACATTTAAACAGCAAGAATCTTTTTAATTTCTTTTTAAATTCATCGATGGATGGAGTTTCAAGTATACACTTTGGTAAGTGATTGTATGTACGCGGTGCCATACTGAAAATGCTTTGCATGCATTTTATGTGGATGAAAGTGACAAAAACCTCCTCCAACTACAGAAACAAGCACGTAATAGAAGAGGGAAAGATATCCACCACCATTGTCCACACCATGACTTCTTGAAACCTCAAGAACAGCTGCTTCCCGGTCGTGAACAGCAGTGACCTATTGAGTAATCACTGAATCGACTGCTTAGTGTAGTTGGCCGGTGCAAGCATAATTTAGCGAAATATGAATATTATTGATTCAGCTAACGAACAGTGCGATTGTGGTGCCTTCACCCTAAAACGAATTAGCATTGTCAGATACTAGACCGAAACAGTTACAAATATGAAAGTTTGGATGGATGGATGGATGTTTAAATTTTTAAACTGACATGATCACTAAGACACACAACACAAACACACACACACGACTCAACACACGACACCATAACACTGAAAACGCAACAACACAAAACAAGCGAACACGAACACTCAAAAAAAATTAATATTAAATATCCCGTTTTCAATGTTAATGAGGATGTTTGTTACTTAATCACGCCAGAACGGCTGAACGGATCTGAATGAAATTTAGCAAAGAGATAGATTTTATATATATGTAAGTCGCGGATAGCAGCTAGTAGGTACATAAACTCACGCCTTTTTCCCATGGGGGTAGGCAGAAACAACAGAACACCTGCTTCTTCTACGATCCTTACATACTCTTTGCGCCTCATCTACGATCATACAGGCCAAAACAGTAGGTATAGTATAATTTATACATATAACTATACCGAAAAAGACCTTTATGAAAATTTCATCAGGAGGTGTTGCTGCGCCAGTTGTTAGTGAACACTAAAGAACTCGACGACTTACTACCCAAAAACATGTTGGACAAGTTTATTTCCCAGAAGACAAGTACGTAATATCCATAGCCGTCATCTCACGTCATAAGTAGTACAATGACCCCAAGCCAGCGTTTCCCCACTAATAACAAAACTAGTGACAGTCGAGACTCACTTTATCTACCTCAAGAGTATTTTTCCCTTCGTTCCGCAATAACAAACGATTTAATATCTCGAGTAGGTACCTGGCAAACAGTCCATGACAAATATTACCCCGCCTGAGGGCAGACGGGGACTGAACGCCCCCAACACCCCCTTCTGATGCGATCTCCCCCAAACGATTTGTAAATTGCTCTATTAATTTAGAATCGTGTGAAATGTTATCGCTCGTAAAATATTGGAGGTGGTACGAATTCAGGCGTGGATTTTCAGCGGTTTCGTGTTACCTTGTGTTGACAAATAATCAACTAAGCTTGGTAAAGTAATGTTAGGAGATAGCAGTGTTTTGAGTGTCTGGGATACTTTAAGAGCATTATCGTCTTACGGCATTTCATACGAACATTGAATTCATTTGTTTTCGAAATGACTTAACCGATTTTAGAAAAGCCTTTAAAAAAAATTGGAAATTTTAGTATCTATGGAATATCTAAAATCGGTCTAATTTAGCTATAACACTATTTTTCAAAAATGTTCTCGGTTCAGTCATTTAAAAAACAAATGAGTTCAAAGTTTGTATGAAATGCCTCAAGACGTTAACGCTCTTTGTTTAAATTCCTTTCAGATAGTTTCTTCTCTACTGATACACAGAGGTAGTATGACGATTCTGACTTGCCAATTAAACACTATCTTATGATTTTATTTATTGACCAAGTATGAATGTGATTATTCGGTTTATTTATCTAAAATTGTAATGACATGTTTCCACTGACATATGTATTTTAAATTCAATTATTATTTTTCTTAATGAAATCTATTGACATGTTTATGTTAATTTTGTCCGCCATTTATAAGCAAAACATAGTGCATATATGTATACATTAAACTATCTGTAACTATACCTATGTTTAACAAAATAACTTATTGATTGATTGGTTGCTGTCAACTGTTCAGGTACTAGGTAGGTTTTCATTTTCAGTTACATTTAAAATCAAATTATTGTATAAACGAAAATAATGAAAAAAAATATGTAAAAAAAATAAAATTGGCAAGTACTTATGACGGGAATTAAACTGATTATATTTTATAGACATTTTACATGATGAAACCCTATAATTTTGAAAACTCTTCCTCGGGTCCATGTTTTAAAAAAATAACCAAGACATGGAGAAATATTAAATCTTCTTTTAAATGCAATGCTTTGAACAATAGAAAAAAGATTTAATCTTTGCCTTTAAGTATTCAATGAATGAAAAAGCCCTTACAAAGGAAAATAATTAATCCAAGTGAATCAGTTATTTTCTTTCTAATTCATACCATTCTCTCTCCCAAACATTTAAATAGTTTAATCAAGCAGAAGCAATAGAATAAATTACTTAAAAGATATCCACGAAAACAATATCTGTTCAGAAATCTGAATAGTTTAATTAAACCAGGAGTATGATTAAATTTATATCTTTCTCTTTTGTGTTTCATTAAGTTCATAAATTCTGTCTAAATTCTAATCATTTATGTTCTCATAAAACACATAATATTAGGCCTTTTCTCCTAATATAATACTCCTCCTCTTAAATAACGAAATAATCCAATCTGCTTGTAATTAAGGCCAATATACAAATGCTGTTAAAAATCATGCTTGTTTACTAGTAATCAGAAATTTCTCAGTAGCAGCCACGGACTCTGGTTTTACGCCCGGCCGATGGCAATAGGCTTGCCCCCTATTACATAGAAATATAACTGGTGAAATGTGGGTGTCCTATTAGGTTCACCTCTACCTAACCCTTGCGTTGCCCTTGCCTTAATCTAAAAATCCGTCTCCGGTCTGTTTAGAGAAAAAATGAGAAATAAGTGAACAAAAACACACACATGCTTCCATTATCACTTTATTTTTCAAGTATTTGTAACATAGATCATATAAGTTGGGAAAAGTTATAAAATTGATGAGATACTAAACTACTTTCTTAGAAACAACCGAAATATAAAGGCCCATATAGTCATAAAAAAAATTTAAAAAACACCATGTTTATGATAAAAACAAAAGGAGACCTAGAAACGAAACTAGAACTCACTTTTTTAAGAATAGTGGACATTTCCTTAGCATACCCAAATTATGAACCAACTCTGATTCATATTAGAAGTGACACCTACTGTATACAAAGATGACTTCAATAAAATTTATCCAAAAATTATTCAGTTTTATATACAGTTTTCTTTCAAAAAGAATGTTGGACCAACATTATTTGTACCAAGTTCGCCCTATTCATTTTAATTTCAATGTTGCGGAAAGAAAAGGAATGAATAATTCATTTTTGGTCAAATATTTGCAATGAAAGGTAAAGCTACTATGCATAACAAGCGTTCCCAAGGGAAGCCAGTCATTGCTCACTTTATTTTCATGCTCACGCTTAATTTATTCTTTCAATTAGGTGATCCGTTGTTGAATTTTCTTTCAAAACAATCTCAAGGTGAAAGTCCGTCGTTCATAAGTTTTATGTCAATGTTGACATGTCAAATAGCTTCTAACGAGACCTTAGTTCGCACTTCTGTTGTTTTTGTCATGATTTTCATTCTTAAGGTGAAAGCGCCAGGCCTTTTTCGTGATATAATTATTAAATTGGATTAAATGAACTTAGAGGGTTGTATTGACGAGTTTAATGATTAGAATTATGTAACTACACATGTGTTACGGTTGTGATCATATTTTGTTTAACACGCAGCCTGACACTGACCTTCAAATTCCAAAAAAAAACAAAAGAAAATTTAAATTTTGCGGGCTATGCTACTGGTTCCCCCTTATAACATGTTCCTAGATTTACCAAAAAGCATTTATTTGTAGCTCCAAAAAGCACAAGGCAGAACTATTTGCGCCCAGCCCGGTTTAACGAACGAGTACTGCTGTGGAAAGGTAGGAAAATTAAAAAAAAAACTGTTAAAACATCTCGTCCAGGACTGACAGCATTCGTATTTTTCCCACAATATATAGTACTGACCTTGTTACTCTCAGGAAATCTATTATTACAAAAACAGCTTATACCACTTTTAGTACGTCTATGAAGACATTGAGTAGCCAAAAATGTTTTTAGGAAAGCACATACTCACCAATTTATATGTTAATTTGGACGCAAAGAAAAACAGGGTAGATTTGAAGGGTAAATTATGGGGTCAACTGAGGAAAAAGAGAGTTTGGAATGGACATGGAATGTCAACCGATACTTCAAATACACTGGAGTGAATCTTCTCCTTTATCATTTACCAGAAGTTATATTTTCTTGTGCTCCATCAATCATTCAATCTTTCCTATAGAATGTTTCATTTAGGTAAATATTTTTTTTATTAGCTATAATTATATTATATATATTTATAAATTAAAATAACCTAAAGTAATAACAAACTTAAAAATGGCGTCAAAAAACTCCTCCTCAACGCTGTCAAAGTTGGTAATGTAAATAATTATTAATTTAGGTAAATAGATAAAGACGATTTTAAATAAAGTTTTAATTTCCTAAATTTAAGGTATAAGTTTTAGTTCCACGTTTCAACTACAAACAAACATAAATTACACACTTATTCAGGTTACCTACTTATAGATACTGAGCAAACACTTTCATACTTTAAATTCAGAATCATGGCAGGTTATCTTTGACAATCGTTACAGGTAGTCAGTGGTCCAAAAGTCTAACAGCCAGTTTTACTAAGAGGTATCGTATAACCCCGTACTAACTGGAATGTGGAGGTTAGTTATGCAGTCGCTCCATGTAAAATACTGGTATTTAGCTTCATCCGGTTAGACTGGAAACCGAACCAAAGATAATTGGGAAAAACAGAAATAAGAAAAAAAAAAAAAGAGCTGTGGATTTTGTGAATAATAAATAAAGCAGGCAGATGATGAAATTCAGAATCATGACAGATATCGTGTCACTCAGCAACTCTAACTGGGTTAAGTTCAGAAAAGCAGTCGCTCTGTGTAGGACACTCAAACTCAGCTGCATTCGGTTAGACTGGGAGCCCCAACATGGTTGGGATAAGGCTAGGCTGATGATGGAGTGCAAAGGTGGTCTAGTTGTAACGGCCCCGACAGTATCTCGAGAGTTCTAACTCAAGCAGACGTCTTACTTTCTGTAATTTATTACATCACCACTGCTCTCAAAATTGTGAACAAAACCAGCATGTCCTAGAACCTAGATTACGTCCCGCTCCCTCGTAGAAAGAAGAGGTTTTTGACCCAGCAGAAGGAGCATATAGGCATATATCCATAGGCTGATTATGTAGTAGTGGGAGGATTACCGAATCCATGGACGAAGCCGCTGGCATAAGCTAAGCTAGTTACATCTAAAATGAAAATATACGTTCATCAAAGTACACACACATACAAGACTTTAATATACAAACTAGAATTTGCTCCCGATTTCATCCGTATGAATTTGAGTATTTCCCAAACCAACTTCAACTTCCTATTGGTTCCCTAAGTTTTTTCTCAAAATTCAAACTATCTCTAAACAATGTAACATCAGAATAAAGTTAGTTTAGCGGTTTGGCCGTGAATATATCTACATATTATTATTAACTCATACATTTATATTATAAGTGTGGTTACCTCAACTCCGTTATGGTCAGCTACGTCAGGCCTTTTCAAACAGACCCAGCTAATTGATAAAGTTAGGGGCAACATTGTTCGCGGGCTGCGGCATGTGGACGGTAAGCTATGGGCTAGCTCGCCGTCCGTCCGTCTAATGACAGAGCCGTGTCGACGGCGCGTTCGTGTTCCACGCGCGCCTCAAAGAGAGTCAGCATACAGGAAGGAGTCTGAAAGGACCGATGCCTGCCAGGGTTGCGGGACTGTTCGAAAGAGATACCGCGGCCCTGGAACACAAAGGGCAAAGGAAGGAACATGGATGGGTTTTAGTCAGTAAAAGTCTGACACTCCCTCCTGCTCAGCCCAGAGCGGGAGAGGTTATTTGATGATTTCCCATCGGAAAAAAAGGGGCAACATTGTTACTAAAGGCTCTGTCTGTAGGATTTATTTACGACTGAATTCGCTCTGATTATGGGCCGATTTTTCAATTGCCAGATAACTTTTATCCGACGAATAAGTTTGTCATTTTGACAGTTTTTGTATGGACCATCTGTCAAAACGTCACATTTACTCTTCAGGTAACAGGAAAAATCGGCCCTAAGTCGAAAATACAATTACTTCAACGTTTTTGTCGTGAACTGGCTATTGCCCGCGACTTTCGCCCGAGTGAAATTTTTATGAAAATACAATTTTCCCCGTTTTTGCAAAAATTTTCATTGATGCTCCGCTCTCATTGGTCGTAGCGTGTTGTTATATAGGTTGTCTTTTTAGATAAATGGGCTATTCAACACTAAAATATTTTTTCAATTTATACAACTTATGGTTTCAATAAATACCCAACGTCTTTTCCTTCTTATTTGACCACAAATACAGACTGACTGAACACATTTTCCCACTTTCTTTAATTCCTTTAATCCAAAATTACAAGCACATTCAAAATCCATTTTGGCGCAATACGCAATATAATAAATAATAAAAGGTTTCTCAAAAGACGTATGAGAAATAAAAAATAACATAAGGTTGTAATCTTGGCGATCACGCACGGGTTCTATTGTGAATTGTGGCTGAGAGGATAATCCTGTTCGTCATGCGAAGTTCAATGGTCTGAACACAGAGTATGAAGAACATGGAGTGACATTTAATATGGAAGTGAACTTTAGCATACGGTACAAACATTAACTCATGCCTTTTTCCCTTGGGGGTAGGGAGAAACTACAGAACGCAACCTACTAAGAAGTACATAAGTGTATTTTTATGAATAGTTTTATTTATTTCTTATAATTTTCCTACTGCTGGAAGAGCTTGTGGCTAAATAATAACAATCGCTCTGGTCAACCTTCAGATTAAGCCGCGCTTGCCTGGGTTGGTCCGAGGATGGGTGCCCATTGCATACTGAGTTTCCTCTGTGTCTTGAAAATCACGTTAAGCTATTTGTAGATCTTTGACAGTCGTTGCAGGTAGTGACCCAATAGTCTGACAACCAGTCTTCCCAAAGGATATCGTATTACTAAATACTAACTGAGTAGTGGAGGTTAGGCAGACAGTCGCTCCATGTAAAATACTGGTATTCAGCTGCATCAGGTTAGACTGGAAGCCGACCCCAACATAGTTGCGGAAAGGCTAGTCAGATAATGATGTTTCTACTGCTGGGACATAAGCCTTCTCTCTATGAAAAGACGTGTGCGGTAATGCAGCACGCGCGTCCAGTGCGGGTTGACAGACGTCAAATTATGTATTCAAGTTTTATCCCGGTTTCCTCACGATGTTTTCCTTCGCAATTTTGAGTACAGAGATGATGAAATAAATTACACAAAGTAGCGTACCTGCCTGAGTTCGAATCCATGACCGTAAGTCTCTGACTCGTAAGTCCGGAACCGTTACCACAGGGCCACCATTTTAATTTGTTAACATGTAAATTAATTTCTGCCTTCTAAACTGCATTACTTTACGATCAACTTCCGAAATAGAATAATTTGATTAATGCGACTGGCCAAACATCTTTCCAACCTTTACGTAAAATTATGATGTCAATTCTGAAAATTGAGGAAGGCTACGCAAGGTGCTATAGGTACTTACGTGTAACGCCATACGTCTCCTTCGTATAAAGGATCGTCATACGAGCTTTTTCATCCTCCCACTTTCATTTTTTAAATTCCTGCGCATATGATCACATTGATCTCTCCATTTATTATGTACTCCGTGTTTCCGACGCCATTTATCAAAGTCCAAGACCACAGCTTAATTACACAATAAAATAACAAGGAAAATAGATTATCATCATCTATTGTTACATATGAGGGAGTATTTGAGGTTTCCAGCTTATTATTATGTAACAAAGAGTGTGCCCAATGCGGTTTTCCCAATTTCCATACAAAGTTTAAGCCCCTATTTAGCCCCTTTAGGGAATAAAATGTCAAAGACTATCTAAGTGCTCACACCTTAGCTCTATGAATAATCCTTCTGCAAAATTAAAAAGATGTCTGTAAGGGTTTTTATGCCATTTATGACCATTATTTTGACACTAACCTGTATAAGCGGGTCCAGAACTGGACGCGTCACATTCGAGGCGAGCGCGCTTCTCGCGAATATGTCCAAAGGTTTCCATACTATGTTCTTAAGATGCACGCGGACATATCTGTTCGTGCACGTGCTGTGTATGTGTGCCTTTAGACAATGGTTGTCACGTTGAAATTAATATCTAATACTAAGGTCCCTTGGAGTTGTGCAAATATCAATCTTTCTAGTCAACGTACTAATAAATACTACACAAATATTCTACTATTCGCACTTGCGAATACTCGCGACTACTAGACCAACGAGGAAGCCAAATATTTTGGTACTGGTTACTTGGTCACAAAAAAAAAAAACAATTCGATAGTCTTTCCTTCGATCTACGAGTAGCTATCACAGCGAGCCGAAGTTTTAAAGTAAAGGCAAGCTTAAAACTTATCTAAGTACTGTAAAACCAGCTTGTGTTAAACTTACGGACGTTCTTAAAGGCTTACATGATAACATTAAGCTACATTTATTTATTTAAACTTCATGTATAGGTAATCGTACATAGGCGGATTTAATGCCACAAAGCATTCTCTACTAGTCAACCTTTGGGTCTAATAAGACAGCATACTAGAGTACAAAAAATTTATAAGGAAAATATCATTTTGTTATCATAAATTGATAAACATAAATAGGTACATACTAATACACATATATACAGATAAAATTAAATAACCTCATACATGTACATCCCTAAGAATAAACTTCAGAACTTATAAATGTGATTCCCTATACCTACCTACAATAGGTAGGTCGAGTAGTCACGTCTGACTACTACGATGATTCGGCGAGTCTTCCTAAACCTTCCTTTACAACAGCAAAATAACAGCCGGACAGGTCGTTCTTCAAGGTTAAGCCGCGCTTGCCAAGGTCGGTATGTGGATGGGTGACCATCATTACATACCGAGTTTCCTCCGTGCCTCGGAAAACACGTTAAGCCGTTGATCCCGACTGTCAATTGTAGATCTGTGACAGTCGTTACAGGTACAACCAGTCTTACAAAGTCGGTTGTGTAGACAGTCGCTCCATGTAAAATACTGGTATTAAGCTGCATTAGGTAAGACTGGAAGCCGAACTCAATAATTTTGAAAAAAGGCTCAGCAGATGATGACAACAGCAAATTAATGATCAGAACACTTTTTTAAATTAGAAAAGTCATGAGTACCACCATAGATGATTAGACCGTAGATACCCAATAAGACCCATCCTATATGTTCAATCATTTTCTTCCTAATTTCGTGCTTCAAATGTACCAAAACTAATCCAGCTGTCATCTAATAATAAACGGTTCGTTTCTTATAAATAGGAGCGGTGAGTGCCTGTCGTCAATATTTACCTCAAATAATAGAACGTTTCACCGACGGTGAACCGACACCAGGAAATTAGAAAACCTGAAAATAGCGTTCACAACAACGTAACTGTCAGAAGTGTTAGGTCTACTAAGGTCGCAAAATACGCTGGCAAGCCGAAGAAATGGAATGTCGTATACATTTAATTTTTTCGACATTCCACAGTATTTTCAACGAAATCAAATTGCTGACACGTCGCAAGTTCTCATAAATCTGGGGCCGACAAAAGAAAGGAAACTTTCACCCCGTTTTTTGGTATACTAAATATGAAAGTGGAGAGTGAATAAAATAATACTTTCTGTCAGTAATGAGGTCGTGCAGCCCCATCAATATCGCACACAAAGTCGGTAGCTGGGCCATGCGAATCCGGGCCACCCTTTTTGCGGGTTCAACTCACGTAAAGGTCCCAGGATCAAATTTCTCAGTAATAAATGGGTATTCTGTAATATTCGGAGATAAATCAAACGCAAACGTCCGGTAGTTAGCAGAGTATAATTTGACTGCCCGACACAACATTACCCTCAACACATTATAATAAAAAGATACAGAGATACCTACATTACATCCCTCTGCGCTCAATTAATACCTAGTTGTTACACAAGTATACTTAACTATTTTATTTAAAGTATTCCTAACCATCACCTTTATTTGGAAATTAAACAGTATTTAATTACAGCTATACCTTATATATATGACGTTTATTTAATCTACATTGTCTTATGGCTCGAGCTTTGGGCGGTGACACGGTCGGCGAGACCGATAGCCTTTGTGGCGAAGCTGATGTTGGAGTTTCCCCCCAATCGGGCTGACCCTTATGCTCATCGACATCGTCAGGCGGCACCAGCTCCACCGGCTCCTCCGACTGCCCTCCCAAAGGAGTGTCCTCCTTAAAATAACTGTCCACTGTCTGAGAATTCGTGCGCGACTGGTCGCTAATATTCGCAGGTACAGAAATAAGTGATGCCCGACTCCTACTGGGGCGCTTCTGCAATTGATCAATGTGTCTATGAACCATTTCACCGTCCTTACCTAAAACTCTGTAATTACTTGAGCCTAATGTGTCAATAATACGCCCTGGGGCCCATTTCTCCCCTTTCAAATACTGTCTGTACCATACATCTTCTCCCTCATCGACAGCTCTGCTTTGTCCCGCTGCCGCTGCTTGCTGCCGCTGCTGGGAACGACGCACCTGCCCGTCCCTGTCTGGTTTAATAATATCTAATCGCGTACGAATACGGCGCCCTAACATTAGCATAGCGGGACTTTCGCCTGTAGTGGAATGTTCTACATTCCTATGATAGGCTAAAAATGACCATAAGGCCCGTTCCACATTTACTTTTTCCGATAACGCTTTTTTAATGACGCGTTTTAATGTTCGCACCGCATTCTCTGCCAATCCGTTTGACGCTGGATGATACGGAGCACTAAAAATGTGTTCTATACCGTTAAACTTAGTAAATTCCTCAAATTGCTTGGAAGTGAACTGGGGTCCATTGTCACTGACAACTTGTTTTGGGAGCCCCCATTTACTAAAGAGCTCGCTCAATCTGTCTGTGAGTGCTGTTGCGTTAGTACTGTTTGCCTTAAATATCTCTAACCACTTAGACATGGCATCCACCACGACCAAGTATGTACACCCTGCAATCGGACCTAGAAAGTCTAGGTGTAGCCTGGTCCAAGGCCTTTGGGGCCAAGGCCACATGCGCGGTGCCTGCCGCGGAGGCGCGTCCGCATGCGCCGCGCACACCGCGCACGCCCGGCATAATTGCTCGACCGCTTCATCTACTCCAGGCCACCACACATAACTACGAGTCAACGCTTTGGACTTAACAATACCCATATGGGGTTCATGAATCATCGTTAATACTTTTTCCCTACATTTCTCTGGAACAACTAGCCTATGTCCCCACATAACACACCCTAACTCTTCGTACAATTCATTCTTCCTGTTAAAGTATGGTTTCAAATTGGCAATATCGCACTGATGTGGCCAGCCGTCCCTTATGAAACTTAATATTTTTGATAAAAGAGGATCGCGCATTGTTTCTCGTTTAATTTCGTGATAATCTAACATAAGGGCTTCCTGCACAAAATGTAAGTGAGTTTGTTCTGGTGTACATTGTTTACCTATCTCTTTATTGCACAATGGTAGCCGAGAGAATCCGTCTGCACAATTCTCATCCGTGCGCACGTATTCTATTTCAAACGTATATGCAGATAGGATTATCGCCCATCTTTGCATGCGACTAGCTATCATGGTCGGTATACCTGTATTGGGTCCAAAAATGGATACCAAAGGTTTATGGTCTGTTCTCAGGATAAACCGACGCCCATACAAATATTGATGAAACTTGTTGACACCGAATATGATAGCCAGTGCTTCCTTATGTATCTGTGAATAGTTTTTCTCTGCATCGGTAAGAGATCGCGATGCGTACGCGACGGGCCGCTCCCCGCGCCCCTCCGCGCCCGGCTGGCTCAGCACCGCACCTACTCCGTACGGGCTTGCGTCGCAGGTGACTATTAACGGCTTTTTTGGATCGTAATGAGCTAACACCTCTGTGCTGGACAGTACTTTCTTTATTTCTAGAAAGACTTTCTCACATTGAGATGACCAATACCATTTTTGCCCCTTTTTTAACAGATTATACAATAATACTAACTTAGAGCTCATATCTTTAACAAATTTACCGTAAAAGTTTATTATACCTAAAAATGATCTAAGTTCTGTAACATTGGTCGGGCTTTGTATTTTCTTTATAGCTTCAATTTTCGAGGGGTCTGTTTTTATTCCGTCTTTACTAATAATATATCCTAAGTAACGCACCTCGTTTACGAAAAATACGCATTTGTTGCTTTTTAATTTTAAGCCATGTTCATAAAGCCTTTTGAAAACAGTCTCCAAAGCAGTAATATGTTCACTTCTATTTCTCCCCCCTATAATCACGTCGTCAAGGAACACCTCCACATTCGGGATGTTTTTTAATAATGTACACATTATTCTTTGGAATATTCCCGGGCTTGACGATAGCCCATATACTAATCTATTATACCTATATAAGCCTCTGTGTGTGTTAATTACTGTAATTTCTTTTGTATCATCCAGCTCTATTTGATTGTACGCCTGAGAAAGGTCGATTTTAGAGAAATAACGAGCGCCACTAAGGTTAACCATAAGGTCATCTATTCTAGGTAACGGGTAGCGATCAATTAGTAAGGCGGGGTTCACCGTAGCTTTAAAGTCTGCACAAATTCTCAGAGAGCCATCAGCTTTATTTACCGGTACCAGCGGGGAGGCCCAGTCGGAGCAGTCGACGGGCTCAATGACGCCGTCGCGCAGCATCGCATCGAGCTCGGCGTCGAGGCGCTCGCGCAGCGCGAACGGCACCGGCCGCGCTCGGTGAAACACCGGCGTAGCCCCCTCCCGCAACCGAAGCGTTGCCTTACCGCCCGTGTAACGGCCCAAACCTCCACTGAATAATTCCTTATACCTGTTTAATAAAACATTTATTTCACTCGACATTTGTACAATTTCACTGCCTACTATATGACAATTAGTGAAGTTTGGTATTGTTATATTAAGTTCCGCGAGCCATTGCCTTCCTAATAATGCGGTCGTACCTCCATTTATAATAAACAATTCCAACTCCTTAGTACGGCCACAATACCCTACTTTGGGCGTTATAATACCTATGGGTGTAATTTTTGACCCATCGTAAAAGTTTAACACAATATCACTTTTCTCAATTCTAATATGTTTGAAATACATATCGTAAGTTTCCTTACTAATACACGACACCGCGGTGCCTGTATCTACTTCCATAGACACTGTGCGGTTGTCTATTTGAATCGGCAAACTCACCGCCTTATAGTTATTCAGACATAACTGATGAAAATCCTCCTGCAGCTGCCGTGCTTCCTCCTCTGGTTGGTTATCTTCCACAACTCCGCCGTAGTGAAAGCCTCTCCCCGAGCTCCTTGGATAGCCGCGTCCGCTTCTCGCATTGTTATTTTCTGACACATTATTCGAACATACGCGACGCAGATGCCCGATTCGTCCGCACCGACTACACTCATAGTCCCGGAACCGACACTCGTTGTACTCATGGTTTGTAGCTCCGCAAGCTGCGCAATGTCGTCCCCCTCGGTCAGGCTCGCCCGGCCTGCTGGTGCCACCGCGCGCCGGGCCGGGCGCTGCCCGCGGCCCGCCGGGTGCGCGCCGGGCTGCCTGCGGCCCGCGCCCCTTGGCGCCTCCGCCGCCGCCGCTGCCGTGCGCTCGCCCCTGCACCGAGTGCACTGGGGCTTGCCCCGCGTCCGCTGTCACGTCGCTCCCACGAACCTCCACTGCGGCCGCATCGCGCTCCGCCGCCTCCAGTGATGATGCTAACTTCACCGCCTCTGCGTAGGTCAACGAATCGTCCTCTGCGAACAACCTCTGTCGGATGATGTCACTTTTTATTCCGCAGACGAATTGGTCGCGGAGGTTTTCGTTAAGATTCTCCTGGAACTTACAATTTCGAGCTAACTTCTTGAGCTCTGCGACGTAATTAGCAATATTTTCACCGCTAACCTGTCTGCGTTGCCGAAACCGATATCGTTCAGCGAGGGCGGACGGTGTCGTTTCCAGATGATTACGTAACATGTCGACCGCAACTACATACGTCAACTCCGACGGTTTCTTTGGGCTAGCGAGATTCACCAACAGTTCGTATGCTTCGTTACCCATCACCGAAATTAATGTTGGTAATTTTAGTTCCACACTGATTTTATTTACTAGGAAATACATTTCCAATCGATCAACGTAGGAAGACCACGCCCCGTTCGCGACATCGAATTCGGTCACTTTTCCCACCGACATTGTCTCGTTCTTGTATTTATCGAACCAACCCAATGCTAAAGAAAACTATTGTCCTCCGTTCCACACGCGAAATCACCAGCCTCGTCAGCCAATGTAATATTCGGAGATAAATCAAACGCAAACGTCCGGTAGTTAGCAGAGTATAATTTGACTGCCCGACACAACATTACCCTCAACACATTATAATAAAAAGATACAGAGATACCTACATTACATATTCATTCGAATTAAATATTTGTGACCCGGCTACTGGACAATGATGATCGGACAATTTGTTTCCATGACAACTGAATTGGAGGCATTATTTATTTTTCTGCAATTATCTGCAGTTGGGTGCTGATTTTGAACCTATGTGGTTTTATTCCACAGAAGTGGAATCATAAGAGGTTGTTCACCTGATCAACGACTCTATTTGGAGAAGAAAGATATAACATTATACCGACATATTTGTCTTTCATTACTGTAACGATTGCTTTGCACGTAAAAATTCATTAGATCGAATATAAAAGTCTGCGAGAGTATCCATTGCCATGAATATTATAGAGGCAATAAAAATAACAGGCAACAAATGTGAGATCTAATTATATTTCTAAATGCACTAAATGTTGATGTAAAGGGTGTAACAAAACCCTTGACAGAGCCGAAAGGCACTTTTTCTCCCTGTCATTGCGATCATTTTCTTGTTCTATACCCTACCTGGGAACCTTCTAGTTACGCAGATATTGGGGGTCAAAGTTCCAAAATTTTCGGAAGTCTTTTTAAAAATACATGTTTTAATGTAAGATTTTTACTTTAAACACCTCCATGACCCTCGTACTATTCAATCCATCCATCAGCACAATGTGGATTGCGTTTACATTGAGTCCTACCGTAAAACGTGATTTTTCCCCCAACAATATTTTTTGCGTAAAGTTACTTAGTTTAATATACATAATGCTTGGTTGACGGCTTCGTTAAGGGTTTTGTTACACCCTGTATATTTATTTAATAGAAACAAGCGTTAAAACAGCGACTTAATGAATATTAATGTGTGAAAATTCGTATTTAATCAAATGCGATGACTAAGTACTCGTGCCTAAATACTTTCGGACAACTTTCTGTGTTCAACTTTGTCCCTATAAGAACAGTAAATCACTGAAGTTAGCGAGCCCCCAGGAGGGCGTTTAGTGGCTTATTCGTTGTTAACCTCAACAAAACTGGCCAGATAAGTCGCATAGATTCAGAAGTCGCTTTGTGCCGCTTAATAAATTGTGTTTCGAAGCAACCGAGCGAAGATATCGTAGTATTTATGACAAAGAAATAATAACCGCTGAGACTGTAATAAAACGGCTTTTTTGGATAATATTGGATAAGTTACGCGGCTTTTCTTAATAAGACTTTATATTTGAATAATACTTGTGATAAATAAGATTTTATTAAGCCAAAAAGTATTTTCCGAGCGGACTTTTTGCTAACATTAAAATCAGCGGCAGTAATATTAGGGTCATTAAGCAAAAAATCTATCTTCGAACAATTCCAACGGTTGAAAACAATTACATCCATTTCTTCTCTAAACAATTGGAACAGAAAGGGATTCCTTTACTAAAAACAGCTCTAAATACGAAGTTTTAGCGTCATCAATCTCCCGCCAACTCGGAATCCGACAATAGTGGGTGACTTGGAGCCGCCACCAATTAGGGTCACGTTTCAGCTCCGTAAGCACCCTTATCGACCATCAATCAAGTCCGATCTGCTAGCCAAAATCAATACTTTGGTGTAAATTGTTGAATAGACACTAAATTTACATTATTTCGAAGTCTACCTAAGTGCTTACCTGTCGTGTCTGAATTATTAAGTGCCGCGACGATTGACACTGAATTAAGCTGGCTTTAGGAAAACAAATGAAGTAAGTGCTTTCGTGATGAATTCATTATTAAAATCAGTTTACAGTTTTGGCAATAACAATGAAAGGTTTAAGTGGCTTCATTACTTATCTACGCCCGTTTAAATACAGACACCGTCAGGCGAATCTTGAGATAGATTTTTTCACCCACTTTCCGTTTACGATTCTATTCGTGTTCTTTATTGCGCAAATCATCATTTGCTCAGCTATTTGCCAAACTATGTTAAAGTCGGCTTCGGTCTATATTTTGCACACAAAAATTAAAAATGCATATAAATTGTAGTAATGTAGCTTATGTACAAAGGCGAGGTTAACTCCTCAGAGCAGAGACGAGCGAAGCGGAGAGAAGACGTACGGGAATCAACCAATCGCATTCGTTGAAATCCACATCCCGTCTGTCGTCTCCACTGTGATTGGGCAAATCTTGCACATCTCCGCACCGCTCCGCTTGTCTCCGTTTTAATGGAGTTCGGGCATTACCCAGAATTCGACTTTCTTACAGCCTCATTGCTATTGCGAGATTTGCGAAAAAGAGAGTACATTACATTCTTTTGACGTTTTGAACACCAAGTTTAGTCATGAGTTTTTATGTCAATTTTTTATGCTGTTTAGCCCAGTACAATACGGACCCGTATCACCGTAGGTATGTGCACGACTTCATGAAAATATTATGATAAGTAGTTGCCATTTTTACTATGTTTCCGATGTATGTAAAACTAGCCGAATTTTAACATACTCAATAAGCACACAATAAATAAATCGCTACGTAGAAACGATACGAGTTTCCGCTATAATATAATTCGATACCAAATAAAAGCATATTTTTTATCTTGATTTTTATGACATTTCCTTCAACCGACCCCGCTTCTGGCATCTTGCCAGATCCGATTACCTATTGTACCATTTCCTTTGCGATTATCTCCAACATAACCTAAAAGTAAATCAACATAGCAATTTTTCCTGTATAAGGATTTTGGCAACAATGTTTAAGGTGTTGTTTCTTATAAACGGGAGCGTTGTATATAGAACGAAGATGATTTTTTATTAGAAGCTTATCATAATGAGAGGTAGTCGCAGCCCCTAAGAGGGAATCCAAAGTTGCAGCATGATATTGATAGAAAAACTACTAAGAAAGTAATTCCATGCCACAATGAACGTTAATTAATGATTTTTGGGATTAACTTCAACGCAACGAAAATAGTCAGCTGCATGGAGGTGAAGAAAATCTATTATTTCACTGGTTTTAATATATTTTTGATGGCACATTAAGGTAAATTCGAGATTACAGGTAGCTTGCTAAAGAAATATGCCTCGATTTTTAATAAAAAATAAAACTGCATTTTTTTATCAAACCATCAGTATACGTATTTTCAACTCCACTTGAACTTGAACGTGATTTCAGTCTAGCCACTCTAGTGTATCTATAATATTTGTATCTTCATTACCTATAAATATTGTCCTAAAACGTTACTTTGAAAATATGAGTATTAGAAACTTTTATAAAAAATATTTCCAGAGAATTCAGTTACTAAACACTAAATATTTATATTCTGTTATCAGGAATCTTTTCTGTATCATATTTTCATCCGGTCTATAAAAATATTTAAGTAATGGGGAAACTGTCTCATTCTCTTGCAATCTATTTTACCTTTTTTTTAAATAAGTCGGTAATAAAATAAGTTAATGTTATTATAGTGTACATGCATGCATGAAGTAGGAAGAAACACAGAGAAAAGTTTTGAGTATGAATATGAATGGCCATAAGAGTAGAGGAAGACCAAAGAAACGATGGATGGACTGTGTGAAGGATGATATGGCAAACAAGGAGGTGTCTGATGAGATGACGAGAAATATGGAAGAAGAAGACATGCTCCGCCGACCCCAAATAAGTTGGGATAAGGGCAGGAGAATTATGATGACATATATGAAGTAGGCGCGTTTGCGCTGATAACACTAAACTAAGACACAAGTATAAAAGCACGTGCAGAAGCCGTCTGTTCTTATTACAACGCCACATTGACCCATTTTGCTCCATCGACTCTGGTACCTGCTAAGTATAAACACGAGATACTCTTTCTACACTATATAATATAATCTGCACTAATATTATAAAGAGGAAATATTTGTATTTTTGTGTGTATGTTTGTGATGAATAAACTAGAAGAGGAACAATACCGTATATAGATATCTAAGGAGCCATCGTCACTCTCAAATCAATTGTGAAAAACGTCTTGTTGAGGTACTAAAACCTTACCTAAACCGTATTTAAACCTAGGTATAATTTTTAACCATTAAATTTATCTTATGTTCAAAATCTTGTGTGTATGAACGAAACCAATTTTCCTTTCGTAATTCTACTGTAGAGATAATTTTCAAGGAACATAAAGCTCGTTTGCAACAAGGTTTCCATAACTCAAAAAATTTGATTACTCGATGTTGTTTGTAGTTGAATATAAAATTAACGAAAGTACGAAAAACGTAAAATAAACCTTTCATCTTTTGATTTTTCTTAAAAAAACGAAGTCCTGTATTTTTTATTTTTCGAGTTATGTCATTATTGTCGCAAACAAGCGATATAATACATAACACCACGCCTGGATTCCCCGAAAGGTTCTGCAGCGGTGTACCTAACTATAGTTACATCATCAATCACACACACACACACGTTTCGTCTGTAATGTTCGTCCAGTAATGTTTAAGTCACAAATAATAGGGAGCGATCCTATATTACCATCGACCGGGCACAAGTATAAACAACAATAACTAAAAATACAAATAGATACATAAAGACCTCGAAACTTGAAACTTCATATATCTAATAAATATGAATATATCCAGACATGCACTTTCAGCGTCTATAAAAGCTACTTAATGTATCATAAAAATCCTAAAAGCACAGTTATTTATTATGTTTAGCTGCATTGTTAAATTCTCTGCACCAGCACACACAATGCACGAATATTTGACTTATTCTTTTATTGTAGTCGTATCATTGTGACATTCTTTGTTAGGGCTTTTGACTCTTGAGAGGATATAACTTCAACTGAGGAAAATTTCAAAAGGAATGATGGATTCTCCCAATCTGTCTTAAGATAAGTCCCCACAACTATATTTTGTTTCTTTTTCTTGCCTAAATTATGTCCGGAGTTTAAATGTATGTGTTGAAAAATATTCTACGGCTGTCAAATGTCATGATTATTTAGGCGAGAGGGTTTGAGGAGATAGTCAATATTATTCGAATAGGCATGGTTTTAGGGCAAACAGATAAAAAGGATTCCTACTGAAGGAGGCCTTTCAGTTTTTGCCCTACTTAAAAAACATATAGTTTTAGTCATCCTAACCTATTTAAGCCACGACAGAACGAAACCTTTTACTAGGTATATTTTTCTCTCAAAAAATGACGTAAACTAATCCCCGAAAGTAGACCGCGAAAATAAATCAAAGTTCATCTTGAACCCTTCGTACACATTTATTATATTTATGGATAACACAGACCCTTCACATGTCAGAAATAGACCCAGGGATGTATCAATAAAACTCTAAGCCGACCCAGTTTGTATTCGAAGCTACACGTCCAAGTTGTCCTGATATTGTTTACTAAGTAAAAAGGTGTGTAGCAGTTCTCACAGGAAAATTTACACGTGTGTCACTTTACCTATGGTTGTTAAAAAAAAAAAACGATCTACGATGTATTATTGAGTTAACTGGTTTTCTGTTAATAACAAGCAATGTGTAAATTAACTCTAACTCCCGTATCTATAAAACAAGTCAAAGTGATAGCTTGAGTAATAGTAGATTGTTGCATCGAGCACAAAATGAGCTATTAATGCACGAGTGTTATGTTGGAGCCCGAGCGGACGCGAGGGCACTAAATTAACACGAGTGCATTAATTACTTACTTTATCAAGGTGCGTAATCTACTTTTCTTTCAACTACCAATCTACCTACTGTGATAAAATATACCTAATTAAAATAAAAACTCAAGTTAATGAAAACAAAAAAGGCAAAAGTGGCAAAAGGTTATTAACAATTTCATTTGCTTTCTAGAGTTGAATTCATATCGTTGTCTATTTCCATTTTTTTAAACTTTTCTTGCTAAATACGAAGTATCAAAGTTTTACAATTATGGTACAAAATGCGCGCCATTTGTATTTTTTTTTTCCAAGTCGATTTTATTCAGCCGATTTTTATTTTCAGCCCGTATACTTTCGATCAAATGTATACAGTTTTAGTAAACTTAATGGAAGACAGTAAATCTCTGTGGTAAATTAATATCTTACAAAGAAATAAAAAAACAGTGCATTAATGAAAAACTGTGCACTAACGAGTTTTCATATAACATTTCTGCACTGTTTTGGTTCTAAGCAAAAAAGACGTCCTTTGTGATCGGTTTTGTAGTGATTAATGGTAACATTACCACGTAGTTGAAAGATAAAGTCATTATTAGCATAAGATTTTTATGTTCTAGTTTTGTAATTGCTTGAAATTAGAACTGTCAAAGCTTAGTTGTTTTCTTTGACGGTTCATACTTCGTTCAAATTCTTGTCTATTGCATAAAAATTGTTGCATGAGCAATTACATAAACTGAAGTAATTACTTTAACTTGACTTTAGTCTATACAAGTGAAAGTGTACTGAGAAATGCTGACAAGTAAATTGTAAAGAAAGGTCAACACGAACCCAACAAAATAATAAATACTTGTTTATTCATAATTAAGCACAAATTCCCTTTTATCAAGATTTCACACAGCCTAACTAAAATGCCGATAAAGGGAAACAAAAGAGGTTCAGTAAGTAAACAACACAATGCTTAACGATTATACAACGTGCTCCACAAATCGGTGTCCTAAAAATACAAAAACTTTTTTAATAAAGCAATGAATGTTTTTATGAAAAACAGGAATGGTCCCCTCATAATTTACACGAAATACTACAAAACCGACGAACAATGTTCAATTAGGTCATTCGACCTAATTTTGTGACGGCGGTGTGTAATTTTGTAGGCGTTCCGATTTTTCAACCTAGTTTAAGTTTTCAGGTTGTATATTTCCTAGTATCACAATACGTCAGGCTCAGATTACATAAAGTTTATTTTTATGATATTTTGTAAACAAAAATATAGGATTTCAAATTCTTTAACCTTCTTTCAACGTTTGCCTGAAGAATTAACAAAAACTTTTTTAAGGTTTCCGGAACGAATAATCTTTGTACCAGTTGGTATAAATTCTACTTTCATACTAATTTCTAACAACATTCTATACGTACGAACATTAAAACTTCGTATTTATTGTTAAATCAGCATACTACATTCCAAATTCATCGTATCACAATATCATATTAACTTTTTTTTGGGACAAACCCGCCACACTATTCCCAAACCACTGCAACTCCTGAAAGCTCGACGAAGACCCAGAAAGACAATTTAACTATCTTGGATCCCAAAACGAAATTAATCAGAAAAGAATAGCGGAAAGGAGTAGGAAAAACATAATTTTCACTTGTCTCCATATCAGCAAAAGACAGAACAAAACAAGGCCAATAGGCACAAAAGGACGATATCGTATTACCCAGTGCTCACTGGGCTGTGGTCAGATACGCAATCGCTCCATGTAAAATACTAGTTTCAGCTGCATACAGTTGGACTGGAAGCCCACTCAAATATCAAATAATATATGATAGCAGATGATGATATTCCAAACTTACATCCAAGAAACATCATTATGCCGCTAACCTGTAATGTTTCAAAACCCTACGTGAACCCGATCTCATATCCTATTTGTTGAAATAGCATCCCAAACTTATCTCAAACATAGGTTAGCTCTTAGCTGCACCTAAGTAAACCGATATCCCGGAGTTTGGGACTATAAGTTAGTTGTAACTTCCGCGTAACTTCGCCTAATGTATTAATAGAGTTAATATACTACCTGTGAGCTTAAATAATGGTGTATTCTAACTTTGAGCACGAATCTATTGGTTTACCTGCGGGGTAATTGCATGGGACTACCTCGTCAGTCTAGTGGACGCAAGCCTGACTGCTGAACAAGGGATCCTGGGTTCGATTCGCTGGTTGTTATTGGGTTTTTTAATCAGGAATTTCTCAGTTACAGCCACACGGAGTCTGGATCTGTGATCCCGGTTGATGGCAATAGGTTCAGGACTTAAACATAACTGGTAAAATGTGTGTGTACTATTAGGTACACCCCTTTTTTTTTTTTTTTTTTTTTTTTTTTATCGATGGGAAATCATCAAATGACCCCTCCTGCTCTGGGCTGAGCAGGAGGGAGTGTCAGACTTGTACTGACTAAAACCCATCCATGTTCCTTCCTTTGCCCTTTGTGTTCCAGGGCCGCGCTATCTCTTTCGAACAGTCCCGCAACCCTGGCAGGCGTCGGTCCTTACGGACCCCTTCCTGTTTGCTGACTCTCTTTGAGGCGCGCGTGGAACACGAACGCGCCGTCGACACGGCCTGTCGTCATAAGACGGACGGACGGGGAGCTAGCCCATAGCTCACCGTCCACAGGCCCGCGTCTACGGTGGCCGGGGGCCACCACGTGGCCCCCGACGCCCGGTGCGTCTCCCGCGGCGGCTGGGACGTGAGGTTCTCTCCCTCTCACGTCCCGCCACCTCTTTCGCTAGCATGACTGCTTCGCAGAAGGAGGATAGGTACACCCCTGCCTAACCCTTCGGTGATTACAGTCGTGACGTTATGTAATTACGTAACACGCTAACAGTGGTAATGCTGTGCCTTTATGAATCAGTTGATCCTCCCAAATCCTTCGGATTGTGATGGAAAAGGTGACAGACACATTGGCTTTTGTACCTGCTCACCGGGTTTTTTATATGGTGTAACGAGACCCTTAACGATGCCGAAAGGCACTTGTTCTCCCTGTCGCGTCATTGTGATCAATTTTTTGTTCTAGACCATACCTAGATATTGGGGTCAAAGGTCCACCTTATTTCACAACTTTTTTTTTGAAATACATCTTTTGGCCTTTTACCTCCACGACCCCCTTAATCGTCAATCCATTCATCAGCACAAACGTGATTTTTCACCCCAAAAAGAAATGTCGTTTCCCAGCAATAATTTTTGCGTAAAGTTATTTAGTTTGATGTACATAATGCTTGGTTGACGGCTTCGTGAAGAGTCCTAGCATTACACCCTGTATACATACATACATGTAAATATGGTTGACTTCTAGTACTAAGTGCTGTTAAAAAAAATCCATCTACAGTGACAAAAAAGCAATAAGATTCGCATTAATAATTCATACGGAGATAAAAGTTTTTTCGTGTCTAACCAAAAGAGTAATCCATCCAGTAAAAGATTAAAAAATAAAACACAGACACAGGCGGTTAGCTACACAATACATCTTACAAAGGATACACATTAAAAATGATATATTATGTTCTTTTTTCTGCACCGTAAGAGATATGAAGAAAATATTGATGACTTCAGCCATTAATGCTTACCATGCGTAACAAAATAAACAACGTATCTGCTGATACGGAGTTCCCTTTCACCTACGGAAATCTGGAGTTACACGCCATTAATTCTTTTCGAAGGTAACTTAGCAAGGGTTCTAATGAAGAATAGTGCCACCGAGTAGCTCAAGAAAATACATGAGGAATCAGCTACAATAAAGCCGCGTTGACACGAACAGAGTATGCTCGGAGCGAGTGGACTCGGACGCAACTCGTATTGTGGCAACCCATACCAACACATCCGAGTGCGCTCGGATTATGGGTTGTCATTATGGTATCCGAGTCCACTCGGTCCGAGCATACTCTGATAGTGTCAACGACGCTTAACAGACTAAAGAAAAGTGCAAGCATCAGAATGAAATAAACAGCTTGCCTTAATACTCTCGCGATGGACAACTGTTTTAGATTAGACTGTGGCCGAACTTAAGCTGAGTATTCACTATCTTGGCGGAAATGTTTTCAAAGACAAAGACATTTATTCGTAGGATACGGTAGGCACAAAGTTGTTAAATAGAAATAGCATGGTTCAGGACATATCCGCCACTAGACGCGGCATACGAATATTTACATTATTTACACTTGAAAACACTAAAATATTAGCACATAAATGAAATAAAAAATAATTATTATCTTAGTTTTAACTTTTTTCGTACAATATACCTTTAATAACTTACTTACACTCTATTAGAACAAAACAACAAAAAAAAAACAAAACTAAATGTCTAAACTCTTTATAATCTAATACATAAAATATAAAACACAACATTAACATTAACCTTGGATATAATAAAAAATTAAAAAAAACATAAAAAAGTGTATAACAATATCCAGTATCTACCTATTATATTTAATATCTTCAAGAAATTCTTTTACTGAGTAAAAAGTATTTTGAAGTAGCCATGATTTCAACATGTTTTTAAAAAAAATGAAGTGGTGACTCTCTTATTGGTTTCGGAATGTTGTTGTAAATTTTAATGGACATTAAGTAACTTTCTCGAGCATTAATCGACGAAAAATGAATGCAATTTGCCTTAAATAAAGTAATTATATCCTTATTGATGACTAGCTGTTGCCCGTGACCTTCGACCGCGTGAAAATTTTATAAAAATATTACTTCCCTATTCCGATCGGATTTTGAAAACATTGTCATGGGTTTCATTTTAATTTTGCACGGGACCTTATACTTTTTCTAAAATAAAATAAGTAGTAGTTAGTCCTTATAATATCAGCTATCGTCCAATGAAAATCTCGTCAAAATCCGTCCAGCCGTTTTGGGAATTAGTCGGAACAAGCAGACAGACAATTATTATTTTTTTTTTTTGTTTTCGTTATACTTTCATATTCACTCAGTAAAAAGCTATTATTTTCAAATAGACACTTCAATTTCATTTATTTGTATAGATGTTCCTCAGAAACGTCACGCCAGGCATGAGTGTATGATAATATTCATGAACGTGGATGAAGCAAAAGGTATTGTATAGATCGTACCTAGTAGGTGGCGTTCTATAATTTCTGTCTACACCTGTAGGAAAAGACGGGAGTTTGTATATGTATGAAACAATTCATTATTAGATGAACGTTCAAGATTGTGGAAAACCATCGGCTCCTCCTCTCTCTTAGCAGGTTGCTCAATTTTGAGGTTCATGACTCCTTATTCTAACTCATTTAGACGAAATGGTTTTTTTTTTGTGGAGTGGTGAGTGCTCCCGACACCACTGACACCACTTAACCATCTTTTTAATCTACGATCTCCCTCATCAGAAATTCTTGCAACAAGCACCAGTGAAAACAGTCCTTAACATCTTGTAAATACGCAAAGATACACAAGTAGGTTGCACAGTTCGGCAACCCTTATATCCCTTCAGACGCGCTCTAGTTGGTCCGTTATATATGGTTGTCCGAAAACGTCTATCTTATGGATACGGATAATCAATTAACGGTACAGGGTGATCAATATCAGAGACGGATTCATTGGATTACATGACATGAAAGGACTGTTGGATTGATCTATTACTGCTTATCTTGTACCCATTGTAACAAGATTTTCGTTTAGAACTAAATAATTGCTTCATTTAGTTGTATGAATAGACCGTCTTTTTTTGTTGCTCTCATTTAGAATTCGTTGCTTTACTGTTGATGGTGTCCTTTTAGAGTTATGCAATATAACTTTTTGGTCAAAAAATCAGCATTGCCATCTAACGTGGCAATGCTGCCAGCCTTCAGGGCACTTTTCCTATTGACAGCGATGTGGACGAATTATTTGATGCCCTGAAATTATTTTTCCCCTTTTGATACTTGTACATATTTTTATTACTATTTTAGATCTATTTGTATTTTGTAAATAATGTACAAATACTGAATTCAAATAAAAGCTTCATCACTACATAGTATAAAACAAAGTCGCACCCCGCTGTCTGTCCCTATGTATGCTTAGATCTTTAAAACTACGCAACGGATTTTAATGCGGTTTTTTTTAAAGATAGAGTAATTCAAGACGAAGGTTTATATGTATAACATTGCACCCGTGCGAAGCCGGACCGGGTCGCTAGTTTAGGTATAAAACAATGTTTTATGGTGTCTTTTCATAAATATTTAACCCTAATATAGTACTTACCTAACCCTGGCTATCTACAAAACTATACTCTACTCTTACGTCTCAAGACAGATAAACATATATAACATCTCGCCACCTCATAAACACCTAATATTTTGAAGGAAACAAAAACATATTTCATCCCAGAATTGAGCACGACCCCAATACACAAACACGAAACACAGACTAGGCGCCAAAAGGAACCGGCATGTAACAACGACCTTTCGCGAAAAATTTTCTTTGTTACAAAGGTGACAAGAAATTATCGAGTAAATGTAAATGAGAAGCAATATTCTCGGTAAACACAACAATGCTTGTATTGTGGGTTAGAGGGTGTTATAATATTATAGAAGGTTAACGGAGTGGTTGTCTCACAAATTTCTTTGAGAATATCTATTACCACTTGATGTGTCGATCACGTCGTAATACAACAAACAAAAGGGGGAATTGACTGAGCCTTGTTTATGTAACGCCAGTCAATTTTAATAGCGGAAAATAGAAATGTTAAGATACAACGGTGTATCTATAGAACCCTTACTAGAAATCATAAATTTTAGAACGGTTCGTAGCTCGTAAAACGACTGAAGTATCTAGATAGACATGTACCATTTCTATGTAGATTGATTGCAAATTAAAAGGGTCGAATATATCATATGATTTACTAGTCAGCAATCTGATAATGCTTTTTTAATGCTCTAAATCTTAAACTCTCCATGAAGCTTTTACGAATGCACCTCTAGCATGCAAATCATTACAATATTATCGTCATTTAACATCAACCTTCTGAATAAAAATCTTAAATTCATTCTATCAGACAGTGCACTGCGTAAAGCGCTAGAAGCCTGAAGTTTTCTTTTTATATTACTCATTGAATTCATCCCCTGAAGTGGTTTATTAATGGGGAAAAAATAAAGTTAAAAAACTATAACCCGGCTACGCAGCAAAAAAGTGGTCTAAAAAGGACGAAACAAGAAAATAATTCAAATAGAAATCCAGAAATGCATTGGTACAAAAATGGTCAAGTTAGAGCCGTGGTCGCGCCCCAACATAGTTGAGAAAAAACTGGGAAGATGATGAATGCTAAGCCTGCAGAAAGACCATCAAAAGTCAGATTTGATTGCAAAATTATTACATGCGATTATTTCGAAGACACAACTAAACAAAACTGTCGACACACAAAAGTAAAGTTTTTGTGACCGGTTAATTTGCGTAAAAATCTTTCGCTTACGCTTATGCCATTCGGTCACCGATTTTTGCAACACACATAAAATTGAAGTTAAGTGGGATATTAGGCATCTAAAAACCTAATATTTTTGTGTTATGACAGTTTTTTACAGGACATGCGTTATTTTCTTAAGATTTCATTTTGCCCAATTAAGCCAAGTTATTTTTTAATCAAAAAAGGATTAATTGTAATTTCATAATTGCTCGCTGATAGACAGATAATTTCTAAAAGTTTAATTTTCATTTTATAGGTAATTGTGGCTACTGGGAAATCAGTCGTACGCAAAATGTAAGAAATGGTTTTATAATTAATATCAACTTTTTGAATTTCCCAGTGGTAAAAATACAATCAGTTTGCTTACAACAAAACCTACTTTTATAAATCAGGAAACATTTTATAATTTTCGAAGATCGTTTTCACCGGAAAAGATTTACAAGAAATATAATATGAAGTCAAACGTTACAACTTCTGAAAGTTATGTAAAAGTATTTATCCAAGTATGAAGGTAATAAATAACAATGCCTTATGAGCTGTTAGTATACTTGCTGAGCTGTAATGTCTCGCAACTTCGTATGTAAGTACTTTAGTTTAACAACAAACAGATTTACTTTCCACTCTATGACTACCAACTACTTACTACATTAGCAAAATTATTTATGTCGGGGAAATGCTGGAATAAATACTATTTACGAGTACTACCAGCAAGAAGGTATGGTTCCCTAATTTATTTTTTTGCCTTGTATACAAACGTACCCTTCACGAAGCCGTCAAACAAGTATTTTGTACATCAAACTAAGTAACTCTAAGCAAAAAATATTGCTGAGAAACGACCTTTTTTTAGAATGAAAATCACGGTTTTCGGTAGGACTCAATTTAACGCACTCGAAAAGGTTATAACAATAAGTACTTGTAAAGTAAAGTTGGAACTTTGACCTCCAATAACACCTCTGGCAGGTTCGGGAATCCAAGTGTGGTCCAGACATAAAACGGATCAAAATGACGAGGAGAATAAGTACCTTTTTTTTTTTTTTTACCGATGGGAAATCATCAAATAACCCCTCCCGCTCTGGGCTGAGCAGGAGGGAGTGTCAGACTTCTACTGATTAAAACCCATCCATGTTCCTTCCTTTGCCCTTTGTGTTCCAGGGCCGCGGTATCTCTTTCGAACAGTCCCGCAACCCTGGCAGGCGTCGGCCCTTACGGACCCCTTCCTGTTTGCTGACTCTCTTTGAGGCGCGCGTGGAACACGAACGCGCCGTCGACACGGCCTGTCGTCATAAGACGGACGGACGGCGAGCTAGCCCATAGCTCACCGTCCAAAGGCCCGCGTCTACGGTGGCCGGGGGCCGCCACGTGGCCCCCGACGCCCGGTGCGTCTCCCGCGGCGGCTGGGACGTGAGGTTCTCTCCCTCTCACGTCCCGCCACCTCCTTCGCTAGCATGACTGCTTCGCAGAAGGAGGTGACGGCGTCCCATTCCATCTCGCTCCGGACCATGGATTGAACCAGGGCCGGACGCGAGAGGTCGCCGCCGCCGATAGAATAAGTACCTTTCGGCTTCGTTGAGGGTTTTTTACACCCATTCTAAATGAGGAGCGTACAAAAACCGATAAATCACATTTTGTCATTTTTATTTTATGACGCCATTTTGTTTATTCTTGTACATACTCGTATCGTGTGAGGAGCTCGTGGCAAAATAATAACAGCCGCTCGGGTCGATCTTTAGGTTAAGCCGTGCTTGCCTAGGTTGGTCTGTGGATGGGTGACCGCCCATTACATTCCGAGTTTCCTCCGTGCCTCGGAAAGCACGTTAAGCCGTTGGTCCCGGCTGTCATTTGTAGATCTTTGACAGTCGTTACAGGTAGTCAGTGGGCCAAAAGTCTGACAACCAGTCTTACCAAGGGGTATCGTATTACCCAGTACTAACTGGGTTGTGGAGGTCAGATAGGCAGTCGTTCCATGTAAAATACTGGTATTCAGCTGCATCCGGTTAGACTGGAAGCCGACCCCAAGATAGTTGGGAAAAGGCTAGGCAGATGATGATGACTCGTATCTTGCTCTATGGTTAATGTAACCCGGTCAAAAACTGATAAATCCGCTCTAAATTCGTCCGCAAAATTCACGGATCTGAATACGAGTATAAACCGATAAATACATCAATCGTACTAAACAACGATGGCAATCGGAACAGATACCGATAAATCCCTAACATTTTTCATTGCAAATACCGATATAAGTTACACGTGATATTTAATATCACGTGTGACTTTGTTCGTACACGCTTGTCTCCGAAACTACTAAACCAACTTCAATGAAATTTTGTGAGTGTGTATCCGTATGGATCCGATAGCTGATGCTGTTGTTAGCAATTGCACACGTGCGAAGCCGGAACGGGTCGCTAGTTTTGTATAAAAAATCACACGATTCATGAAATTGATTTGGATGTCAGCTCGCCTCTGATCTCAAGATGATTCAAATATTCACGAACATATTGTAAAACATAAACTAATACACGTACCTAAATCATTAAGTATTTTTTCATATTCCTGTCTTCAAGCCCAGTAAAGTAAGACTTGTGACAAAAACCCATCCATTACAACTAATCTACGCAATTACATTCGTGAATTTCGTTTTATCGCCGATTCAATCCGGCACACGTAATCCTGTATGTGAGCCCGTCCATACCAATTTATTACCTGACGCCGGTTCCCAATCCCTGAAAAAGATCATTTAGCTTCAATATGTGGACTGGAGTAGATAGAAAACAGAGACCAAACTTCGGAGGTTCGTATTTTCATCGGGGAGGTAACAGTGAAACTAATGGGCTGTCGTAGCTAGTTCCGCTCTTTTTCTCGCTTTTTGCTCTCTTTTTAATTCAAAATTGATTGACTTCATTAGTCAGATTCAGAGGCCTAGGTATAAACCCGCATTGTTCAATGAGCTTTGACCTACCATCTCCATTGCTTTTCTATGATATACGGAAACGGATGATGATGAACGGAAAAGTATGCATGACGTTGACTAATTCTGACACGCATGACTCATGAGTAACTACGCCATACAGAACACAGCAACGTCACGTAAGTTTCAAACCCTTGTGGGAATTTACTGTGTCGTATTTTTTTTATGTGGCGATTTATTATGGGACCCCTTATACGAGAGCGGGAGGCTTTATCGAACCCATATTGATTACTCCTTCTAAGTTTCTTCCATAAGTTGGGACTGCGAGATTTGTCGCGGTAGCCGAAGAGTCCTTGAAATTAAAGAGCCGTAAACTGGAAAGCGTAGGTACTGTCCAGGAACCAATACACCTAATAGGGTTTTATTCATAAACACTATGTTCTATATTAAGGGTTTGGTTTCCGCACTTACTCCCTAAAGTGGACCACTGTGCGTGAGCCATGGTGGCCAACCAGCACACTACTCCAACCAGCACACCTCCCTCCAGAAGCAGATCAAACTTCCCGGTCTTCTCAGGACATCCGCAAGGGATCTCGGTTATCCAAGAATCTCCTCGCGGATCTGGGTGACGCCAGTGCACTCGAGGAGTACATGCGCTACCGTTTCCGCCTCCATGCACGCTCTGCACAGGGGGCTGTCAGAGATACCTAGGGTGTGAAAGTGTTTCTTCAGTGTGCAATGTTCAGTGATGGTCCTCGCCTACAGTTGCAAGCTATCTTTGTCCAGGCGCAGTAGGCGCTTGCTCAGTTTGGTATCCAGGGATGGCATAGCTTCCTTGGATTGCCTGCACCCTGGTGTCGAGGTCCACCATTTTTCCGATTGTGTTTGAATGCGATCCTCTAACCAACTCCTTAGCTGCTTGAACGGAATGGGCACAATTTAATGGATTCGGGTCCGCTGGCTTTTTTGCTGGATCCACTACTGGCGAATTCATCGGCCACATCGTTTCTAAGTTATCCACTGTGTCCTTTGATACATTGGAGTGTCACCGTGTTGCGGTTTAGTACCGTAACACGTTCTAGGGCATTATGGCATATAAACAAACACTAATCAAAGTTAAAAAAATCAAATCATCATCGGCTGCCCTTGTCCTATGTAACTTGGGGTCGGCGCAACACGTTTGTTTCTTCCATTCTCCTCTGTCAACCGTCACTGTATCATTTACTCCTTTACCTTTCATATCATCCTCACAACATCCATCCTTCCTCTCCCTCTCCACCCATGAACATATAAATTCATCACTTTTTTAGTCACATGCGATTTAACAAAACAAAAAGACTTAACTTTAAGTAGCGTTCATTAATAAATCTCCCATTGCTGCTTATTGGGTAATAACCCTCTTGTAGCTATACCTCTGTTTAATCCACTCCTTGGCCAAAAATTCGCCGATCGAAAAACCAATTATAATATAGACGCTTTAGCTTTCAACCAAAACGATATCGGTTGCCAGGACCATTTGAAAAGACCAGATAAATATTTTATCCCTAATTGATCAAATTAACGAGTACAGCATAAAAGGCCGCAGTTATCTCATTAACAATGTCGATAATTATAATTACGTATTACGGGTAATTAATTGACTTCATACTATTATAGGTGTTTGGATTATCTGAATCATCAGCCTTTCAATTTGTACGGACAATTTATTAATCAATTTCATAACAGGATAAGGTAATAAATTAGTTTTTGGGTTACTTATGTATTTGTACAGGCGTGTATTAACACGCCTCTACAAATACATAAGTAACCCACATAACATATTAATGTTATGTTTGTCAAATCATCATGTATAATGCACGATCATCAACTGCCTGCCTTTTCTTAATTTGTTTGAGATCGTCTTCCATTCTAACTGGATGAAAGAATAATTAGAGCACGATCGTAATACTTAAATGTATTCAGAAAAATGCATTTATTTCTCGATTATTCAATCGAAGACTCATTTCATATTCGTCATCCCACGACATTTCAAACCGAACACAAGGGTTGTCTAGAGAATTTCAGAACCGATAATAAATGTTTTCATGACTTATAAAACAAAATAAAAAAATATATAATATAATATTTATGGTATAAAATATCGTATAGGTAAGAAAATAGGTTTCAGAGCGAACCTTTTTACTAGGCAAACGTATTTCTACCTAAATTATTTAGCCATTATGTTAGCTTCAAAGATTATTTCCATTTTTTTCCTAAAGTGTCTACGAATAATAGGGTCGCAAAGAAATATGTGAGAAAATAAACAAGCAAAACCAATGTATTGGAAATTTGTGATAGCAACACAACGAAAAGGGCTTCTAACGTGGCTTTATCGCTTACACGTGGACTTTCAAAATGTTCTTCAAAATATTTAACGTTCGTAACGTTTGTATAATGTTTCCTTAAAATGGTCTTGAAACATCATAATTATTTGCTTTATAATATCTTCTGTCAAGGATATCAGAAATTTTCTTGCATAATTAGCCTATATAGTGTTCCCACTGCTGAGACACAGAACTCCTCTCTATGAGAGGGAATGGACTACAATCCACCACGCGGGCCCAGTGCGGATTGATAGATGTTACATATCTTCGAAATTATGATTCTAGGACATGCCGGTTTCCTGATGATGTTTTCCTTCACCATTTTGAGAGCAGTGGTGATGAAATAAATTAATGCGCCTGCCTGGGTTCTAAACTACGACTTACTGCTGTCGGGCCACCACCACTGGGCCACTGCTACTCTTTGAATTTATCATGATATTAGGTTTATTCCAGTTTAGATCAGGATTAAACACAAAATGGTGTTTTCACATGGTGGTCACGATTTTAATGGGTTTCGGAGTTAGAAGAAGAAAAAACCCGGCCAACTGCGAGTCGGACTCGAGCACGAAGGATTCCGTACCATTATCTAAAAAAAAATGTATAATTAATTTTAATTTAATTTTTAAACTTTTTTAATTTTTTGGAATATTTCCTTTATTTGTCCTTCTGCGAAGCAGTCATGCTAGCGAAGGAGGAGGAGGAACATGAGAGGGAGAGAACCTCACCGGCGGGCCTGTGGACGGTGAGCTATAGGCTAACTCGCCGTCCGTCCGTCTTATGACGACAGGCCGTGTCGACGGCGCGTTCGTGTTCCACGCGCGCCTCAAAGAGAGTCAGCAAACAGGGAGGGGTCCGAAAGGACCGATGCCTGCCAGGGTTGCGGGACTGTTCGAAAGAGATACCGCGGCCCTGGAACACAAGGGGCAAAGGAAGGAACATGGATGGGTTTTAGTCAGTAAAAGTCTGACACTCCCTCCTGCTCAACCCAGAGCGGGGGGATTATTTGATGATGTCCCATCCGAAAAAAAAAAAAGGCCTCGCTTTTTGCCAAATTTCGTGATTCTAGGTCAACGGGATCTACCATGTAGGTTTTCAACCAAAACCTATTGGGTACTTTCAGTTGATCTAGAATTGTCAATTTTGGTTAAAAGCAAGGTCTTACAGCACAAGTAAAGGCAAAATTCCGAAAAAAAATATTGAAAGTTAAGGTAAATTTTGGCAAGTACTTTAAGTTTTCGCGAAAATCTAAATTTGCCCATATCTTTCTATCGTAATGACTCAGGACCTTGATTTTTATACACCTAATAGGGACTATAGACCTTCAACTTCCTAAGTCCACCCGTTCTTAAGAAAATCGGTGGTGACAAACGGACAGACGGACAAGAGAGTGATCTTATAAGGGTTCCGTTTTTTTATTTTGATGTACAGAACCTTAAAAAAGAAAAGAGGTGTTTATGCTCTGTAACAGATATAAATTACTAATAGCCTATTCAGACGAAAAAACAGAAAAAAACTAGGAATTAGGGCTAATAACATTAAGAATCTTAACAAAGTTATTTTTCAGACATAAATTCCTGGAACAATATCTTTGTTCAGATGATAAACCTGAGTCTCCAGTTTATGACATTAAACTTGATATATCTAGGAGAGCCGACTGCTAACATGAAGAATAGAGATCATTTGTAACGTAAATGGCCTACTTTGTGGTTAATACGTGAAATAAAGTTGCTGTGAAAAGCTTTGAAGACAGTGAAAAGTTTACCTACTTGAGGTAGGTAAACTTTTAACAGAAAAGAGGTAACAGGTTTTTCTATAAATCAAATTAATTTACGTACAATTTCTATGTTAAAAACTGCCTTTTATTTTGAAAATTAATAAGCCGAGCACCATGAGCGACGCGACTCTATAGTATTTATTTTTTTGTACAGATAAGTTACCTATTATTATCTCATGACAACATAACAGCCAACGACAACAACAAAACAGCCAACGACGCGCGACGTAGATTACAAAATACAGGGTGTAAGGGAGAGCCCTCCGCAAACTGACAGGGTGCATTCAGCTCCTTAATTTGAATCATTATCCCACCGGAAGTTTTCTCCTGAATATTTTCATTGTTTTATCGTTTTTAGAGTTCCGTACCTCAATCGGCAAAACGGAACCCTTATAGAATCACTTTGTTGTCCGTCTGTCTGTCTGTCTGTCTGTCAAAACCTTTTTTCACAGGAATGCATGGCGGTATCAAGCTAAAATTAATACCAAATACTCAAGTCTGCTACCCCTTGGAGCAATGAAAAAATCAAACTTGTAAGTCAAAGCGATCAAAAGATAATGACGGTTTATGTCGCATATTATGCGATTTCACAAGGAAATCAAAACCTATAGAATACTTCCCTTTGACCTAGAATCATGAAATTTGGCAAAAAGCAAGGCCTTACAGCACAAATAAAGGAATAATCCAAAAAAAAGATGAACTTTTAAGGGAGTCCCCAATTCCCCATACATACATAGTTGACGCCAATTAAGATATATATATTTTTTAGATAATGATACGGCCCTTCATGCGCGGGTCCGACTCGCACTTGGGCGGTTTCTTCAGCTACTATTCCTTTATTTCAATGTAAAATTACATTATCTGTACGCAGCACTCCATTTATGTAAATAATATGGCTAAAATCAAAAAACCCACAATGGATGTTGAAATTTGAAATACAACAAGTATTTCAAATTTTCAACACCCTGCCTTGTATCTACGAGGAAAAAATCCTAGCAGAGTTCATCGAACTCGTCGTCGCGCTTGCCGTTCGCTACGTTCGTTTTACCATGGTAACGATACATTGCGTATGAGGAAATGAAATAAATCAAATTTATTGGATTCCCATAACGTTCCTAAAATAATTTCGTGTCCCGGTCATATCTTAGTATGTTATACTGAATTCAAACCATCAGTTTGCGGAGGGCTGTCCCTTACACCCTGTATTCTCTTCGTCCACTAAAACTCGACTATAATAAATAAGTAGTATCAGGACATGCATAAATACAATCACGTCTTTTCCCATGAGGGTAGGTGGTCATCATCATCTGCCTAGCCTTTTCCCAACTATATTAGGATCGGCTTCCAGTCTAACCGCAGCTGAATACCTGACCTCCAGAACCCAGTTAGTACTGGGTAATACGTTACCCTCTGGTAAGTACGGTTGTCATACTTTCGGACCACTGACTACTCAACGACTGTCAAAGAGCTACAATTGACAGCCGGGACCAACGGCGTAACGTGCTTTCCGAGCCACGGAGGAAACTCGGTATGTAATGGGTGGTCACCCATCCACAGGCCAACCTAGGCAAGCCCGGCTTAACCTGAAGATTGATCAGAACAGCTAATAATATTATTTACCTACGAGCTCCTCAAAAAAACCAACTCCGTTTTATGAAAATTGAACGACAACACAAGCGGCAGTAAATCAAACCAATACTCAATACATTCTACCTCAACATGTCGCTTGTTACTATGTTAACACTTCAAAGATAAACAGTTCACTCTCATTCGACACAGTCTATAAAGTGGCCCATACAAAACTATTCAGCAAGCGGTACTAAAAGCTCCCCGACATATACATTGGGGTATTGTAGCATCAAATTGAAGGAACGTAAGCCGCGTAGTAAATCTTATCAATATTGATCTGTTTACACCTGCGGAAGGTCGACTAAACTGGCTTGTTGGTTCAGGGGAAAAGGAACATCGTCGTGATGTTTGAAGTTCTGAAATAAAATCAGATGTGCCTTCTGAATCTGAATAAAAACAGAAAACATATAAAAGTTATTTATTTGACGCAAAATGTGCACAATTAACAACATGTATATCAATTTAAAAAAAAAAAACTAATCTATAAATCTTCTATACAAACAAATATATAAAATTGAAGTGTCTGTTTGCAATACCAAAATAACAGCTTTTTACTGAATGCATATGAAAGTAATTACGGTACTTATAACAAAAACACACTTTTTTTTTTTTTTGTCTTTCTGTTTTTTCCGGCTAATCTCCGAAACGGCTGAACTGATTTTGACGGGAAAGGTCTAACATAAGCTACTTTTATTTTAGAAAAATAATTAGGGTTCCGTGCAAAAAAAAATAAACCCTTGAAAAAAGGGAAGTAACATTTTTTTTTAGTAATAATTTTACGCGAACGAAGATCGCGGGCAATGGCTAGTCTTTATTAATATTATAAGAGGTAGTTGTTTGTAAGTTTGTACGTACGGGTATGGGGTAATCTCCGGAACTGATGATCCAATTCTAAAAATTCTTTCACTGGCATAAAGCTACATTATTCGTGTGTGCTTATAGGCTTAGCTTATAGGCTTAGCTTATAAATTATATTTATATCATGCATATTAGTCGAGCTCTCACAGTTTTTGCGGACCAACTCGCGGGCGAAGTGCTAGTTACATATATAATTATGTAGCATAGTGGATATCTAATACCCTAATTGAGTAACACACTCGCAATCAATTTAGTTTTATTTTGCGTGTAATGCAATTTGAATGTGATTGTCACGGCACCATGTATACTTCAAAAGCACCCGGAAAAAAAAAAACAGAAAAAAAGGACATTAGTAGACCTCCAGTAGTGAGTGATAAACTTTACCTACCTACAATGACGACCCGAATGGCGCAGCGGTAGTGAGGCTGCCTTACGTTCTTAGGGTCCCGGGTTCGAGTCCCGGTAGGAGCAAATGTTTGTGTGATGAGCATGGACATTTGTTTCCGAGTCATGGATGTTTATATGTATAATAAGTATGTATTTACAAACAAAAAAGTATCTATGTAGTATTATCAACTATCTGGTGTCCACGACACAAGCCTCGTTGCTTAGTGTGGCACCTAGATGGCGCTGTGTGTAATGTCCAGCGATATTTATTTATTTATTTATTTAATGTTATGTTCATTTAAGTATCAAGGGAAAAAATAATTTATCAGTTCGTATTCAGACAAACTCTGAAACAACAGTAATACAAACATCAGTTATCCTTATCACTCTCTGAAATAAAATTCCAGAGTATTTCCTTGTCGAGAATCATTTACATAAAATATAAAGTAGTATTTCGTATTCTATTTCCTCACAGGAAGCCATTTGAAGGAAACATGTATTTATCAGATAAAACTTGTATGAAATCTTATACATATTCGTCTTGACAACATTCATTGAATATAAAGAATTGAAATATAATCTTCCATTTATATTCTTCTTATGAAACGGAAGAAAATATGTTGTTTACTCGCTTGGTTTTAAAAGCTTGAGTTGTGAACGAAAGAGATTGTGGTGAAACCTGCATGGCTGCTAATTGCCCATTTGCTAATCTACGTCTACCAATTAGTACTACGGCTTTTTTTTTACCGATTGGAAATCATCAAATGGTCCCACTCGGGCGGAGCAGCAGGGAGTGTCAGACTTGTACTGACTAAAACCCATCCATGTGCCTTCTTTTGCCCTTTGTGTTCCAGGGCCGCGGTATCTATTTCAAACAGTCCCGCAAACCTGGCAGGCATCGGTCCTCTCGGACCCCTTCCCGCTTGCTGACATCTCTTTGAGTCACACGTGGAACACGAGTGCGACGTCGACACGGCCTGTCGCCATAAGACGGACGGACGGCGAGCTAGCCCATAGCTCACCGTCCACAAGCCTGCGCCTACGGTGGCCGGGGGCCACCACGTGGCTAGGTGCGTGACCCACAGCAACTGAGGTAACCTCACGTTCCGCCATCTCCTTCGCTAGCATGACTGCTTCGCAGAAGGAGGTGACGGCGTCCCATTCCGTCTCGCTCCGGACCTTGGATTGAACCAAGGCCGGATGCAAGAGGTCGCCGCCGCCGATCGCCGCTACGTGGACACGGCGGTGCTCCTCCCACGCGGGGCAGACCTCCACCGTGTGCTCCACCGTGTCCTCTGGTCGATCCTCACAATGGTAACACCCGGGCGTTTTCTCCCGCACGATTCTGTGCAGGAACCTTCCGAAACAATCGTGTCCGGTGAGGATCTGCGTCAGGCGGAATGTAAGGGCGCCATGACGCCTACTTATCGCCACTATTGTGGCGTGCCCTATTAGTACTACGGCTTGAAGAAGGTGTAGCAAAGGATCACAGTGAATACTTTTTCAACTAAAGCTGTTAAACTAAATTCAACTCTAAAAATGCCGTTATTTAAACACCAAGATATCACAATAGCCAATTCGCCGGTTACATTACCTGAACAAGGCAGAACCTTTCATCGAGTTTTGAAAGACCTTTATAATAGAACATGAAAACGCTTCAGGCGACGTTATTGGCCCTACGGTCGTACGTCCGTACAAAGGCCTGCTAAACAAAATATTGTATACTCACAATCGATACTGGACTGAAAATACTCGTACAATCGGAGGAATAAAAACTTTTGTGTGTACGTTTTGTGAATAAAGAGCACGCGCGCTATTTTGGTGTTTGTTGTTTTGTTAATATATAAAATCCTGTAAGCTTCGCACTGCTAGCTAGGCTCTTTCCATTAATAAGTTACATAACAGACCTATTTCGAATCAAGGAATTTCTCAAAAAATATCTGAAGATCATTTGACTCCTAACTGCGGCTATTAAGTTCGATGAGAAAGCTTAAAAACTAAAACATCGAAAACATGAACTCTTTATGAATGTGAAAATCGTTAAAAGCCTATTTATTATTCTTGGCCAAAATAATATTTGATTTGTCAGCCCACAATGACCTCATTCGAGTTTTCCGAGTTCAAACAAGCAACGGCCTGAATATGAATGTGTGAAATTGCAAAAGCATTTATGAGAGCGGTATGAGGAATCGTCGGTATAGCCGCGAGAAATTGATAGATTTATCACAGGCAAGGGATTGGTTACGGCACATTATTGATATCAACCCAAATTCGGCGTTGCCTTTAAGTATGAAGATATATTACCTACCCTAGATATTGATTCATCTCGGAACAGACCGTATACATCATCATGGACTGGTATTTGCAGATCACTCCAAAAAGGTATAAATAAGTCTTTTTTTGACGTTCAATCAAACTCAAACCGTTCATTATTATTGGTTTTCAAACAAAGTCTAATAGGGTACAAATTGTAAAAGCTGATCCTCGGAATTTCCACTGAATACAAAAAAGAGCCTGCCAGAAAAAAGGTCGATTTGCAACATTTAAACAAGAAATGCTATCGTTCAAATCTTACTTCACACACATTACCGGTACAAAATGTTACGACGTTATGATAATTTCAATTTTGGCGTCTGAGACAAAAACCCCTCGAGGGACGGACCGTATAAAACACGAACATTGTTCAGACTTCGTCTGACAACGTTTGATATGCATTATGTACAAGACTTCTTAGGATTTGTGCGACACATTTTTTGAGCTTTGATACATGATAAAGTTAGGACAAAAGCAACAACCTAAAGGCCTCTAAAAAGGCTGTAAAGGTCATCGGCACTAAAACTGTTACTATATTTTTATGAATTCTTGGTAACAGTTTTCACGATGGTACAATACTTGTAATACCCTGTATAATGAGAATTCCACTTTTGACCGCTGCGCACCGAGCAAAATGAGTGAACGCTAAATCTATAGAAAGTGGTTGTACCAAAACGATAAATGCAGCGCAGCGAGTAGCTGCTCTGAAGTGTAACGACTTCACAATTAACAATGCATAAACTTGCAGCGCTGCAACTAGCATTGCCTTTTTCCTAAGATGCAATTGACCAGTTCCACTTCGCAACATCTATTCCAATATACAAGAAACCGAGCTACGTCTAGAAATCTGACGAACATAAATTCAAGCTAGGTTCAAACCGCGAAACAAATAATGGAACTCCCAAACAATGTTCTCCTATTACAAGTAGCACTTTAGTACTGGGAAAAACAAAGTCGATAAAGCACTAACGAAGTAAATGGAACGAATAACAAGAACAATTACGAAGTAAAGCGGTCCGTTACAGATTTATGACTAGACAAAGGTTAGATACCGCCTTCACTTACATGTTTAGATGCTGGACTGGGCATTGACTCTGTTCATAACCTCGCGCGATGCGACCCGATGGCGACTTGTTATACCGCACTCACTGGTCGCACCCGTTTGAATGTGGCCGCTGCGCTGTTACTCGTAATTATTACAATTGAATATCCTCTTTTATTTGTTTCTGCGCAATCGCTGTCCCTCGATCGTATAGGTCGTGTTCCAGGGGTTAGACCTACGGGTCGTAAATACGGATTAGGTTTTAAAAGTGGCTCCTATAAACAAAGATAAGCACTAAGGTACTAAATAAATTCGTTTCAGGTAACTCAACGTGTCGAGAGAAGTAATTACAGAGAATTCGTGAATTTGTGGTTTATGTATTTGGTCAACACGTGCTATCGACCTGCAAAAAATCTACTAAGTTTTATTTATTTCATAATTTAGGGGTGTACATTTAAATAACTCGGAAACCTATTTCGTGTTACATTTCTGACAACTTATGTCAATTTTGTCACGTCGTATGTCTAAGTACTCTGAATTCCCTATATCGTCGGCGTCAGTGCAAGACATCGTTTCTAAATTAGTGAAATACATTTTTTCATCCTTGAATAAATTAAGCACCCTGCCATTTAGCGGCAAAATGGAGCGGAGATTGCTAATCCGCACGCACGGTCGGTACAACAGGCGAATCTAGGACCTTCGACATGCTGATTGGGTGATATTTAAAACAGTTTTTAATGTCTCTTGTATAAATGGGTGTGATGCATTTACGGTCCTACACTGACGCCGACGATTTCTAAGTCAGGTACAGAGTTATATACTTTCCATAACATGTAACGTTGTATCGTTATTTTTGTTTACATAGCTTATTTCAACATCAAAATGTCAAAACAAATCACAGACGTTAAAAATATTACTCAACCAAAGTTATGTTACTAAACGACATAAATTTGGTGTTTTACCAGTGTTGGCGCGCGTCCATCCTAATTCTTTCTCAATGACGGGCACATTCTCCTAGAGTATATATGTTCTGTGGGCACATTCGAATTGCTGCTCCCGACGGACACGCACGTTCACTTAATTCTCATCACCTTATACGTGGTCTCCGCCATATTCGGGCCTAAAGCATGCAGTTTATTATTTGCTCATAATTAGCACAAACAGAAAAGTAGCTATATTTAGAAAAACTGTTATTAACGGAAATTATCTAAAGAACAACAGAAATAACACAGCCGAAGCTACACTCGATGTTTTGCGCCCTGTTTTTGAAGATCGCATTATCAGCCGCAGAGCTGATGTCGTTTGGCCACCTCGGAGCTGCGATTTGACACCGTTGGACTATTTTTTGTGGGGTGCCCTCAAAGATAAGTGTTACGCCGACAAGCCAGAGACAATTGACGCTTTAAAGGACAATATTCGTGAATCCATTGGTGAAATACAGCTGCACACAATCGATAATGTGCTTAAAAATTGGACCGATCGTGTAGGCTACTGCATGGCCAGCCGAGGCAGCCATTTGAATGAAATTATTTTCCATTATTAACCGGAAGGATTGTACTTTCAAATAAAAAATGAAATTTGAGAAAATATTCAATAGTTTCTTTTTATAGCATTTTCAAAAAAAAAAAGTTATTTGGCGGACCCTATTCACCGTTTTAAAAATCAAACATAATCTTGTATTGGACATAAACCCCCACAATATTGTCCTATTTTAACCAATGAAGTCTTTAGTAGGAACGGGATCGGAATTGCCTTTGCCAGTATAATGAGATAAGGTGCATCCTTGCGACTACATATTGCTGTTAAACGAAGCTGAGAAGATACTTCGTTGCTGTTGTGCTTTTGTATGTTTGTGCATTATAGAAGTAGCTGTATTAATTGCACATTTGCACTAATTTCTCTTCGTTAATTAAGAGACTTTAGAAACAGTAGCCAATTAATGGATGCTTTATGTACTTTCCTTCCAGTCAAGTGCAGGGAATTTCATGCGAGGTAGGTCATGGTTATGATAAGCTCAACCATGGATAGCAGGAACGTCTAGAGGTTTTGTTCTGTGCGTGCTATTCTAGTCTGCCTGGCGCTGGTGGACATAAACCTCTCCAAAGTTGTACCACAACGCTCCATTCTCCGCGTTCTGCATCATGTCTGATCCGGCCAGCTTAGTCTAATTGCCGGCCCAAAGCCACCGATCTATTTAACATTTAGAAAGCCCAGGGAAGAAGAGCACTGAGAGATGATTTTTATGGAATAGGTATATTCCGTCTGAGTGAACATGAAATTAGATCGCGCATTGACTTTTCCTTTATTGTAGTTGACCTGTCATCATTGTCCCAACAATGGCCTTTGATGACGACATCAAATGAAAATTGTACTTCAATTATGTATTTTGTAAATATCGCTCTAATAATTCTTGAACGGGTTGAAGGATTTTTAGTAGGGATGATATTTATAAAATGGCTGAATGGTAAAAAACTCTTTTCATGTAGGTAGGTATTGGACCTCTGGAGCAACTGTTCTTGATAAATCGTTGATATTTCTATATATAATCAGTATTTTGTATTTTTTGTATTTTGTATTTGTTGATTTTATTATACAAATACGATTCCTTTGTTTTTAAAGGATGTTAATTCATATAGAAATCTACGCTTCGAGAAAGACATAGGAATTTAGATTATACTAGTATTACTCATTCGATTTTTTCTTCTTACTAGTTTTATATACGAGTATAATATTTATTTCTACCTGATGATGCCCGAAATGGTTTTTCAGGCATATTTTACAATCTTCAGAGGTAGTTGAATTGTTAAGCTGTTAAATCCTAAGCTGTTAAGCCTTAACTCTTAAGCCTTGCCTATATTTTGTTTATTATATACCCGTTTGCCAGTCGGCAAAGGCTGCCTCCAACCTTTTCCATTCCTGTGTCAGATTCTTATACCAAGGGATCACAACTGCAGATAGTCGATAACCAGTTATAAGCTCGCTTTCCATCACATCAAGGCTTATATTGTCAGAGCAGATCTGCTGTACTACGATAGTGTCAATTTCATGTCGGCCACCCTTAAGTAGAAGGATTATGAAAATGAGGAGATCTAAGTGGAAGGACTAGAATAGAGCGTTAAAGTGTATGTAGTGTTGGTAGTGAGTAACCAACCTATAAATGCCATCGTAGGAAGTAATCCAATTTTCACCGCATTTAGCTCATTAGTATAAAGTTGAGGGTACAGGTAATTGTAGCAAACATTCGAATAAATGTGATATACATCAAACAGCACTGGGCCCATGTGGAACTGGCCCGCTCCCTCATACTAAGAGGAGGTTGTGTTCCAACAGTGGGATCATTAAAGGCCGATTATGCTTGTAGCTTTGGCTTTTGAGATAGAAGAAGGTTTCGGAACAAGCTTTATGGACTTGCCAAAACGTAAGTAGTGAAACTGCGATTTCCCTAATGGCTAATTTCGCATAACACATTATTCATACAAAGTAAAACCCAACTCCAAAGAAATTACACCAAAAGTTTTACGAAAAAAGTAATGTATCCACTTACTGAACAGTGAAGGATCACCGCAGTCGAGCAGTCCAACATTACTCCGGCTCACACGTAGTCATTACCGCCGAGATTTGTCCGGAGACAGAACCTAACTTTGTCTTCAACAAGACGCCAACTTTCTAACGAGTGTTGTGTTACAAGTTTCACGATACGAAAGGGTTTAGTTTGATAAAATACGATCCTTTTGATTTACGGTGAAAAGTTACCACAAGTTAGAAGAAAATTGATTGATTTTAATACATATCTCATGTACCTTAGTATCAATCCGCGATGTTTTAAATTATTCAATTTACAAAAAATTGGTCTCCGAGCCTCTCCGATTATGAGCTTAGCCCATGTTTTAATAACGTTGGTATGCAAAAGCTTTTTGGAATTTCCAATCCATAGATACCCGGAGCGCTACATGCCCTATGGCTCTCTCAAACGACGATTAAGGATAAAAAGATTAAGTTGATTCAACACCGGAGTGATTGGGCTGGAAATTTTATTATGGGGAAATAAGCCTGAAAGGTCATGAACTCTGTAATGGGCACGCAGCCTTCCGCCTTCCGCCTTTCTGTAATCAAAGGATCTGGCCGAAAGTCCAAGAAAAAAACCGGCATGCCGAAGAAAAAAACGGGAAATCCAAGCTCAAAAGCGAAACAATTCAATAGAAAATCTGTGATCCTCTACAGTAAATTCTCTATAACGTTCCACCCTCTTTTTTCTTTACCCACACAATGTAAGTGGAGCGAGGATTCGTGAAACCTTTGTGAGAATTTCGTATACAGAATTGTATTATTATATTTTACGCGCGAATATAATATGGAGGCGCAATAATTCTCACCACAAGTCCCACTTAGCTGAACGTACATTTTTCGTCATGTTTCCCGCTATTGTGTTGCTGGTTGTGTGTTGAACAATACACCTTTCAGTTCAGGCTCGCTCGTATTTATTCCAAATGGTTTAATTTTTTACTATTCATAGAATTTAAATCATCCAGGTCGCAGTGTATTTCATTCGCCATTTTGTTTAAAGTATTTTTTATATAAATTCCAAATACATGCAGTTACGTTAATTAATTTATTCTGTTTTAATGTGCATTCTGCATTTAATTTTTTTTTTGTATGCGATGCAGAGGCACCTGCGTTCCTTCGATTTTCTCAGAAAAACTCGTCGTGGCATAGACCATTTGAATATTTTTTCATTATACATCAACCCCTAACTAACTAAACAGCCATTCGGTGGTGTTAACTAGAATAATTTAGCCATTTTGGCGGGTTACAGCAATAAAATCTGTAGAATAGCCCTCTAGGGATAATAAAATGGCGGCCTTATAACTGTCATAGATGTCAAATGGGCTGCGGAATGGCCCACTAGCGCCCTCTATGTGCAACAGACAGAACATGATATGTTTTATGTTTATAGCCGTTTCTATCTAGAGAGCACAGGTATATGACCTCAAAATAGATAAAGTATGGGTACCAGTTCTCTTTTTTTAGTCTGGTAATAAAATGCAGCAGACATTGAAACTGGGATTGAAATTTTACGTGTGGCAGCTATTTTAATTCGATTTATGAAAGCGGATAGCGTTTTAATTTGAATATTTAATTAATATTTTAAGTACGAAAAAAGTTTACAGCCTGTTAGACGAGCGGCAAACAATAACAGCTAGACAGTAAATATAACTAATGTTTAGAAATCCAGATCGCTAAATTTGTTGACGAGGATATGAGAGTCCGGTCTATGCAAACAGCGACTCAATAAGATCTTTCTAGAAACCTTCGGCTATACAAATATCTAGGATCCCACTTTCATGTTTTATTGCTCCATAATGAGGACATTACGTACATAGTCTTCGATGAATGTAACTTTTAATTTCGTATTTTGATTTTTGTACTAGTTAGAAAGAGTGGGATTAAACCAAAAAAAAGAAAACAAAGTAAAATAAAAATGCAATGAATGAAATAAATGTTATGGAGCAAGATCCCAGGGCCACCCGACCTTACTTATTTTCTCAATAACAAAATGTTAATGAGAAAACCTAACCTAACCTAAGTTTAGCCGGCTAATTTTAAGTTAATGTTCACACCTACCTTTAGCCGTATACAGCGTGTAACAGAAAGGGTATAATCATATGGAATACTGTGGTACGGACCATCAAACTGAACAACTTTCTCTATGGGACCACCATCGAAATCGTAAAAAAATAATCAGCTGTCCCATACATTTGGGTCGAGTAGGTATTGAAATTTTGTATAGGACAGCTGATAATTTTTTACGATTTCGATGGTGGTCCCATAGAGAAAGTTGTTCAGTTTGATGGTCCGTACCACAGTGTTCCATATGATTATACCCTTTTTGTTACACGCTGTATATATTACTTAGTGACTAAAAATCAGTAAATAGTCATTCCTCCGTTTGCATTCAAAACGTCATGGCAGTCTCGCAATGTTTGCGAAAAATGTGACAGGCCTTTCCATATTCTATTTACCTTCTACTATATTGTAGGTATATCTTATTTTCATGTCGCTTTATCAATATTTCCCTCTTTCGCCGTCATGTTACTTTGACGAACGTTTTTCAAAGAAACTTTCTATTTACTTGTTCTATTTTGCTTTCAGTTACGTTTGCCTACTGTTATTTGCTAGGAATTGGTATTTTGATTATGCTATTTGGTAAAATTCTCGAATCCGGGCAAACAAATCTGTATGTACCTATCGGGACATACAAGTCGACTATATACGACGTAGATGGATCCATTTGCAAGTTTAAGCAATTTATAGCGGCCTGTTTGCCAATAAATTCGTTGTCTCTTTGTTGGTCATTTAAAGCGCAGTAGGATAACACGCGATTTAGGCTGAAATATTGTGCATGGATTCGTGTTCCATCTTGTCAGTAACTGACAAGGATATACGATTGAATGTCGCCATGTGAATTTCTTTAAATTATAAAGTAGAAAACGTTTATGTTAATGACATTGTTAATGCAATTGATGTGTATTTCATACTCTTTGTACATAATAATTACTTTGTAGAAAGTTGTGTATATGTAAGAAGTTATATAGGGCACCCAACGTTTCTAATAGGACCCATCCCACGACTTGCACAGGACCGCAAATAAAGAAATAAAACCTTATATAAAGAATTTCTGATAAAGGCAAATAAAATAGAGATACGCATCTTTCAAGCTTTGAAACAATGACATCTTTCACCCCACTTGGGATTCAAAACACGTTGATACGAACTGATACTGGCTGTTACTCACTGCTACAAAAAATAAGCACTCTTATATTGTGGTCGCGATACCATCTAAATGTGCAGTGCTGAAAAACAATAGTATGTTTTTACGTAGTATGCATATTCTGGATTGCGTAAGCATCGCAGCACTGTAAAATAATATCTGTCCACAGAAAGATATCTCGAGGGGGAACTAAAACCAGGAACAAACCTACTAAGTAGTGTACAGAAACATTATTACATTTTCTGCACTGATGTAAATCACACGGCAAAAAAATCCTAAATGAAAAATAAGGAAGACTGAATTAAAAGTCGAAAAAGAAAGAGAAATAAAGCTGTGATCTGGGGTTATTCATAACAACATCTCTGGTGTTCTACCATGAGGTCTTGGTAACCCCCCTGAAACTAATTACTTTTTGTAGGTACTTATTTATGCGATAAATAGTAAATTATATGGACCAAGAAAGATTGGCATACTAACCTTATGTAAATTTACCCTTTGTTCGATGCAACGGTACGTAGGCGGTACGGTTGAATTCGATTCAAAGACCTTTTCGAGCATAATTCGATTACTTACAAAGTTATATGCCGTTAGCATGGAACTAATAAGGTCTTAGTAAGTATAAGTTGGTGACATTTATGTGTTAAAGGGCACACTGTATTAAAGTCTGTGCCTAAAGCTCGAGCCGTGTGGAAATTCGGAAAGGTTATAATTTTCTTGAATCTAAGTAAAGATAATCAGATTTTCACGCGGTATGAGAGGCAACTGCCAGTGATTTCCTGACTTATAAAGTAAATTAATGAAGTTGATTTTGAAGTCTACTGCTGGCGATTTAGACGATTCACTTTCTGAAACTAAGCTTTTGAACAATGTCTCCGTATTTCAAATTTTAATTAATTATTTGCTTCAAAGTGGAGATTGAATAGAATCTTAATAGTCAACGGCGTACTTTTGTTCTATTTAGCACAGCTTGCTGACTTATGACTTGGTCTGTTCCCTCTTACCTCAAGTCAAGTGATTATACTCGTCACTGTATTTTCTCTAGCTCTTCCTTCTTATATATTATCTACACTGCAGTTAGCAGCCTTATGTATTCCCGGTACTTACTTGCACGTCCTTTATCACACTCACATATTTACATTCTAAACGACATTTACTTATGACGTAACGAACACACACATGCGAACCTCCAACAGGCTACAGTAGCCACGACAGAATTTAGAAGTTGCATTGTTGCAAAATTCGTAGCAAAATTGACAGCGACAGAAATTTTAAGCCTTTACTTGGCAATAAGGAAAATACTCGCTCCGTAAGGTTATTTGCGTGTCGAAATTAATAATAACTTTCCGATTGTCATTTCGTACCCTTGCTAACTTTAAGACAGGTGGCAGAAAAATAAGCGGTTACGAGTTTCATTGTGACGATTAGATTTGTCAATGGAACCTTTTATTTGTGTCGTACTGTGAACGGATAGATCCACGTATAGTGACTGTGACACGGAGGATTTTAAGATTACCGCGGTACGTTTTAGTGACGTGTTGTTATCCGTATCGCCTGTCTACTTCCAAGCCTACGAAACATCAGATAGTGGTATTATTTACGCCCGTTTTCATTAACACAAAGCGAATTGTAGGGACTCTAGACATCTAACCTTCACAGTTTCGGGTAATTGGCATGTTATGTTAAAAAGAAGATCAACAATAATTTTCTAAAAAACATATTTTTTTAGTTATCTTGCTATCTGTTCCGTACGAACATTTAGGTTAAGGAATTTAATAATTGCCTTAGAGGGCAATCAGTCCAGCGACGTGTGCCCTTTATTTAATATTCCCTATAAATCTTTAGGGGCCTTTCTTTTTAACCTTTTGAATGTTGAGTTGCTATTCATTGAGTGATTAATCTCTTCTTGAACTGTTTTGACTTCAAGGTCGTTTTTAGAAAATACAGACGGAGATTTGAGGACTGACAATGCGCGTCAAGATGTTATTAGTGATTGAAAAACAAAATATTATTTAATTTAATTTCAACACGCTTTCATTAATTCTCGTCGGTCTACTGTCGAAATTTCTATTGTCACTAGTCTCGCCTAATGTTAGACCTAAAAGGAAAGTACTTACCTACCTAAAATATTCAAAGTAGAAAAGTTTACATAAAAGAGACATAATATCTGAAACAAATAGAACTGTGTTTTATTGTTTATTATTTATAGAAACATGGAACGACTGCTCTAAATACAGCTTAGAATTTTACTGTAGTCTATTGTCCATGACACTATTCTGTTCACGTGCCTCTAAAAACAGAAACAATAAATAAACCACTTTAAGGTAATGTATTGAAAATAATACCTATCGTAAGTAAGTATATATTATTTTTAGAAGAATGAAAACAGATGGTATCAGATGGTATCTTATTATATAAATCAATAAGAAACACATTTTCCTAGACATTTCGAATATTTTTCACGGAATATTTATGGAGTTCTAGGAAGATAGAATTTTTATCTATTGTTTTGTCAGATGCTTGATAGCAGCGACTGATCAGCATTGTCTATACGTAACGTAATTCGAAACTCGAAAAGAGCTCATTTACAGTTTACTCACCAACTTAAGACCCGCAATGTATGTAAAAAATAAAATGAGTATTTCAATCAAATGAACAAAAGCTACAATTAATAACAGCGGATTAATTACGTATATTATCACACAACACTTTCTTTTGAGATTTTGACAGTTCAACAACATTCATTGCGTTATTTTAGGCGCTGCGCAGAATAATTTTCAAACAATGAAGAAATTAATTTTTCTATAAACTTTCTCGAAAACTGGTTCTA